>JAQMYL010000035.1:24635834-24655019 GCA_030014365.1 Clarias pachynema
CTCCGCGTTTGGGTTCACCATCCACGCTACATTGGGCTAACCGCTAAGCTACGTCTTCTGGTCACCGAGGTTAGTTCGTCTTGACATTTGTCCTATGGAGGTTATCTTCACAGCTCTCACAACATTTCTGTCATCAACTGCTGTTGTTTTTATCTGCCTGACCTGTTTGATGTCTAGTTTTTGATACACTAGTGCAAACTTTTTCAGCCTCAAAATGGCTTTTCCATAGATATCTCTCTGGTCTTTGTGTGGATTTATTCTTTTCAAAAACAAATGTAGTTTTCACAGGAAAATCTCAAATCAAGAGTTTAATAGGGCTAACAGTACGTTTAACAGCATCTGAGCATCAAGAAACACCTGTAAGCCATATGTCCAATATTTTGGGAAGAAAAAAAACGCGTGTGTTTAAACAAAAAAAATATGTAATTTACATTAACACAGTTTGATGCAATTATCAGGGAATGAAACAAAAATTTTAATTTATGACCTTATACTTATCTTTTGATCTCAAACCCAAATATCATTGGTGTATATCAAAAACTAAAGAATTTGCCTTGCTGTGCCAATGCTTTTGGAGGGAACTGCTTACCATCCTTTAAACAATAAATTAGTATAAGCAGTCTTAAAAGCAGTCTTAAAATGTTGAATCACACCTGTATTAATGTGTTCATGAATTCATTTATTAAGAAATATTGGATTTGTCCTTGTCTCGTTATACATACAAGGTGATAAGGAAATAAATATGTAACTGAGCAGTCAGTGATGTATGTACTGTATCAAGGCGGGATTTTACTAGAAACCATAAAGCTTGTTGGGTATAAAACTGGCGCACACGCCTAAATGTGCAGGAAAAAGCACCACGCATGAAGAAAAGAAGTTAAGGACGTTTTAAACCCTAGCTCATTCAGGGTGACATGAAAAACGAAAAGTGTGAAGAGTCTCTGGTTCGTTTTGATGTTTGGGGTTGGCATATGCCATTATCATCATAAGAAATTATAAGAGGATTATTATCCATCAGCAGACTTTTTTTTTTGTTCTCTCTCTCTTGCCTATTAAATCAGTCATGTGACAGCTGTTAGTGGGAAAAGGGTAATGAAATGAAAAGTGTAAGTTCATTTTATATATTTTTGGCAAATAGCTGTGGCCGGTTTTACAACAGCTCAAAAATATATTCATTAGCTAAATTGTTAACATGTCATCCCTCCTGTCCAAGCTTGTTGACTATTTGGGATATTGGCTTATGGGAAAAAAACAAGTACTTTAAAATATAATATTTCAAACTGACCTTATATGCTGTGGCTGTGTGACAAATTGATAATACATGTCTAAACAAACAGTGAGCAGGACGCATCTAGGAGAAAGAGCAGCACATTCCCATGTGTCCTGGGGTGTAATTGTGGGGTTCAGTTGCAAGTCTTTTTGGCTCAGGCCAGCCAGCATGCATAGCAAATTTCTAGGTTTGCTTGTCCAAATGACATGCTCTAGTGCTCATTTGCTTCTGTGTCTGTTTTTCAAATTGTGGGACCTTTGGGGTCTTTTTCTAGGGAAGCATGAACTCAAGATCTGGCCCAGAAATGGGAATTGTATGCGGTTCAGTTCCACTTTTAGAACTTGGAGCTTCATAACAAGAAGTCAATCAGTGTCAGTTGGCTGTATACATGGACTTTCCCCAAAGCTTCAGAAGGAAGAAGAGACAAAGCTGTACTGGAGTGTGTTTAATGAAAAAAAAAAAAAAAAGAAATTTTTTTCCATGTTATTCATGAGTACAAACTACTACAAACTACAATCCTAGTTTTTAGGATTTAAAAATGTTATTTTATTTTATTAAACCATTTGTCTCAGTCTTTGTCCCAGAACATACAATCAAAAGGCCAATTTGTTGTTTTAGTTTTATTTTCAAAGCCTGCCAGGAATGCTCACAGGGCATTTGATTGAGACTAGAGGTGTGCATTGTGCTGGGAGTCTGTGTAATTTGTGCAAATGCACAAATATAGTTATGGAAACATTGCACCTATGATTTTCTTACAACATTTATTTCTCTTAAATAATTAAAAGATTATTTTATACAAAACTCCATCAGAACCAGAAATTCAAAATTCAGACAATTTTGACAATGATGTATAATCAACATTGATCCATGATACGGCCCCCCTGCACATCCAGGAAGTCCAGCTGTAGACAACATTATCGAATATCCTGACAACTTATCTTCTGTAATCCAGGACTACCAGAAGAGGTAGTGACAGCATTTTCTGTATGATTTCTCAAAGGACTCCATCAAATTAGTCTATCTTGTCTTGGCATTTTCATCACTTGTTTTGTCGTCCAGACCTAGGGCAAACAACAGTGAAACCAGGGTTAAATGTGTTTAATATCCTAGAAATGGCGTTCCTGGCTACTCCAAACCATCTGCCGTGGTCTGCTTGCATTTCACCAAGTTGAAGCACTCTGATGGCCACCTCTCTGCTAGCATTGTCTAAACAGGACTTGATAGGGTGAAGACAAAATGTACCATCAGAAGGTTTTCCTTGAGGTTTTTGATACCAAAGCATGTCAGTTGGACATAAACCTTACATGTATTAGTTGACTGCATTCTTTTTATAGAGCCATATTGCTTTTGTAGATAAGAAGATGAACTTGTGAGACAAACAAAGATCGATTCAACATGAATGTGTGGTCTGCACAATGCATTCATTCCATCTGGCTCATAGAGCTTTAAATTAGGTTATTAGCATGATTATATTAAATCAATAATTGTCTTTTCAGTGTCATATTTTAGATGTGGGTTTTTTGTGATTTTAAAGACAACAAATGCATTTGCTTGGAACAGGTTGGTTAACTAGATAAACTATAACTGATTTCTATAGATACATATATGACCTACTGTACAGTACTCCTGGAGCTACTGTTTTAGCTTAAAAAAATCATACAGCCTCTGTGCATCATTCAGCAGAGTCTGTCTACACTTGGTGAAGTAAAAATACACCCAAAACAATTGTGTCAATTCTGTACTCACAGTGGAACCTCGGATTGCGAGTACCACGGTTTGCAAGTGTTCTGCAAGACTGTTAATAAATTTTGACTAGAAAAACAAACAAGTCTTGGTTTACGAGTACAGAGTATCATGTACCACACATGCTCGGTCTTGATGCTCGTCTCTCACTGGTATAATCAACATCCGTGCATGCGTGTACTGTTTACTAAAGTATAACACTGTGACCATGTGTACGTGTAAAACATATTTTATTTTGTGTTTGTATGCGTGTTCGTACTGTTTATTATAACACACGTGTGTGTGCGCATGTAGAGCAAAAGAAAGCCTCATTAGAGAGGTTAAAGATCAATTTTTTCTCTGTGTGTCAGCCTGCCGTGTGTGTGCGCGCGCGTCATTGGACACCGTGCCCATTCATACACACCCCTCCTCCTCTCACCTTTACACGCACGCACATGCACACACACACACACACACCCTCCTTCTCTCGCCCACACACACACACACACACACACACACTGCTCTGTCGAGATTCTTTTCAAAGGTAAAGTGCAGGTTAATTTTTTCTTTTTTTTTTACTTTACATCAGTGATTCGGTTACAGTGCGCTCACGCGAGTGTCATTAGCAATGTTCCTTGTAAATAAATAAATTTATATTGTAAATAAATTTTTCCATGAAAACAGTCTTTCCGTGTGTGTGTGTGTGTGTAAAACTCAAATAAGAGAGGAGGAAGGTTTACTGTGTAAGATGACAAAAGGGAGAGGGGAGGGGCTGATTCCTCCTCTCCTCTGACTTTAGTTTCACACACACACACACAGGTAAAGTGCAGGTTAATTTGTTTTATTTTTACTTTATATTTTGTATTAATTTTTTGGGGTTGTGGAATGAATAATTTGAGTTTCCATTATTTCTTATGGGAAAATTTTATTTGATTTACGAGTTTTTTGAAATACGAGGCCACTTCTGAAACTAATTATGTTTGTAATCCCTGGTTCCACTGTAGGGCAATTGTAGTTGAAGAAGCTATGTTCATTATCAGATAGCTTAATTTCAGATGTCATCCACCTTAAATTTTCAGTATTTCAGAAATTTACTGAAATTTTAAAAAGCAAACAATCAATGGTTTAACAAGATGTTGTAAGTTGTTTAGGGTTTTCAGTTGGGATCATAATGTTTATTGCATGCTTTTGGGTAATAATAAAGGAAATATATATGTGACTATCAATTATAATTATATGTTATAAGATAATATTAGCTAGCTCATACTGTATGTTTCTAAATAATTGTATATCTATTTGTATGTCTAACAAAATTGTCATATGAATACAGTATGTATTAATGCAGCAATCTGTGTACTTAACCTAACTATGAACTGCTGACTGGTTAGCTACTAACAATAAAACACTGAAATATCAATAATAATAATACTTAGAAATTGCAGTAGCAGTGCACAAAGGTTTTCTTTTCCTTATTTCTCCTGCAGCCAGAATCCTGACATGTCTCTTGTGCCCAAACTGAAGCTATACATTTAGGCATAATAGAAATTATAGGTTCCATTCACATAGTGGAAAAGCAAAACTAGGAACCTACTGTATATGCGGACTGACTCTTAAATCTTTCAATCATTGGATGTAAACAAAGTTATTTTAACTTAATAGAAAAAACATATGAGGTGGCACAGCACCGTAGTGGTCGCACCTCCAAGGTTGAGGGTTTTATTCCTGCCTTTTGGTTTGTTGGACA
Source organism: Clarias pachynema (assembly GCA_030014365.1). Lineage (NCBI taxonomy): Eukaryota > Metazoa > Chordata > Actinopteri > Siluriformes > Clariidae > Clarias > Clarias pachynema. The sequence continues at coordinate 24,640,571 of JAQMYL010000035.1, forward strand.
TGAAGTTTACATGTTCTCCCTGTGCTTGGTGGATTTCCTCCATGTACTCCACCGTCCTGCCTCAGTCCAAAGACATGCAGATTAGACTAACTGGCATTTCCAAATTGCCCAGAGTGTGTGAGTGAGAGTGTGCATGCTTGTGTCTCGTGATGGATTGGCACTATGTCCACTTGTATCCACCTTGTGCCCTAAGTCAGAATAGATTGTATACAGAATGAGTGAGAAAAGAACATAAATAGTCACACGTTTCAAATCAAAGAGATCCAATAACTTGGCTAAAGACATTGGTTTAAAAAACATCTATGCGATTTTCTAGGTTTTCCCCATGCTTCACCATGTGGGTTTCTTTGAGTATCTTTGGTTTCCTCCCACTTAAAACATGTTTACTTTTAAACTGAAACTTGATGTGAATGTACAGTATGGGTGTCCATGATGTTCTACTATTGGCTGTTGTACTCATAACTAGCATTTCCAGGATAGGCTCCAGATAACATCCTTTCTGCATTAGTGACTCACCTCCTGCTGCTAGCACTTCCCAGAAACTTTGTTTTTTTAATCTTTTTGCTTCAGTAGATAATCTCACCTGGGTAGTTTAACATTTTCCTATAATCATAGTTAAACGTTTTCAGGTTTAGTTCTATTTCAATATACAGTACATTTTATATTTTGCCCATACTGTATACTTTAGGTATGCCCGTAACCTAAACAGCACATGGACTATATATAATGTATATCAGGCAGTATTCTACTAAGATTAACACAATCTGATCATTTGCAGCAGTAATTGTCAATGCAGATATCTGCAAGGTATGCTATTAAAGAGCCAGAAAGCGCAGCAATCAAATCAAAGTACTGACTTTGTATAGTGGGATGTGACCGCTACAATGAAATCTGTACCTTGAAACTACACCACCTTTCTCCTCAATAAGCTGCAGTGTGACAGCTTATTCTTATGAGTTAAAATTCTGCATCACATTTGTATGCTTAAATCAGGTCACTATATAAATGAAGTTGGGAACCAGTTCTCAAGGATTTGTCTAAAAGATCACATTTTAAACATGAATGTTTCCTGTAATAATCTTTCTTGTGTTTATCAAGACCATTCAGAAGAATACATACTGGGAGTGCTTGGTGGGGATGCTAGGTGATTTACTCTTTCGAGCAGATGGCCGCAGAGGGAGAAGCGTAAGAATGGACTACATTGACTCTAAAATGCTGAATAAGAAGTATCGTGTTTGTGTTCGCTTGAAGGAAACCCCAACTGGTGAATACCTCCATTGTTCAAGGGCTTTATGACACCAGCCATTTAATTTCACCCCGAGCTGAGTCCCAGGAGCCATGTGGGTGTGATGTGGGACAGGATTGGAAACAATCTCTTCTGTGGCGAACTATGCATGCTTGCTGGCATTCAGTTACCTCTATCCCCCAGACTTTGCCCACAGACACACCACCAGAGGTGCAACCTGCTTATGGAACGTGAACAGTCATCTTTAATCCTAGCCCTAACAAAAAGGAAATCTGTATGCAAGTTATAATTATCATTTTTTGCCAGCAGTGGAAAGCACAAATCTATGCTTGATTGTGTAACACTTGTAGTTCTCTAATGTTCTGTGCCCATCTGCAGAAGTAGGAAGAAACAAGAAAGAAAATCTGTCATAACAGTTGATAATATAAGAGGAATATTGCAACCTACAGTAACTGTTTCTCTTTTTCTTCTCTTTCTCACTTTCTCAGAGTACGATATGAGATCTAACAATGCTTTGTGCACACCCATGACCTCGAACTGAACTTGTGCGCCAGTATGGTGCTGCGGCTTTGCTATTGGAAACACCCCTCTGATACTTCTATTAGAAAGGCTTGTTCTCTGCTTTGAAATGTGGTTCCAAAAGCAGGTCACAATACTCTGGTGTTGTGATGGGGTTTCGGTAAGAACACAGGCTTGTAGAAGGCTAGACCGAAGTCTTCGTGGAACCCCTGGAATGGATTGGGGATTGTACTAACATTGCAAATCAAATTGTTCTAAAGACCACGTAGAAATTGTGTGATGAGACGTTGAAGCCTTTGATCATCCTCCGCAGGCTGCCACATGCTGCTTATTTGATCTGCAAGCCATGGAGTGGGAGGAGAACTGTGTTATTCCCCTCCTCTTACTGTAATAGGCCCTTACAGGTGGGGTTCCCGCTATACTGCATTCAAAAGTGAGTAATGATTCAAAATGAAAAAGAAAATCTGTGACTGATTGCTGTTTACACAGTTACATACCAGCATCAGTATGGAGGATCATGACATCATTGTCACTAATCAAGTATAAGACATCTTAAATGGGTTTACTGTACAGTATGTCATTCTTTATTTACAATGACTTAAAGCCCTTACCAATTTTGTACATAAAATGTATTTATAAGTAATGTTGAAATTTGTACCATAGTTAGCAATACCTTAGAGCGGTATTTATATTTCCTTACAGCTGTTTTAGTCATTATACTTAATAAGCAGTTGTAGTGGTGGAAGGTGTCATAAGAGACAGGGAGCAACTGAGATAAAAAAAAAAAAAAAAAGTAGATTTGTACCTTTAAAGAATAGTTGCTGGAATAATAAGGATTGTTGCTTACACATGCTGTATGGTGCTGTTTGTCTTGAATACTGTTGTTTGATATGATTTATACTTAAGAAATATCACATGAGTTGCTGTGCTTAAATATTAGCATGTCTGTGATGAGGCCACTCAAGCCATCCTAGTCATGCTGATATTCAGCACGACCTCGAGTGTGATATTGCTTTTATACAACAGCTTCTTAAACATCGGTTATCATCAACAGATTATGATTCGTCTGTTTATTTAACCAGTTTTTTTTTTACTCTGCCAACACACATCCTTCCATGACCGGTGGAACTAACCACAACGGAGGAGCTGGCGACCCACAGCAAGTGACCGACAGTTATAAACAGAAGTAAAAGTTCTTGTTCCGCACTATGTAGCCAAAATGTGACAAGAATAAACCATGGAGGTGATGGACAGTCCTGAAAAACAAGATCTATTTTATATTCCCACTTATTCTGCTTTAGAATACCAGCTAACTTTAGGGTTCCAGGGTTGAATCCAAAATGCTGTTAAATGGAAATTAAGTGTAGTAGAGTGTACAATCACTTGTTCCACACAATACAGTAAGCAGCGCCATTGATCATCTGTTCTATTTGTGATCCAGCTACTTGTGTTAGAACATACAGTAGTTAGCTTTTTAGTTCACGTTAACAGTAAAGAACATTTGGATGGTTACTAGCAATATGGAATGACTTGGTAGCAATTACTAAGGAGACAAAGTGTTGTTTAAGATGACATAAGATGTGTTTTCTTGCTAAAAGTGCTTCCATGACTGGTTTTGAATGTAGGTTTGGCAGGCAACTGTCTGTCCTCTTTCCAGTACTGTGGACCATACCGACCTCCTCTCACCCAAGCTGGAAACTGACAGTTTTTGTAATTAATGATTGTTAAAACACCTGTGATGCAAAGTGATACGCATAGTTAAACGTCACAGGACTGTTATGCTCTATATCACCACTTTTGGAATGGCTCTCATCCAATCAGATTACTTGGTCTGACATTTTATAATATACTTTATACTATGATTCTGAACCTCCTATACCAATCTTATCTCCTGTTGTCTTGATCATTAGGGATAAGTCTGTTGTCAAAACTGCTATGAAACTTAAATTGAATTTAACTTATTTTCAGTCACAGCATTTCTCCACCTCCACCACTGTAGTTAGCACAGTGATGTGAATAAATGTGAGCATTAGTTAGCCTGTTGTTTGACCTTCTCTTACTTTTGTAGTGGGGGACGCAGTGATTTTTTCCGAATAGACAGGCTGTTGATTCATAGAGTGTGTATAACAAGTCATCGCTTCCTTACTGCTAGTTTCTCCCACGCTTTCTTTCCTTTTCTCTGTAGGATGTTCGCAAGTGTGAGGTATTGTTAAGTCATTCTGAAGCTTTTGGTGTTCTTTCATTTCATTTCTCATACATAGTACTAGCCTTGTTTTGACAGGGCATATGAATCAGACAGACACTAGACATTACAATTGTTTATTTATTTTTCTTTGTCGGAGCCAAAAAGCATTAGATGTCATCTTTGGAACAAACATTTGAATTAATTTGGATCATGTGCATGATTTGTGTTTGGGTTTTCATCTTTCCTTTAATAAGAAACACATTTATCACTTTTGGGAAATAGTTTTTATTTCCCAGTGGTTATTGACTAATGTGATTCCTACAGATACTTTAGAAACCTGTCTGCATCAAAAACCCAAGAACACCCACTGTTCACCAGACCTTGCTGTTGCTGCCTGATGTAAACTACCAGGCAGAGTTCATGAAATAAGATCTTAGCAGTGAAGTTGTTGAACATTTTGGTTGTATATCATGGCCAGAGTAATGAAGGACTGCAGAAGCAAATATAATTACATTGTCAATGTGATTATTATTTAGATGAAATAATGATGACAATAGTGTCAGGGTTAAAACACCTTATACAGCAAGGATGCATCTACATAGGATCTATTTTTATCTTAAAGTTTTCATTCATTCATTCATTCAGTCACGGTGGATCTGAAGCATAACACTGGGCAGAAAGTGAGAATACAACTTGGAAGAAAGATTGTCATTCAATTACACAGCACCATGCAAATACACACACACACACACACACACACACACACACACAACAAAGGGCAACTTTAAAATCACATGGACACTGAGAGAATGTGCAAAACCCAGAACAGACAGCAACCCAAGTTCAGGATCAAAACCGGGAACGTTTAACTGTAAGGAAACAACAATACCATGCACCATACTGCCTTTTAAAACATTTATTCCATTGGTAATGTCTGTCAACGTTTAGCAAAGAAGATATACAGTATCATAAGAAAGTCACATCTGTAGTAAGACATTGCAGGAAGCAGGGCTAAACAGAGGTGGAAGCCGCAGGACACTTAAACACAGACCAGTGGCAGCTGTGAGAGAAAATGCAAGGTCATGGCATCTGATGCTTAATGGCAGTGGATACTGGCAGTGTGAGCATGAGGATCGCTAATGGCAATTTTATGCTACCAGTTGGTAGAATTGGCACCAAATACTGACATGCACTTATAGAGCCAAACTCAGCTCTGGAAATTACAGCACTAAATTTAGAAAACATCTTACGCATTATTATTATTATTGTTGTTGTTTACCAACCCAACCATAACCACAATGAAAATTTATATGGTCTAAAAAAAAAATGCAGCCAGAAATAATTTACTGTATTACATACACCCTGAATTCTAAGTTGGGATGTTTTTAAATTTGAATAACATCAAATCACATGAGGCAAAATTTTATTCGTAATAGAACATAGAGAACACAACAAATGTTTAAACTATGAAATTTTACGAATTTGTGCACAAAATGAGCTCATTTTAAATTTGATGCCTGCTACAGGTCTAAAAATAGTTGTTGCGGGGGCATGTTTACCATGGTGTACAGTAGCATCTCCTCTTCTTTTCAAAACAATTTGGAATTTGGTTCCATTTTTGCATAATACTGTATACGTTTCCAGCTGCTGATAACTTATTTTTCATTTAATGATGTGCCAAATTTGCCAAATTCCAAATTTCTATAAGTGAAAGATCTGGACTGCAGGCAGGCCAATTCAGCACCCGGACTCTTCTACTACGAAGCCATACTGTTGTAATAGCTGCAGTATGTGGTTTAGCATTGTCCTGCTGAAATACACAAGGCATTCCCTGAAATAGGCGTAGTCTAAAACCTTTATACCTTTCAGCAATTATATTGCCTTCCAAACCATGCAAGCTGCCCATACCGTATGCACCCCCATACCATCAGAGATGCTGGTTTTTGAACTGAACGTTGATAACACACTGGAAAGTCTCCCTCCTCTTTAGCCCAGAGGTCACAGCGCCTGTGAGTTTAAACAAGAATATAAAATTTTGACTTGTTTGACCATGGAACACTTTTCCACTTTGAAACAGTTCATTTTAAATGAGTCTTGGCCAACAGGACACAGCAGCGCTTCTGGACCATGTTCACATATGGCTTCCTTTTTGCATGTTAGAGCTTTAGTTGGCATCTGCCGATTGCATGGCCGATTGTGTTTACCAACAGTGGTTATTGGTAGTATTCCTTGACCCACGTAGTATTGTTAATGACTTAATCATGCAGATGAATGATGCAGTGTCGTCTGAGGGCCCGAAGAGCAACAAAGGTCTTCGGGCTTGGCCCTTACGCACAGAGATTTCTCCAGTTTCTCTGAAACTTTGGATGATGTTATGCACTGTAGATGATGAGATTTTCAAAGCCTTTGCAATTTGACATTGAGGAATGTTGTTTTTAACGTTTCCCACAATCTTTTTACGCACTCTCTCAGATTTCGAGAGCCTCTGCCCATCTTTACTTCTGAGAGACTCTACCTCTCTAAGTCATTCCTTTTATAGCTAATCATGTTATAGATCTATGTTAGATGTTCTCCCAGTTGAATCTTTTAAAAATTCCTTTGTTGTCCTTGTCCCAACTTTTTTGAGACAGGCATCAAATTTAAAATGAGCTCATTTAGTGGATTAAAGTGTAAAATGTATTCATTTAAATCTTCTAAAGTCAGTTCTCTATGTTCTATTGTGAATAAATTATTGCCTCATAATTCGAAAGTCTTTTAGTTTTCATTTTACTAAAATTTTAAAAAGGTCCCAACTTCCAGGATTCGGGTTGCAAATTTGCATACTGATTGAGATGGGAAACATTAATGTTTTGCTTGTCTTTATGATAAAAATAGAACAAGTAAGAGTTGTTTCTTTTAATATTATACAGTATAAATGTTCATGTTTCTATTTTTTTCTATTTTATTATAGCAGTTGTCATGATGCAACTGACTCTTGACTTCTCAGAGACAGATTTAAAGAGGCAGGACTAGCTGTGATCACATTTAACACCTTGTTAAGTCATGGATTTCTCTGTGCCATTTGAATTAAAACTGTGGAATTTTGTGCTGCCTTTAATAAAATAAGACCATGTTCATAGAGAGGATGGCATGATAGTACCATTGCTACCTCATAGCTCCAGCATCCTCAATTCGTTTCTGAGCTTGGGTTACTGAGTAAAGTTTCTATGCAAATTCTCAATTTGTCCATTTAGGTTTTTATCCAGGTACTTCGGATATCTTCCATCTTCCACAGACACTTGCTGGTAGGGCGATTAGTGAGTGAGTGTCTCAATGTGCATGGTCTCTTTTTGTTTTTTGGTTTCTTTCCTACATTACAACAACCATACTGTACAGTGGTACATTGGCATACATTATCAATTTATACCAATATTTACTTTAAGAACTGCGAAGTGCCGACTTGTGCCTACATTGCGCTGTGCATAAGCTGTGCACACTTCCGGGAGCCATTCCAAACTTGTTTGTGTCAGTGAAAAGCCAAGCAAAGCAAGTTTACCTTTTTTGTGTTTTTTTTTTTTTCTTTTTTGCATTTTGTGCAAGAAGCATGAACCATAAGAAGAAAAGGGAACCATTTTCAGTTTCGTTTTTTAAAGCAGCCGGTGCCAAGAGGAATCATAAATTAGGGTTAAGTCAGGTTTAATGTCTATTTCATATTTTACTTAATTTAAATGTTTTTTCTAAATGTTTTCATTGTTTTTATATATAAAAAATATAATGATACTGTTGGAAACTGGTAATATTGGTAATACTTTTGGATGGATGGAACAGATAATTCTGTATTTACATTACTTCCTATTGGAAAATGCATTTTGAAATATGACATTTGTTTTAAGAACTCACCTCTGGAGCAGATTAAATTTGTATGCCAAGTTACATTGTATATATGATTTTTATTTATTTATTTTATTTGTATAGGCATAGTGTTAAGGACCTTGCTGAAGGGGCGAACAGTAGCAACCCTGCGGTGATGGGGCTCAAACCCCCGACCATCTAATCAGCAATTTAAAACCTTTTTTTTTTTTTTTTTTTAGAAATGCTGTGTTAGTTTTACACCAGATGTAATGGGTCACACACCTTCCAAGCAAACATTTTGTCTTATCAGTCCACCTGATAGTTGACCAAAAGTGTGAGATGTTATACTGGGTTCTTTTATAAGCTCCTGGATGAGTCGGCGTTTTGCTCTTAGAGTAATTTTCCTAGATTTCTTATCTGTTGAATTTCTTCAGATGTATTTGTACTTTGGCAAAAAGGTTCTACTATATTTTAGTGAGTTCTTGATTCCACGGGTCTATTAGTAATCAGGCCTGGGTGTGGCAAATGTAACTTAGATTTCCAAAAATCACAGTTCATTCATCATATAGTGGTGGAATATGGAAAAGGGGAGCAAATACTTTTTTACAGCACTGTAAGTGATAACCTACTGTAGGTGAGGTGGCTATAAACGTAGATAATAAAACACTAGGAAACAACAAATAAAGTAGAAGAAAATGTGTTTTTGTTGCTCAATAGGTAATTTTCTGCATCTAGAACTCCATGGCTTTTGAACATTTGTATTGCATTCAGTCCTTAACGGTCAAGTTACCATAGGCACTGAATAGGAATGATTAAATAGTGGATCTTTTTCACCTGTCATTAAATTATTTGGCAACAATAGCAGTGATAACAAAACTGGAATGCCAGACACCGCATAGCTGACTCCTTGAACTATGCTCCATCATTCACCTCCTGTGTTATACAAGAGTGGATAGCTATGCACGTGGCATTGTAATGCTACACCCTGAACTTTGAGCTTGGTGTCATTCATTAGCAACACATGAGGCCACTTACAACATTTTTGTCCGATGTTTGCCCAGTGAGTACCAAACTGTGTCCCTGAAGCATGCCAGTGCAGCTCAACATGCAGGTGCAATAACCTGAACATGGAGCTATTCCTTCAGACTCTCAGGGCATGGAGTCAAGTATGCCACTAAATATCCAGCACATGTCATCACAGAGAACAGTGAACAATGCGAGTGTTTTAGGATGCTCTCCAGAACATTCCACATACACAATTTGTCTTTGTACAGAGATCTGGCAAAGACTCCTGGTAAATGACATGAGAGACAAAACACCACCCAGTATGGGTGTCTGTTACATGTTCATAGCCATTCCTCACATGTCTGAGACGATATTTAAGAGCCGTTGGAATCCTCGAAACTTTTTTCTTACACTAATTTGGCTCATTCTGTAAAGAAGTCCTAACATGTGCTGCATTTAACAAGTATGCCTGCGTTACATAAAGAGCCCTATTTAAACACGAATACAACCATTGAAAAACATAGCAAAAAAAAAAAAAACTAAAAAAAAAAAAATTAACCGACACTCAAAACATCACCAGTGGGTTTACTTGGGCCTCAGCCAGAGAGCGCTTGGATAAAGGATGTGTGAAATGGAGCAGTCTGCAGACTGGATAGGATATACAAAGGGTTGTGACAGGAAGACATGGCCTTTCAAAGTGTCTCGCCTGTGCTCCGCGTCAGCAAGATAAAGGAAGCAAAATCCGATTATTTCCTCCCTGGATCCCTGTCTTCCAGAAACTGAGCGAGGGTGCCTGGGAACTATTTGCCGAACCATTATCCTTGTACATTTAAGATTCTGATTGCAGCCTACGCTTCAAGCGTTGCTTCATCACCACAAGGAAAAAAAGAACACTCATGTGTCTCCTTTCTCAGCCTTTACTGCCCTTCTTCCTCCCGCTGTCTGTCTACACTGTCTCTTTCTTTCCCACTCTACTGCTTGGATTCTTGCCTGGCCTGTTTGCTGTAACAATCACTCCATACTCTTTTCACTGGACGTTGGCATTCACTTTTACCCCAGTAAAGTCAGTTCAGCACAAAATTCCGATGCCAAAATGCCATTTATTTGTTTTAAATTAAGTCAAGCATCCAGGCTTTGTCGCAGAAGATTCAGAAATGCTTTTTTTCGCATACAGTATACTGTACCAGTTATGAAACTGGGGTCAGCCATGATACAGTGCCCCTGGAGCAGATAGGTTTACAGACATTGTTCAAGGGCTCAACAGTGGCAGCTTGTTAGTGCTAGGTAAACTCCTGACCTCCCAATCAGTAATGTCTGATCAGATTAAACATATTTGAAATCCAGTAGTCATGACTCAGAGCACCATGCCTGAGGTTTGACCCAACTACCTCAACCTGAAGCAACCACAACTCTAACCACCTCACCATTGAACAGTAGTAGCAGGAAACGATAGTTTGCAGATCATATTGCTTCTATTTTTATTTCTGTTCATATCTGTTTACAACACATTATCTAAAGTCCCAATAATGTTTTCGTACTTGGTTTGCAGCCCCATTGTGTAACATATTAGTCTTTCAGGAGATAGATCAGTGCGAGTTCATTTTTCTTACACTCTGGGGAGAATTCTTGATCTGTTGCTCCAACCTGATCTTCCATTCAGTGTCTCCAAATCCAGAGTTGTCTCTGGGCTTTCCTGTCCGAGAGCACAGGCAGCCGTCCGGACAAGATTGCTTGTTTTTCCACATGTAAGGCTTTGGCGAATTACATGCCAAGGACATGACAGGAATATTGAGCTGCTGCGAATGTATTCTCTGGCTGCAGTCTTTAAAAAAATCCAGTATTATTTCTGTATGGAAATGTTGCCGATACAAGCAGCTGTGAACATAATAATATGAAATATTAAACTTATTCTAAAGCTAACATATGTAATAAGTATAGGGGGAAAACAAGATATGGTATACTGTTATTGGAAAACGAATCAATGACAGGGTGGTATGATAGAGGCTTAAACAACATGGAGTTAGCACTCGATTTTCCAATAACAGCAAAGTTTTTAATCTTATGGTATTACAGCATTTGCAAAATTGTAATGTATTAAAAGGATCCCATCCAGGCTGTCCTGTGCCTTGTGCCCTACTGTAAGTTACTTTGAATAGGTTCTAAACCCTCTCTGACCCACTACAGGATAATCAGTACAGGAAATGAACAAATCAATCACATGTCTAACTTTACAATAAACATTATAAAGTATTTATATTAGCTGTTAGCCAGTCGAGTCTAGTAGGCTTTTATTTTCATTTCAACCATATACAGTACAGTACACAGTTCAGTACACAGTGAAATCAAACAACGTTCTTCCAGGACCAAGGTGCTACATACTGTACAAGATAAATTAAAAACATAATTTAACAAAAACTAACTAGCTAACTAAGAAACCTAGTTATCTGACTAGATTGCTTCCCTAACAGATTCTTCTCCTTTTTTTAAGTGAATATAAAAAAAAAGCTTGTTATGTTGCCAAGAAACTCTATCCTGAAGATTTTCCCATGGAGGAAGAATTACTGACTGTCTCATAGTCCTGAATGTGGATACTCCTTAAACATGTTACATAAGCATCTCTTTGCAGAAACCTTCATCATATGAACAATTATTAATCAATTAATAAACAAATTATAAATTGGCAATTTGTTACATAACAATATATCTTTTGACAAACATCTGCCATACAAACAAAAAATACCAATCAGTGTTGGTGCAGTCAGTGCATTATAGTGCATCAACCAGTGATTTGACTTGCAACCAGCACTATTGTCAGAGTCGTTGTTATAGAAAACAAATCACTATCTTCTGACATATTAGAAACAAGAACTCCAATGGTGCTGTGGTACAAGGTTCAGAAATACAGTATGACTGTAAACTGTAATAAATGTAGAAAGCAAGAATAAGTAAAACAGTTGTAAAATAGTTTTTTGTGAAAATTTGAGTGCATTTTGAAAACAAATTTCTGTTACATTTCCTTTTCGTATGGACGGGGTGTCTTTAGAGTCTGAAGTACAAAGGCATCAAATGATGAAAAGTTTCTGTACTTGTATTCGCCTTGACCTCTGTTTACGACTTCATAAATTCGTCCCAGCAGGCTGAGGATTGGACTGTCAACACTTAGTGGTGAAAAAGCAAGTGGTGAAAAGGCAGAGATCTACTTCATATTCCAATAAAACTACAGACGTCTAAGGCATGTGTGGCTGGTTATGCTCAAGACTGCTGTCTCCACAAGCTCAATAAGTATGTAAAGCCAAGTTTACTTATGCCTATGAAACTCTGCTCATCAGTTTGTAAGTGGAAAAAAACACCCCACCAGAATATTAATTATAGGTCCAATTCATTTTAATATGGCCCATGTTTTTCACAATTGTAGATGTACTTAAATGCTGGAAGGACTGGACAAAAAAATAAGACATAAAGCCCTTTACTCTCTAATCATATAGCTCTGCGAACTGAGATACAAAGTACTGACCAGCCTTTTCGTTTAATGACACCATCATTAGTGTGATCTGTGGGCCTAGAAAGATGCTATCAAGAGAGTAGTTATGGCATTTCAGCAGACGTCCCTCGAAAAGGCATCTGAGCATGGTCGATGCTATGTAAAACGATGGTCATCAGCTAAAATGTTGGATTTATAATTGCAACGCGTTGTATGGTTTTGCTCGGTCCTGAGAAACAGAATAGTCTGCTGGCAGAGTAGTATCATGTGCTGTGTGCTTGTTTGTGGCAAAATGAGTATTCGTAATACACTGCAATTTTACTGTCTTAAGTTTATTGCTTACAGGCTGTTTAATGAATTGAAGCTCAGTGATGTCATAGCTCTTCAAATAGGTCATGAGCTACAAAAGGCTGCAATTGATGATTTATGAGCCTTGCGTACGATTGCGCTAATGCACCATGAACCATCTATATTAAATGCGTTTTAGCTTCATTTTAGCTTCAATGGAATTGATTTATTTAGTGTTGCGGTCTTTCCATAGCTGCATATTTTACTGACCATGATTCTGTTATGCCAGAACTGCTATGAAGCATCTATCACCACTGATCTGCTTTCCAGGATAGCTCTCTGTCCATCCAAAATGTATTCAACAGTTATTCACCTAAATACTCTATTTATTTACTCAGGTCAAAATTATTTGGAAAGAATACAGTACAAATACACAAAATCCACAAATAGCATATAACATGACATTTAGGGTTTACATTCCCCACTTCGTTGTGTACACCATGCTAGCGCTAGGTTGGACCCCATTTTTACTTCAGAACTGCTTTAATTCTTAAAAGTGCTGACATGTTTCTTAGAGATTTTGGTCCATATTGACAAAATAGCATCCTGGCATTGCTGTAGAGTTGCCGACTCTGCATCCAAGATGTGAATCTCCCGTTCCACCACATACCAAAGGTGCCCGACTGGATTGAGATGTGGTGATTGTTCATGCCATTTCAGCATGAGTAAGCTCATTGTCATGTTCAAGAATCCATTTTGAGATTATTTTATATTTGTGGCATAAATGAATGGACATGATGAGAAACAATACTCATGTACTCTGGGCATGAAAATTCCAGTAGATCAGAAGCTCATCTGGTACCAACAACCATGCCACATTCAATGTCATTTAAATTATCTTTCATCTTCTACATTCTGATGCTCGGTTCGAACTTTAGCAGATGACCTCTAGCATGTCTTCATGTTTAAATGCACTGACTTGCTGCCATGTGATTGGCTATTTGATATTTGTGTTAACAAGCAATTGAACAGGTGTACACAACTAAGTGGCCAGTGAGCATATCTGGGGGTGGTGAGATGGGGCCTTGACAGACTCGCATCACTATTGGAGTCAGAAAGAAAGAAAGAAAGAAGGGCTATCTTTCTTTCTTTCTGACTTAATTTTCAAATGTCACCATGCAAGATGGAAATATTCTCATCTTCTGATTAATATGCCTGTTCCACAGTGTGTCCCCATTTTCCCTTGATTTTAAAATGACATTAAATGCCTTCGACTTCCACAAAAAGCCTCACGTGTCACAGAATGTGACAGGAAGGGGAGCCTGACTTGAAATAACTGGCTTAAGTCAATCTGGCTATCAATTAATCATGGGATATCATGTTTTCATGGTAACATACAGTAAAAGACATCATGTTTGTTGAGTATCTGGAATTTCCATTAAGACACTGAAAGGGCAATTTTCATTTTGCAAGTTTCCACAAAAGGCTCATAGGATATAATTTCAGTAAAGAAGTTGTCAAAAAGATGCATGCATACAGTAGGTTTGGACACAAAAATTCACTGATCTATTCCCACAAAGAACCCAGACCTGAAACATGACTGGATAAGCATTACACATAACAAATGAGGCAAATATTATTATTATTATTATTATTAAGTTAAACCAAACAGACAAAACCAGTACACAATTGCAGGAAGTATTTATATTTCTGATAATGTCAGAAGTAATTGAGAACATGTGTCAGTACTCAGGGAAGTTGGAGTGCAAGGGAGTACACTAGCTTTGACAGGAACTGTGATTAGTTATACATTAAAGAGATTTACAATGCAATGCTCTCAGTTGTAATCTATTTTGGCCCGAACATGATATATAAATTTAAACTTTAAAAAAAA
>JAQMYL010000035.1:24655429-24681988 GCA_030014365.1 Clarias pachynema
TATATATATAAAGGGGATAAAAACAGTTAATACAGAGTACACTTCATGTAATTGTGATGTAACCTAAATACTTGGTTACACAGCAACCAAACATCCATGAACACTGGCTCCTCAAAAAAACAAAACAAGAGAAAAGTAAAATCAATAACCACTTAGCAACCTGCATCATGTTTGAAACTTATATTTAATCATGGGTCACCTGGCAAATTACTGCACCTACTGTATATTGTGACTAAACTGAACACCCCATGCCAAGCTTTTTCCCAGCATGAGGAATGCAAGTGATCTCCTGTCTCTCCTGGAACTATGCTGCTGAAAGTCTCCGGTTCCCTCCTCTCTTACTGGAATACCAGGCTATAACCTTACACAAGTGTTAAACTATGTTCTGTCAAAATCAACAACCATGAGAGGAGAGGGTGAGTAAAACCCAAAATAAGCAGCACTTCAGCACATCTGCCTTCATTCATTCTAAACAGAGCTAAAGATAGATTTTGCCATAACCAAAATATGGCAGCTGTAGCGTTTGTCACTGAATATGTGGTTTCCCTAATCAGTGGTGTGTAGCTCCTGTGGAGCATCGCCAGGTCTAAGCTCACTGGAAAAGCACTCACTTTCCTGGCCTGTCTTTATTCTCCTGACACAATGACCCTATGGCCTGGTTTATCCTTCTTTGTCCATGAATTTTTTGATACAGTATGTGAGGCATTGTGCACCGGCAGTCGTGCAGGTGTCTGTCCTCATACTTGCATGTAATGTGAAGGTTTCCACCAGGGGGCAGGACATAAAAAAAGAATCTACACTACATAGCTTCGGGGTTCCTGGTTTACAGCTGGTCAAATCGTGCTCTCTCTCTGTGGAATTTCACATTTTTACATGATAGACTCTGGATTCACTAAGACCCTTACCCAGTTAAAGCAGCTCCTGAGATAAATGATAAACTACCTAATACATTGAGAAGAAGTAAGGTGGGGGGTGTTATAATGCTTTGAATTGAAATACAAGTTAAAGATAAGGGTTGGTACTGAGTAAGGCAGGATAATGCAGCAGGTTACTGACACAGGCACAGAAATGGTATTAGCGGTATTCACAGAGATGATGTTTTATTTTTTTTATTGGTCACGAAAGTGGGGAGGGGAGCAGTGTAGGGACGGTGCAGGAGAGAGGTGAGTCGGACGTATCCGTTCAGAGCGGGGAAGTGTCGCTGTGTTCCAACGCCGGGCAATAGCAGGGCGCGGGGTTGGAGGCGAAGAGCGAACCCGTGGGAGGGATGGCCAAAAAAAAAAACTAGTATTAGAAAACGTGTCTCTATTCTCATGCCTTTCACTCCCTGAACTGGTGTTCCACTCTCCTTTTATAGCCACTCATTCACCACTTTGCTAGGTACACATGTTCAACTGTTTTTCAATGCAAATATAACATGGCAGCAAGTCAATGTATTTAAATATGAACAAAATTTGTTCAAGATCACATGTTGACGTTCAAATAGAACATCAGAATGGGGAAGAATAGTCATTTAAGTGACTTTGACTGTGGCATGATTGTTGGTGCTGAGGCTACAATTCACATGGGCTCACCCCAACGGGATGATAAAAGACTGGAAAAAAGTTGGCCGATCTGATTTATATTTGGACCAATTATGGATCAAAATCTTTACGGAATGTTTCCAGCACCTTGTTGAAGTCACAAAGAAGTATGACGGCTCTGAAGAAAAAGGCATCTAATCCAGTATTAGCAAAGTGTACAGTGAGTGTATAATATAGCCATCTTTGAAACACCTGTTTACGTTAATTGGCTGCACACTTTCTTTATGCTTTGTACTCATGGCTGCACCAGAATGGTGCAAGGGTGGCAGCCAGAGTGAAGAAATATTTTGCCAAAATTATTTCAAAACTCTTGGTAAAACTCAAGGAAAGGATGCCAAAATATCTCAACCCAATGCGTCCAAGTATGCAACTGAACACACCTATTTGCTTCAACAAATCCGTGTTTTTCTAAAGTCTAGTTTAGGTGTACACTCTAGATACACTTGACACACTTTGTTACTTTCTGCCATTTCATACATGGTTCTGGTGTTATGTGAATTCTTTACTGGAATGTTGGAGAAATATTATGAATAATGATCCAGAATACCATGATCAGTCCTGTTTTCATAATCTGTGAAGTGTGAAGATAAAGGAGCAGATAAATTCTGTAATATGAAAGGAGGTTTGTATTACCTAAATTTACATATGCCATGTGAAAGCGTCTTTTATTATGCCCTATGCCATTCACTTAAAAAATACAAAATAAAACAGAGGTTCCTCATTATAATACATAGTGTAGACCTGATGAGTTCAGTAAAAATAACATTTTACTATAGCATTTGCATTCCCACATTCAAGCTTTAGCATGGCCTATACTTCAAGGACATTGTCAAATCCTATATAAGGCTCATGCATAGATAAAGGCAATACCCTGTGTAACATGTGGGTTTCTTTGCCTCCAATATTTAGATGAAATACATTCACTTTATTCTTTTAGTTGACTACTGGTCATATTGCGTGCTTTACTGCAGTGTTATTATTGCACACTAAATCAACCATGTGTCAGCCACACTACATTGTCCATGTGTAATCCATGTGATGGAATGAGTGTGTGCTTACCACAACTCCCTTTCCACAGCACGCTCAAGCATGCCACTGACTCCACCACCATTAGTTGTCAGAACCAAATGGTTGACACAGGCTAGCACTCAAATGCTACTGCTTCCATAAATTACATCTTAAGTCAGCCATGAAGGAGAACTCTGCCTGTAAAAGACTTGGGTTCTGGAGAGTTTAACAAGGTGTGGCATACATGAAAGCCTTTTTCTGTCACTCTGCTAAAAGGGGATCAGAGGAAAACACAGTCACTCCTGACAATGTAAAATCCAAAGAGTATTATATTTCTCTTAGCATATTTTGTTATTATATAATGTTCTACACAATAACCATGAGCAGCCATTTCATTTAAATGCACAGGATTTATGCAGACATGCTGGTCCTGCCTGAGGTCAAATGGCCAGTAAATTTCAAGATAGATTTTGCTGAAGGATGTAAGGGGGAATATTTTAAATGTATATTGGTGACCATGCTCTGGAACTTATCAACATCATGAAATCAGTCAACGTTTTCCCATAGCCAGATCCAGCTGTTGCGCTTTACTTGTCAGCGTGTTTGCAGTCTCCAGGCAACACAAGCTGCCACTATCTTCATCTGTTTGCCTTTCAGCTGGCTCAACAAAGCATGGCTGTGGGTGATTCTGTGGACATAGTAACATGATTACATTTGCACTATGCTCCACTCAGTCTAAGCAATCAGGTTTCTGTGTCTCCAAGATCAATTTGATAACAGCTTTACAAAACCAATTTGCATGTATACAGTATATATATGCAACGGATACAAGCAAGTAAAGACTGGGCAGGTTTTGTAGGTGTCAGCATTTTTCTGTAGATGTATTTATACTTATACATATTTGATATGTATATATGTATTTATACAACATGCATATTTTCTTGTACTGTATGTGACATGGCTCTCCCTGGGGATGAAAAGAAAAAACACAAAAAGAAAGGGAATCTTAATTTGACATTTGTGTTGATTTGTTTTTCTGTCTTTACACCAACAATTTCAATTTGGTATTACTTCCTATCTTCTTTTGTTCTTTGATTTCAGATGTTTGGTTGTATGTTGTTTTGGTTTCCAATTGTTATATTTGTCTTAGTTTATTTGCTCCCTATTTATGCTAAATGCGTATGCTAATACCATAGCTACAGTACCATCCATAGTTCTGTTTGCTTCATTTTTGCTTAATTATTCATGTAAATGTGTTAAATAAAAATCACCTGTGCATACAACTTGCTTCATTGTCTCTGTTGACAGATTACCTAATCAACACCTTTTAGATGTAGTGGGCAAGCTCCCCACAAACTTTAAATATTTTTTTTAAATGTGGGAGGGCCTATAGTTAGAGATCAAAAGACTGGGACTGGGCAGGCTCCTGCCTCATGCTCCGATGAAAGGCTGTCAACACTAGGCAAGTAAGTGAGGCTGACAAAAGGCCAACTTCACAGAACGTGAAGGTATCCGTGGTGAACTGTGCTCCAGTGAAAGGCCAAATGCACAGATTACCAGGGCATTCAGAATAATAGGCGAACAGGAACACTCCCTACACCAGACTGAAGAAATTCCAGCCATGTTTCTGCAGCCACGATCCATGCTCAATTGCCTCCATAGCCATGATCAAAATTCCACCTGCCTGCGTAGGTCTGTCTTGCAATCTCCATAGCCTCACAGGTTGACAAGATGACCACCCATAACAATTTTTAAATTCAAGCCAAGTCCTGATTTGCAGACGGCCGCCCATACAAGGTACAAATCATGCCTTGTCCTGTCTGAATCATACCCTTCTCTACCTGAGCTATGCTGTGACCATCCCAGCAATGCAATGACATGCACCTTTAAAGCTATGACCCAGCAATGCTTTGCCCTGCTTCAGCAACACCTTATCTTGCCCCAGTGATGCCATGCCCTGTTCCAGAAATGTAATACATTATTCCAGCCATATGATTCTCAATCTAACATCCAACCCCATACCTGGTCCATCTGAGCCAAGTCCCACACATTTTAAGCCTGGCTCTGTCTGAGACAAGTCCTGCTGTGTCCAAGTCTAAAACGACTTTTCTTAAGCCATACCCATTATCTTGTAATGCTCGCTAACAATCGAAGACATCCTGTTAACAACACTTGCTGGCTTTGAGGTTGTTGCACTTACAAACACTAGCTTACTGGACCCTAACTTTGAAGACCTCATGCTTGCTTCGCATCCTTTCTTTCAGGGCAACATGCTTGCTCCACACCTTAGCTTTGAAGACATCATGCTTGCTCTGCATCTTTAAGGATATAATTTTTGCTCCCTCTCCAGACTTTAAAGACTTTTTGCATGAAGTAAGCATGAAGACAGAAAGCAACACATATTGTAAATTAGAATAAGAGTCAATGAAAGCACAAATCCAGAGACATGGTCCATCCAGAGAGATTCAAGTCACCACTAAGCACAGGGTTTTTTTACTCATTTGTTTTCATGTTCCCTCTCTATGTTTAATGTTCATGCTAATGGCTATTTATAATAAAGAATGAGCTGTCCATACATTCTGCCTCATTGTCTCTGACATATTAACATCTGAAACAGATAAAGTTAGTTTGAAGCACTCAAATAAAAGTAACGCCAGAATGTTGATCCTAAATTCTTTCTCAGAAGCACGTACTCACAAATAATGACTGAAAGGAGATGTGACAGAGTTTGTGTGGCTGTATCTGTTTATGATTAGCTTCCTTGGTTAAAGCTTGACCTTAGTTCTATTTTTATCCTTAAGGGAGAGTTACACAGACTGAATAACTGTGTGCAAAAGTACATAATTCAAGGAAACAAAACAAACAATATTTCAAATAGTGGGAAGGGTAAATGACATTAAGATTAATAACCTATTAAAAATGCACATTATTTTCCCCTCATGAGCAAATAAAATATTAAGGCAGTCAATGCTTCAAAATGTAACCGGTGTTATTTCAAATTCCAGCAGACTGTCTCAGCATGAAAAGACTAATGGTCTCTTCTCTACAGCTGGCAGACTTTAGCCTTTATTATTGTTCTCTGATCTCTGAGTATGGCCTTGCCATGCCAAAGAATGAGTAAGATCAAACTATGAGAAACTGGAAGAGAAATGGTAGCAAGTGAAGTATGTGGGTGGTACAAATCATAAGTAAAGCAGAAAAACCCTTACAACATTTCACTGTCACTCAAATGATTCTAGCAGACATCAGCACATCCACACATTTTCGTTCTAATCCTTGTGGAGAAAAGCTCTCCTTCTATCAACACCTTCTTATTAATAGATATAGGTCAAGAGTCAAACCCTTTCGAAAAGAACATCTCAAACTTACACGACTGCTTAAAGGCTTGCATGGGGGGGGGGGACTTAGTATAAAGAGTGCATCAGTCTCAAGTTGTATACTATGTAAATTATTTACTAGGTACTGTAGTAATATAAAAGAATTATCAGTTTTGTAGTCTTCCTGTTTTGTAGTTAAACAAGAGTGTTGGTTAACTAAGCAGATTTTAGCCAGGTAATGTATACTGTACAACAATGCTCTATCATTAGCATGCTGTGCCTTTAGTCTGATTTTCATTTCATGTACAGTAGAGACAAATGTACACTGAAACTAATAGGAAGAGATAACTGCATCTTTTTCCATGAGCCAAATTTTATTTTTTTGTTTGGGTGGTTTTACCCAAAAGTAAAATACAGGCTAGATTTAACTTAAACGAACTAATTTTCAATAAACAGATTTATATGTCATAATAATAAAAATGGTGCAGAAATAGTACTTACTACCTACCAAATCTAACCGAAAGTTTTTAATAGTGATAAATTGATTACCCTTTGTACTGTATACGAGGTGGTATCAAAAAGTTTCAAGGTTATCTCTGTATGCCATGCACTTGCTTCGCCTGATTTGATTGTGGAAATGATTGCATCTCCACTGAGAAGACTGTTGATTTTGTCTTAGGGTCATACCCCTACACCCAAGTTTTGTCACTGATAATGATCCTCGACATGAAGGACAGGTCATCCATCCCTCCATCCATCCATCTTCAATCGCTTATCCAAAATCAAGTCATGGGGGTAGCAGTTCTAGCAGGGAACCCCAAACTTCCCTTTCCCCAACCACCTCAGCTAATCCTGACTGGGGATCCCGAGGCATTCCCAGGCCAGTGTGAAGATATAATCTCAGCACCTAGTCCGTGGTCTGCCCCATGGGCTCCATCCAGCTGGACGTGCCAAGGGGTGTCCTGGTGACATCCTTACTAAATGCCCAAACCACCTCAACTGACTCCTTTCCACGCAAAGGAGCAGCGACTGTACTCTTGAGTTTCTCACGGATGCCTGAGCTTCTCAACCTATCTCTAAGAGAAAAGTCAGCTATCCTTCTGAGAAAACCCATTTTGTCATCTTGTATTCGTGATCTTGTCCTTTCGGTCATGACCCAGCGCTCATGATCATAGGTGAGGGTTGGAACAAAGATCGACCGGTAGATTGAGAGCTTTGCCTTTTGGCTCAACTCTCTTTTTGTCATAACAGTGCGGTAAAGCCACTGCATTACCGCCCCGCTGCTCCGATTCTCAGGAGTTCCAAATGTTCCATCACTTGTAAACAAGACCCTGAGATACTTAAACTCCTTCACTTGGGGTAACGACTCACTTCCTACCTCACTCCCTGGAGAAGTGTCTAGTCCATGACAGGTCATCCACGGTATGCTAACAGAGATCTTGGCAAACTTTGACGTGATGTTCATTCTGCTTCTTAGTCAGTAGCCTGGGGGCGAACTTGGCAGCAACATGGCTCATGGTTCAAATGACATGTGACACACACACACACACACACACACACACACACACATACAGTATGAATATTTAAAAAGGTTTAATTATCTCTCAACATTACAGGTGTTATACCAATCATTTATTACACTAACTGTTGGTCACCATCATGGGTGAAAATAGGTCATTATGGTTTGCGTTACTCAAAAAATTAAAGAATGGCTGCCTGTCGAGCATTTTCAGCAAAAAAAAAAAAAAAAAATCACATCTGATAACATTATGTCATCTGAAAGAACACATTATTTCCTTAGTAATTGCTTCTAAGTCATTCCCGAATTGCTTCTGAATTGTCTATGTTGTTTTGTTCACAGCTAACCCAAAGCTAATTTGTTTTACGCAACATCCCAAATCCCTCTCTAACCCTTGATCAAGGGTACTGCTTGGTGTGTGTTATACAGCACCTTCAGCTGAGCGGCACCCTCAAGCCTATGACTGCATCAAAGCTATGCTGATTTTGAATATATTTACTACAGCATCTATGATAGATAGATAGATAGATAGATAGATAGATGCACCGCCTTCAATTTTTGGTTGCAAACTGTAAACCCTTCTTCACTTTGCTTATTTGAGATCTGTACATGCCACAAAAGTGTTATATGCATGCTGTTTTCCTCTGGATCTTAATAAATTATATAATAAATGCACAAGGTTACAAATTCCACAAAATGAGAAAGGCATATACAATTTTGGGTAGAAAGGGTAAGTTCACTGTATAGCCTAGAATTAACATTTCCTTTTACCATGATATGGCCACAGCAATGTATTACTGACTTGAAACACTTGACTTATAATTATAAATTAGTAATGCTGAAATGCAACAGTTTTAAGTAAATTGGTAATTTTTCCTTTATGTACAGTATGTATGATACTATATCTCTATCCAAAAACTTTATGGCTATTACAGAGTCATCATAGACTTTTTTTTGTGTGTTTTGCTTTAAATAAAAAAAAATTATATTCTGCTAATTACACACACACACACACACACACACAACACAGAATGTAATCGTACTGTAATATTTTACTTCTGTTTTGAAAACTTACAAAATTGTGACAAGAGAATGCATGAGAGTTAATTGCTATCAGGACCATTTAAAGTGGCTAAGAAGTAATACACCAGTGCTAATTTAGGTGCTGTATCTTTTTAGGCCCTTCTGGTGAGCTTGTGGGAGGAGGTTAAGTGGCGATATGGCCTCCAGATGGGAGCTAATGGGCTGCACCTGGGCTTGTAATTCTGTGCCTGTGGGCTCAAAGCCTGACTCAGCCAAACACACACACACACCACAAGCTCTTCAATCTGTGGTCTGCAGTTTGGCCAGTCAGCGCAATTCTCAGGCTTTAGAGTTAGTTTGGGCCAACTGTCATTGCAGCAGATAATTGCTATTTCTTTTCTTTTTTTTAGCCTTTTTTCTTGTATATAAGCCATAGCATTTAAACCTGACGAATTTTGTGTAAGTCCCTCTTGTGGTTCCAAAACAGCCCTAAACCATTGAGGCATGAACTCCACAAGACCTTTGAATTTGTGTTGTGGTATCTAGCACAATGATGTTAACAGAAGATTGTTTAATTCCTGTAAGTTGCAAGACAGGCCCTCCATAGGCATCACATACTGTAGATTCTTGATCAGAATGAGATCTGGGGTATTCGAAGGCCAAGTCAATATATTTAATTCTTTGTCATCGCTGACCATTCCTGAACAATATTTTCAGTGGGACAGGGAGCATCATCATGCAGATAAAGGGCATAGCTATTAGGTAACATCATTGAATGGAGGGGTGTACTTGGTCAGCAACTTCTGCATTAATGTAGGTGATATGTGTCAAAGTAACACTTACGCGACTGCCCAGACCAGAGTTTTACACTGCTGCTACTGGTTTGCCTTCTTCCCAACATGCATCCTTCTCCAAGTAAGCGATGCACACACCCCAGCAGTCATCATGATTTTATTGTAGAAGAAAGCTTGTACCTTGACACAGTTTTGGAATTTTCAGTCATAGCCATATAATTTAGGGTTTTATACGTTTAAGAATTATTTCTTTAGTAATATTGGAGAAATGTTTTGATATTTGAACTCAGCAGCCAAACAATACACCCCTTCTTTCAGTGCTCCTGTAGAAGCTGCAACCCCTCATTCATTTACATGAGCTGTTAAGGCAGAGACTTTAATGCCTCCCCTTACTTTCCCTGTCTTACTGTATGTGCGAGCACAAACGCCCCCTGTTGCTGATTGGCTAGAATAGTGTTGGCAGAGTCTGTGCCACCTTGTTTGTTTCCCATTGACAGAGCTGGGGCCCGTGTATAAACACCAGTATTCAAACACCAGTAGCCCACACACAGAATAGACATCTAGCGGATATTAGCTGCATTTAAGAAGAAGTATAGTGGATTGGAAGTGCTGACTCCTCCTTTGAGCTGAAATTTGTGTGTGTGATTATACATGTTTCAGCAGCTTGTTAACTCTAAATATGTATTGGCATCTAATAAGTTAATTAAATTTCTTAATAAGTTAAGAACATACGTAAACATGGGGGGTGTTTGTGGCTTTTCTTTTCTGGTTTTAAATTCCAACAGTCTCTAATAATTCTAATAATTTCACACAGGAAATCATACACATGCAGGATTAGTGTAGTTATATCCCAGCTGTCCCACCTATTTAATGAAACAAGATTAGGTGAGCTAAGTTTGGCCCAGTCACTTCTCAAAGTTAATTTGCTGGAAGGAGGAAAGCTTTATTTTAAGGAATCTGAGAAACTTTAATAAGGGCCAAATTGAGATGGCTAATGTCAAAATACCAGGTCTTGTGGTGTGTTCCCAGCTGGTGTCAGGATCACACAAGGGCACCTGTAGCATAAATTGGCTAAATAGGTCATGCTGGCTATGATAGATGTCAGAACACAATGCTTTGCAGGATGTATAGCCACAAACCGGTCAGATAATGGATTTATGAGCATCAGGGGCACTTTAAGAAGGTCACCTGGTTTGAAGAATCACATTTTCTTTTGCATTATATGGGCAGCTGGCAATGCGTATATTACTTACCTGCGGAAGACATGGCACCAGAAGGCAGTGTGAGACTTTGGCCAATGTTCTGGTGGAAAACTTTGGGTGCTAGCATTCATGTGGAAGTTACTTTAATATGTACCACCTACCTAAACACTGTTACACACCAGGCACACTCTGTTGTAGTAACAATATTCCCTGACAGCAGTAAAATGCACCGTGCTACACTGCAAAAATTGCTCAAGAATGGACGAACCTTTCTGATCCATAGAGGCCAGACTTCACAACTTGCGGGATCTGCTGCTAACATCTTGGTACCAGATATCACAGCACAACATCAAAGAAGTCCATGCCTCAATGGGTCTGAGCTATTTTTGTGAGACAAGGGGGACCAACACAATACTATGAAAATGGTTTTAACGTTATGGCTGATCAGCTTATATCGTTTGGTGTCCGAAAGGTTGGTGTCCAGTGTCTTCATATATATGGTCTCCACTTAAATTTTATTCACCAAAGGCATATGACTTGGTGCTAGAGTCAACAACAGAGATCACAATTAATACAATATACAGTACAATACACAAGACTCAGTAATGGGACCAGTTTCAAGTCTTTGGCAACAATTTTGAGGCAGAGTTTCTTTTCTAAGAAAAAAACAAACAAACGAATAAATAAAATCATAAAAAATAAATTAATTAGAGTAGAAAAGCCAGTATTGTTCAAATGAAGTATTATCTCTCTTGCTTTAGAGTGGGTGAAGGACAAGCATGCAGCTGGACTGGGTCTGATCATGGCCATTTCAAAGGCTCATTAAGGAACAATGGGTTACCATGGTGACTTCTGCTTCAGGGAATTTTGGTCTCGAATCACATTACATTAAAAACAACAATTGAAAATAAAATGTATTTAGGCATTTGCTGCAAGACATACTGTAAGATTTGACAGCAAATTAAGTACAGACATTTAAAAATGATAAACACTCCCCTAATGAGCCCACCGATGGCATGTATTTGTAGGGTTGTATGAAGCTAAAGTGATAAATATAATTTTAATAATTTATTTACTTAATAATTCCTTTTATGTGTAAAATATTCACAATAGCATTTATTATATAATAATTTGGTTTGGTGAAACAAGATTGAATCGTTTGACCTCAATTCTAAATGTTATGTCTGGAGGAAACCAGGCACTGCTCATCACCTGCCCAAAACAATCCCAACAGTAAAACTATAGTGGTGGCAGCACCCTACTGGGGGTGTTTTTCAGCAATAGGCACTGGGAGACTGGTCAAGCAATATCCTCAATGAAAACCTGTTCCACACCACAGACTTGGCCAAAGATTCACCTTCCAACATGATAACGATCCTAAGCACACAGCCAAGACAACACAGGAGTGGCCCATCCAAAGCTTTGACATGAACCCTATTGAACATCTCTGGAGAGACCTGAAAATGACTGTCACCTGATGGTCCCCATCCAACCTGACTGAGCTTGAGAGGATTTGCAAAGAAGAATGGCAGAAAATCCCCAAATCCAGGTGTGCCATGCTTGTCACGTCCTACCCAAACAACTTGTGGTTGTTATTGAAAAAAGTGAACTGAATCAGAATACTTTCTGAATGCACTATACTGTATATAATGTGTAAATTGTGAATTGTGTGTTCTGCAAATGATTGTCCAATACAGTATATCTTCCCTTGTTTACCTGGTTATGGGATGTCCAGTGTTGGTCTTTTTTGGACATCTTTTAGACCCCAATTAATTTTTTTTCTGTGTTCCTGCCCCTTACTGTTTGGAGATGTAAATTTAAAAATCACATCAAAAGATGTTTAAAATCATTCAGAAACAGGTCAATAGACAGACCAACCCAATTTGACCTAGATTTAGTCATCTTCTAGGTTATTATGTAGAATTAGTCGACGCCTAGTGTTTTCTGGGTACTGATGATAAATGTCACGTTTCAAAATCAGAACAGCTGCTTGTAAATATAACTAGTGGCAGCTTGGGAATGTTTTTGTTGAGTTGTTGTTGCTTTTTTCATCTGTTCATTATTAAACTGTGATAATTGCTCTAGTTTACAGGAGCGTCAGTGATGGTGCCACAACAAACCAACAGTTTTAGCTTTATAAACTCATTCAAGGGTGTTCCAAATGGCTGTTACTTTTGACCCCTATGTGGGGAGACCCTTTTGAGGTCTCCACTGTGAAGAGTGGATCCTTCAGACGCAATGGGGCTTCGTCATAATCCCTTTAGAATCAACCACAGCCATAGTTTAATAGAAACCATTTTACTGACCACTATGTCTGAGTTGTTTAGTAAGATTTTATAATCATGTTGTTTGTTTCTTTTTTGTGGATGTGAAATAGTTCCTGCTTGTGTTCTCATGAACTACAGCTGAACCGCATCATCAGTCATCCAAAACACTAGAGGATTTGAAAAAGTCGAGTTTTAAGTAATTCACAGGAGGTGTGCACACATGGTTGTAATGACAATTTAACTGTTCAGTGGCATTCACCATGAATTAGTACACCACTAATTTACAATTCTAACCAGATGAAACCATTAGAAGTGCTGTAAAAAGTGAAAGTTTTGAGCTGACACATCAAATATTTCGCTACTCAGCTTCTTACCCAGTTGATTCACAGGAGTATGGCAGACATTCTCTCTTTATACTGGGGCGAAATGTATTGAGACAGAAGTGAAATTCATTGTTTTAATAAAATTCTCATTTTTATATGAAAAAATATATTTTATGCAATAAACAATCAATATTAATATGACATGTTTTATTCTTCAAAGCCTGCAGGACTCAGTTTTAGCTATTTTTGAGCAAACGTGGACACCCTGGCTTTAAAAAGTAAAAGTCCTGCCACATATTTGTTCCATCCATTAACTAAACCAGCTGATTGTAATTAAGGCAACTCTTCAGTTAGATAGGCTAGAACTAATTAGTGACATCATGTGCTTTGTTCACAGGGAGAACCATAATGTGTTGCATATGTTGTAATACTTTCGGCCACCAGTGTATAAGGAAGTTTTCCTTATTTTATATGTAAAACCCAATCTTTCACACTCTTTCACTTGGCGACATCTTCCTCTCAGCCATGTCAAGAAAATAAGCAGACATTTCTGTAGCATATTCTGTACATTGCAAGCAAATTGATGACATTATTTTCCAGTTCATAATCCATGAAGTCTATGAAGTGTTCCAGTCCTAAAGTGATTGACCCAGAGGAAAATCTAATGCCTACACTTACATCCAAGCAATTTGGCTGCAATAGGATCATAGCTTGATCATAGCAATGTGTCCTTAAGCAAATCCTCTGGCCATACTTGGGATTAGTCCTGGGGTATATGCACGCATGTGATGTCTGTAAGTCATATCAATAGTGGCAGCTCAGGAGGATAAGGGTTAAATTCCCAGTCCCACTTTTGTTCCCTTGTGCAAAGTTGGTCCAGGTGTTTCATGCAATGGCTGGCCAGGTGATCTGACCACAGACTTCTTCCAAGCTGAAACATGTGAAGTCAAGAATGCTGTATGCTGCATAACAATAATAAAGGTGTCCTTTTCATCAGGTAAGGCAAAAGCAAAAATCGGGTGGATTAATCGGCACTAAAATTAGGTCTGGTAGCTGTTTCTTGATTAAGACAAACAAATTCAAGTAGGCCAAGCTTTGTGTTTTAACCAGTGCAAATGTATTGGCGTGGTTTTGATATGCCTATTAGAAATGAATTAACAATGTTTTCATAAACACCCCCACCAATATTCATACAGTGGACCTTTTGTTTCCCATAGTGATACTTGATGTCAGCCAACTAAATATTTTCTACATCATCTAATTGCACTTTTTTGTATACACTCTTACAGACACCCAGGATTGGTTAGTTTTGCTTTGATTGACAAGTGAGGCAGTAATGTCATCCCTCCCACCCAGATATCACTGCTGACTCCTAGATCTGGATGGTTCAAACATCTGGGGCATTGGTAGCTCAGAGGGCTAAGGCACTGAGTTACTGATCGGAAGGTTGGCGGTTCGAGCCCCAGCTCCACCAGGTTGCCGCTATTGGGTCCTTGACCCTATCTGCCCCAGGGGCGCTGCATCATGGCTGACCCTGCGCTCTGACCCCAGTTATATGTGAAGTAAGAATTTCACTGTGCTATAATGTCTATGTGACAAATAAAGGCTGAACTTAACATCTTTGATCTCCTGAAAATAGTATAAATAATTTTCTGTAGAAGTCATATTAGAAGTAGTAATACTACTACTAATAATAATAATACCATTAAAGGAATGAAGTGCAGTACGCAGTAATGGAAAGAGGGGAGAGCAGCTGCGTGCCAAAATCCACAAGCCAGTCACGGAAGGACTTTCAGTAAGAAAACACATCTGGTAAAATTATGTCATCTTAAACAACACTGTGTCTCCATAGTAATTGCTTATTAGTCGTTCCAAATTGCCTCTGAACCATCCGTGTTGTGTTTCAATCCCTCATTACTGCTAGTTAACGTGAGTGCAAGTTTCCTGCAACATGCTGACAAGTTCATGACTCACCTCACTGCTTTGTTGACAGGTAACGTGAGTTTCAAATCAAACTAGCTTCTAATACAAAGCTGAATCCCAAATCGAACTCTAACCCCTGTGCAAGTGCATTACATGATGTGTGGAACAAGGAATTGTACAAACTACATAGCACACTAGCTTTCCATTTAACACTATTTGGAATTCAATCCCGGACAGTTACAGTAGGTAGCTGAGTGTACAAAACTTTAAATGCCAAGTGAATTTCAAACGTCAAGCCAGGTCTATTGCAGTAGAGACAAACTTCTAAAAATTTACAGGACTGTTTCCGCCCTCATGCTTTATTCTCCTTCTCCTGTACTTTTATCTACATACTGTAGTACTGTTAAGAACTTTACACTATTTTTACCCTTGGTGATAAGTCTAGAAATAAAGTACAGTTTCATTTAAAATGGCAGCACAGTGGCTTAGTGGTTAGCAGTGTTGCCTTGCACCTCCAGGGTCCGGGTTTGCACCTCAGGGTTTGTGTGCATGTTCTCCCCATATTTGGTGGGTTTCCTCTGCATACTTCGGTTTTCTCCCACAGTCCAAAGACATGCACATTAGGCTAACTATCGTTCCCAAAATTAGCATGAATTAGCATGTGTCTGTGTGTACCCTGCAATGGATTGGCACCCCATCCAGGGTGTACCCCACCTTGTGCCCTACTGTAAGTCTCCTGGGTGTATACAGGATAAAGCGGTATAGGCGATTCGTGAATGAGTGAGCTATTGTGTAATTTTCCACTCCACATGCCAATCTGTAATAGGATAAAGAAATTGTAGTGATATGTGACTGTCAGTACATTAAAATGACTGCCTTTGTTGTGTTTAACACACATCAAGAATGAAAACTTGGACTTAACTGTAATTCTACAACTTAGATTTAAGAGCAGCCTTTTTGTGCTAATATAAATACTCTAGGGTTTTTTTTTTCCACTAAATGAAATGACCCTGACTGATAGTAATGGGTTGAAATAGTCAAGCAATGGCATATACATCAGGCCATTCTTCTGTTTCCACCCCTCCCAAGAAATCTACTAACTTCAAAGACATCCTCTAAGACTGTTGGTGTGCTGTCATGATACACGGCACACATGGAAGTCATTCAGGCAGTACTAAAATGGGATGGTCTTTTTGGTTCCACATGAAAGCAAATCCTGCCTATACGTGAGACAGTATGTCTTAAAAGAAACTGCAACAATTTGCTAAGACATAGTGACTTAAAAGGAATGTCAAATCTGCTGATCTTACATGTAAACAGATGTTTAAGTGTGTGGAGACTTGTTTGGTTGGTTTTACTTTCATATGTGTATGGCATCAGACTGTAGGCTTGATCTGGTATCGTATGTCCCTTATTAAATAAATCGCATTAATATGGATTAACAAGAGAAACTGATCATTCTGAAGTAGATTCCTTATATTCCTATCATTTGACTGCCTTTGGCAACATTTCACCCATTAGGTAAATTAGTTCTGATATATTTTTAATAAAAAAATTTTTAAAGCTTATCTAAAATGACAAAATCTTACTTTTAACATGTGTGCATGATGCAAGTCTCAACTCCACCTTTATAATAAGTTTAATTTGACACAATAAAATCTGTGTGTGTGTGTGTGTGTTTTAACAAAATTGTCATAACAATCTGACATCATTATGCCTACAAAGCATGGAGATTACACTCTGGAACATAAATCGAAAAACCTTAAAAATCCATACACAGATATGTGTTTTCCCACTTTAACTGTTGTTAGTGCAATTCTTCTTACATTATTGGTTTTGCTGGGGTATAATGTGTATATGGAGAGTTCTTAGTGTCATGGTGAGTGTTGCAGGTTTCCCTAAGAGGACATGGGAACAAAGACAGTCTGTTGTTAGTTTGCTGCATAAGACGCAGCCTGAAACGCATAAAGACATCTGCCTGGCAACAGTATTCTTATACAACAGGGAAAGGAAGAGAGGTAAAAAGGGAGGAGAGTAGGGAAAAAAATGTGTGTGTGTGTGATTTTACAGAGTAATGGTGGAATTAAAGAGCTACAGCTTTAATGTGTCAGGACTTGGAAGCAGTCTGCTTTTTATTGTAATGCACCTTTTAAAAAGATTCTGCTTTTTAAAAGTCTTATGGTCTTCAGTGAATTAAGAGTGGCTCTGTATATGCACAGATGTTTTCACACAGGAATTAATCGAACATCTGTGAATATGTATCCATCATTCATTTCTAAAAATTGTAATACAGACTGTAAATGTCGCATCTATAGAACGAACGCCTGATATTTCTGTTCTGTGGCTTCAGGCCTGGTATTTGTTTCTTACAGCAAGCAACGATTGGCCATCTGCAATCTGGGAAATGCTTGATACAGAAAGGCACTGGGTTTCATTTATGAATCTTTTAGTTTAATGTTTAAAGATCTTTGTAGGCCAATGAAGGTTTACATTAGTATGTAAATGTACACAAACTCAGGATTTCCTGTCCAGAGTTGCAGTGCTCCAGGTCCATGCTCCAGTGAATGGTGTATGAATAAATTCGTTCGCATCTAATTTGAAAAGGCTTGGAGTTGATAAACATGACTGTTAATTTTCTGTGATTTTTTTTAAACAATGTTTCAGCAGTCTCTCTTTTCCACTTTCATTTCTATTTCTATAAGATATGCTTATGGAAATGAAAAGTAAGCTGTGACATGCAGTTTGTAAGGTTTAGTGATCATGTACACATTACACGTCTCAACAAAAAAAAACAAAAAAAACACCACCACCCCCCTTATATATAAAAACCCCAATGCTTAGTAACCCTCAGAAATGTAACACTATGACATCATGCTTCGGTGTCTAAAACCAGGAATCCTGGGACTGGGCTGAGTCACTTCCCTTCGTATGAAACTTGCTCTCAGTTTGGACGTCAGATCTCCCCTACCACCCAATCCCAATGACGACCAGCTCATGAACCAACAGAGAGAGAGAGAGAGAGAGAGAGAGAAATTGGATGAACAATAAAGCAATGCAGAACACATGAAAAGGAGAGATTATTTTTCCAAACATTTGTTTACAAAGAATATATTCCTCCTTGGGAATCTTTGAAAGTGTGTTCATTTTGGACAGCTGCAGCATGTCTTTTTGTGGTCAGGGCCATGGACCTAGAGATTACAGATATCACTGTGGTTGTGGGATAGAGATGAAAAAATGAAAAACCAAAACGTGTGCCTCATTACATTGTAAATATTATAATTTTGGCCTTTGGCCTAGATGTGGCTTTTTTTTAGGGAAAGTTTAATTATTGAATTATTTTGCTTGTATTTGCTGCATTTCTTTTCAGTTTGACCTGCCTTGTCAGCGATTTGTGAAACACTAATCCAATATAAATGTTTTGATTTGGAGTGTAAAGTTCATCTTCTACATATATGACCATATTTATCCAAAAGTTAGAAACTAGTAATTTAACAGACCACAAAGCAATCACTGATCGTTTTCCTGGGTACATTTCTGGACTGATTATATATTACTGATTCATACTGATGGGTCCAAATATGATGGAAATGATTCAATTTTACATTATTCTACACTTTAATACAATGTTTTATGTTATGAAGTATATTATTAGCAATAAACTGACTGTAAACTACAATAATAAAAAAAAACTCTGTAGTATTTGGTACAGTATGTCCCCATTTTGTTTCAATGTCAAGGTAACAAGGACTCATGATGTTTACACTGCATAAACCAATATACAAAAACTCTGGCCAGCCTGAGGCATTGCATCCCAGAAGTCGACCTAGTATTTTGTATTGTACCCCGCCCCACACTTGCCTTCGATTATCTTGCATATACACATAACAAGTTGGTGGCATTCATTACACTCTACAAATTGAATAGAATTAAATAAAACCACCTATTCATTAGTGTGTAATATTACACTGCAGGGCATACAAGAGAAAACCTAAATCTTTCCTTACATCGTTCAATAGAGTTTTAAGAAAATTTGGGTGTCTTGTGTATCCAGGTTGGGTTTTAGATGTCGAGCTCATACAGTAAGTGAAACTAATGAACAATTTAAGATTAGGCAATACACACATTACCAGCAGTATTCCTTCCTGTTGCACTTTATCAAATATTTATGATCATTGCCATGGAAAATATCAAAAACAAGATGTTTATTAGCATATCATTTTATATATATTATAATTTTTGCATTTTATAGTAAATTTAGGTTATTTGGTTCCATAGTTACACATCTGACCACTGTCCAATTACAGGCCGATATCAAACCTCCCCTTTATCTCTAAGATTCTGGAAAAGATAGTAGTGCAGCAGTTATGTTTATATCCACATAGGAATAGCATACATGAACTGTATCAGTCAGGATTTAGGCCACAGCACAGAGACCGCATTTGTTGAAGTAGTAAATTACCTCCTATTGGCCACTGATCAGGGTTCGGTCTCTATGCTTGTGTTACTCGACCTCAGTGCAGCTTTTGACATCATTGATCATAATAATCTCCATCACAGATTAGAAAACGTAGTAGGAATGAAGGGCCCAGACCCTATTTGACTGATCCTTATCAGTTTGTAGATTTAAATGGTGACCATTCTGCATGTTCTAAAGTGGAGTTTGGTGTTCCACAGGGTTCGGTTTTAGGCCCACTGCTTTTTTCTCTTTACATGCTTCCTCTGGGCAACCTAATTCGTAAGCATGGTATTCAAATTCTTAGACAACTGCTCGTGACCTTAAAATAAAAGACTATGAATAGGAATAGGAAATAAATATTTAGGTTTCACTGTTATGCTGATGACACACAGTAATACGTCTCAGCAAAATGTGTGAAGGATGTGCTTAATCCTGACAAGACATTAGTTCTAGTTATAGGACCACATGCAGCTAGAAGCAAGCTTTTTGATCACACTGCAACTTTGGATGGCCTTTCTGTTTCATCAAGTACAGCAGTAAAAGACTTTGGTGTGATTATACATTCCAGTCTTTCATTTGCAACTCATATAAATAATATTATCAGAATAGCATTCTTTCATCTCAGAAATATTGCCAAGATAAAGAATATTGTCACTAAACGATGCTGAAAAATAAGTTTTTTTTTTTTTGGTTCCTTCCTCCCTTCCTCTCCCTGTCTGTCTCTGTCGAGTACACATGTTGCTCCTGAGCTGCCAGTGATCCAGACTCCCTCTTCCCTCTTGACTCATCCTGGTGTCCTGCTTCTGGTTGTAGATCTTGTTGCATGGGTGCCCCATGCTGTCTGCTTGGGATGCGTGTGGTGACTGGGGACGGTTCCACTTTACCATGAAGACGGTCCTGACCTCAGCTGATACATACAGCTGTTCTCTGAGTGACTGCAGTCACTCAATAGTTCAAGACTGTAATTTCCTACAATCTACCTAAGCCACCAATAACGAACTGGACTCCATATTAATTTAATGACGTCAACTGTTATATAGAACTTCCAGCCACCTAATACACATTATGATTGCAAAACAATTCCTGCTATCCGTTATCACCCAAATGAGGATGGGTTCCCTGTTGAGTCTGGTTCCTCTCAAGATTTCTTCCTATCGCCATTTCAGGGACCTTTATCTTGCCACCGTCATCCTCAGCTTGCTCATCAGGGACTATCTAATAATTTTGATTCATACATATTTTTCACAAAAAAAATTCCATAATTTTCTTTTGATTGTAAAAAGCTTTGCGACACTGACTATTGTTAAAAGCGCTATACAAATAAAATTGAATTGAATTGAATTGAATCTCACAAGGTCATGAGGTTCACAAAAAGTGTGTGTGTTTGTTTAGGAAGTTGCATGACTGTGTGTGGGGCACAATTACAATCCCATTCTCACCTCTCCCTGTAATCTAAACCCAAAGTTAACAAAGGGAAACACAAACCAGGCACAAACAAATGATCCACTCCAGTCAGGCTGTGAACCGCAAACTGTGCCTTCTAAACAATTCTTCTGCCTTGTACCTGACTACACCCCCACTCCTCACTTTGCAAACAAGCCCAGTAGTTACAGGCCTCCATTATTCACCAGCAGAGTAATTTACAGCCACGCTAAGATAGACATCAAACTCAAAGTCTAATCTGAAGCTAGAATCACACAGGCATTCAGGCCCACATAGCCCCTATTACAGTCAGCTGCTAAAATAAAATAATGTATATATTGTTTCACCACTGAGTCTATTGTGTCAAGAGATGAGTATCTATTTGCTTTAGGTAATCTAAGCCTTGAATTAGTGGTCTTCTTATATTCAAAGTTTACTCATGCAAGGTTCACCTTAGAGGCAAGCCCAAAGGCAGGAGTATTTCACATAAATATGTCTGTCATGCTGTTATCAAAAGACTGGAATTAGACTGGCTTTATGATTTTGTTGACCTAACTGATCAGCTCAGGTGATTGATTGTGAAAAAGACTGAATGGCTGAAGTTTGTAAAAAGGTGGCATGGTGGCTTAATGGTTAGCACTGTCACCTTGCACCTCCAGGGTCCAGGTGACGGTCCTAACCACTAAGGCACCATGCCACTGTCAACTTGCACCTCCAGGGTCCAAGTTTGATTCCCGCCTCGGGGTCTGTGTACATGGAGTTTGCATGTTCTCCCCCTGCTTGGTTGGTTTCCTCCAGCTGCTCCAGTTTTCTCCCGCAGTCCAAAGACATGCAGATTAGGATAAGTGGTGTTCCCAAATTGCCTGTAGTGTGTAAATGAGCATGTACTGTACCCTGCGATGGATTGGCACCTCATCCAGGGTCTGCCCTGTCTCGTGCCGTACTGTACAGTAAGTGACGGAGTAGCTGGATCCTAGATTAGCTTCAGGCCCCCCGCAACTTTGAATACAGGATATAGTGGTATAGACAGCGAGTGAGTGAGTGGGTGGGTGAAGTTTGCAAAAAGTCTTTTGACTATTTGGTTACAGTTTATTTGTATAACACTTTAAAAAAAGAATAAGGTCATTTTACATACATTTAGATGCCTGGCGATGAAACCAGAGCATACAATGGTAACGAAATGCCCGTAAAGATGATGAGAGACATTTTGAAAGGACCAAAAAGGAACCCCTAATCATCTTATATATCTTTTGATATTGTATACATTATATTTAAAACAGGACTAATTGTTTTCAGTGCGAGCATCAGTCTTTATGATTGCCACAGAAGAAGAGGAATATGTTTTTGTATTTTTGAATACTGTATAAGCTGGTCTATGTCTGTAAGCATCCCTCTGGTTTCTGATTGAAGTACAATTACTGTCAGTTAAACCTTGTAAAGGTGGTGGGTTTGATTATATTGTTTCTTCCTGTAATTCCTTATGAGATCAGTACACAGTTTCCCAAAAGCATTGCGACATTGTGAATATCTTAACTGGTAGACAGAGTGATGATAATTCTATCATTTAATGGTTTACTGATGATGCTTATGCTGCAATGCTTTTGGGAAAGTCAGACCAGGTTGAGTTTCAAAATGATTGCATTTTTTGTATGAGTCAGTAAGCATCCATTAGTGGAGCACCAGGGTAACCGTATCATGCAGAGCCCCAAATCATTATTACTTTGTATATGTTCATTTCACATTTCGGTAATAAAGTAACAGTATGAGTTCAGTCTATGAAAAACTCTGACGAATTGCAACACATATGACACAATGGTTCTGGATACCCCTTGTGCGTCACTTTGTCGTGTTTTCTCTGTTTTCACATAACCACATCACCTCAGGCAGTGGTTTTAATGAGCTGATTAGTTAAATTTGGTGTGCTAGAGTAGGGAAAATACTCAAATATGCAGGACAGATATTCCTAGCTGCAGGACTAGGGTTTCATAGCAAGTTATCAAAGGGATCAAAACATCTGAGGCAGATGCATAAACCAATGATGGATTCATCCTCCCGAGATTCACTGACCTCTAATTTCACTATTAATTATGTTCATAAATACCATGAAAAATAAGGGTAATTGTGTGGTTACTGATTAATGATATGTAAAAATAGCAGTATTCTCTATTTTGTTATGTAAATCGTGTATATTAGATACATTGCTGTGTTATATTGGTGTCAGCTGTTCTGCAGTAATTTGCTGTCACAAAATTGAGACCACACTTGCTCGGCACAAAAGCTGCTTTAACTTAACATGACAGTTGAACAGGAGCACAGCCGGGCAAGGGGAGTTTGTTTGTATCTGCAGATGTGATGTGTAATGTGGCTGACCTTCAAATAACTAGAAACCCAGTCTGGACATGAGGAGCAGTTGAAAGTACATCTGGCCCACATACTTCTATCCATCTTTCGCTGTCTTACTTGCTTTGCCTTCTCTAAGCAGCCAAGTGGTATGCTTATTTGAGAGACACTGGAGAGAGAGAGGGAGAGGGAAAGAGAGAGAGTGGGATCTCAAGCTGAGCTTGACATTTGGATGGCTTCTCCTTTAGCCTCAGTACAAAACGCTGGGTAAGGGTGCAACACAAGTTCCTTCCCAGCCAAAACCCAATGGCAGATATCAATGACAGGCCACTCAGCCAGCATTTCAGCCTCCCTTTTAATGCAAAGGCTGGAATGTGCGTCTCAAGTGACACTACTTTAAAAGTCATTTTCCCATTTCTGCATC
Organism: Clarias pachynema; assembly: GCA_030014365.1. NCBI lineage: Eukaryota > Metazoa > Chordata > Actinopteri > Siluriformes > Clariidae > Clarias > Clarias pachynema. The sequence continues at coordinate 24,679,031 of JAQMYL010000035.1, forward strand.
ACTGGGAAAACTCTGCTTTTTTCTGTCTCCTAGTAACCATCATGATCATGCAGTGGGAACTTTTATGTTTGCTCCAAAGAGACTTAAAAATTGTGCTCGTATGCTATCAATAAAAGCTTGTCCTTATGTATTTTTTTCTTTTTCACCTAATTTGTTCATTTAAGTCTACTCATTAAAAAAGGAGTTGGAAAATTCACCAGAAGTTATATGAAAAAAAAAATATTAGATTTAGCTTAATATTTGCATTCATTGACCTACAGACAAAAAAACAAAACAAAACAGTGAACCATAGTTCTGCAGGAGGAGTAAACCTATGATTAGTTAACCTTCTATTAAGACCTGGAAAATCCAATGTTCTAGTCAGGGTCAAACTGGTGGTAGGTCTGCAGCAATTCAAATAATCAGTCTTGACAACTGTGGTGACCTGAAAAGCAAGTCACAGTGCACAACTTGTGGAACCTTGAGGCAGATGGACTAGCATAACAGAAGACCACATCAGGTTCCTCTCCTGTCAGCCAAAAACAGAAATCTGAGGCTACAGCGGTCCCAGGTTCACTGGAATTGGACAAGTGAAGATCCAAAAAAAGACCAGACAATGTTTTTCCAATCTTCAACTGAGCCTTGAGAATGGATTTGTTTTCTATCCACAGAGCTTCTGGCTTTGTTTGGATATGCAGGCTTGTGCTGTACATTCCGCCTGACTGAAAACCCTGCCCCCAGTCTCCTTAAACATGGACTGCATACTGTCTCCTCTCTTCTAAAACACTCTCCTGCAAAGCCATGGGAGTGGAAAATATGGTGAAGCACCCCACATTTAATCTAAGTGAACAAAGGCCTCATAGCCTACATTTCAGCAAACTATGCAACCTCCAAACTCATCAACAAATCCTGTGCTCTTAATCTAGAGTTTGTCTCTATATGTGATCCACATATGTTAGTGTGTCATGAGACAATGTCTGACTAATTCCTTAGAGGCCCCCCAAAAGCATTGGATATTCATTTCCTTCCTAATGGCTCTTCTCTTCACTTAGCACCATGGTTCAGTTCTGGCCCCAGCTGCCTATGTGATCATGTTAACAAAGGTCCCATGTTAGGGACTGAGCACATGTGGAGGTTTTGACACATTCTCTCATTTATACGTGTTGGCACGATGTTCATAGCCAGGGATTTTGTGGAATATAAAACATCTGACCAGGCAGTTGTCTCAGTGTCAGAGGTCAGTTCACACAGTGGATGTAATCTGTAATGCAGTATAATTTGTATTTCTTTTCTAATTCCTAAGACTACAATGAAACAAAACGATGCTCAGTAACAATAATTCTTCATGATTTTTGCCTATCATTTTATTTCCATGTTTCTATTCTTCCCATGGATGCTTGATCGGATTAAGGTCTGGTGTATTTGGAGGCTGGGTTGGTGACCTTGGGCTTTTTGCCTGCTGGGCCCCATGTGTGGCGAGATGTGGTGCACTGGGTGTTCTATGGCTTGCCATTTTGTTGCTGCTTTACATTTACATTTAGGCATTTGGCAGACGCTCTTATCCAGAGTGACTTACATTTTTATCTCATTATACATCTGAGCAGTTGAGGGTTAAGGGCCTTGCTCAAGGGCCCAACAGTGGCAACTTGGTGGTTGTGGGGTTTGAATCTGGGATCTTCCGAACCGTAGTCCAATGCCTTAACCACTGAGCTACCCCTGCTTTAGATTTTTTGTGGGATCGGACAGGACAGGCTAGCCTTTGGCCAAGTTTGGGTGAGCCTATGCTGCCAATGATCCTGTCACCAGTTTACTGGTGTATACTTAGTGATCAATGATGTTCAGGTCACCTATCAGTGGTCATGATGTCACAGCTGACTAGTGTAGGATAACTGGTTAAAGGTTCAAGTGATCTCTCAATCGAATTTCCATTTATGATAAAACTGTAGCAATAAAGTCCTCTGCAATTCAATAGTGATGTTCAATTGCTGAGGGAAAAAAAGCAAAACAAAAACTTGTTCGTACCTTATTTTGCTGCGTGGCTTTGCATGGGCAGTGTTGCCACCTCATAGCTCTCGATCGTGGGATATTCTTTGTATGGAGTTTCAACCATTCTAACCAGGTCTGTGTGGGTTTTATTGGGTTCTGAAGATTCTTTCCACTTTAAACAAAAATGCCAAGTAGGTGAATTAGGGACTTTAAATCACCCTTAGTTGCAATCTGGATGTATTCCCATGTCAAGCACATTGTTTTTAGGTTAGGCTCTGGATCTACTACCATCATGACCATGATATAGCCCAAGTGTTTATTCCACTAGGCTGTCCATTTTTTTGTAACAAAGGGAAAGAAACAGACTAGTGAGAGTGAGATAGAAGTGCTTATATGGTGGTCATCATCAGTACTGGTATCATCATACTGAAGATGATAAGTGAATGGATAATAAAGCTGTTTGTCTTGTGTTTTCAGTTTTAGACTACATTATTTTCATTATCTTTTCAGAGCACTTTGTAGAATTGAACTCTAACTCTTGTTACAGCATGACCCTGTATATCAGGTTAACTCTGACATATTTATTTTTTTCCTGATAGAAATTAATGATGGGAGAGAATGAGTAAAAAGATATTCATGGGCAGACATGTTATTCACGCAAATGCTGGTTCGGTACGATTTCCAAATGTGCTGACGCAGAAAATTCACTGGAAGAGGACAAAGCAAGCATGAATGTTCAGTTTGTCTCTAAAAGCTAAGAATAGTTGGTAAGCAGTCCCATAACCTTATTACTTTTATTGTCAGGAACAATTTTTCACCCTTCAACCTAAATAGTAGATGATTATTTGTGCACATAATCTTCCTATCATATTACTCTCATATAAACTCTCAATTCTCAAGGTCATCTATAGTATCTCTCTCTTTCTTTCTCTCTCTCTCTCTCTCACACACACACACACACACACACACACACACACACACACACACACACAC
>JAQMYL010000035.1:24702538-24725248 GCA_030014365.1 Clarias pachynema
GGCACCGCTTTCTGTAGATGTCATGGAGGGAGGGAAGCTCACCTCCAATTATCCTCTCGGCACACCGCACCACTCTCAGATCATATATGATTTAGTGCATACAGTATTTATTCATGATAAAAAGTGAAACTGTTGTTCTTGGCTTAAAAAAGGAAAAGAAAAAAATTATACTTATACCAAGTTCACAGAAAATAAGACGATGTGAAGAACAAAAAAAAATAGCTTTATTTGAATGTTGTTGTTTTTTTTTTTCTTTGAAAAAAAGGCAGAGGCTCTGAGAAAGTAGTGGCAGATGTCAGAGTGCACAGGAAGGTTAGGAAGCAGTGGCTTCAGAAGCAGAATCCAGATTTTGATCTGGTGTAAAAGGGCCAAGTGAGCAGGGTTGGGTGTTTTCAGAGTGACGGTGTAATTTCCAGCAGCACTGTGGCCTTGTGAAGCAGTGTCTGAATCTGGCAGGGGCCACACATGCAGCACAGTGAAAAGGCTGTTAATGTGGGAGAGGGCTTTGGACCTGTTCACAAGGTGACTAGCCAAACCACCCCAAGCATGCTGGCTCCCGCTGGTGTCATGCCACCAGCCACTGACATTGTCAACATCATTACTGTCAGCTGCAATAAAGGCTTGGTGCTTTTACAAGTCATCCTGCTACCACCCACTGTATCCTCTTTTTCTGTCTTGTACTCTGCCATTTTTTTTTTTTTTTTGCACAGATTTTTTTTTTTTTTGCTTCACCGTGGGAATGGGGACTTGAATGTAATAAACAAAAGTTCATGGCCGATGTTGCTATGACATTCTTCGTTTGTCAACAAAACCCAGAGGTAAATGGCGCACTGTACCCATAAACATCCTGTCCTATGGTAGAGTACAAGCGAGAGAGAGAGTTGTGTGGAGGCTGCCAACTTGAGGTAACAGCTCAGCATGTATTCACTCCACTGCCATGAACTACGGTGTAGGTTGTGTTGCCATCTTTAGCTCGCAGGTGTTTACATCTACTTTGGATGACCTTATAAACATATGACTTCATTTTCAAAAAAATCTAAAGTTTTTCCCTAGAGTACCAGTGTATGAGTCTCATATACTATATGTAGGGCTTCATTTTCAAGAAATCAAAAGAAAGCATAATGCCTTATTCTGAAAAAAAAAAAAAAAAAAAGGCTGTACAGTACATGTACAGCCCCACAAGCAAAATACAGGCATATGATTGCTGATGAAGTCTGCTTTTACTGTGAGTCAATGCATCACAGTCAAAAGATCAATTAATATATAAATCAACTATTAAACAACTACAAAACAACAACTATCTAAACAGCACTTACAAAGCATTATTATCCAGACGTTCCTGCAGAGACTTTTTTTTGTTGTTGTTGCAATTTTCTGGTAGATTCTGCCACATGGCATGATTGTAAGAGTCAGCAGATTCATCTAGATTACAAATGACACTTTAATATCTTAAATGACTGACGCTTGAATTAATTTACAGTGATCTTGATTTTACATAAAAATATTTAGCAGATTAGCTCTGTCGCCTTGAACTTTCAAGGTCCAGGTTCAATTCCTGCCTCAGGGTCTGCGTGCATGGTGTTTGCATGTTCTCCCTGTGCTTGGTGGGTTTCCTCTGGGTGCTTCACTTTCTCCCACAGTCCAAAAACATGCAGATTAGTCTAATTGGCATCCCCAAATTGCCCGTAGTGTGTGAATGAGCATGGGAGTGTGTGCACTGCGATGGATTGGCACCCCGTCCTGCGTGTACCCCACCTCATGCCTATAGTCTCCTGAGATAGGCTTCAGGCCCCACGCAACCCCATATACAGGATATAGACGATGAGTGAATGAGAAAATGCTGTTTGCATTATTATTCAACCCTATGTACTTTGGAAGCATTATGTTTGCACAGATGAAAAATATTACTATAACAAGGACACAATTTGCTTACAACTGGCCTTTATGTACATCTTTCCTATATAATTCCCGTCATTCAGCTACCATTTAGACTGTGAATCTGAAGGAAAGCTGTGAAAATAAGAACAAAGAGCATTCTAACCTCAGATTTCCACCGGGAGCAGATCTATGACGTCTATGGTTTTCTTTCGTCTACTTTATGCCCCACCGGAAGCTCTTCAGTGACGGAGCGGCTTGTCTTAACAATTGGGCTGCTTTCCATTCCATGTGTCCATAAACGGGTACCTCCTTCTCCCTGCTTCCTGTTCAGGGAATGTTGATTAAGAGGCCTTCCCTTGACAAAATTCCTCCACTCAAAATAATGTGGCTGCAACTACTATAAGAGTCTCACAATACCATTAAAAAACAGTATTTAAATGTATTGAACTAGTAAATAAATGTGATTTGGTTAATTTACAGAGAAAGAGATGCTTTGTGGGTACTTCTTTACTGAACATCTGGTGGAAACACAAACATTGAGTAGCAGCCAACAGGACATCTGAAATATGATACCACTGCTCCGGGTGGAAATAGGGGGTAAGATTAAAGAAAAGGATTTAATTGTTAACAAGATTGAAAAGCTCTAGAGGTGAAAAACTCAGCTGTTTAAGTTGAACCTTTATATTTTCTAAAGTGGACAGTCCACATGATATGCAATGTCACAAGAAACTATACAGTATGGGCATTGGACTTAAAAGAAGGTACCTTCATTCTAATTTGAGCAAGTCGAAACCTATAAGTGTTTTGTTCCTGAAAATCTACGTACAGTACTGTGCAAAAGTCTTGAGCTACTCCTCATTTCTTCTGGTTTAGGTTCCACAGTCTAGAGGAATATTTTTCCAGGCAGTCATTGATGCAAGACACTGGAGACTTCTTGGATGCAGGATGATGGTTGTGGCCTTGAAGCATGTCGGAATGGTTGTTGGAGATTTTGAAAGTGTCAGTGAGGACACCTCCTCTGAGCACTCTGCCAGGAATATTGTCTGGTTAACTGTAGGTTGAGTTGCATAGAGTTTTCCACACATCAGTTGTGGTAAGACTCAGTACCTGGTTGTTGTTGTTGGTCTTCCTTGCCTCCATGCTTTGAACTAAGCAAAAATGTTGTTCAGCTCATCTGGAGTGTTGTAGTGTTGTCCTGTAGTTGGTGATGGCCTGGATGCCTGGATTTGTTGGAAGTTCCTGTGGATTCTCTGGGAATGTGCAAACTTTGCTTCTCTGATGGCTTGGGACAGTTAGACCTTTGTTGTTCTTTAGGCTGTGGCTTAAGTCTTTAGCAACACACACATCTCTGGACTCATCCATAAGAGTATACAGCATCAATGACTTACATGGCACTGCCTCCAAGACGGTTATTACTCATTGCAGAAGGTGACCATGGATGGGTCCAGAGGTGGCTTTTTAAAATAAAGCCAGCATTTGTTGCAGCCTCCATGCAAAATTTCCCAGGCAGTCTTGAAGATCAGCGACAGCTCCTGCTGGCTAGGTTTTCTCCTGACTCAGAACCAGTTTGAAGTGTCTGCCGAGTGGTGTGCATTCTAGTCTAAGCGTAACAGAGATATGGTTGTCGTAGCCAAAATAGGGAGGGGTATGAACCAGAAATGTTTGTGTAAACAAGATCTAGTGCTTTTGCTCCTCTCTTAGCAAAATCCACATGTCAGTGGAATTTAGGGAGCACTGATTTAAGATTTGCATGGTTAAAATCTCAGATAACAATAAACAGTTCATCACAGTGTGTGTTCTGCAGTTTGCTTATAACTTGATGCAGTTCACCGAGTGCGTTCTTACCATAAGGTACTGTGCCACCATCTGTTGATGCATTGTCTATACCATTTAACCTGTGCAGGGTCACAGGAGGGCCTGGTTGCCTATCCCAGGGAACTTGGAGAACAAGCACACACAGCCTAATCATACTGTACACTATAGGCAATTTGGAAATGGTAATCATACATGCACATGAAACATATAAAGAGATATAAATGATTTCAAAAGCTAAAAGGAAACCATATTTACTCCATATGTGTTTAAAAGCAGAGTGAAGGAGACCTAACACTCTGAGTTAAAAATGTACACCCAGTTTGGCAGCTCATTAAACTGCTGCAATAAAGCTTGGGCTAAACCAAACAACAGCTGAAAACAGAAAAAAAATATGATTAACGTAGTCCACTGCTTGAATCTGTTTCAAATAAGCTGAAAAAATAAATTGCAGTAGGAGCTAAAACTGTGAATGGGAATCAAAGTATTTATATCTTCATGAATTAAGCCCAATCTCAAAAAAAATTCTGACATGGTCATGTATGATCTAGACCATATTCTTTTTCAATTTTAATATTAAAAAATCTATGTCAGGCATTGTGGATCTCCTAAAAGAGTCAGGGTGTTGGTCACTTGGATGATTTAGTCGCTAAACGTTATATATCTTAAAAAAGAAAGGGGATAACAAGCTTGATGTGCATGACTAACAGAGCTAAGGATGTTCACCTGCTTTTCATTTACTACTTTTCATCCCAGGCTCGCCAGCAAAGAACAGGACCAGCAACATCTGGCGATTAAAAAAAAATTAACAAAGGGAAGAAAATAAACACGGGAAAAAAGTGATTATGGACAAATAATTCTGTTGTCCCAAAAGGCTGGAACTGCTTTGCCAACACGCGCACATGATCACACATGCATGCACACGTGCGTGCGTGGACACACACACACACACGCACACACACACTCTGTTATCTTTGTGAGGTTCTCCCACTAACATAACTGTACATGCATATAATTAATGCTATGTCTTTACCTAATAGTAAGGTTAACTTCAATACCAATACTTAATACCAAAAGGAAACCTTGTGGCTTTTTCATGTTTATAGTAAAAGCTGCATCTTCTTCAAAGAGACAGCCAAATATCTTCACAAAAACCAAACTGATATTCATACGCTTGTGGAGACCATCAGATCCCTAACAACATATAAAAACCTGCCCACAAACACACAAACTCTAGATGCATTTACAGACAATATTAACACCACAGACAAGTCTGTTTACTTTTTATTTTCATTAGCAAGATCATAACTAGAGTAGAATAAAGTGATAAGATATTTAAACAATCCTCTCCATATTGACACTCAATGTTAATCATGTTTAAAAAAAAAAAAAGAAAAGAAAAATGAAGGTCTTTTAAGCTCTATGTAATGTAATGCTGCTCCTTTCAAGCAAATATGAAAGCTTTACTGCCCTGAATTAGACAGGGTGGGATAGCTTGTCTGAGTAGGCTTCATAACACCCTTCTGACTACAGCGATTCCAGACAGCAGTCAGCAGATCTGTTACAAGCACAACTCAATACTGCAGCTAGCCTTCACTCTACCATTACCATTTAGACAAAAAAAAAAAGCCTTTCATATTTTTTTTTCTGAAGTATTTAATCAGTATTTTGGATAGTTTTGCATAGTGGACAGTACAACATTATTTACAGGTCAAATAAAATGATTGCAGAATGTGATGATCACTCATGTACAGGGTACATAAATTTAAGTGGAAGAAATAGTTATGAATTTATTGCAGAGAGAGAGAGAGAGAGAGCAGCAAAGAAATAAAAATACATATTTTCAGCTTTCTGGATCAAGATCAGGCATGTGGCTGACATGGGATCCTGACGCCAGCCTGGTGAAGGCTGCACCCTGCAATAAAATCCAACCCGACATCTATTCTCTAGGAACAGAGGGAGAGCAAATTTCCTGAAAAGTGCCTCTGTAGCTCTAACAGAGCCCCATCTCTGTCAGACTCCTGTAACGTGGCCAACGGGAGAGAAATCACTTTTGATGGACCCCGGCTCAGGCATGCACAAGCTGATTCTGTTCACCGCTGTCAAGCTGTAGCATTAACTAAACCCTTAGAGGTAGATGGTGGAAGTGGGCAAAGTGGTGTGGTCGGACAAAGTGAATAACCTCTGAGAATCATCTTCCAAAGACTACCAGCGGAATGCCCTCTGTGGCCGGTGCAGCATTTCCGAAATGTTTCCTCTGACCAAAAGCAGCTTGCCGGAATTCTTGAACACATGTTTTACTGTTCATTGCTGCAGTTCCCAAGGAATAATACCAAATATTTGAAAGAGATTAAAATAAATGAAATTAAAAATAGGTACACGAGGGAAGCAGTGTCTGCAGCACCTGTCCTGTAAAACGTTTGGTTTTACATAGAGAAACAGATAGTTTTAAACATTCACAAACTACAGAATATGTGATGCTATAAGTAGTCTTGTGGGTTGAAGCTAAATTACATACATTTTCTACATTAGTGAATTACTGAGGATTGTGATTTATTGGTTTGCAGTTCTTACAACAAACACATTATTAGAGGCCATGCATCATACAAGATAAACGAACCATACTGTAAATCCATTATTTGTCCTACAAGTCAAATGAAAGCTCTTGTTTATTTGGCCACATTTTGGTTGGCCAAAAACTCACTTACTCTCACTTACTCATCGTCTATACCGCTTTGTCCTGTGTAGAGGGTCAAGGGGGCCTGGAGCTTATCCCAGGAGACTTAGGGCACAAGGCGGGGGACATTAGCCTAATGTCTTTGGACTGTTGGAGATACCTTAGTACTCGGAGGAAACCCACCAAGCATGGGGAGAACATGCAAACTTCATGCACACAGAGGCGGAAATCGAACCAGGCCGGGATTTGAATCCTGACCCTTGATGTGCAAGGGAACATCGCTAACCACTAAGCAACCGTGCTATTTCATTAAGCTAAAAAAAAGGTAGTTGTTAATGCAATATACACTGATCAGCCATAACATTAAAAACCCAAAACCCATATTGTGTGGATGTTAGATACTTTTGGTGCTGCGGGGTGAGGCCTCCATGGATTGGGCATGTTTGTCTGTCGCATTCCACTGATGCTTGGTCAGATTGAGATCTGGGGAATTTGGAGGCCAGATCAACAACCTCGAACTCTTTGCTTGCAAAGCCCCATATGTGGCAGGCTGTGATGCACTGGATGTTCTGATACTTTTATATATATCGTGGCCAGCATTGATTTTTTTTCTAGCAATTTGTGCTCCATTAGTTTCTCTGGGGGATCAGCCTGGACGGGCTGGCCATTAGTTCCCACAGGCATAGATGAGCCTTTAGTGTTTGTGCTGCCTTCACCAGTTTAAAGGTATGTAATTAATAATCAGTGTTATTCAGTTCAACTGGTGGTGGTGTTAGTGTAGTGGCTGTTCAGCGGTGTTGGGTGTAATGCATTACAAATTACTTTTTTGATGTAACGAGTAATCTAACGCGTTAGGGCAGCCATTTACAGTAAGTACTCAGCTATTTAGTTATATTTTCAAAAATGTTATACCCCTATCTCACCTCTGCAATTTGAGAAGCGGTGTTCGGCACTGTAAGCTGCAGCAAGTGACTGTAAGCTTTTGCGAAGTTCTGCACGGTCTGCGAGGACCGACGCGTGGAATGATGGAAACGTAATCACAGCGCCAAAACTCACAGTGGATCATGATGAACCTAACTTTTGGCCACCGTGCAGGTGAGAGAGGGGTATTAGTAGTTAACAGATTGTGGTCCAAACTTCGCTGAGTGATGATAGAATAATTGACTAAGTCTTGACTAAAACAACATGCATGAGGAATCACAAAGGAGTTTTCATTTTCTGAAATAGAAAAGTACTCGAACTAGTTACTTTTATCGGAAAGTAACGTTGTAATGTAACTGATTACTTTTTAATAACAGTAATTTTGTAATGTAATTAGTTACTTTAAAAATTAGCGTCCTCCAACACTGCTGATCAGCATATTAAATGCATAGTGAGAAAGGTTTCCTAGTTATGTGCACTAGAGTAATGAAATGTGTGTATCATTATTTTACTTTTTTGTGTTTGTGATGCAATATGTTGTGTTAGCCAACATAGACTGGGATCTCATTCAGAAGGAAAGAGTGTTGTATGGTAGCTCTGTGCCTGACTTTATCATTTCATCAGTTTTCAACACCTGTGTTCCTGCTTCTAAAACCGTTGCTTAAAATTTGTCTAAAGTAATTAGTCCATGTCGTAAAAATGTTTTTACAATCACACAAACTGGCTGATGTGTGTGGAGCAGGAAGTGGGATCCAGGAGCAAATACTACGTATAGCACTGGGATGTGCATTACACCAAACTTGACCAAAAGTTTCAATTAAATTTTTTTGCAAAAGGTACCTTTTTTTTTCTTTCTGATTATTTAAATTTTTAAAAAAAAAGAATAATCATTATCATCATCATCAACAGATTAATCATACATTGAAAATGTGAGCATGCTAGTGATATATTATAGGTCTTCATACCTATGTAAATCCATATAAACCCAGCCCTGGCCATGTAAAATTGTCATGTGCCGGATCCCTTCTGATAAACTAGTCTGCTCCAAATATCGCTTGTTTCTATCTTTCCTGTTCATCAACCAAGCCCAGCAAAGTGGAGCAAGCTCTGTCTGGCTCTATATTAGACTCTTTGTTTTCTAGGAAAATAACACACCTGGGTTATGTTTTTGAAAGCTATATATAGTGCTCTCACCTCTAAATATGAACCACCTGTGCCAGAACAGAGTAAAATATCCCAAACATGGGTAATGGAGGAGGCAGTGGTGAGCAGTTGGCCAGAGCTCATGCAGAACACAAGCACTGTGTGCCCAGTGGAGGCGGCCATTAAAGCCCTCTCACTAGCAGTGCTCGCCAAAAACACCACAGATCATTTAGTCTACCAGTGTGAGACAAAACTCTGGACACAGGACCTGTTTTTTCTTTCAGAACTGCCACAAACATAACACAGTCCAAAACACTGTGACCATTTCCACTCATGCACACAACATAAATCCAATAGAATTATATGGTTTCATTTCTATGGTCATAGTTATGGTTGTGTGGTGCTTCTGCACGATCCTATGATTGTGATTGTGAATGGTGATGGATGGCAATGTTCTGGAGATAATTAAACTAAACATCGTAATTTAGAAATGTTATTTTTGTACAGGAAATCGTTACAGAATGTCGAAGTCGGTTTGTGTTATAAAGAGTCAGGCTTTAAATCCATCATGAAACCTTGTGATGGACTGGTGTCCCATTTAAGGTCCATCCCACCTGTTCTTCAATACACAAGGGTTTCCTGGTTTAACACATGCTTGGCATGGGGAATGTAGTGTTTCATGACTTGTTGCTGTAGTTTTTAACTAGGGTTTCTCAGACACCATGGTGAGTCACAACTTTTAATTACACTTCTCTGATCCCCGAAGAACAGATATATAAAAGTTATAATCCAACTGTTAGTCAAATCTAAGGCTCATTATTTAAACATTGTACATAGTCCAGGTTCAATTCCCAGCCAGGTTAAATTACCTCCTCTATATGCGCATGGAGTTTGCATGGAGTTCTCCCCGAGCTTGGTGGGTTTCCTCCAGGTACTCCAGTTTCCTGCCACAATTGAAAGACATAAGATTAGGCTAATTGGCATTCCCAAATTGAATGAATTTGCACCCCGTCCAGAGTGTACCCTGCCTTGTGCGCTAAGTTTCCTGGAATGGGCTTCAGGCCCCAACTAGACTGTATACAGGATTAAGAGGTACAGTATAGGCGATGAGTAAGTGAGGGTGAGAGTGAATAGGTCATAAAAACTAAATGTCTTTACATAACAGAAATTACATGAATAAATAGTCCAAAAAAGTGAAAACTTTTCAACATAAACATGGATGCACCCTATACAAAAAATAAGGAGGGAACTGAGAGTTTCACTGTTTGGTGCAGGAATTAAAGTGCAGATGAGTAGATAAGTTCTTTGGCTATACCTCACATTGTCCTTGTACTTGTTGTCTTTGTAATTTTTGTCCTTTTTATTGTTAAGAACTGCATTAGCTGAAAGAAAGTTAATCAGATGTTCTGCTATGTTGAATGTTAAAGTGATGTTCCAACAACCTGCACTGCCATTGGTCAAATCAACATGATTGTTTTTGAACAGGAAACATTTGTCATTGATGTTCTATGTTCTATAAAATGTTCAATGTGCAAAAAAAAATTATAAAATCTATTGGAAAATTTGCCTCTGTTGTGTAAAGAGCTTTACGCATACATACTAAACTATAAGAGCTAAATAATTACAATATACATTTGGATATGTATGAAATTTTAACTACTTCATCAAAACAAAACAAAACAAAAAGATAATAATAACCTCAAATCCCTGTCTATGGTTAACTGACCTATTGGGGGCGGTTACATAAGGTTGACAAAATAATTGCATGGCCAATGTGTGCTTTAATAGATGCTAAAGTCGCTAAAAGCGTGCAACTTTTTTGACCAGGCAGTGTAATAATGTTAAGCATGATTGATTATTAACGGTGCTGCATGTTAAAAAAAAAATGACATGTTTTGGTTAACACAGCAACACTATTTGAGTCTGTTATATGACTGAAGTCTGTCCATATTTTTCCTGGCAGCTTATTTTATTTATAGCACCACACATTGAATCAAAATTCACTCTCATTTACACTGATTGTGCATGTTTGCTTTTAAAAGCACCAGTGCAACATGGACTGGTGTTTGTCTCATTTAAGTGAAAGGTCTGGCATGGTCTGGTATCAGGTGGCTGCTCTGGGGACTTTTGGTAAACGCTTGGCATGGTAAAGAAGGCACATTTTGAAAAGGCCCTGGAATACTTTGGTCTTTAAATAGCACAAGGCGTTGTCCATTTCCTCTCAGCCTCCTTAATGCTGACACTTACTCAACTGGGAATTACAACTTCATTGGAAATTATGAAGATGAAGCGAACACAGCCATTTTATGTAATTGCGGTCAGTTTGTGTGTAGGTCGTGTCCTGTGAACAGAAATGTGTTGGCTGAGGTACTTTTGGATTTTTTTAATTATTATTATTTTTTATTTCACTGGCAAGACATGCTGGCACAATTTACCTCTGTTGTGCTTTTCTCTTTACTAAATATTTTCCTGTCTTTTTCATAGAACACAAGGTGTTGACTTCCCAAGGTCAAGAGCTTTGCACGCTGCAATGATTCGCCAAAAAAAAAAGTCAAGAATTTGTGCAATGTTTATCAATGCATTACAAGCTGAAGGAAAATATAGAATTAATCAAAATATTCAATTTCAAAACATGAGTGGTTAAGTAAAACAGAATCTAAATGCATTTGTACTAACATTAAACTAATATTTAGACAAAGCAATTTGGCTAGTACATCATGTGGATCCAGACATGTTTCAGAGTCTATTTTTAAGCCGCAAATATATTCGGTGTGGTCTACTGGCAGCACATTGGGCTTTCATACTTCAGAATGAGTTTAACAGACAAAGTGGGTGCTGATACATGATTAAGCAAGTGTGGATTTCAGAACCTGGTGTGCTTTACGAGAATTACGAGAAAGAAATTAACCCACAGGAGTTACATGACTTTCAGCATGATTAGTGGCTAAAATAAGACACTGTGAATACTATTACTACACAATCAGGGTCCAACAATGTTGGATAGCTGGAATCCAAATCTGGAATTTGTTGGACATATTTTTAAGAATACTATTATAAAAATTGCAAAGTTGCAAAATTGGTGGGATCATGGGCAAGAGCATTTGTGTGTGCATTTGCATGTGAAGCCAGAGCGTCTTTCCACATCACAGCCAATGTTTCCAGGATAGAATCCAGGTTCATTGAGACCCTGACCAGGATAAAGTGACTACTGAGTAGAAATGTATGAATAAATGGATAATGAATGATAATGATTTAAAAAATCATCTGTAAAGTATCAGCATCCTGCGTGACTGTCATCAACCAGCTGTTGCTTAAAACAATTTTCATTTATTTTTGTTAATGCTCATTAGATCGTCTATAGACACTTTATAGATTGTCATTCATTCATCTTATGTTTTGCTTGCTTGCTGTTGTAAATAAACACTAAGCAAACACATTATTGATCTCACCCCTTTTTATTTATTTTTTCACTTTTTTCCCCCCTTCTTTTCTTTCCTGTTACGACCCGACCTAGACTGGGGCATAACATTTAATTAATGGTTAGTATATTATCACTCACTCACTCATCTTCTATACCGCTTTACCCTCTATCCTGGAGCCTATCCAAGGAGGCTTAGGGCACAAGGCGGGGTACATCTTGGACAGGGTGCCAATCCATCGCAGGGCACACACACATACACACCCTATGGGCAATTTGGGAACATCAATTAACCTAACCTACATGTCTTCTGACTGTGGGAGGAACCCGGAGTACCCGGAGGAAACCCACCAAGCACGGGGAGAACATGCAAACTCCATGTACACAGAGATGGGAATCGAGCCTGTATCGAGTATATTATCAATCAATTTCTATTTGTATGCTCTTAATTCTTAATAAAAATGTATAGTCTTCCTCAGTCAGGTTGCCGCTGTTGGGCCCTTGAGCAATGCCCATAACCCTGTCTGCTCCAGGGGAGCCGTAAAATGGCTGACCCTGCGCTCTGACCCCTGCCTACTAACAAGAAGCTGGGATATGTGAAGAATAAAGAATTTCACTGTGCAGTAATGTATGTGTGACGAATAAAGGCTGAACTTATAAAAAACATCTTTTATGTTTTCAACGCTGGATCAATGCTGGGAAGCTACAGCCCCTAGGGAATTGAGCCAGCCTGAAGCTACAGCCCCTAGGGAATTGAGCCAGCATCATGAACAGGCTGAGGGCTTGTGCACATTTTATAACCTGGCTTAGGATCCTGCTAGACAATGTTCAGTCTCTCGAAAACAACCTAGACAGTATCAGAGACTGGGATAAGTTTCAAAGGCAAAGTCAAGACTGCACCCTCTCCACTTCACCCAGACATGCTTGAGTACCAGACCACGGCATCTAGCACGGCATGGCATCTGGGTCTTCTTGGTTTACCGCATGGACAGGACAGTGGATTCAGAGAGGCTGGGGGGAGCATTGAACCTCTCACACTCTCCTGTATACCAAATCTGCAGCTCCTGACTATGAAAGGCCAACCTTTTTACCTTCCTTGGGAATTTACCTTAGTCATGGTCAGCACTTTTGTTTGTATTCCCCTTCAGGCAGACATGGACACTGCCTTATGAGAAATACACCAGACTCATCAGTGGGATGCTGCAGTCATTGTGGCAGTGGCATTTTAACAGTGCCAACCTCAAATGAACAGGGTTATACTTACACAGCACATCACTTGTCCATCGTGGAGAAAAGATCCTGGACCGTTTCTACATTCCAGTCTCATTCACAGTTTGGGAAATCAGACCATGCCACCAATTTCTTCATATAGTACTGAAGGCAGAATGCATGTAGAGAGTGTGAGAATTGGAAACTCATTCATCATTTGGAGCATAATGGTTAGGAATGCTTTCAAGCAAGTGAACCCCAAAAAGGCAGCAGGACCAGGTGACATCTCAGGTTGAGTCCTCAGACCCTGTACTGACCAGCTAGTACCAGCGTGAATAGAAATAATGAGCCTCTTTCCTGCACAGTTGATAATCCTCACTTGTTTTAAGCAGTTAATCATCATTCCTGTTGCAAAGAAATCCCAGCCTGCCTGCCTGCCCCAATTATGCAATAGACCTAACCCCAGTTGTGATGAAGTGTTTTGAAAGGCTGGTCAGACACTTCATCAACTCTTCATTACTTAACCCTCTGGACCAACTACAATTCACATACTGTGTAAATCCCTCAACCGATGATGCCATGGCACACCTTCTACATACAGACCTGAACCAATGAATTTGGCACCAAGATTGAGATTGTCAGTTCATGGTAAGCAGTCATTTGTCATGCTCCCTTACCATCAGCACTGGAGTGCCATGTGACTGTGTGGCGACTTCCAACTCACCAAGTCTGCTGATGACACGGTTGTGGTGTCCCTGATCATTAATATAAATGAGATGAGCTATGTGAAGTTCAAGACCAGTAAGAGGAAGGACCTACTATTATTTTTAAGTAAAAGTTTTTTTTTTTTTTTCATTATTATTTATGCAGTTTTCCTTTCAAATTTGCAGTTCATCACAACATTATACAGCAGAGAAACTTTTCTCAAAATTAACAAAGACTTACAGTAGTCATCATTTGAGATGAAGGACACCACACTACAGCTGACTTGTAGAAAAAAGACCTTTCCAATTGCCAAACCTATCACGCAAATCTGGTGGAAAAGCCTCTGGAGTGCTGTTGCAGTGGCAGCTCTAGGTTTTTTTTTTTTTTTTTTTTTTAGATCAACTCTGGATTGGCATAAAAATAGTAATGTCTGTACAGTAACCACAATCTTATTTTCCCCTAAGGCACAGGCCTAGACAGCTAAATAACAACCTAGTGCAGCAGCTCTCCGAGATGGGTTTATTACATAACCTTTAGTACTGAGCACACTCTACCTGTATGCAGGCAAAATCAAAGTACACAAATCCTGCGTTTGAAAAAAGTGGAGATATCCCAGCTAAAATATTACTCAAATAAAAGTAGAAGTATACCTCAAATTACGTGCGTATTCCTATAAGTTTATGTCAATAATCCAAAATCCAGGTTATTACTATGTCTGATCATATCGCTCCAAGCTCTTACCAGTCATTGCATCTGGCAAGTTGATATAAATACTGCGGCACAGAAAAGGCTTTTCACCACAAAGTTTTGGTGTTGTGTGAGTACTTAACGCAGTATTCTACAACATGGAGCAGACCTACTGTACCATGGTCATAGCACAAGCGTGAAGAGGTCATTTTGAGAACTCCATTAACATAGAAACAGCGCAGTGACATCCCAAACGCAACTCGGACAAAGTGCCATCCATTTTTTATCATCTGTGCCAGGCTTGTAGTATGTTAATGATGTGCCTAAGATATGTTAGTTACAGCATTAACTGGTCAATGCCAATCATTACTACAGTACATCCTCATTAAGGTCTTTCTGCATCTTGCTTAAACTACTCTATTCTTTCCTTTCCTTCCTTCCTTTTTTCTGAACATGTCCAGAAAAAAAGGAAGCAGCACATCTTGAGAGACAATACTACATACTTACCAGTTTCTACTTTGTTTCTGCCAAGTTATACAAGTTCTTGCTGCATTTATCAAAAATATACATATACATAGCGGGAACATGGCTCATTGTGACAGGGGGTTTAATAGATTATTAACTAAGAGCAATAATCATATTCCTCAATACATCACATTGTTTAGCATTTCCTAATTTTGACTTCTGGGTAAATCTGACATTTTGCTGGTTAAGTTTCAAAACTCAGATTTGAACCTGATAAATTTGGACATGATTTGGTCCTGATAAATTGTGTGCAGTTACGACTCACTTACTGAAATGCACTGGATATACTTGCACCAACCCCAAATAGGTTTGACTTACCTTTTGATTTAGAAAAAAATGTCACCTGTATGTTGTACAATGAATAGTGGAGACTGCAGACTCACCATAAAGACTGTTCTGTGCTCACTGCTAGGACTTAAACCCTAACACACATACCATATACCCTTTCAGGACCCTTGTTTGTTTTTTCTCTTTCTAAATGCACACACTAATGATTGATCATCACACTACCCAGCATTAACTGGTGGAGAATGGGTTCGTTTGTTGAGTCTGATCTGTTCTTCATGCACTCCCAGGGAGTTTTTCTTTGCCATATTTACATCTACAGTACAGTATCTATCTATCTATCTATCTATCTATCTATCTATCTATCTATCTATCTATCTATTGATGATTATGCAATTGAACTTATAATTATTATTATTATTAGTAGTAGTAGTAGTAGTAGTAGTAGTATTTGAACACAACATTTTGCACACATTCTCCATATATATGTATATGTACAGTATCTATGAATCTCTGGCAACTGTGTCAATGGGTTCCATTAGACATGTTTTCAAGGAACCACAAAATCTACTTTAAATAGCTGACTGAAAATGTTTCAGTGCCTGCAAATGCTCAAGGTTATTCAGAGTGCATTGCACAATTTGTATTTCTCTTCCATAACAAGCATTTCCTTGAAAGCGAAATGGTACAGTAACACATATAGTGAATGCTGAGAAAAACTTGCATTTGCTGTTAAGTAAAACTATAGCCACTGACAAGTATTTTTACCATACATGCAGATCATTTCTTCTATATTTGGGCATCACATTTTAATAGAGTTACTCTCAATAAAAGAAGAAAATCTGTGTCGATGAGTACAAATCAAATCATTTTACCAATCTACTGAAAAAAATGGCCTAAGCCGAACCTTGTTTCTATTCATGAAAAAAAAAATTAAGAAGAGAATGTAAAAGAACAACAGTGCATATGTGCGAGCAACCTGGCCAGGCCTATTTCTCGGTAGCCATACTGCTTTCATTGAATGAAACATGCAGTGCAGTAGGTGTGGCACAGTGGCAAGGAAGCAGGAGGAAACCAAAACCAACTCTGGTAATAAGTTCAGATGGAGCGAGTCTCTCACGGGGCCTTTCGCTTGTAATCCAGGACTGTAAATCATACAAGGGGTGTGCTCTGTATGAACCTGGCACACATGGTCACACGCACACAGAAACTTGAAAGCACACCACTTGCTCACTTGCAGAGGCACTCGACTACCGCAGACATGCAGCCAGACACAGGAAGGCTCGCCTGGGTGAGCAGTCCATGTTCTTAAGTCTTGGGTGAGGCTCACTATTAAAGCAGTATAAGGCAGACAGGATTGAAGTGTAACTCAAGCAAACATAGCCAATTCAGGCAAAGAGCCAGTTAAGTGATCAGAGGTAGAAGAAATGTCTCACCAATGCAATGGCATATACATTAAAAAAACATGCATATTATGTTAATCAGCTGTTCATAGTTTGCTATCCTGAAAAAGAGAGTACTGCATTCCATACTATATATACAATTATATTATATTGTATCCTTTGGCTACTTTGGACTTTTTCACCTTATGTACTCCAAGCAGTCAAACCACTACCACCACCATGTGAAAGTTCATTATCATACATTATACTAATAAATGTATGATGGCTTGGGGGATTTTGAGGACCCAAGGTTCCTCTATGCTTGTGGGGACCAAAAGCCAGGCCATTGGGATTAATCCCACAGAAAAGCCAGTTTAGCACAAATTGCTGAACAAAAATCAATGCTGGCCAGAATAGAAAAGTATCAAAACACCCGATGTGTTACAGTCTGACATGTATGGGGCTTAGCAGATAAAAGGTTCAAGGTTGTTGATCAGGTCACCAAATTTCCCAGATCTTATCCCAAACCCGACCAAGTATCCATGGAATACACCAGACAACCAAGTCTGATCCATGGACACTCCAACCCACAGCGCCCAAAGGATCTGCTGCTAATGTCCAAGCACCAGACACAACAGCACTTCTATAGAGGTATTGTGAACCCATGCACTGAGAGGCCAGCGCTACTCCGGTGGCACAAGTGGAACCTACACAACATTGAGCTCAATGTTTGGGGTTTCATTTTATGGCTTTTAGTGTATGCTGCATTACTTATATTACTACCGATAGCATTAAATTATATTAAATTATCATTAAATTGACATTTCTTTTAAGCACCAACTCTTTAGCTGCTTTAAAAAGCCAATTCCATTTCAAAGCATATCTGATAGTTTTGCTTCATTTGCTAATTGGATTGATGTGGTTGTGTTTCATGCTGCAGTTCAACAAACCAACATGAAAAAAAAAGTGGGGGTTGAAGTACTGTATGTCTAAAAACGTACCGTATAGATAGTTGTGTAGAAAACTGTTAACAAACCTTTCTCCATGTACGAATAGAAATTATAAACTTCATCATCATTACTTGATCATGGAATGGAGGTGGAGGTTAGGGGTCGAGTGGGTACTCTTCCTCTTTCTCTCCTGTTAATTAGAGCAACCCTGGGCAGGTGTGGGCATCTGTGAGTTTACAAATGCAGCATGGGACAGATAAGTCTTTCCTACAATTGTGTTTCTCTGGCCTGTGACACTGCATGGACAGCAGTTTAAAAAGATGCAGAGGTTGGCTTCACACAACTTGGAGGAAGCATGTGCTTGCCTCACCCTACTGGTTGGTGGTTGTAGTCAAATAGGGGGCAGCTAATGAGTGGTTGGAAATTGGCAAGACCAAATTGTGGAGAAAATGGAGGAAAGGAAAAGCCAAAGGAAACAAACAAAAAGACTAAGTGAAAAGATTAAGCTTTTTGTGAATCAAAGCTACACAAATGTTGTTGGTAAAGAAATATGTTTACAGCTGCAGTTGGAACAATTAAGGCTGAAATTGTCCTGCTTTTGAACCGGACAGGGATCATCTTGCTCAGAGAGACTTGGACCGGTTGTTTTGGTCTGCACCTGAGAGCAGTTGCTGTGTTCTAGCCTGCCTAAACAAATTACACCAAGAAGGAAAACATGAATCAAATGGATCCAGTTCTGCATATATGAAAGCACCCTTAGAAGCCTTTCACAGAATCTCTCACTTTAACCATGGAGCATGTTATTAATGGAGTCAAAAATGGAAAGACGCACAAATGTCAAATTGATGCTTAAACTTATTAATATTTTCATTATGGCAAAGAGAGCTGAAAAAATATAACACACACACATATATATATATATAGGTTTTAAGTATCTCTGGCAAGTGTGACTGATGTATTAGATGGGTTAATCCCAAGTGGGGTCATTGCTGTGCCAAGTAAACAAAGTCAGAGCCTCTGCGGCTTGTAATGATGGAGGAAAGAGGAGCCCAGTTACACAGATAATAATCAGGGTCCATGGAAGGCATGAATCAAGTCAAAGCCTGCGCAGTAAAATGAAGTAGCTAAGAGGCCTGTTTTATAGCTTCATGTGGCGTTCCAGGCCAGGCCTGGAGCTGAAATAAACTTTCGAGAAGTGGAAGCTTAACTAACAGACTGTAAAGAGGGCTTCTACGGTAAAGAACAGCTAAAAACCAACAAAAAAAGATATTTTTATACTGTATGTATAAACAGCCACAATCACTTCAATAAAAAAAAAAGACAAAGATAGCATAAGAGAAAAGTCCTGTGATTACCTCACGGTGGAACCATTTTACAGGTAAGCTGTAGGTGTAAATTTCTTCTAGTAGACCGTTGATGAGATCAGGTTTCCCCTCTTCTCTTACACTTTAAGAAGGTCAGTTTCTAACACACGTGCTAAGTTTCTTAAATTGTGTTCACTGATAGCCTCACACACATGCACACAGACAAGCACACACATTACATTTCTGTTGGTGTACCATGGCTGCTCATAACGGTTGGCTTGTCGTCACACACGCCCTGTACTTTTCAGATGAATTCAAAAGGTGCTCTCAGACTGGTGCACCAAACAAAGCAGCCATTGTTTTTTGGGGGTGGCACAGACCTATCATTTACAATGTCAGGTCATCTCTCATATGTCTCCCAGCTATCCAGAGGCCTAAGGGGAAAGCCAAAGATGGAAAATAAACTTAAGACCTGACTGCTTTAAGTTAAACCCCCTGACCTGCCAAGAAGGTGAGTAGACACTTTAGATAAGTAGAATTTCCATGCACTATACAGTATCTTACTATATAATTTAAAGTTTCTTTAAGTTGTTTCCTATTTAACCTTCTCCTTAAAGAAAAAAAAAGCTTGGATGATGAATTACAGTCATTTAAGAATCTTTTCCTTGTATCCATCAACATGAAGCTTAGAACGTCAAGGTATGGCTTGGCATGTTAAAGTTTTTGGCTGCTAGCTGCTTCCTTATTTACCCAAATTCCTTATAAATTTTTTTTATGTTGTTGAGTATTTAATTGCGGCATGTTCTTGAAATTGTCTTGTATACATAGCTACCAAGACAGAGACAACAACCCGGCCTTTCTATCAGCCACTAGTATAAAATCGCAAAGTCTGATAAGCATCACCCAGCCCAATATCTCTCTCATCCCTTTCTCTATTACACTACTTTATGAAAAAAGGAATCAAACCAGATGTGCAAACAGAACAAAGGAAATAAAACCAGAATAGATGATCCAAACGTTTGTAAAACAGGGAGTGCTGTTGTACTGAATATCAGCATGCGCCAAAGTGTCGAGATACTACAGTCGTGCTGATATTCAGTACAACAGCACGTCCTTGAGTATGATTTTACACAAAAATCCACAATTTATTATTACAAAATTATAATTTGTTATTATAATTTGCTCACTGTTATTTTGCTAAACCAACACCCTTCCACTCCCGATAAGAGTTAGTTTAATAAACAGGGGTGAAAGTAGGTTTACATTCCTCCCTGTACTATGTAAGGGGAAATAAAGTATGGAGGTGGTGGACAGTTCTGAAAAACTTATGAAATTGACTTTGTATTTCTAGTCATTCCACTACAGAATATCAGCTAACTTTCTGGGTTCTGGGGTTTAATCCTGGGAGTTGAGGTCAAGTGCTTTGGCTGTCTGAAAACAAAGAACTGGTTCAAAATTGAGTAACGGCTCTGAATTAGCTCTGGAAGCACCTTGGTGGAAAAGGGGTATTTGCTAAGCTAGAACAAAGAACCACATACAACAGGGGCTGGGGGGTGGGGGGCACAGTTATCATGACCAGGTAAAAGTTTTTGATCGCCCACTTTTACAAAATGAACTCAATATGAAATTGGCAGCTCAAATGCTCATAGTAGTGATAAATTGGGGAGAACTGCACGCAAAGTTTGCCATTGTTGTTGTGCTTGCCCCTAGCATTTGCCGCAGTGGTGGAAAAGTAGACACGTACATGGACGTATAAAGTGACATCAAAGTACACGGATGTGACAGTTCTTATTTTTAACAAAGCCAGTTCGTAGGAGGTTTGCTATTGAACCGGCTCTGAACCGGCACTAGCAGCACCTGGTTTGTTGGAAAAGGGGTATTTAATTTGAAAGGCATAGGAAGTGGTTAGATTAGGTTCTTTTTTTTTTATATCATAGCAGCTTGGGAAAAAATTTGCTTCCTCCACTAAAATACTGTACATTTTAAACAATCCATATGGTAGAACTTACAAATAAATGTATACAAAAGTGAAACTCAATTCTATGCATTGTAGAATTGTACAGTATGATACTGTATATGGTGATTACAGTTCTAAAAACAATACCTGGTTCGATTCAACTGTGCCCTGTAGCATGCCCTCAGTAAATCTTTACATTAAATATCTACATCTACTGTACACAGCATAGCTATAATGTCTTCGTGGTTTGTCATCCAACAAAGCTTCAAGTCTGCCTTTTATTCAGTGCTGAGATGGAAGAAAGTACTGGCTTTATCAAAGCATAAAAGACATATAATAATTTTTCAGTACTCACATGCTGCCATCTAACCAAGGAAATTATCCATCTAATAACTTTAGGAAGCAAGTTTCTAGAAGAAGGTAATGAACTATGATGCTTAACATGTTCCAAGCACGGTGTGTGCACATGCCCAATAAAATCCAGGTATAGTAAAGAAATTTGTTTATACTGAGAATGGCTGAGATACATCATGTACATTCTTCTCAGTTCTCTCACATCCTTACTCATATAGTGCGTTTAAGATATGCTAAAGCCAAGTTGTGATCTAGCATTTGAACTTGTGAATGGAAGTTGGCACTGGATTCTCCTTGATGTGGCACATAACATCAGAACCCAGCTCACCACTTAACAGTTTTAGAACCACACCTTTGTTTGGGGAAGTGCGGTCTGTTCCAGCTCTCATTTCAGATCCCATTTACTGTACATGACTTTTTTTTTTTTTTTTAATAAAAATGAGTCATGTACTGTACCTCAACATGCTCCTCCAGTTTTGAACCTCACTTGCTAAGACACCAATTTCAGTTGAAGTCTGAAACACATATTGACCATTTACACAACACTAATAGTTGCTGGAAACATTACTAAAAGTCATATAGGAATTTTTTTCCCTATACAGTTGTTATTGGATTTAAAAGGCCACACTTCAAATAAACATACAGTACTGTATATGCAGAAGCAAGTAAATGAAGTGCTGTTTTCTGCACATGGTATTGTTGCAAGATGAGCACTCTGGATTAAACACACATGCTCAGTAAGGCCTGAAATATTTTTATGTCTTCGTCCGTTTGTGTATGGATCTCCTCTGATGTGAATTGTGAACCTTTAAATGTAAAAAGGATTGTATTATGTTTTGCTTTGCACACCATAATCACCACTATAATATACTTTATTTATTTATTTATTTATTTATTTTTAGACTTACACTGTTTAGTTGTCTTCAATTTTGTCTTCAGCATCCAATAATGAAAGTGGACTTCATATTAACGGAAACACTTTTCCTGTTATACTATACGAACTTCCAGCCTCCTAACACACAGTATGACGCAGATCAACCCCGCCTATCTGATAACTCCCAAGTGAGGATGGGTCAGTCGGGTTCCTCTTAAAGTTTCTTCCTATTGCCATCTTAGGGAGTTTTTCCCTTGCCAACGTCGCCATGTTTATTATGGACAATCTTGTAATTATGATTTATAACCTTTTCTCAACCATTTTAAACGCACTTCCACAATTTCGACCATTGTTTAAAGCACTATATAAGTAAAACTGAATTCAATTGACTTTATAGTTTAGAGTAAACTGACCTATGATAGATTAATAATTGCTTTAACTGCACAGTAATATTCTTCTTGTACTTAACTGAAAATCAATGCCACCACCATTTGCTATTACTACACCTGGATTGCTTTACACATATGTGCATCAACTATGATTATTCGCATAAGCAGAGGTGGAAAGTAATGAATTACATTTACTCGCATTACTGTAATTGAGTAGATTTTTTGTGTACTTCTACTTTT
>JAQMYL010000035.1:24725348-24747917 GCA_030014365.1 Clarias pachynema
TAAGGGTAACTTTACTTGTACTTCAGTAAAAGTTCACTAAAGTAACAGTACTTTTACTTAAGTACAACATTTTATTACTCTTTCCACCTCTGCGCATAAGCTTCTACCAAACATATTAACATTACAAACATAACACAGCTGTCAAAGCAGAAGTACATAGCCATTGTATCCCAACTAGTATTTTCAATTGTACACATAGTCCATAGCAGTCTTTTTTCCAGGAAAATCTATGACTGGTCATTTTAGTGGTGTCACAATGGGCATTACACAAATGCATGTTCTTCACACTGCATCTGCTCAACATTACTTGCCAGAAAAAAGCATACATGCCATGTTTTAGGTATCCTTAATAATTAAAATTAATTGCCATTTTTTAGAACTGATTGTTTGACACGCACGGGGAATCAAGCGCCTATAATTGATGATTGTCCCATCAATAGTACAGATATAATGTGAGATATTTTGCTAATAGTGTATGCACATCTGTAAGGGAAGAAGCTGCCCAAATTCCTCTGAGAGCCTTGTGCTTGAGATCATCCATGTTTGGCTTAGAACGTGCTGAGGTAATCTTATCCTTCCATACGAATGACAAATGATGTATTCTGTATGAAATAAGAAAGAAATGAGACGTTCTCATCATAATTGTAAGCAAATGTCTCCTGTTTAGAAAGTGGTGGAATGTGGCTCTTTTATAAATATAATTTTTAATTGCTTTTAATTCATACCTTATGAGAAAAGTAAGTGAACTAAGCATTTGGAATCCTTTCAAAGATATAACACTTGCAAGCTGTGATGTTTTTTTTCCTGGCCACATATCAAGTCGACATAATTAACAGGGTCCCCAGAGATAGAAGTGATGATACAATGATTCATGACTCTGTTAAAATCCATTGCTTTCACTGACAGTACCCGGTAGCTATAGCTGCAAAATGCTTTAAAAAGAAAGAAGGTCTGCTGCCTAGCTTAGAATGCGGTTAAATGTTTTAGAAAAGGTGTACTTCCTGTGTTCCAGTTTACCGTTTCTGCTGTAAATAACCTTTTTCTTGTCTAAGTTTACATGAAGAACTTGGATGAACGGTTCTGCTTTCCAACCAACATTGTAAGTTTATGTTCAAAATAAATAGAGCTCACTGTATATCTCAACAAGCAAGCAAAGTCTGCTCGAAGCATCTTTTGGAGAACGACCTGCAAACTAAACACGGACAGTTGCATCCCAAACAAGGTATGAGATCACCAAGTCTCCAACAAAGTGAGAATAGACATGTTTATGAGGAGGTCAAATGTGTCATTACACAGCACAGCGTGTGTTTTACTCTGCCCTAAATTGTCGGCTTACGTAAGATTAATAAAGTGATCATGAATCATCTTTTGGGGCCAGCCTAGTAGTCTGGTGCACACATACATACACACATTGTGTGTGGATCTTTTATCTTTTACCAATGGAGTGTTTTATTGGTGCATAACACACAGAACCAAGAATATACTGAAGAGGATGGAATATACTGTAAGATTATGTCCCATTTGAGGATGCCACTCCAGTTAGCCACATGGTTAATTAAAAAATTTTTTATTTGACATACACAGTATGATATGAAGTGAAATGCTAAGATGACCACCGATTACCTAAAATAAAAGTAATAAAAAAAATAAAAAAAATGCGAGTTTTCAATAAGAATATTAGGTATAATTTGGGGTATTGTTTTTTTTTTTTTTTTTTTTTACAAAATTGAAATACTGTATAGAAAAATATAGAAAAAAAATGATCCACAAATAATATAATAATAAAATTTATAAAATAAAATAAAATTGAAGTGGAATATAAAACCATGTCCAGACATGAGCAAGACAATATGTAGCATGTGTAGAATAAAGTGCAAAGTCACAGTTCAAAGTTATGTGGTGTGCAAAATATGTAAATATGCATTATATCCCACAATTTAGTCCTTACTTTGTGTGAATGCATAATACATTGGACACGAATTTATAACATTTTGGGCGATTGTCAGTACTATTTGATGCTTATTGACTCCAAATATAACATAGAACTGCACAGCTCTTAGAGCAGTAATGCCAATGCATTGGAATGCCCTTGCTAATAAGGACTATGCCTGCCTCAAAGTTTTTGGGATGCCCTACAGGAATCACAGCAGTGCACATCTGAGTCTCTTGGGGGAATGAAGAAATAAATGTCATCTTATTCAACTTTATTTAGGAGGTTAGTGTAATAGTTTTTTTTTTAATATATAAAATTAATCTTAAAATTAACCTGCACATTTGTTATGCAGTTGTATATACTGTACTGTAATCTCCAGGATTTCTTAGGCTTTTTTTTTTTTTTTTTTTGGTCAAAACAGGGAAAACACTTATAGTTGGGAAAGGATCAAGTGGATTAGACAGATTCTGTCCTGGACTCAATAAATCCCTCAATGCCCCCAATCATATGTGGGAACAACATTTTCGCCTCCAGTTCTTCTTTTTTTGTGTGTTAATTTTAAGCGTAGCCATTCACCAGAATTGTCCATTATGGACATACTTCTGGGAAAATAAGTGTGGCCACCTGCTCTAGCCAGCTGGATTTATACTTCTGAGTAGAGAGGAATGGCTAAGGTCATGGGGTTACCATCCATCTTCCCTAAAGCTGAAATGGCATGAGTCAAGGTCAGGGAGCAGGTGAGTCCAGTGCCCTTACGGACAACAGAAGCACAGTCTCAAAAAGTGCAATTATTTTCTTCACAAACTGACATAACATAAAGCTTTCTAACAAGTTTCCTGGCTCTCTTCATCAGCTTCCAACTAGCATATGTGTCAGCCAGATGATCTTGGAGGAAATACAAGCAGTGCCATCCAGTGGACTATTATGTAAGGATCCATTTCCTTACACTCTCACAACATTTTAGTCTATCATGAAATAGAAGCACCGGAATGTTATTGAGAATCCTGCTGCTCGTTGCTGCTAATGCCTCCACATGGTTAATGTATTGGCGTAAAAGGTGATGTATATACTTATGCTCATACCCAAGGTGGAGCCATATAGCTTTATCCAAGGGGGCATGCATTTGGAAAAAGGTCAGCTATAGATGAGGGGATCCTCTTCCAGGGGCCGTCGTGGTAGTTTGTGTTGATGAGGCAACAGGGGGCAGGTGCTGCCTGGCCTTGCTGCACCACCTGGTCATGCCCATCAGCTATGTAGGGAGGCCCCATGTACTCATGCATGCTGCACATTCTAGCACTGTCACCCTAACCACAGTTTCCTCTCCTTGCTATGTCAAATATTAAATACCCCTTCCTATTAAGAAAGAAGATCCCGACTTAGTGATCATAAACCATCACTCCTCCATTTTACCTCAAACCTCTGTTTTGCTCTCTGAATGGATTTCAGAAGCAGCTAATGATACTCTTTCATCTTTTTGCATTGGTATGGTTGCTGGGTGAGCAGGGAACAATATTATGGAGAAAGTGATTACCCGCAAAACACAAAGTTCACAATTACTTTACATGAGTCTCACTAACAAGAGTTTTTCTTATCGCCACACAAGTGTTTAGTCCCAATCCTGTGAGTTCTTATGACTTTCTGTGGAAATGTTGCTAGTTTCACTAATAAACATAGCTACAGTACGTTTTTTACTGTTTATTTTATACCATGCCACTTTACCAAGCGTTTGAGTGATCTTTTGAGCATTGATTTTTTTTTTTCTGACCACATTTCTTAAAGTAATTTCAAGTCTCCTTGGTTGTTGTCGTTGCTTGATGCATCCCAATAATTTGACCCGTCTGAGCTGGTGCTTTTTTTTTTTATATATATATATATTTTTTTTTTATGTAATTTAAATTGACAGAGACTATAGTCTTTTCAATTAAATAGATTTATTTTTCCTGTTATGAGTTTCCAGTAAACAATATGGTCAAATTACAAGCACCTTTTAAATAAGCATGATGAATCTGAGCTGGATGAATTTCCTAGCATTCAGCACGTAACATGTAATACATGCATGCATACCTGTTGAGCTTACCTATTAACACACTTCTCATTTTCCACTTTTTAATTGCAAGAAGAGATTCTACCAATCACCACTCTAATTGGTCAGATTGCAGTATTACAGTCATGAGACCCCACAGAACTGCCAACTGTGTAGAGCATCCGAACAACTGATTGTCAACAAGATACAGAAGCCATACAAACTCATGCTGCTGGACAGACAGAGAAGTGGCCTTTAAGGGAATTAAATAGAAGTGTGCTTGTTTAATATAATAACAAAAATTATGTCGGTACCCACTTGATCTGACATCTATTGGGGCAGTTGCACCTGTGACATGAGATTTGGTTTGAATCAGAACACCGTACCAGCAATATCACCAGCATCCAGATGAGCAGACATACTGTACAGTACATCATATAAACATACAGAAACTCAGTTATGAACTTACTATAGTTTAGAAAATGTTGACACGTTTTTCTGAAGTGGCATTTGTCTTAAATAAGCTAATTAAATAATATATATATTCACTGTGCAGCTGTTTTTGAAACATCATGTAAATGACATTTATTCATTCATTCATTTATTAATTATGATTATTTTTATTTTTTTATTTTTTTATCCTAAAAAAGTGAAATCCAGCTCAAATCAAGTCTTGCAGCTACTCACTAGGATGGTTCTGTCGTCAGGAAGTCTCCTGCCAAGACCCTGCACCGTGTAAAAGAATTAGCAGTACATTCCATTTCAGCAATCATAGACTCTGAAAAGAATGTGGTGATGAAAGCTGGAATAGCTGCAAGCAGGATGAATGGGAGTGGTAGGATATATGAAGACTGACCCAGAGCTGGAGGAGTAGGAAAAGTGGTAAGGACATGGGAGAGAGGGACGTACATTCAGTTGATTTAAATTGTGATTTAGTGTCATACAGAATATTCCTAGAAAGCACTTGAAACAATCTGAAATAAAATTTTCAGATCAAGTGGCTATCCTGTTTGTTATATAGAACCATAATCACTTTTTTGAACATGTCATGTGGGACTCTACATACTGTATGACAGCATGAATAAAAGGTTACACGCTCATAAGGGCACCGTGGGACATAAATCTCTCCACCAACAATGTGAACGCATGAGAGTGAGGGATGATGGCTTCACACTTCCTAATTTACCAAAACGTTCTTTGCTCATAAACTCCTCAGATCTTTACATTTACCATTGTGAATAAGTGATTTTGTTTGTTTGTTTGTTTTTGTTTGTTTGAGACTGTCCCAAACACTAAATGGAAGGTTGTTTCATCATTAGATGGCTGTTTCAACTGCTGAGCTCAGTAAGAGAAAGCTGTGGTCAGATGTACTTATTCCAGGCACTAACAAAGAACCTGCACCTTTTTATTTAACCAGTAAACACAGCTATAACGGTAAAGACCAAATGTATGCTTAGGCTTGCTCAGTGCAGAACATTGAATGCTTTATCAGTTGTTCAACATAACATGGGTTTAGTGTGTAAACACTAAGATCTATTTCCTGAGAGGTCCTCAGAAACAAGGTAATTCATGTATTTGCGATTATACAGTTTGGTTATCCAAATGTTTTATGTTAAATTAATGTATTTGGATTTGATAAATATGGTTACGTGGATTTAAGAATCTATTTTCTGAGATATTTCTCAGGACTAAGGTAAGGCATGTATTCGCAAACACACATTTTGAAAATCCAAGTGTATATAACAGTAAGGTTTTTGGTATAAACTCACCAGCCACTTCACTTCACTTTAATTCTTTGTGGCATAGATTCAACAAGGTGCTGGAGACATTCCTTAGAGATTTCGGGCCATATTGACATGATGGCCATTGCTGCAGATTTGTCGGCTGCACATGCATGATGTGAATCTCCCATTCCACCACATCCCAAAGGTGCTCTACTGGATTGAGATTTGGTAATTATGAAGGCCATTTGAGTACCGTGAACTCAGTAATGTACATGAAACCAGTTTAAGATGATTTTAGCTCTGTGAAAGAGGGAGCAATAAGACTCAGGTAGGCTGTGGCATTTAAATAAAACTCAGTTGGTACTAAGGGACCCACTAGATCATCACCACCAGCAGCCATTGATGCAAATTGGAATGTATAACTGCTTATTTGTTGTTTATGCCAAATTCTGACCCTACCATTCATATGTGGTACCAGAACTCGAGACCCATCAGACCAGGCAACTTTTTTCCAATCTTCTTTTGGCCCTCTGGTTAAAAAGAACCAAAAGTCAGGGCAACAGTGGTGAAAAAGAGATAAGTATGGTTCTGAACGTTTAGCTCCCTAACTCCTGTACAGTGCGGTAAAAGCACAACGTTAGCTAAGCTCACCTCAGTAATGTCAGAGTGCATCAATATAGCAATAACACACCAACCTAACATATATAACATTACCTGTCTAAAATAATTTTAAGCTAACTAAAACATATTTTATTTAAATAAAATAAAATATAAATTATATTGTATATAAATTGATTAATACTTACCCAGAATAAAGAGTCCACAAAACGGCCATCTTCACCTCCCTGGGCCAGGTTTATAGCGTCGGTGCAGCTGGAGAGGGGGAGTGGGAGGGGGTCTTATAAACCATGTGATTGCATCTCGGGAAGGTAAATTGCTGGCTCAACTTGAAGCTCTCCAAAGGTTTTGAAAACACATTGTTACCTGTTGTCTCAACAATTACGACTGTACTGTAAGAAGTCAGGGCAACAATACAGTATTCATTTATTCAGCATTTATCTAGTTGGAGTTTTTACAATGTAGGACTTGAACACCTCTTCTCCTGGGAAAAAAAAATAAAGGGAACTTTCAGACACATCATGTGTGTGTGTGTGTGTGTGTGTGTGTGTGTGTGCGTGCGCGCACTTATGTGTGTATTTGTGCTTGTGTGTTGATGTCACTCTCTTGGTCAGCGCGCTAAAGCTGGCTGGTAAGTACATTGAGGTGTGGCTGACACGTGCAATTCCCTCATTTCAAACTAAACAGAAGAATTTTAATCATAATAGATGAAGATACGTGTACTTTCCAAATGGCAAGAATCCCCAGAAGCCATGCTCCACATGTCTGGTTTCAATTAAATCATCACATAGGATGAAGCAAGAAATCTCCCAGGCTAAAAAAAATTACGCAGCAATGCCCCAAATGTAATACCCATGTTACTCCTAATGTCTGCAATTTCATCACTTGGGTCCATGTATCAGTCAGCACTGGGCACCCGGGAGTCCCCAAACCTAAATAGCTCTGGATTTAAAGAACTGAAATCTATATCCGCCAATCTTCAGAAATGTGTTACTGTAGTAACTTAGACTAATGAGGAATGGTCACTGTAACAGCACTGTGTTGCTGCTTAAGGTTCTTAACCAAAGTGATGTGTTATGCTCATTAATGACCTATAGCTTGCTTCATATAAAATGTGCATCATTCTTGAATTGCATGATTCTGTGATCTATGAGGGTACTGGGTAATTGGACCTGTTCTTAAAACATAGCAAAACTGCCAATAGGTTTAACCTAAAATATAACACTGAATATGGACACACAGGGCATCCTCCAAATCCATCATTTATGAAGAACTGCAATCTGCCATACAATGGGATTAACCCCATTACAAAAATGTAATATATACACATTACAGTATGAATTCAGCTATACCTTTAATAAATGAACACTGATTATCAATTATAAAAAGTAAACTCGAGACAGGATCATGGGCACCCTAAAGTAGGTTTATTTATGCCTGTGGTGATCCCACAGACAAGCTAGTACAGCACAACTCACTGAAAAAAAGTAAATGTTGCCCACTAGAGAAACAGAATAAGCCAGAACAACCAGAGCACTACAGCCCACCACACATGGGGCCGGGAAGGCAAAGAGCTCAGGGCTGCCGATCCAGCCTCCAATCTCCCCAGATCCCAATCCAATTGAGAGCCCATGGAATGCTCTGGAAAAACAGGTCTGACCACACCGCAACCAACCTCATGCCAATGATCCGCTGCCAAGATCCTAGTGCCAGAGACCACAGTACACTGCCAGTGGTCTTGCGGAGTCATATCCCAAGGGGTCAGAGCTGCCCAGGTGGCAGAAGAGGAACCGTTCCGATATTGCAATGTAGTCTTATGGCCTGGTCATTGTATGTAATATATTTTCATGCAGTATATGACTATATACAGTATGTAACATACATGAAAAACATTCTCTGATATATTGACATGTACATCCATATATTACATACACATGCACCATTATACAGTACCATTAGTCCACATCACATGGAACAATAAGAAAAACCTGTTTAGACCAATAGCCATGTACAGTATATGCGGTATATAGTATAGCTGCCCAGTTAGCAAAAACAAACAACTTACTTTATTAACTTAACAGTCAGCAAGTATAGAAATAGTACAGATAGCTATTCTGTCTTGCAGTACTAACTGTTTAGTGGTTGAATACATTTAGTGGTCTGAATACATACACAATACATGCCATGGAAATGGTAGAAGCAAGTTCTATTTCATTTAATTCATCCTTAGCATATGGTATACAGGAATGTTATATTTTTATATTTTTATTTCTGTTATTTTAGGTTACTGACTTACTGACCCGTTTGCCCAGGAGGGGGGGCCCTTTGGCAGGAGGGGGGGGGGTGTTTTATTTATGCTATGACCCACCAAGATTGATTGTAACAGTAATATATGGTTTTTAATCATAGAAATGGGTTTTTAACAGTTGCTTAACAAGGCAATTAATCAGAGTACACCATATACAGATAGCATGGTTCGCTGTCTAAATGCTACTGTGGCTGTGCAGTTTGGGCATGTATAATTTGATGCAGTAATATCACTTTATAGACTACACAAGTGTGCTTAAAGCCAAATATGCCCATGTGAAGTACCAACGTCTTGCTGGCGTAACCTATATATACAGTGTGTGTGTGTGTGTGTGTGTGTGTGTGTGTGTGTATATATATCAATTTGCATTGATAAAGAAGGAATTGTTCCAGAAACAGCCAGACTCTCTGTTTCGTTATGTATATAATTCCAGGTCAAATTATTTAATGAAATCTATAGCTACTACCACAAAATTATTGTTGATTAAGAGCGACGGCTCATGCTACCAACCATCATGATGATTTATGAAAAGGAACCTCGTCCAATTTGCCAGCCAAAGGGATATCCAACACCTGTGAAACTGCTCAGAGCTGTGATTGACAAGAGACTCATGTGGTTTCACAAGCGTATGGGCTTGTTTACTGTACTAGAACTGGATTTTTCCCATGTCACCCTTAAGGCAGCAGATTCAAACTCTGGCCCACATGTGGAACCAAGACAGGTCAGGAGTCTTGTTACAGTAAGAATAACCAGCTGTATCTATGTAATTTCAACACCTGTGTATGGCATCAATGATGCTGAACAAACAGGAAATACATCAGCCCCAGATTCAATTTACTTTCTCCTTAAAAGAATTAAATTCCAATAATAATTTAGTAATAAAAATAAATAAATAAATAAATAAATAAAACTTTACCATACATGCTGATGAAATAGCATCAACCTCATTATTTGGTCTAACAACATAGTGTAGCCAGGGATGGCATGAAAGTAGTCTTAAAGCATTCGACTATATAATACCTCGTATGGAAAGTTGGGGAGGTCAAGCAGGGATCAAAGGTCATCCTGCAGCCGTTCACCCGCATACTGCAAAGCACTAGTCGTGTCACAACAATCACAAACAGCTCTGACCTGTCTTGACCCAAGTCTGACTATTCAGCCATCTGTTAAGGCATGCTGGGAGTGCAACGACCATTAACACAAGAGGTCTCTTCTTCTCCCTTACTGGGCTTGGAAGCCCTGCAGCTTGACATAGATCTTTAATGAAAGTACTATAGCTTTGCTGATTTACTCATGCTTGGCTTTGCACATTAGGTTAAATGGCGAGCTCAGCTTTACAGCATGAACACCAGAGTTTGTTAACTAACTAAAAAAAAAAGCCTTTCAGTGCTTGGAGGAGATGGAGCTGGATGGTTACCTCTTAAACCCCCACCACCGTCTTAGCAAATGCTTAAAGGAGCAGGCAGAAAGACTGGTGTGTTTTCCCCATCTAGATGATTCCCAATGTCCTTGTGAATTGCTCAGGTGTTCCCAGTTCTCCTCCTGTTCCATAAGGAGGAGACACTCAATCCTTCTGGCATGTCTACATTCATTCCCGCTAAGTGCAGCTTGGTCTTGACCTCTGGCCCCTGTTTTGCAGGCTATTTATACAGAAGTGTACTTAACCTGGCTGCTGGAGAGAAAATGGTAGGAAACGAATGGTAGGGTGTGGGAGAGGGGAATGTTCTTCCTAAAAGAGGACTGAAGAGAAGACCATGGGCTCTTAATGCGGTTATTAGGGGTACCTGAGACAGTTACAGAAGTCCTGCTTCTCCGGCAAGCCATTAAAACGGAAGCCATGAAGTATGAGGTGCACTTTCCTAATGATTCATGACAAATGCCTAAAAGCTACTGCAGCCCATCTACTGTACAAATTGGGAGCACTCTGTCGATGAGTGAGCCAAATGCAGATCCCTAGACATCCTTTGCTCACACACAGCCATAAACACATTCTGCACAGCCTCTTACCAGGAAACTAAGATCAACTTTGGTCCTTTTCACCCGAGCACAACATAAAACTGTGGTGTTGCACTAGACGATTCATTTTTTATTTCAATAATAGAAAGGGGAAAGAAAATGAATGAATGAATGAATGAATGAATAAATAAATAAATAAATAAAGCAGACCCTGGGCGTATGCAAAAGTTGCAAAAACTACCTGTAGTATGGATTTTAGAAGTGAACATAATGGTCAGTGGTGTCAAAGATGCTTTGGCCTGTAGAACCTGTTTAAAAATCATTAACATCATGCTTACTGCCAGTCATTGCACTGCATACAGCAATTAGACACAACATTATCTACCATGCACCGCATCTAGCTTCTTCTAATTTCACTATAATGACTTATTTTAAAGCGTTTTTATTCAGTTTGAAAATACACAAAGCCACACTTGTCTCATGTGAGAGATCAATAACAGAGGCTGGAGTGCAATTCTCAGTTGGGATCACATTGACTGCACCATATAAGTGCAAAATGACCATGGTGTATGTGATAAATCTTTACCGGAGTGAAGAGATACCTGCTCATATGAAATATTACTCCACATAGCATCAGGACCAATTGATTTTCAGATTTTCTTTCCCAGTGCACAAAGCCATTTTGATTAAAGATTATGCTCTTCTTAGTCTCAAACTGACCACCTAATACTACCCATGTTGGCAAATTTGTACTTCCCAGCCACAATTATATTTACAGGGCATTAAAGCTGTAATCTCATTAAAAGAGAGCCCACATATCCCCTCAGCATCACCAGCTGTATTTTTCCATTGTCCACAATGTCAGTAAGGAATGTTCCTGGAATAATAGAGTATATGTAAGCTGTGGGACTAGACCAGTGCCATTGTTTGGGTGTTGGGGTGGATAGCCCTTTGAGCAACACATCGATATTGTCTAATAACGCCTTATCTGTATCAAAGCCAGCATAAATAAAACACAGCATTGACTGAAAATGGAAACTGCCCTTCAGTTTTTCTCAAACCATGACATGGCTAAAAATGCACTGTCTGATGGATGAACACTGACACCATGTGTCCACTTTGTGCCTGTACAGCTCTACCACAGCAGTGCTCCATTCCTTTCCTGAAGATTGACCTACATTGAGATAATGATGAGAAAACCCAAAAGTAGTTACTTTGAAACAAATGATTGAAACATAGGTCCACTCTCGAGCAATCAACACGTCCTAAATGAATGAAGTCCATCAAAAATTGGGGACCGCCCAATATAATTTAAGAAAAACAGGACAATCTTAGGCGGCACGGTGGTGTAGTGGTCAGCACTGTCGCCTTGCACCTCCAGGGTCCAGGTTCGATTCCCGGCCAGGCTCAATTCCCGTCTCTGTGTGCATGTTCTCCCCGTGCTTGGTGGGTTTCGTTCAGGGTACTCCGGTTTCCTCCCACAGTCCAAAGATATGCAGGTTAGGCTGATTGGAGTTCCCAAATTCCCCGTAGTGTGTGAATGGGTGTGTGAGTGTGTGTATGTGTGTGCCCTGCGATGGATTGGCACCCTGTCCAGGGTTGTACCCTGCCTCGTGCCCTAAGCCTCCTGGGATAGGCTCCAGGTCCCTGCGACCCTGAGTACAGAATAAAGCGGTATAGAAGATGAGTGAGTGAGAGTGAGTGGACAATTTTCCAAAACAGTGGGACAACATTCCAATACGTACATCTACCAAAACAGTATCCTAAACTTGTTATTATTCACTGATTTATCATGTGTAAATTTGATTTGATAATGTGATTTATCATGCTTTATCTTGGTCAGTTTTGTGGTGGATTCTGTTCCAGGAATACTGGATGTGAGTCCACTGCAGGGTACTTTGTACATGCAAATTAACATGATGAGAAATTCAGCCATAACAGGAGCTAAGGAAAAAGAACACACAGGGAAAGCCCAGACAAAAAAAGGATCCTAATCAATTCTACACAGACGGCAACTCAGGATCATACTGGGGCTGCTGGACTTGTGAGGAGGCTGTTTTCCTGATGAATGGTCCTCAAACTGTATCAGTGGAATGGTATGGTTGATACTCAAATTTGGTTCTTGTTGATCAATAGGCACAGTTTATGAGATCACGCGTAATTGCACTTAATCACCAATATGCACTGCATATCCATTGCATCTAAGCATTCTGGGCAAGACCACAACCTATAGCACTTTACCAGACCTGTCTATTAATTAAACATGGCAGGAAAGTAAAAGGTAGTAGGTGAATGTGGGTGTTTTGTTGTACTGTATATTGTTTTCGGTAACTCTTTAAAAGGCACATTTTAATTGTATTCATAATTAATTGTAGCCATCATGATGTTTTAAATTAAAGAAATGGTTAAGTCATTGTATAATCTTATTAATGTAAATGTAACAAACATATACAGTTGAAGTCAGAAATATACCTAGACTTATTATGTCTGGGAGGCCTTGAAAGCCACAGGACACCATCCCAGCAGTGAAGCAGAGGCGTGGCAACAAGAAGCTGTCGGGAGCAGGTGGGACTGGTGCACTTTGCAAAATAGATGGCATAGTGAGGAAGGAATATTATCTGGATATATTTGAATACAACACCTCAAGATGTTAGCTAGGAAGTTAAATCTTGGTTGCAACTGGGTCTCCCAAATGGATAATGACTCTAAGCATACTTTAAAGTTGGCTGTAAAATGGCTTAAGGACAATAAAGTCGAGGTACGAGAGTGGCCCTGACATCTATCCAATTAAAAAAAATTGTGGGCAAAAATGAAAAAGTATGTGTGAACAAGGAGGCCTACAAACCTGACTCCAGTTCAGTAATGAGGAATGGGCTAAACTTCCAACAATGTACTGTAAGAAGCTTGTGGAATGCAACCTGAAACACTTGACCCAAGTTAAACAATTTAAGAAATATTAACTGAGTATTTGTGAACTTCTGACCCACTGGGAATGTGATGAAAGAAATAAAAACTGAAATAAATATTTCTCTGTATTATTATTCTGACATTTCATATTCTTAAAATAAGATTCCCACCATACTTTTTCCTCTTTTCTTTACTTTTCTTCTAACAATATTTCTTCAAAGCGGGATTACTACTACTACCATTATTATTATTATTATTAGTAGTAGTAGTAGTAGTACTGTATAATTATTATTAATAATAATAATAATAATAATTTGGCAATAGTATATATATGTATATATATATATATACATTAGATAAACACAAGAAACACAAACACTTCCAAGTAACAGTGTACTTTAATGTAGCTGAGTTTGGTTGCTTTTTAATATGTATTTTTTTTGTCTTGCAAAAACAATTAAGCCATACAATATAATGCAAATAACACATGGGTCTGTACAGCAATAGTAGCACATTCACACATTCTATGCCAAGAGCTATAATAGCTGAGCACATGAAGTTAAGCAACATTGTTGACTTTAATACAGAAATATGGGTGAGGGATCTTTTAGTTTTTTTTCTTTTATTTATTCATTTATTTATTCATTTCTTTTAAAGGGCATTACGATCGAAATTTTGAATCATATTGTCAGCTACACAATAAATAGTAAGTAAACAGTTCTAAGCCTACTGGTCAAGTGAAATTCGTAATAAGACAAGCAATGCGTACAAGCATGTGTTTTATAATGTGCACTTTACTATTCATACTGCTTGAATGCTGAAGGAAGACTTTCAAAGATCTCTACAACACATTTAATAGTTTTCTTGGTGCTCTTTTGCCAGCTCGTAAATGTTAAGTGCTTTGCATTATTGTTGTTTTTGGAGTAGTTCCTTAAGGCTAAAGAAATGTGGCCTGAGCAGCCGAATGCATTTTCATGCTAAAGCCAGTGAGTGGAAGCTCCTCCTCACCTAAAACAATGAGCCGCACTTCAGCACATCAGTCAACTGGAGCGTGATCAATACTCAAACGCAAAATGCATACAAAAGTGAGATAAAATCTTTGGCAAAATAAAATATTTACACACTCAAAGAAACAGATTATACTGTAGTTATTACTTTTTTGCTTTAAACACCCCTGTAATGATGGAAACGATGGGATTTTAATGGTAAAGTTGGCATAAGAAACACGAAAACACCCGTTTGACCTAATTTGTTTTTTTTTTCTTCTTCTTCTTCTTCTTCTTAAATTACAGTTAAAACACTGCAGTAATTCCCCAAATAATTAGGAGGCTCCGAAATGTGAGGAAACGAGAAAAGACGCAACACCTGACTACGCCTCATGATGGCACTGTGGATATTTTCCGGTTAAGGACAACATTTTTTGCTCTGTTTTTTTTTTTTTTTTTTTTTCGGATAGTGTGCGAAGGATAGGGAAAATGAATAAATTTTAATGGGAAGATGTGTTAGCAGAGCAAGTGAACTCTCTCTCTATATATATATGATGGAAAACACTTGCACTTTGTGTACATTTCTTCTTATACGTGAAGCGTGGTTAAAAGCGTAGGATCTCAGCTTTTTGCAAAACGTGTACATCCTTCTCCCCTCTACAAAAACAGTGTCAGCTCCTAAATAAAAGCTCAAAATAAATCAAGGCAGTGAAAAAAATAAAAAATAAATCCAAAACACAATACGTTTTCAATACATACACTTTACATCATTCATAACTAAAGACGTCTCAAAACCGCCTGATTTTGATATCTTAGCCAAAATAGTTTTTTTTGTTTTGTTTTCATTCTTTCTTTTTCTTTTTTTTTATCTTTGTGTAGACTATACAATATATGCAAGTATATGAGTTAACATAGATCATGTAGCAAAATAATAAATATTCATTTAAGTCATTTTTAGACATACTGTTTTTTTTTTTTTTTTTAAGATACATTTAGCTTACTTTGGGGTGTGATGTCTATGTAAAGGTGTGTGTGTGTGTGTGTGTGTGTGTGTGTGTTAAGAAAGACCTATGGATACTTTAGGCACTAAAATCCAAATCTTCCCAGATGCACTACACTGACTGCTTAGGTATAGCGATGAAAAAACTGGTCGCTCTCGGGAAATGTGTGATCAGAAGACAAGGGAAGAGAGCGCAGACAGAGAGAAATAAAGAGCAAGAGAGAAGAAGAACGAAACAGCGAGGATACTGGTGAGCACAACATCGTCAGACCAACCAAGGTGACAAGACTGATGT
Organism: Clarias pachynema; assembly: GCA_030014365.1. NCBI lineage: Eukaryota > Metazoa > Chordata > Actinopteri > Siluriformes > Clariidae > Clarias > Clarias pachynema. The sequence continues at coordinate 24,741,099 of JAQMYL010000035.1, forward strand.
ACAGTATAATCTTTGAATGTTCTACACTGCTGAAGGCTGAAAGAAGAAACCTTTATGGGTAACAGGAAAAAAAAAAAAAGTACAAGGGAAAAGTGGAATCTGGCCCACGTTTTTTTTTTTTTTTTCGTTTGTTTGTTCTTTTATGTACTGTATATGGTAAGCCGTTCTTAATCCAACATGCTCCATGCGAGCCAGTGCAGCCCAGACATAAGAGATAACATGCGCCATATTTTGGATTTCTAACCAGAGAATACGGATGTCATTTTCACAGAAAGCAAAAGAATATTGATATTTATGTATAGACCTATAATCCTCTGAACAAGCAGTTTTATTTTACAAACAAAAAGTCCACGTATATCTTGACAGCTGTCTCATCTTTGGTATGGTAATTCAAAAGCCTGATATCAGTCTCATCAACCTTTTTTTTTGTTCCCTTTTTCCCTTTTTATTATAAAAAACCCCCACAACTTTTAGACATCCATCCCTCCTTTCTAAAGTTAACCCTGCACAGAGATGAATTCCACACCTCTCCTCTTCCTCACCACACGCCTCCTCCTCCTCCTCCTCTTCACTGCACTTCCTCTGTCCCCATCTGAGCTCAACTCCCAAATCCATCGGTTCACACTTTCCGATACACACACGCACGCACACATGCAAGCTCACACTGACACCTGGACCTACACTTCAATATTCACCCAATCGTTACCACACACACACACACACACACACACAGTGAAAGATTTGAATACATCAGAATGAAACTGCAGGGGAAATCAGTCCTCTGGGGCAAAAAAAAAAAAAAAAAAAAAAAAAGCTGAATTTCCCAGAGTAGCTCATCGCTTTTGAGAGCCAATCATCACTTTGGAGACAAAATTGACGATGGCGGTGGCCGGTTGGTCGGGATCCAACTCAGCGAACAGATGACTGACGTTGTCTGTTGTGCTTCCCTGCTTCCTGGCCACGAAACCGAAAAACCTGAAATGGAAGAAGAGCAAAGAGTCTCTGACTTGTTCATTTAAAACACTACCTTTCACACAAGGTGACATTTTATTCTTCTTTTTTCTTTTCATCGTAACTGCTACTTCACAAGGTTTCGTATAGCCGGCAAACAACATCATTTCAAACTAATAATAGATACGTGTCAATTGTGTCATTAAAAAAAAAAAAAAAAAAAAAAAAACACATAACTGCAAATATAAATTTTGCTTTAAGTAATTCTTTAGTATACTGCATGATCTTTAACTCCGAATGAAGCGTTAAGAAAAGAGGAAGCATGATAGTAAAGAAGATCTGGTAGTAGACAAACTTTCCTAATTGTGGTTAATTTAATACATCCTCCCAACCCTTAAAACTTACTTTTATGTTTCAAATGTTTTAACCTACAGGCGTGGCCAAAAGTTTTGAGAATTACTCAAATAATAGTTTTCATAAAGTCTGCTGCTTCAATGTTTTATATCATTTTGTCAAATGTTACTATGGTATAATGAAGAATAATTACAAGCATTTCATAAGTTTCAAAACCTTTTATTCACAATTACATTAAGTTTATGCAAGGAGTCAATATGTGCAGTTGTTGACCTTTCTTATTCAAGACCTTTACAATTCACCCTGGCATCCTGTCAATCAACTTCTGCTCCACATCCTGACTGGAGGCGAATTCTTACGTGATCAATGCTTGGAGTTTGTATCAATAATCAATCGGATTATGGTCTGGCGGGTTTCCTTTTTCCCTTATGGCAAGGCGCTCCATCATGCTGGAAATGGCCTTGCTCGTCACCAAACTGTTCTTGAACGGTTCGGAGAAGTTGCTCTCGGGGGATGTTTTCGTGCCATTCTTTATTCATGGCTGTGTTCTTAGGCAAAATTGTGAGTGTGCCCACTCTCTTGGCTGCGCAGCAACCCCACACATGACTGGTCTTAGGATGTTTACTGTTGGCACGGCACATGACTGATGATCTAAAAACACTAAACCAGCAGACTTTGTGAAAATTAATATTTGAGTCATTCTCAAAACTTTTAGCCCAGGCTGTACTCACATCTGTTCACTTTATAGAAACCATGACACTTACTAAACACTTTCGTGAATGTTCGTTCATGTGAAAGTGAAATTTCAAGTGGTTCTCTGTCAAATTATTGTATGGAGAGCCCTAACACAAAGCACCTCTCATACTTCATATGTCCTAGCTCATCATATAATGAAACTCTTAGTAGTGGTGGTCATTTGAAAAACAGCAAAATATATACTAATTGTCTTTGCGATCAGCATAGGGATAATGTCAGAACTAATTCAATAGCAATATATCTAAATGCCTTGGTCCTACAGTCTGCATATGTTTATACTCATTTTAGAATTTCTAGGGCATCCTCATATGTTATTGTATTTGATCCGCTTTTTTGACCTGAAGTTACCCACCATCCCTCTGTTAAACTGGCATCCCTGACATCATGTGCTTTTATCCGTTGCCCAAAGTAGTAATCTGTTCTTCATGCCTCAGCTATCTCAGTACATCAATGCTCTGGCACTTTTATGACAAAGCAGAAGGAACCATATGCTCCAATACAAGCAAGCGAAAAGAAAGAAAGAAAGAAAGAAAGAAGCACTGAAACCAGCATGTAATGTTTACACTTACCACATTAGTATTATATTGCAATATCTCTTTTTCTTTGGACTTTATTTCACCCTAGAGCTGTGTACTTGTTGGCACCGCATTGTGCTTTACTGTGCCCAAAGTTCTTGGGTTTCGTAATGGAATTGTACTGTCTTGCACTGTTTGCACATGCTTCCACTTTATGTAGTCTTTTGTTTATCGTTTAAGGGTGCTTTCACATCTTAGTTCATTTGCTCTGGTGTAACTTGTAGTGTTTTCGCCTTGGTTCAGTTTCTTTTCACGCAAAGAAAAGTACAAGCATCAAAGCACATGAGAACGTGATCCAATGTACATTGGTCCTGTTTTGGTTCTGCAGAAGGACTGCACAAGAGTTCGCCAGATGATTTGGATCAAGGCCACCTCTTTTATTCGGATCTTGATGCAGTTGTTTTGGTCCTCACCCGAGTGCGTTCACACGAGGCGAAATGAACTGAACCAAGAAAAAAACAACTAGAGACTAGAGTTAGATTTAAATAGACTAAAGCCAGTAGGTGTGAAAGCACCCTCATTTACAGTAGTTCTGTTTAGTTCTGTGTTGTTTTATGTAGCACCATGGTCCTGAAGGAATATTGTTTTGTTCACTATGTACTGTACCTACTGTATGTGGTGAAAACATGCATCAGTAGCTGGGTGTATTGATGTAGTTCTGGTTGGTTTCAGTAGAGCAAGGTGATAGTGACTGAACGAGAGTCCAAGAGAATCTGATCATTAAGTTAATTTAAGCGAATGATTATAGACGTGCAGTATGCACAAACAAGTCAAACTGATTTATGCTGGTGCACAGTCCAAATCTCAAATAAATAACCATAATATATATTCAAAGGGACTTACTTTGCAGTGCCACCTTCTGGTTTACTCCACCTAGAGAGAGAGAGAGAGAGATATTAAACAAGATGAGATCATGCCACAATGATTTTATTTGCAACATGACATCTGTATAAACAGCTGTAATATAACAAAGATTTATTAAGAGACAAAGAGAAGCTAGAAAAGTGTTTTTTGTCTTTAGTTGTAGTATGTGTTTAAAGGTTCTGAAGGGTACATACTTCCTCTCTTGGGGATCAAGGTCACAGAACGTGACTGTGTTGATGGGGTAGTGACGTCGGAAGAAAAGTCTGTTGGGAAAAATGGTACGGTTATCAAATTTGTGTTTGACAAATTTTTTTAATAGTTTTAATGACAGTTCAACTCAGAACTGTGCAGCTACAAATTCCAGTTATAGAATTTCTCCAATTACATGCATGCATAGACATATTTTTCTATAGTATATATTTCAGAAATAAATCAATTCATTAAATTAAAGGAAAAATCCTCCCTGATTGACCTGCATTTACATAATCTTCATGATAAGCCTGTGATTTTGAATGGTGTCAGATTTATTATGCAATGAAATTATGAGCTTGAGTTAATCTATTTTTTCTAACTTCTTTTCTCAGCATATTGGTCTTGTTTTCACTTTTTCATGGTTTCCTACATTACTGTTCTCTGATTTTAGTGCCACAGAGATTAAACTCTTGGATCATCTTCAATATTTATTTCTTTTCCATGTCTCTTCACCTCCTATCGTCTTTTGCTTTATACAAATGGAGGTATCTGCACCTCCATTTAACTCCGGCTCCTCCTTACTCCTACTTACTTTCGAGATGCATGTCACTCACCCCAGCACAGGGGGAACATGCAAACTCCACACATAGACCCAGAGTGAGACTCGAACCCTTGACCCTGAAGTCACAATGCTAACCACTAGGCCAACTGGATAATTTTTACTTATAGATACTTGAGTCCTTTAAACCACCTACAGTAGCTCTCTCACCTCATCTAAGTGCCTGAGTCAGTTATTATTTTTGACAATGAATTTCTTCTCATTGACATGACACTGAACATGACTCTAGAAAATGGCGACTGAGATCAAAAAAATAATTTAAAATTCATTCAATATGAGCTCACTTTCTCTGGTTGTCTGTTAAGGTGATGCCTTGTGATGACACCTTAAAGTGGACCACCGTAGCAGAGGATGCAGGGTTGGATGCCATGGTCTCCGAGATCGCCTTGGCGATGGCCTGTGGGCCGGTCAAAGACTCCATATCCACTGAATTTATGTACAGAACGTTGCAAGCTGTAAATAAAAGCAGCAGATAAAACAGTTACGCACTGCCTAAGCAAGTGAAGGACAGTAATAATGTGGTCCTACTGTAACTGTAGCTCTATTGACAGTGAAGTACAAGCAAATCTATAACAACTGTGATAATGTCAGCATTGTCATATACGCCAATAGACTGTGATACAGTTGGAACTAAACTGTTAACTCTGTTCAGCCTTTAATTCGAAGCAGGAACAAACTGTTAGTGTATTTAAGAACATTTTCTCTTTGTTTATATCTTGAATCGTCATGCCGTGCAATTCATCAGTCAGCTCAAAGCATGCTGTCTAGCATCTGTCTGCAGAGAAAGACTTTCTGAAGAACCATCATAAGAGATAGCTTGAGTAGGATAAACAACAGATGTGGAGAGTTTTAAAGACCAAATATAGTAGAGTTACTGATACAGACACTGGCTGTGTGTTACACTCTCTCATGCACAAAACTCAAAAGACAACTCTCTGGGATGCATCAGTCAGAAAAGTACAGGAAAAAAAAGAAAGTGTGATTGGGTTTACCATGGGATTCAACAGGACTCTTCTGCCCTATAGTCACACAGGAGTGACAACAGAATGAACGAGAACAACTGGTTCATAAGTGATATAAGAACAGGCCAAAAAAAAAAAAAAGATCCCTTGCATATTCCTTATAGTGAGTGCAATTGTAAATACATTGAGATTGGTTTGCCTCACATACTGTAAATCGTAGAGTTTTATGCGTATAGAGTACTGTATGTTTTGTATGAACCTCATCACGGCAGCTCATTTTTTTTCTACTACAGGACTGATTATTGTCCTCAGTCACTTTGAACACTCTTTTAGCCTTATCACTTGATTAAATACTAATAATGAATACTATAGTACTATATGTACCATTTATGTTGACAACATGACTGGGACAATTAGTACATGTCATTTTGTCATCATAATATAACTTATTCATCAAAGTTGTGCACAGTTTCAATTTGTACAAATTTCACTGTCGTTTAAAATACCGTTTGTCTGTGCTGCATTTTAAATAATCTTAAAAATACATAGTACTTAGTACCATCAAAACATTCCCAGTAGGTTATATTTTTACATCTGGTTTGGAATGTTATACAGGAACCAAACTTGGACCTTTAGCAATTGCACAGAGAACATTCGCACAGGGACCAGATGGACGTCCCCTCTTTGCTGGGACAAATGTGTGTCATGCTATATGCATCGGATATGCAAATAAGGTATTAACTGACAGACGATTGTGTCCAAGCAACTAAAACTGACTCATTAATCACACTCAAATTGTCAGTTGTTTTGATATTATTATATTAGTTTCATGAATCAGACACAGGTTTGTTTACCCATCATACTGTGTGCTCAAATCTGTACTTGTGCCAGACTACACAATCCAGGACACACTCCAGCCTACAAACAAGGCCGCTGAGAACTACTCTACATCTCCCAGTATACTGTATATCTGCTACTTTTCCTGATTATTGTTTGCCACCACCTGTACACTACTAGCCAAATTTTGGACACATGTTGGTATTTCCTGATTTTTATTTCTTTCTACGTTGTAAAACAATGCTGCCATAATATGCAATAATCTCCTTTGAACAGTATTATGATTAGTATTATGCTCTGTAAATCCTTCATGATGGCTCTAATCTGAGGTGCTGTTTGTTAATTTGTGATTTTTGAGGCTGGTAACTCTAAATGAACTTCTTCTCTGCAGCAGAGGTAAGTTTTGATCTTACGTTCCTGGTCTTCATGAGAGCCAGTTTCATCATGGTGCTTGGTGGGTTTTGCAAATGCATTAGACAATACTGTTCTTGCAAGAACTATTACATGAGGTCCATCATGTCCTTAAATTAATAACTGATTGTTATTGTTTTTAAATTAATTACATAATTTCATCATTTTGTAGAAAATGTTGAATACTAAAAAAAATAATGAATTAGAAGGTGTGTGCAGACGTCTGCTTGGTCCTGTACTCTCGTGGGGGGGGGGGGGGGGGGGGGGGGGGGGGGGGGGGGGGGGGGGGGGGGGGGGG
>JAQMYL010000035.1:24747927-24779685 GCA_030014365.1 Clarias pachynema
ACATGGACATAGTATATACTCTCATATCACTCACCCAACTGCTTTTTTTGCCAAGCTGTTCGTATTACTGTTTCTTATCCTGGTTTATGATCCTGTATCTGTCCCAGTTTTCTGATTCTATCCTGCCCCAGTTTGCATGATCCAAATGCCTTAAGATTCTGAGTTTGGTACTTTTGTTTTGTTCATGTGGATAACTTTCTAGTATTGCATGGCAGCTTGTTTCTATGCAACTTTGATGAATAAGGGACAATGAATGTAAAATAAACTAAACAAAAATTTTTTTTGAATTTGTTATAATTGATGGAAAAAAAAAAACAAGAACAAATATGGCGACATAGTGTACCCTTTGTATAGTTGGCAAATGTAGTATGGTAAATAAAACCCACTGTTTACCTGCACCCTGTTTGAGCAATTCTGTAGCTGGGTTTACTGGAGTGGTAACCTCTGTTAGCTCCTCATTGGGGTCTACAAAACACAATAAAAGAAAATGTATGAGAAGCTTTGCCACTTGCATGGAAGACACAGGGATGTGTATTTTTTTTCTATTAAGCAGAGAAAGCTGGCTCTGGGGGCTTTGATTTTTGTTCTGACCACATAAGGTGGCTGACACTTTTCACCACTTGCGGTTATGGAGTTTTAAAGGCTTATAAAGGTTACAGAGATAAACACTGAGGCAAAAATACAAAATGTCAAAATATATAGTGATACATATTAAAAATTACCCAGTGACCTTTAAAATAACAAGGTAGTTTTAAGAATAAACAAACACATTTATAACTGGACATACGGTCTGTCGGGTTATTTCAGGTGATAAGAGTATAGAAGTATAATTTTACCTTTACTCTTTATAAAAAGTCGGTGGTGTACAGCACTGTGCAAAAGTCTTGCGCACTTGGCAGCTTGGTGCAGTAGAAATATTTGTTCCCATTTTAATTTAATCTAATATTAAGAAATAAAGGGTGGCTCAAGACCTTTGCACAGTATTGTACAGTGCTATACTATACACTACAGAATATGTTCAAAATTTAAATAACAGATCATAACAGATTTATGTGCTTGAACATGCCAACACAGATTTATTCCCCAATTGCTGTTACTACAGTATATTCTCCTCTTTCGCCTCTAGGAAGGCTTTCCACTAGAATCTGGAGTGTGGCTGTGGGGATTCTCACATTCACTCACATAACCATTAGTAACATCAGGAGCTGATGTCTGGCATGAAGCCATAGCATTGTCATGTTGCGGTTGGTTTGGGGCCAGTTTCGCTGAAGGGAAATTTTAATGCTACAGCATACAAAGACATCCTACACAGTTTTGTGCTCTACACTTTGCAGAAGCCCCATATACAGTATTGGGGTGATGGTCAGGTGTCCACAAACATTTGACCATACAGCATACTAGACTTTTTCCTTAGTACTCCGATCGTTGCACTGTTTATTAACTATGCAAAAAAAGAAGGTAAAGCCTTTGAAGTCCCAATGATTGATATTTTCTTTAAAATGCACCACAACCGTGAGTGTCTCAAGTGTTAATTCATTGAGTAACCAATTGATCCTTCTAATTGTCATGAGGATCCAATTCTTATCCTAGGAAAACTGCATTTAATAAATACTTTTATAAAAATACAATAATATATTGCTAAACTTCTTTCATTTTCTGTATATCTGCCGTATCTTCTACATACCAATACAATGCAAATTGCTAGGAAGTATTTAGTATTTTAAATAAATCTGAAAGTATTTCCTGCAAGGAATTCACACTCTGTTGCGTTCTCACACACTGTTTGACATGGTCGGAGTGGGAAGCATGTAACCTCTAGCACTGTGTTCCTCTCACACCTGCATGGCATGGAGAAGTTGGCAGAAGGAGGGAACCAGCTGTGATAGCTCTAAATTCAGCTCAGGAGGTGTTTACACCGGCACAGAGGGAATACTTCATTCTGACAGCAAGTCTGAGATCATTTTAAACACACCGACGCATACAAACATGAGCACATATGGCAAACTCTTACCTTTTGTGGGTATGACCAATTTGCAGGGCAGAGCCAGTGGAGTAATGGAGTGCTGATACACTAATGCAGAGAGGCAGCCTGGATACAGACACATGCAAACTTGTGAATATATTTACGAGAGCAGAAATCACAAATGAACATGCTTTACATGGCAAACTCCATAACTGGGTTATATTTTGAACTTATGCCATGCAATACATCATGTAAACAGGCAATCCAGGCTGAGTGGCTTTCCCACTAACAAGGTGGAATGACAGAATTGGCACATGGTTAGAAAGACCCCATTGTCACACCTTTCACTAGCATCGGGACTCATCTATCAAGTTAGATACCAGTGGCGGCCAGTCAATAAGGGGCGCAGGGGCGCCGCCAACTTAAATTTAGGCAGAGAAGTATGCTTCTTTAACATGTAATTATTTAACATAATAATTATTTATTTTAATAATAAAATAAGGTCATTTAGTCACAATATTCCGCTGTACTTCTTTATATAATTTATTTACAATAAAAAAAAATTCTAAACTGTATTACGTTCATTTGTGTTGGTGTACGCGGGGAGCCGGACAAACGATGTAAGCACGTAAATTTTTGAAAAGCATGTGATTTGAGGCTGAGCTCTAATTGGATTTTCAACCCTCCCACTTTTGTTCTTAGCGAATCAATATTGTTTTTAAATATTTGGGCTCATGTGATTGGACCATTCTCAACGAGTCTTATTAACGGTCAGCAAATTGTTAGTTAATGTATTGAATAGTGATTGACATAGAAGCCAGCTAAATGCTGCACTCGGTGCTTTTCCAGCACTTCTTATGGCTATTTACAGGCGATTATTAAAAGTTTCATTTTAATTTAGTTTGAGCCCCCCCAAAAAAATTTTTGCACCAGCCGCCACTGTTAGATACCAATTGATTCACTTGTAAATAAATAAATTTGACTAGATAGTAGAAGTGTTTAAACCAACGCCAATACCCTGCGAGAGCTAGTGAGACTGTAATAATAGCACATAAAACACTAAATCACTCAAGCAAACATCAATTGATAGGCTCGAAAATCGTATCATTAGCTGTGAGGTTCATGAAACTTTGTTCTTTCATAATAGTAAACTGAAATAACGTGATCCAAAAATAAATCAGTGGCAGACTAACGATTCAGTTAAAACAAACAAAGTGGCATTCTATAAAGGGTGGAGGAGTTACTGTGCACTAGACGTTTTAAACCAAGCCAGTTTTCACATGGATTCATCAACGTAAACATATAAATATGGAGAAAACAAGCTTTACTGAATCTTTTTGAAATCTAACATAAATTTCTTACTTTTTTTAATGTGAAAATGTGCATTCTTAAAACATTTATACGTATATTTTATTCCTCATGTAAATCGAGAACAGGCTGGTGGAAATGTAGCATACACACAGAAATGTCTGCATTGTTAAATTAACTCATTATACTGTAGTCCAGCTGGGCTTGTATAAACACTGGATGTGTCAATGTAGTATGTAGAGATTTTACAATGTGTTGATGAGTGATAATTCTACACTTATTTATTTTCCATAAAAATGTTAATGCATGTTTGAATAAAAGTAAAAAAAAAATCAATAACAACTTTCCCACGAGAGACGACCCTGTCTGGGCCTTATATCTACAGTAAATGTGCATTTGGGACACAGCTTGCCTTAGCATGTGTGAGACTTGGCAGATCCTCAACCCAGACCAAGACCAAGGGAGGAGGAGAAAAGTGCAGACAGCTATATATCTAATAGCACTGCCAGCCTTCACCAACACCTGCTCTTAACCTCACATGTCACACTTTTTTTTTTCTCTTACTCATAATAAAAAATACACTTATGTAATGTCTGTTTTGGCTTGTATGTTATGAAATGCCTCACCTAACAGGATATTTCATAGCTTACATAAGCAGTCCTGCCCATGTTATTGCTATTTTAGGGCAATAAAGGAACTACATACACTGGGGATAAAAGGGACAGGCTTCACTGTGCCTTCACAAAGCCATATCATAATCTAGCAATCAGACTAAATTAGAGACACGTTTTTCAAACCGCATTATGTGACTTAACCCTTAAAACTCAAGAGGTAATACAGCATGTATGCAATTTCTTTGCCTACAGTATGTGACTCATTTCTTAATTTTTTAAATCTCAGCCATGTTTGTATACAGTAGTTGGCTAAAATGAACTAAAAATCAGTCCATCATATTGCCAATTTTATGCTGAAAAAAAAAAAAAATATATATATATATATAGTACAATCCTGAGCCCTATATATGTTTATAAAAAAACACCAAAAGAAATAATGGCTAAAATGCTCTGAGCTGAGCTTTAATTGATTTAATTAGAATTTTTAAGCCGAGAACTAGAGAAGCCTCATGAAAAAAAAAATCATAATGATACAAAAATCAATCTGCACAGAATATTATTATGTAAATAAAAAACAAAGAACTAACCAAAGTAGGGCTCATTGGGGCATCCCTTCAGCTTCACGCCCTTTGGACTCGTCTCAATCAGGAAGTGGCGAACCAGCTCATTTGTGATGTCACCTAAAACACCCACATAATTAATTGTAAACAAATGAATTTAAATACTACAGTTTGTTTAGTAATTAATCAAGTACTACTGTTTAATAAAATATTAACAGCTACAGTAGTTCTGATAATACCCATCATATTTATCTTTTTCCTACACAGAGTCTATAAAAACCTCTCTGAGATATTTGTGAAACGGTGTTCAACATATTGCGCAACACTGAACCAAACAACATACAAAGGCTCATAAATTATTTGAAGAATACAATTTTATCTAAACTTATGTTTTTGATAAATACCATAGATGTGCAATTCTTCCAGAAAAGATCTATTAATGTTTAGATCCTCAAACCTCTGTAGAAACATGCCTAGGAAGTGAAGCGCTATCTTGGCTCAAGTCTACAACAATAGCCTTAAGGGTGTCCTCTAATTCCTTCTGAATATCAGGTATGCATGAACCTCAGAGCAGCTGTGCTGAAAGAGAAGCTGTGTTGAAAGCCATCTTCAGATTCAATTCTAATCCAACACTGCATTACATTTAAGTGTGTGTGGACAGGGGCTGTTGATCAGATGCTGAGAGCTAAATTACAGGTTAAAGAACAATCAGAGTCTCTTTCTAGAATTGTTGTAGACATATTGATTAAAGGAGAAGCTTCCAAAGTCTCAGAATAATCATTGTTACAGTATCACTTTTCTGAAGAGTGTGCTGATAGAAGGTAAGTGAATCGTATGGCCTAAGGGCAGCGTGTCAAATACTTTACATAGCTTGCTATGGTGCTTGCTCTGTCAGATACCTTTTTTAGGTGGCTGCACTGTAGGAGGTGGGGAGGCCACCTTCATGGCCAGACCATAAGCACCCCTGAAGGAGTGGCTGTCTCGGATGATGAAGGCTCCTGGCTCGCGCTCTTTCAGGATATTAATAGCTGGGAAAAGGATCAAGAACAAGAGCGAGCACGGCTTTAATTCCATTTGTCACAACAAACAATTCCAGTCAGACTGTTTACACTGAGAAGAAACAGATCCCCATTCCTCCTTAATCTACTTACAAATGAGATTAGATTTGGAGCCACATATACATCTGTAAATGTGACAGACACAATCTATACCTACCACGAGTACAGCAAAAGTACAGGAAATGTTCACAAAGCATAAACAAGTACATATGGATCAGTGTAGGTGCCTGTGTTTTACTGTTATCTCCACCAATTTGTCTCTAGTCCAATAAAAGTCAACATAGGAGAAAAAACCCTGCAGTAGTGCACAGGAACTGACCTCATAATGACCTTACAAAACATGGCCACTGAGGACAGCAGAGTTCTTCAAGTTGGTTATATGAATGATGTAAACATAGATATAACAGATGCTTCAACCAATACACAAAAACACACATGCCAAAACCTTACCTTGCTCTCTGGAGATGTCTGGTTTATACCAAAACTTGGAAGTGTCTTGGACAAACTTTACATTCATCCTGGTCTCCGGGCTTCCATCTACAAAATTCGAAATGCTAAATATCAGAATGCACAGATCTGTCTAAAACTGTTTTAGACTATATTGCACTGTGTTGTCTATATTTACATAGTTTCAATATTTATTAGACTTGCTAGTTTTGACAAGACTTTAGTGTTCCAAACATTTTAATTCATGCATGTGTGGATCATGCAGTAGGGTTTTAATAAGCAGGAGAACATGATCTTGACCTATCAGACAACTTGAGATTATATTATGTCTTAATGATAAATATTTTGTAAGAAGCTGTCCATTTAATTGTTACAGCTATAAACAGTTAGATAAGGCTTAGTTAGATACATAATGTTCTTCCTTTTGCTTTTTTTTTCTTCTTCTTGGGGTCAGCTCATCAGATCAAGTTATTGGCAGAGGGTTTACTCCAGATACCCTCCCTGCCGCAACCCACCCATTCATCTAGGCTTGGTACAGACACTAAGGGCGCCCTGCATCTCAGTGCCTAGGTACTATACTGTATATGTGCCTAGGGTTAAAGGCCTTCCCCAAGGGCCCAACAGTGGCAACCTGGCAGTGGTGGGTCTTGAACTACAGCCTCACTGATCATCAACCCAGAGCCTCAACTGCCTGAGCCACCACTACCCTCAGCTGGAACACAAATCCTACAGGTAAATACATGCGTCAGCTTTCTTTATTGTTCAATTACTGCAGTGGCTTCAGGTAAACACTCACTCACTCATCATCTATACTGCTTAATCCTGTATTCAGGGTCACGGGGGACCTGGAGCTTATCCCAGGAGACTGAGGGCACAAGGCGGGGTACACCCTGGACAGGGTGCCAATACATTGCAGGAAATACACACATACACACACTCATTCACGCAAATACAGCCAATTTGGGAATGCCAATTAACCTAGCCTACATGTCTTTGGACTGTGGAAGGAAACCAGAGTACCCGGAGGAAACCCACCAAGCACGGGGAGAACATGCAAACTCCTTGCACACAATGACGGGAATCGAACCTGGCCGGGAATCAAACCCGGACCCTGGAGGTGCAAGGCGACAGTGCTAACCACTACACCACCGTGCCGCCCAGGTAAACACTGACCATCATAAATGAAATAACATCTCTCTGTACTAAAATTAGCCACATTTTAAAAAAATAATAAAAACTTACCACACATATTGAGTTTGGAGAAATCTGGAAGTGTATGAAAGAAGTGAGAACTTGGAGTACTCCCTCCACTGGACATGGGTGATGAAACTTTTCCATTGAGGGTGCCGTAGGAGAGTACACCATTCGGGCGCTCACCACTCGACATGCGCCTTTTCTCAGGCAGTTGAGGCTGCTGGAAGCCATCAGAGAAGGAAGCAGGAGAGACAGGGAAGGATGGGGTGGAGGGTGGATGATAGCCTGATGAGCTGCTCTGGCGTGACAGGGCACCATGTCTCTCATCTGGCGTGGTGTACCCACTGTGCATTGGGTGCCTGTCCAGGCTGGGGCTTGTATGGGACACCTGAGTGACAGAGGGGTGGCGGCCCAGGATGGGGCTGCTCTGTCCCGTGTGGGTGAGTGATGTCTGCCTACTTAACACTGGACTAACCTGGCTGGGCTGGATGACAGATTGGGTAAGGGATGGCTGATAGCCAAGCGAGGGGCTTTGAAGACCTTGTGTATTTAGAGTGGGGCTGCTCTGAGTGCCCTGGCTTACAGGCATCTGTCTGGTCGTCACTGGACTGCTTGAGGTGGGCTGAATCATGGGCTGGGCAAGAGATGGCTGGTACACAGTTTGGAAACCTTGCCTGTTCAGGACGGGACTGCTCTGCGTGCCCTGGCCAATGGGCATCTGTCTACTCAGCAGTGGGCTACTTTGTGTCGCCTGTGAAACCATGCCATGCATTGGAAGCACTGGGCTGCCAGCTGCTTCTGGCTGATAGTAAGAAGGATAAGTGATAGGAGTTGGTGTTTGTGAAGTGCTTTGAGAGGGCAAAGAACGGAAACCAGAGTCTCCCACTCCATCAGATGGTGTGCTAAGGCCCACTCTGCTATCATTCATTACATGCTCTCTGAAACAAGAATAAACACTGCATTAGAAATGTAAGGTCATAGTCACTGCCTGGCCTTTTTGTCCATTACATAACTCTATTTTGAAGCTTTATTTTCTACAGATGGGAACATCTTCAAAATGATACGACTGTCAAATGGCCCTGGCTTACTTTAAAACCTCATAGGTATGGTATTCAAAATAATAAAACGAGAAAAACACAACATTGAAGTCTTCTCACCCCTCTGCTCGTTGCACAGGGCTGCTTGAGGAAAGTGGGGGGTTAAAGGGATGAGAAGCTCCTCTGGCCAAGCTGTTACTCTCAAAAGTAGGAGACACAGGACTGGATGGCTGTCCCCCAGCCACTGATGCTGAACGAGCAACAGATGACACATAGCTCCGGGGCTCTGCAAACACACATACAATAGATAAGATATTGTCAACTTACTGGGCCTTTAATATCTTATTTCTGATATGAGTGATAAATGATTTGATCACCAACATGAAACTCTGAGAAGGTTCCAGGAACCTCACTGAAGACATTCAACTAAATAAATACTGTATATACTCTATGTGGAATGCATTTAATAAATAACATGGAACTTATGACAAGCATTTGATGAGAAATGATCTGGATTTAAATAAAAAGCAAAAGAGTTGAAGTCAAATTTAAAAAAAAAAAATGTGATTATGGGAATAAATAGGAGACTCTTTATTAGTGCTAAGCTCTTACCTTCCTCTTCCTCACTCTCTGTACCATGACAGTACATAAGGATTAAAAGATTTAGAAAGAGGGTGAGGAGATTAAAGAGAAAAAGAGAGCATTATAAAAAGTGAATTATATTCAACTAGGAAAAAGTATGGTATCGACATTTTGCCAACAATTACTAAAGACAGAAAAAAGTACAAAACTGGTTCAAAGGAGGCACTCGAAAGGATGCATTAGCCTTAACTTTCTTGGGAACGGCGCTAAAACTAGCATTGCATGAGACTTTTGGACTCAGTTATAAGGAGGCAGAGGTTCTTAAGCCAGGCAGCCAAGTTAAATAGCTCTTCAGACACACTCCTGTTATCATTTAGTCTGTTTATGCCTCAGATACCTGCCCTTCCAAACTGAAAAGGAATCCCAAACTCTAAAAGAAATGTTGTAATTTTTTTTTTACTTCTCACAATCTTATGTGGTTATTATTGGCATACTGGCTGTTTGGATCCTGAGGTCAAAAAAGCAACATGCCTTTCTTCTGTCACACAAACTGTACACACACAGGCTGCAATTACGTCAACCCAATCACATATGTAATGTAAAGACTTATTCATTTAGAAGTGTTTATGAGCTCGATATTTGAGAAGTTGAGGTCAAGACGCTTGTAAAAGAGAAAGCAGATTCACTTTAATATACTGCACTGGAAATAGATTTATTTTTTATTAGCAAGCGATGAAGACCTGGTTATATTCGAACTGATTTCTTGTTTCATGTGTATTTGTTTACCTGAGCCTGTCTGGTTGAGGAGGATCTCAGAAGGGTTGTGTGGCTTCAGACCCAGGAAGGACAGTGGTGTTTTAGCCAAACCTGGAGGAGAACGACCTAAAAGATAAAGAAGACACAGCTTAGTCTTGAGCTCAGGAGTGGGCAGGTCATCAACAGCATGGATCTGCATGTTCAAGCATGGCACTAGCAAAGAAATATTAGCAACTCATTGACTATGTTCTGATGTCTTGATTCCAAATTCGAACAACATTTCAATGCGTTAAGAAAATCAGACAATTAAATAATTAAAAAATCTAATACATGCAGATCCAGAGCTGTAAAGATGACATGATACCTGATGAAAATGTACAGTATTTACATTGAAACATCTGGGGATGGTGCAAATGCCTCATGCTTACTGGCTGGGCCATGCAAGAGTTTCATTCAAAATATGAATGCTGTAGATGAAACACTTTCCGTCAAGTTGTTCTGACAGAACGAGCACATCATGCAAACAATCAAACAATACTCAAATGCCGATGAGCTCAGTTTGAGGTGTAGCTTCTTACATTTGTACACAGAACAAGTGATGGTAGCTATAGCTTTTTGTGCAATCCACTGTAGACACTCTACGGTCAATAAACCATCAGTTTCAATTAATTCTGACAGTTTATGGATGCTGACATTTTCTATACAAAGTTTACAGTCTGGATGCAGAACTACATATTTCAGTGTATATTACCAAGCATTAAAGAAAAATACTGTAGCAGAACCAATGACTGCGTAAAAATAATGTATGTAGAATGAAAAACAGAATGGGCAGCAAAGCAGATGTTGGTATCCACTTTAAAACAGCTGCCTCAGCTCTTCAGAGTCTACAGCAATAGATACCATAAAATGTTGAAAGAAATTCAACTGATGTGTTTTATCGTTCGAAATTCCTTTATATGTTAGTCAAAGGCCTGCTTTCACTGTTAGTTGGCTTGTAGAGTGTCTCCGATGGACTATCAAAAAAAAAAAGTGAGCTTCATAAACACAGTGAATAGTGTAGACAGACAAAACAAGACTGTACAGACAAAATGATGAATTATAATTAAAAACAGATCACGCATGCAGACAACACAACACTGTGGATCACATTGGGTGTGTGGCAGAAAATCAGGGCCGGTCTCCACATGCATGCCTGTTGAAGCAGTGTGCTGTTAAGTTTGGACATTGGCCATGAGTTCTGGGGGAATTTTAACACAGGACAAACTGAGGTTTGGGACAGTTCGTGCACATCCTCCACTTACCAAAGAATCCCATACAATTCTTTGTTTGACAGCCCAAATCGCTCAACATAAGAGGGAAAAGGGAAGGGAGGAAAAAGAGTGGGGTAGCAGAAGACTCAGAGGTCCTCTGGTTTACTGCAGGAGAAGGGGGCCACAGGGATGCTGCTGCTTTCAAAGGCCTTTCAAAGCATGTGAGCTTCTTTTCCACTGACCAGAAAAGACAACCAATGCTGTCTCCTGCTCCCCACAAATGCAAACATGCTTGCTTTAAAAGCCCACACAGACGATACATGTTTTCTGCCAAAAATGTGCACTATATATTTCTGACTAATCCAGCATATGGCTGAATAGTCCTATTTTTTTTCCGTATACATATAGCAATAAAGCAGTGCTCGCTGTCAAGCTTTATTTTGGCGATCCAAGAAAGCAGTACTCTAGAGAAAGTCCTGGTTTCTGATGAGCGTAAAGCAGAATTGATTTTAAACGGCATGTCTGGTAAGAAGAAATGCTGCACTAGGCCAAATAAAACAGAGCAGGTCAAGAGTGCATGGAAGATGCTAGGGTCTGCTCAAAGAGAAAGAGCTTGCGGAGGGCCTTTTCTGAGGAACCTAAGGCAGAGTGAGTGCAAGGGTAGGATGAAGTAATAGGTGATTAAAAAAAAAAAGTGAGCTATTCTGGTTCCTCATTATGGGATCAGCCTATAAATATGAGAGCTTGACGACCTTCAGAGCTTACACATGCATCTGAAAATAGCTGATGGCAGCAGTTTATGAAACATGTGAGGTTGTTGGAAACAGGAGAGGACTAGGATATTTTTTCTTAGCCTTTATGAGCTAATGCGATATGTACCTCTTAGCCAGTAATTAACCACACAAAGGAGGTAATGGAAATTAAGCACACATTCTCACGTCTGCAGCCTTGGGTAACCTGTTAATAATGTTTATATAATAGCCTTGAGACTGGGGTTGGCTTGTAGAAAGTGTGTCAGTATTGATTTATCCTTAATGAATCTAGTTTAAAAAATGTAGTGTCCCACAGAGACTCTCACACAACACTGCTTTAAATAAGAAAGACATACTTATTACATAAACTCCAACACAGAAGGTACAAAATTGTTTGAGTCTAACATGCATTATTCTCAAGTATAATAAACTGTAAAGGCAATCAAAAAAGTAAAATCTGACATATATGTTAAGGTTATTTAAGTATGCTTTTTAAGAAACATAGTCATAATGTACTGTAGTATGTTCTCTGTAATTTAGCTGATCATGATGTATCTTTTAGTTAAGTGAAATAGCTAGGAAAAGATATCTCTGGATCTCTACGGCACCCTCCTCCTTCAGTTGGGAAACTTACACAGGTTGAAGTAAGGGGTTTGTGGCGAGACAGGGAATGCAGGGGTTTGGGGTAGGACCTCACCGCCCACGAATGCTGGAGGGCTCGCTGGGCCCCCGTCCGTCTCTTCAAAAGCCTCCCTGTAACTGTGCATTTGTCCCTAGAGGAGCATACAACAGGTGAACATGCATATATGCAAACCAACACTCCCTTGTACAGTACATCATATTAAGTATGAATGATGGAGGCATAGATTTAAACATCCGATCAAAACGACATCACTGTCGACCACTGCGTCTACCTCCTTAGGCCGTCCCCCTGGGTTTAAAGCAATGGTATTAGCCAGCTCTGGTGAAATGCAGCGAATCGGGGAGCGGACTCGAGTAGGGCTTTCATCACGAGACTGTCCTTCGCTGGTAGTCCGTTGTCGTCTTGGTCCCGAGCCTTCATCCGTCGATCCCGCGTGTGATTGAACCCCTGGCATATCATGCGATAAACACTTAATCACAATTTATTTTAACCATCAGTAATACAAGAACATTATCTGAAATAAACTAATGAGCAGAATGTGTAAATACGAACCTGATAATGACCTTTAAAGGTTGCTAATCTCAAGAGGTAAATCCATGTAGAACTGAATTATGTTTGAAAAATGTTCACCATAAGCAATATTTTATTTGGATTATCAGTAACAGGATCACATTGCCGTGTTATTTGTTGTATCCGGATAATAGTGTAATACTCGAAGCAGACCATAAGCCCCTTTCACCTTTTTAAATCACTTTAATGACCAAAAGCCACCTCTGAAAAAGTAGGATTTGAGTATGTCTGAGTAGTTCTATTCTAAATAAATATGAAAACTTCAAAAGCCCCATTATCATTTGCATAATGAGGACATGTGATACTGGACACAAAATTCCCTCGTCACTGGGTACCTTTTGGCTGAAGAACGTCCCCACTTCCTTTTCACATCTATTGAAAAAGCCTGACGAACTTATCTTTGCAAGTACTGGATAAAGTGAAGCATGTAATCAATATTGTGTAGTCTAGGCAATTTATGGTTGTGTTTCAGATCAGTTTCATCACTTTGAGAATTACATGGAATTGAACTATAGTCTAACCCAGCTGCTTTCAAAACAAATCACGCTCCTGGTCTCATCTGACTGCAACCCGGCCCAGGCTGGGGTGTGCACAAACACACCCTTGTGTGAAAACGAGAGGTTTGGAAACCAGGCAACAGTCCGAGCAAAATATTTACGGCTTCTCTCAGTGATGGAGTGAGTGAGTATTGTGGCGTGTCAGGAAAAAAGCAATCCATACAGTTCTTTAAAAAACCATCGCAATTCCAATGTTGCCATGACATTCATGCTCATGATGGGTTTATGTAAACGTCTGACCACAAATGTTGCAAGGACAACAATGTACAGTACATTAGGAGAGGTCACAGCTCACTGCCAAACCTCTCGTGCCATGAATGCTTCCTGTAAACTAAAAAGAATCAGGGCAGTTTGGTTGTGGGTATAAACCAGTGAGTTCAATTTTCTTAACTCCTGGGAACCCTCTGGATTGCAAGTTACTGTAAGAAGGGCTAAGCTACAGTAAATATGTCATGGAATGAACAAATCCTGACACAAACGGGTCTGTATATGGGTAGATCGGGAAAGCACAAAAGCACCTGAGACCAACTCTTGGAGTTGTGGTACTGTACTGTATATCTCAACTGAATGACAACACACAGAACTGTCCATCTGCAGGATATCACAGTTTGTGTCTGCACATGTTGCTAGAGCAATGTCATAACACAAAGGCTCCAGATTTATTGACCTGGGAGTAGAAACCATGTTCAGAAAGTATCTGGATCTAGGCCCAACTCCCAAGGGGTAGCAAAGGTGCACAGTCAACTTCTCCAACGTCATTTCACTTTGGGTTATTTTATGAACATGTAATGCAGATGGAATAAGCACAGCTGTGCATGTCCAAGTCTGTACACTCTTTCCTCAGCAACTGCAGATATCTAATGGATTCAAGCTGTTTCGTGGGAGAACCTTAGGGCCTTTGTCTTGCTCATCTTCATTTGATCTATGCAGGAGCTGCGTGAGGGGGAAAGTGAGATTTTTTTTCCCCCCTCTTTCATTCACTTTTAGAAGTATAAAGAAGCTTGTGACAGGAATGTGTTATCTGAGGCAAGGCCTGAGTGGGTCATAGCCTATTTTAGGCCATTGTGGAGTCTCTACTGGAGTAAATGTGAGTCGAAAGAAGTCCCAGACTGGGAACGGAAGCTGGCATCTGGCTACTGTATGCTGGCTTTGTGGGGACTAAACAGCCTTGTGCCCTAGACATTTATTCCCCAATGGCTGATAACAGCTGCACAATAGTTCTGCGACTTAGAAGGCTTTATTATGTTTTGTTCTTTTCCTAAATGCTAAAGCAGACGTGGAGGAGAGGCCTTGAAAGAATCATGTGTCTTGATACTGCTAATTTGTTCCCTGAGTTTGGCAAACTGTATCTTGTGACACATACTCGGTGGATGCAGACAGAGTGGCCATTGTCTTCGCATTGTCTCACTCATGCGAACCTTTGCGAATGCAGTTTGTTTGGGGTCACCGGCAAACTGTGAGTCAAAATCTGTGCTTTTACTAAGAGTATTAAGGGTCGGTAAATCCTGATCCTGATGTCTGTGATAATGTCTTAGAGTTAAAAAGTAAATTTGTAAAAAAAAAAAAAAACACAACAACTGTAATAAAGATGATGATAAACAGATTGGAACTGAGAGAAAACAATACAGGGAGAAAAGCTGGAGTAAGACAGAAGAGAAAGGGTAAAGATAGTGTTATTAATTAATATGATTGCAGAGGAAAACAGTGAAACGAATGCATGAATAGATATAGACTAAAGATGAAACAGGAGGAGAGGAAGAAAGGGAAAGATAAATCTAGAAA
Organism: Clarias pachynema; assembly: GCA_030014365.1. NCBI lineage: Eukaryota > Metazoa > Chordata > Actinopteri > Siluriformes > Clariidae > Clarias > Clarias pachynema. The sequence continues at coordinate 24,763,001 of JAQMYL010000035.1, forward strand.
CCCAAAGGAGGAGAAGGAAAGAGTAAGATAGGCGTAAAGAGGATGAAATAAAGACAGAGATAGATAGATAGATAGAGAAAGAGAGAGAGAGAGAGAGAGAGAGAGAGAGAGAGTCATACACAAGACCAACCAGAGAAGGAGAGAGAGCGGCGGCGGTGTTCAGGTTCAGAAGCGGTTGCTCTGTCTTGGAGGTCGTGGATACGAGCTGTGTACTCTACAGAGGAGGTGCACGGGCACGATGGAGGGCAACAGGAGGTAATAGAGGAAGGTGGAGGGGAGGATGGGTAGGAGGTGGAGGAGATGATGAAGCATCCACAAATAGGATTAATCCAAAAAAAGAAAAAAAAGAAAAGAAAAGAAAGAAAATAATAATAATAATTCAAATGGTAAGAAATGTATTTTTGGAACAGAATGAAACATTTTATTCGTTATTTCATGTAGATGTTTATACTACCATATAATACCATTGATCCCACTGATACCATGGATGATATTTTTCAATTTGGTTAATGCGAGGCAGGAGTAATCCTAACAGTATGCATCATGGAAAAGTACATGCCTTATATCATTTTAAGACAAAAGCTACACCTGTCCTTTTTACGTGATTAATGCAAGCAAACAGTAGCTGTTCTGACAAGCAGAAGCGTCTGTGCTGCTCGGGAATCTTAACCGTCGAGTGAATGTGAATCCTCCAAATGATCGTAAATAAGTCCAAAAGCGTCTCTCTTTGGTAGCCAATTGCTTTTGCATCATTTTATCATCTCCAATTGTCCCCACAGCTCATATTATCACAATAAGCACAACTGTGGCTGGATTTTACACTTAATATCTTAAGTCTACATAATGTCCTCAATTTGAGGTTATATGCCGCCTTCCAGAATCAATAGCTCGGCTCAGACGGCAGGTCATCGAATAGAGCATCTTTAGTAAAGGAATCTTTAATAAATAAATCTTTAGACTTAAAGTGCTGACATGTAGAAGTCCTTTTTATTAAGGGCTGCTTTTCAAACACATGCTCAGTCTTATCCTTTTTGTCTGGAATCCTTGGAGTACACATTAGATAAGGAGTATGGAATCTGGCATGTTTTCACTAGCACACCACTAGAGGGCACTTGTGTACCTACTGTAGATGGAGCTACATTTCCTGGGACAGTGGAGCTTGGAAAAACTTTGTCTTTGTGTATAGTCATTTATTTATATATAAAACAATAGATTCTGTATGAGATTCCTTATTTTTTTTTGTTCAGGGATACAAATCATAGAAGACTTCAACATAAAACTTAAGCATGCTCTTCATACACATCTCAATGTGAGCATTCAGAGTGATTATGTCTTTACCATAAGCTGATCTTTAAGGTGGTGTGTTTTGGACAAAACACCCGTGCAAGGCTACAATATCAGAGTTTTAAGCTCTACAGCTGCATTGTAAAAAAGCAGTGTTCTGGCAAAGCACATATGTGTATCCACAGTGTAGAAACAAGGCCTGAGATGAGTGCTCAAGCCAGCAACACTTCATACAATGCTTTCTTTGTGATCTCACTGAATTCGTCAAACGCCAACGTACAGATGCTGAAGAACAACATGGCTGGGTGTGCCTTTCAAAGTAGTGTTATTTAATTTGTGAATGTTCCCTAAAAAGCTGGCAGACAAACCGCAAAAACAAAAGATGTGTGTTCTATGATTGGTATCATTTGATTTTATGCTCCTCCCAAACAGTATTCAATATTTTATTCAATGTATTTTAAAGTTGCAAACTATCTTTCATTTCTATATTCGGGTCATCGGTGTGTTTCTGTGTTGCATGAAATAAGCATACACATCGTGAATTAATTCTAGAGAAAGTAAGATGTTAGCTTACCTGCCACACGGTGAGCCACCAGCCCTTCCAGGTGGTGATTTGTGTTCTCAGGGTCAGTCTCTCCTGGCGGCGGGGAAGAAGTTGAGTAGCCCCTGAAGGGGGCACTGTGTGAGCTATCCTCTGGAGAATCAGCAAACTGAGAGACTGTGCTGGGAGGATAAGTGTTAATGGGCTTCAGATCCAGACTACTAACTGTAGGAGAGGGTCCAGAGGAGGGAATCAGACTAATCATATCTGGAACTGAGGAGTGGCATGGAACTGCTGACCTCTGAGGACTCTGAGGAAAGGATGGTTCTGTGAGTTGGGACTGCGATGTAGATGGAGTCTTTTGGACAGGTGAGATATATTGCTGGGGCTGCGGATATTCAATCCTTGAATGTATGGCGGTATCAGCCTGATAGGACGGCCGAGCCTGCGTCTGGGAGAAGGATGGCTGGGTTGTGATGACAGCGCCATCACCAGAAGGGGCACTGTAAGACTTGGGAACTTGCATATGAGCCGGATCCAAGTCCAGCATGAGCAGATTGAGAGCCTCGATTGATTGTTCAATCTCATTCTGTGAAGGAGCTTTAGGGAAATCAGGCAGACTGTGGCTCTGGAGTGCAGGGCTGAAGTGTACCCCATCTACGACTGGTTCCTCTGTAACACCAAACTGCTGCCAGACATTTAGCCCACGCTGCACAGCATCTCTGCTACTGGTGGTACGTGCTGGAGCTTTGGGCATAAGCTTCTGTTCAACACTGGGCGTGGCTCCAAATGACTGTGAGCGACAAATGCCTCCATTGTGGCTGGCATATCCACTGGATGGTAGCTCCGAGTTGCCCAGACTCTCCTGGGTGGAGGACAGAGAGCCGTAATGTAGCGCTGCAGGTTCTGTGTCCTTTCCATGCCTGCTTCCCTCCAAGTAGGGCATGCCCTGCCCATTGATCACTGTCTCAGATTGATAGTACAAGTCAGCTGGGGTGGCTCGTCCCTCAAGCGAGGACAGAGTACCTAAGCTGTCCACACTGTTGCCTTCTTGGCTGTTGGGCAGGTCATCATCCAGGATGTCCGTCTCCCTATCTATGCTGTTGTGTCCATTGACATGAACCTGTGCTGGAACAAGGTGGAGGATACCACCTCCTCCTCCTCCTCCACCTCCTCCCCCGTGACTATTTTGGTAACCTGGCTGGTGCATGGGAGCCTCCAAGCCACTGAGCAGTTGATCCAGCTCTTGCTTCTCCTCAGGACTGAGGGGTTGATTGGGCTGCTGGATTACTGGCACTGCCTGCTGAGCAGGTTCATCAGTGCGATCAGTCTTAATGGAGGCAGTAGAGTTTCCAGAATCACTGCTAACAGACAGAGCGTGATCCACTGGGGCAGGAGTGTGTTCAACAGTGGGCTCAACTGCTGTGGGAAGGCCGTTAGCTGTAGCATCCAGTGAATCTTTTTTACGGACTTTAGCGTAGAGGCTACCATCTAGAGGACCTTGCATATGAATGACGTCTGTAAAAAAGCAAAAACCCTGCCGTCAGTATTTGCATATGCATCACTTCCAACCACCAAGCGTGCTACAAAGGTCTAGTTGGGTTTTATTTCAATTTGAACAACTAGGCATATATTAAACAATCCTGTACAAACAAAACAATCTTCATGTAATACTTATTGCATATTGAACCAGAATATTATTTCATCCAGAATTGGTCATATAATTAACAAGTGAGCAATGATCACAGTTTTCTGTCCAGAATATACACCCTCTTTGGAGGCAGCATTATTTTTCATTGGTCCTATCTAACGCTAATATGAAGTCCTCCCTTCATGAAAAAACAAAAACAAAACACCCACACACTTGTAGATTTAGACACACCCCTGGACTATGATTCAACAACATCTTCCCTGGAACTCCTTATGCACAGCTCTGACTCACCTGTGGAAAAATTAAATGTTGAAGGCATTTTGGAATTAAGGCATCACTGCCTACATCATCTCACTTGTACATACACACCCACTGGCTTGGGCAGCTGGAAAGTCCATTTTTCTGCAGCCCCTACAATGAACATTTTGTTTTCTCGAGGATCAGCTTCATCAAAACAAGTGATGGACTGACGAGGCTCTGCTTACAGTGCGGGATCAGCAGTTTTTTTTTTGCTTCATGTCGTCATTGTATAAAATAGTTTCTTTGTTTCAATGTACTGATGCAGCTTGTATCAGTAGTCTGATACCTATTAGATTATAACTCTAATGATGAGTTACCTGCCACTTTTTGTTCTGTTCTATGACATATAATCAATATAAAAAACCATTATAGCTGATGGGACAGTTATTCAAACACTGCCTGTGAAATACAGCATGGGTGTACATATGAAACAGGAAGAAAATAATGCATATGAACTGATGTATACAGTACAAATCTACGTAAATTAAACATCTTACACGGGCCACATTAAACTGTAATCAAGCTACAGTCCCATAGAGTATTCAAGCAGATTTAAAAAATGGTTTAAAAAAATCTAGAAGATAATAGAACATAATCTTTCATGTTCCCTGCATTTCCAAGATTTATAGAAATTGATGTTATTACGGGCATCATCAATGACCAAGTGAGTCAATTTCTGGTCAACTCTTGCTGTAGCCTGACCTCAAAATATTCTTACAAATTTAGATTTGGTTTGATTTCATTTAAATAGATTAATAAGAAAAGGTATGAACATTATCCGTGCCTTTAACCTTCAACTTAGCAACTCTTAATAATCATTTAAGCTAAACAAATTTCCATGCATGAGTCACGTTTTTGCCAAATCTTGGTGAAGCATCAGTAACGTCTCTACAGAGTAACGACCTTTATCCTACAGAATCCTAGAGAATCTCCTGTCCTGCACATTTTAGTGTTTTTCCCCACCTTTAACACACCTAAAGGTTACCCCAGTAATGGCTGTTAATCAGCAAATTAGTTGGCTCACATAGCACTAAAATGTGCAGGACAGCGGGTTCTTCGGGACTAGGGTTGGAAACCTGTATGGGAAGTCCTTCTTCTTTTAACTGTCTATTATGGTTTCCAAAATGTACTGTGAATATTAATTACAGAAACCCCTCGTTATGGCCTTTATGCATATACTCAAACCTGCTCTTTTGCTCCATCCAGAGCTGCATTAGTCCGACACACCTACATATGCGCAATGTTTTACTATCGTTCCACTCAAGGACCTTTCCAAACTTATTGGCTGAAAGTACCAGCTAGCCTTGCCTTAATCAGCCCAGGCTTACCGCCAACACCTCCCTTTAAAGGCCTGGCCTGGAAAAACTGAGCGTTTTCCCTCATCACCCATACTTTCCCCGTAACTAGGAAAGCTCCAAAACTCATTCGTGAGCCTTTCCAGCATGCTGAGAAGCAAAGTCCTCAACTCGGCAGCAACACATCCGTCGGGAAGCTGCGCGAACGGCGCATTATGTGTAACTAATAAAACTAAGTTAAACTGTGACATTTACTAAGGTAGCTAAGACAAGTTCTCATATTTTATTTACACCTAAATACATGCATATGACCGAACAGTGTCATTTGAGGAACTGATGCTGTCAGAATCTTCATATGACACTCAAGCTTTAAAGATGGAAGGAGACAGACCTCCGTCCTGAAAAAGGACCTGCCTTCTATTTCAGCATGCATTTTATCCCTATTTACATGCACCTGTGATCCGCCATCATTCCTATATTAGACATCAACATCCTCCCTTCCCAATCATCAGAGGTATAAATAGCAGAAGGCTAACACATGTAAGGAGAGGCAATTAGCGTTCATAATAATAGAGGAACTCAGAAAGGCTGGCAAACTTTCCCTACCTGTTAAGGCATCCCGTTCTGAGAGTTCTGCATAATTTCTTAATTACTTTATGATCTGCAGTGGTCTTCTTCTATACTGTTCCACTAACTGAACATTAGTGAGCTGTGGAGAGAGAGAGATAGAGAGAGAGAGAGAGAGAGAGAGAGAGAGAGAGTTGCTTTGGCTCACCCCTCACACTCCTCCCACTGAGGCCACCAAACCGATTCTGAGACACTCCAGTAGAGACGCTCTATAATGGACTGCCTGTCTCTCATTCTCTCTCTCTCATTCTCTCTCTCTCTCTCTCTCTCACTCTGTCCCCCATGCTCTCTTTCTGTTTTCTATAACCCAACTATGATCTGTGTGATTTTATCCTGTACCAGATGAGCAACTGACATCTAATGCCATGACATCATACAGTCTTTCTCTGCCTCTCTCTCTCTCTCTTCTCTCTCTTTCACTCACTCCAACTCTCTCTTGTTCCATAAGTGATACCCTATACCAGACTTGGACATGTAATCAAAAGGAGAGAAGCCGAAATTAAATTACACATGTAACTAAATGCATACCTTCCCACAAACACACACACACACCCTTACAGACTCGGAACACATTAAGCAAACATACCCAGCAGTGAAGGAAAGACGGAGCACTAACTGAGAACAGGGGGACAAAAAAAAAAACAGAAAAAAGGACAAATCATGGGATATCCAGCAAGAATATTTAAAGTTTATATGTAGATGAGTGTCTCCATATTGTTTGGATCATACAATATTGGAACTGACATGACCCCCTCTTTAATACATCGTACGGTGAAGACCTGAATTCACCGCTCCTTCATGGTCCTCGGGTTTGAGCCAGCTGGCTGTTTATAGGACAGTCTGGCCTGAACACCATGGAAAAGCTCTTCCCATTCAGCTATGCTTAAACGTGAACAAAAGCGTTCCTTTTTAAATGCCACTTGCAGTGAAGGAAGGGGAGAAACAGACAACAATCTTATACTGATTGAAAACAGAAAGCGCTTAAACCGAGGCGACTACCTTTGCGTCAGTGTCATCTCGTTCGGCGAAAGACACACCAAGCCGACACATTACACTGCATTAGGAGACCACTGTTTTTCCTTATTCCTCCGAGTTCCACTAAGCAAACAGCTGGTGAACAGAGCTACAGTACACAACCAGATATTTTTCAAACACCCCCCCCAACCACCACCACCACCATCAACTTCTCCCTCATTTAGTCATCGCCAGTTCTCACCACATCCAGATACTTTTAATCTTTAAACTGCCTTCCATACTGTATTCCTGCACAAAGCTAAGGTGAATCATTTAATTGATGGTTGATGATGGAGTTAAGTCAGGTGGGCTGCAACAATAGTTCGTAGTCCTGGGTGTTGAGAAATAGTGTGTAGGTTGGATCTCAATTCACAACATGAGCTTATAAGGATAAACGTATGATGGGAGCTTCAAAATTAATGCTTTTAAAGCTAATCCCTTGTGTACAGGTAATGATTTGCAGGGAAGTTCCGCTGTATTCAGCTTGCTGTTGGTCTTCGAGTGGAAAAGCCGTGGGCTATTTGGAACACTATATGAAACTTTCTTTCAGCCATAACAATGATTTACAAATGCAGTACAGGAACACAGTGTGTGTCCCTAAATGGCTGTGTGGGGAAGATTTTCAGAACAGTACGGTATCTGATTTAACATTAATTCATTGATGTCCACTGATGGTTAGTCAATGGCTGAACCATTAAAGCACCCTTGATCTCGAACTCGAAAGCAGTTCTCAAGGACCTGATGTTGGCTCGAATCCAAACTCCATTAGGACAATGCCTTCAATCTTGCCCAGGTCCTAAACCAAGGGCAGCAAATGTCAGCTACTTTTACTTGAGTAATAATACATACCTTGCAGAAACATGTATCTCACAAAATGCTTTATCAATCAGGTTTAAACAACTGTTTGATAAAACTAGGGGCAAAAAAAAGTCTAACTCAACTTTCACTACATCATGTCAGCATGATATCAACAAGCCCCACTGCAGAATTGCACGAGCTAAAATGTCTCCTGCAGTGACTGCAAACCGCTCACTGCCCTCTGTTATATGAGCTAATTATTATGGGTTAAGTAAGGCATCTGGAATGCCAACAGGTCCCTTGGGATGAGTTAATTTACATCTCAGGGCAAAGAAGCAGGAAGTTTTGGGGGGGTCCTAGTACTCCATGCCCCCAGGAGGACAGACACAATCCTGAGTTATGACACATATAATGCTTTGATAGTTAGACATGCTATACTTAGAGGCCGGGAACACTGGGTACACAGTGAAATCACTCTGAATGGGACACCGGTCCAATGCAGGGCATCATGCACACATATACAGCTACAGAAAGTGTACAAAATGCACACCAAGCTCAGGATCAAACTGGCTCTGTGAGGTGGCAATGCTGCGCTACCACGCCCCAAACATTACTCACAACACCGGCAAAGATACAAAGGTTTACTTGCACAAATCAGAATGAATATAAAAAATACATAAAATACATTTATGATTTAACAGCAAGGTTTCACATGTCTAAACCCAGTTGCCAGAAATTGGGCGATTTGGTGCAGGAGGGGAAAAACAAAGCAAGATAACTAATAAACCAGCACTATTGCAATAATTAATACACTAACCTAGTGCAATAATTGCATGTTCAATACATTGAACCACTGCAATAATCTCATGTGTGATAAAAACCAGTGCAGTAATTATGCATAAAATCAGGGATATGCATACTGTATGTATGTGTGTGTTTGTGTGTGTATGCAGGAGGTAGCTCAGGGGTTAAGGTATTGACCTATTGACTGGAAGGTCCCAGATTCAAACCCCAGCACCACCACCACCACCAAGTTGCTGCTGTTGGGTCCTTGAGCAAGACCGCCAATCTGCCAAATGCCGTAAAAGTGTGTGTGTGTGTTTTCCCTCTTTATTTATATCCCTCTGTTTCTTTATTGTTTATGATATTTTGACAATACTTACTATATTGTTGCACCAGTACTGTGTATGATGACAATGAAATAATTCTATTCTATTCTATTCTTTTATTGTGATCCTCGTGTTACTGGCCAAGTTTTTATCAAGTGCTCCTGTAAAGGGACCTGAGAAAACCACTAAAGTGTCTGCACTGATACTTGTGGTGTCATGTAACACCGTAAAACTGTAAATCTGAGTGGGACAGTGCTGGAACACAGAGAGGCACAAAACAAAAAGAGATTTTTTTTAAGATGGTTAAATGCAATATCATCTGATGTATTCACACGTCCATTTGATTCACTTTACTGTGTGCTGAAAAAAAGTAAAGAGCTTCCTGAAGTCCTGACAAGACTCCAACCTCTGCAACTGCACACTAAGCATTTGAGGGGAAACAACAAAACTTGCATCCCAGAAGTGTATTGGCTCTTACTGTATCTCAGCTCCGAGTGCCATAATAGCAGTTCTTAAGTACAGCACATTAAATATGCATTAAAGATGTTTTGGACCAGCAAGACGTACAGTAAAAGTGTTCGACGACTGCAGGATGAGAGAAAAAAAATGGTCCACTGAGACACGGTAAGGTCAGATATTCATCTAGTGGGAAGTGCTGAATGTGGCTGCATCAGCAAAGCTAAGAAGACTCTTTGTGTTTATGCAACAGGATTGAAAAAAACAAGGAAGATAGAGATGACTAATTCCACCCTCTCCTGCATTCCCAGCATTCACCTTCTCAAAGGTCAAATACTGAAACACTTTTTGAGTTTCTCTCCGTACTGTCATAGCATGCAACTTACTGACTTGAGAATTTCTAAACCAACAGCAGTCTCTCAAAATGTATGATTTAAACCTGTCCTAGACTAAATGTTAATACAACTTTCAGTTAAATATTCTAGTGGATCAAGCCAAAACCAAACTATCTTTGCATGCAGCGCTCCATATGAGTCAAGTTTAAAGCCAAACATTTTATTAGTAATGACGTAGCATGTCACGAAAAGTAATCAAGCTCGACTCTGAGCACTGAAAAAAAGACAAGATATGCAGGAAGTCGCTCTTTTCTGGCATATGTGGTACTGTAGAGACCAAACATGGTCATTCCTCTCAAAACATAAAACACGCGCGCACACAGATCATCATGTGAAGAATCACATCACTGAATGTCATGATGGTTCTCTCCAAATCTGGTTGATTTTAATGCTGTACAAGTGGCTTAAGCTGGGCTGCACAGTGCAACAGTATGTCCCATGTGAAAGAACTACAGTACAGACCTGTTCTTGGTGTGGCTAAGATTGAACAACTTTTCCCATCTGCCAAAGCCATCTCCATTTAGTTTGGTCATGCAAAATGGAAAAACGATGCTACAATAGATATTAGATTCAATATCACTGTCAGCGCTTGTAACTCTACCAAAATGAAAACGTATTTCAGTGTAACAGCATGGTGACGCGTTTTTCAATCCTCATAGGATCGTAATGAGACGAAGCTAACACTAATTAGGGGAACAGATTTTTCAGCTGTAATCTTAAGTTTCTAGTGGCTTTCTCACCTGGTCTTAATGAACACAAATGAAAGATGAAAAATGCAAATTTTTGTTTTTTAGATTTATTAAATAATAAAAACATGGATATTTTGTTCATGTCATGAAATGTTAATTATGCAAAATTATATTCTAGCTATATGTATCCTTTCAAACAGTAGTTAAACAGATACATTATTTATTAAGTAGGAATGATCAAAAGTTTGAAATTTTGCTGTTTTATCCCAAAGTTATACTACCTACCTACTGTACAGTACACTATCTACACTGCTTCTCATGTTTAGGGTTGCAGGGAGCTTGGGGCTTGAGCTTTTCCCTTCTTATGCTGGAGTATATACACCAATCAGCCATAAGATTAAAACACAAAATATTCTGCCCAGTATTGTGTACAGTAGGTTCTCCCTTCGGGGCAGGACTTCAAAAGGCCTCTGTTGGTGTGTTGTGGTGTCTGACACCGGGACATCATCAGCATGTCCTTTACTGTAGGTGCTGTGGGTTGCTCGGTGATGCCTCCATTGATCGATTTGTTTGTCCGATGCATTCCATGGATGCTAGGTTGAATTGAGATCTGGGGTATTTGGAGGTCGGATCGACAACCTTAAATGCTTTGCCTGTTAAGTCTTGTGTGTGGCTTGCTGTGATGTGCTGGGTGTTCTGATATCATTCTCTCATGGCCAGCATTGACTTTTTTAGCTATATTGGCTTTTCTTATGTCAGTTATTTCAGTACAACCGACAGTATTTGCTGACTACAGTGTGCAGTCAGACGACACATACAAAATGTGTGATAAAAGCCATTTTTAGTGCAAACTAGATGATCTGACTCATGAAAATAGAACTAAAAATGCACAAAGAACTCAAGAAACCATGATTTAAATCCCAGGTGGGCCAACTGGAACATTGGCATCATCATCCTGGAGACCTTTAAAGAAAATCCTCCTACTCTTATTAAATCCAGGCCAGCTGAGTGGCTGTGTAATTATTAAATGCAGAATAAAAAATGTTTGCAACTGAAAGTCTATCTTGATGAAATAGCCACATTTAAATGAAGCCAAAAGACTGTACTGTATGTTCCACAGACATTTTTCAGTACAACTGAGATGGCTTTCTTTCCCCTCGAATGTTTAGCTCCTTATTTGCTTGTGAACCCAAATTCCATAAAACTTGGGCCCACTAATGTTCCAGTATTACAGCTACCTGAGAGAATAGCAAGTAAAGAATTGCAATTAAAATTTAAGCTAGGGGCAACTCTGTAAATCTCTCAGACAATACCATAATTAGTTACTGGATGACTATTAAATCACCAGTGTTGAGTTTAGCTTTTGGGTTCTGTCCAAAAACAACCTCAAAAACCAATAAATACTAAAAGATTAGGACGATTCCTGGCACTGTGGATGCATTTCAGTTCAAATTCAGTATGGTAAAGGTACGACTTAAAAATGTTCCTGGGGAATATGTTTAAGAAACGAACTATATGAGTGATATCACTAGCGTTAGCAATATGTCAGAGCAGTGATTGGTTAACAGATTCTCTATAGGCTCTGTGGAGCTTATGAAAACGAATGGGTGGAGACACTGTCTCATAAATATCCACACCACAGCCATCTGTTACAGGTCAGAGAAAGCTATTTAGGGAGACTATCTGACCCATGCCGAGGTATGCGTAGAGGCCTGGAAAACATAAAGGAAACAAGACAGTCGTGTATTATAAAGTCAAAAGAGGTGAACGAGATCCTTTCCTTCTGTTGTCCTCCACCCAGACTTACAGTTCCCATCAGACTTCTTAAAGTTTGGAGAGGAACATAATGATGGCAGCTGCAGAAATGGTGTAAGTCCAGAAGTGAATGTCAACAAAGCATGGGTCTTCCTATGTTTCCCCCTAGCAGGACAGGTCAAAACGGCTTTATTTCCACAAAACGCACTAGCTTCCAAGGTTGCCCCCTGCTCAGAAACGCTAACCAAGCCAATAAAGCACCCCCCCCCCTCCCCCCCTATAAAGCAAGAACACCGAATAAATAAGTCGCTGGATCTGTTATATAGTAACAAGCCTGGATGGAATATGTTTCACTGTTACACAACTCTCACTGGCTCAAAGCAATGTAATCTTTAAAGACCTAACTGATGAAGGGAGATTACTCTATCCAACAAAACATTTATCATCTGTGTAGTGGCTCAACCTACTGTTTCTTCAGCAAAAATCCAAGTTGGTGGCAGCTCCAAATGCTGATGTCAAAATGATTTTACGAAGCAAATCACGTACGCTTGACTAGAGCAGCTACAACAGCATGCAATAGGCGAAAAAGACGGAGCAATTTAGCAAGGCCAAGCTCAAAGTAAAGCTGAGCTACGCAAGCAAATGTGCCCAGCTGAGGCTCTCCCTGCTCCCTGCCAGTACTCCAGTTAGACTCCACATGTGTGCAAACTGAACAAATTGGTGACAATTCCCACTCTCGTGTCTGCAAAAGAGCCATAAAAATCAGACAGACCACACACACACTGTATCACATGCATCAACAAACGTCTTTCGGGGAGTCGCATCCATTGAAGGAAAATGAGCAACGTGCACCTTTGGTGTCATGTGTTAACAGGTGGAAACTGTAAAATATCCGGCACTGTGCTGGCAGGCTTGTCTCTCCATCACAACACTTGTTAAAAGTCATGAGTCTGTCGAGCATGTTCTCAACAATACAGTCTGTCAAAAGAGTTAATGCATATTTGAAAGCCTTTGCTTCTCCATATATAATAAATCTTCTTCTACCAGCTGTACGAACGGTTAATTAGATCCAATTTTGCTATGGATATATTTATATTGTATATATAGGATCTGCACTTACTGTATGTGCAGAGCTAACCACACAATCACAGGGTAATGGTTTTCTGCAGCATTTCAGCATGCAACACTGAAACTGCGGAGCTCAAATAGCCGATCCGAGACTTGAAAAATGGTAGGAACTGTGTTTAAAAATGTGTTAACCACATTCAAGCTAACTCTGTCAAAATCAGTCTGGCCTGTGATGGCTTGAAAAATATTTACTGCAGTGTGGCTTTTCTGCTGTGGTAAAAAAAAAGCTGTTAGGACAGAAATTAGGCAATTATTATACAATTACACCGCCCAAACTGTACACTAAAAACTGGGATAAACGCAAAGATAAACCATCAGACTGATATTAAAATGTATCTGCTACTTCTGCTCTGTAAAGCCTTCATAATGCCTCTAATCTGAGGGGCTGTTTGTTAATTTGTGGTTTTTGAGGCTCTAAATGAACTTCTCGTCTGCAGCAGAGGTAAGTTTTGGTCTTGCTTTCCTGGGATGGTCCTCATGAGAGCCAGTTTCATTATGGTGCTTGATGGGTTTTGCAAATGCATTTGACAACAATGTTCTTGCAAGAACTATTCAAGAATAGCTGACCATTATATCTTCAAAAATAACAATTGACTGTTGTTATTGTTGTTACTTAATTACCTAATGCCATATAAGTTACTTCATCGCTTCAAAACCTCATGTATTGTTCTAGAATGTAGAAAATAAATCCAAACTTGTGTCCAAACTCTTGACTGGTACTGTTTATACAATGGCTAAACTTAGATTACCTCTAATGTATGATGGTCTGACCCTTTACATGTTAAAATTGTACTATTTTCTATGATAAATTTTGGATAAAACTGAAAAAAAAAAAAATTGCAATTTCAGAAAAAGATGCAATAATAATCTAAAAAGCTACCCAAGTTTCGAGATTTCAGAAAACAAAAATTCACTTTGTAAGTCAGCACCAAGAACAAGAGCAGATTTAAAAAAAAAAAAAATTTTTACCAAAAAACAGAGCAATGTGATGAAATCAGCATATAAAAAAAAAAAACAGTTCCGATTGATTGATTGTTAAAATTGCCATAAAGTTCAAGCCTACCTGTGTACAGACAGCATTTGAGGGCTTATTATCCTTCAAAACAGGCCTTGTGATCTGAAATCCTAAAATCCTAAGACCATAAAATGTGTGTGCAGCGAACACAAGCTACTGCGTCATTCCTTCTCTAGTGAGAGACAACAAAAAGGTCTTTGGTATCTCGAGAGGCTGGAGGAGTTGTCTGTAGCTCACTCACTGCCTCTCTGACAGAGCCTGTCCGGTCTCATCTCCCCACCTCCACACTTTTCACACCCAACCATTCGGAAAATGTCGTGACCATGGACTCTGGACAAATATGAGACAAGCCACGGTAAACAAGACCCTAGTGGTCCCTCCTGTGAGCAAGGCCGTGAGATCTGGGGCACTTCATTCAATCCCTGGGAGAACCGCTTTTGCAGTCACGTCCTTCTCTTTCCCCTCAGGCCAATTCAAGTCCCTGGTTTATTGCAGAGTTTAAGTGTTTTATCTTCTTTTTTTGATCTGACTAATAAAAAATGTAAATAATCCATCCGGGCGAAATTCGGCTACTTATAAATAATGAAATTCAGCTGAGGGTCACTGGGTTAAAATTTGGCACTGCACATGTACACACTATCTGACAGTGAAGTGTGTGCTGTCAAACCCTAGCCTCTGAGGTTATCACCGTCACATGATAGGCAGCATATAACCCGCATGTAACATGTCAGTAAAGATAAAACCTTTGACCTATGTTATCCTACTCATTTGTAGAGCAATCAACTATAATTATGGCTCACTGGCCTGGATAATAGTTTCCAACAGCCTCAATATTTACTCTACATATGCACACTTTATATACTCGCCGGACAGTAATTATTTTTTCATAATTTCCGAAACAGTCAGCAGATGTTGGACATGGCCTTGAACAAAAGATAGAAGCTAAATTTATATTTCATTACAAAAAATAACCATGGATATTAATGAATAAAAAAATATTCATTAACAAACCTCTGTAGAATAAAGGAGTGCTGTTATAAGAAAATGATTAACGACAGATTAGGGTGATGGCAACCGATGCAAAGAAGTGTCACTGATACCACCAGAGAGTCTGTTAATTAATGCTAGGCTCAAAAGTAACAAAGGCTTGGCACACATAATTAATGCCAAGGTGTAAAAGAAAAGCGTAATTAACATTTATTTTAAACTTGACCTGTTGCTTCTAATTCTTGGCCAATTTATTTACTCTATATATATTTATATACATTATACACAATCACAGAATGCGTATTTTCCTGCTAAATTAGTCTATCTAATTGAAATAAAAACTAGGCGTGCCATTTTTAAACATTTTAAGCATCAATATAATCCCTGTCCATGTTCTCATTCTCAGTAATATAGTTAAAACGTATTTAAAATAAAAACAAATGACTAAATGAATGAATGAACTAATTTCTATCTTGTCATACATTGATCCAAAATAAGATCCCCAACTTGGAAAATTGTGTATGAACAATATAAAAAACAAATTACTCACATAATGCTTGATAATATTTATATACTGTATCGTCTCTTACTCAGTCTATATGTTACTGCATTTTCAACATGGCGTGACGAACTTAAATACAATAGAGTGACGTTCGACCTCTTATCTCACTCTGGATTCTGTCCTTTGGCTCTCACGCCTCAATGGGACTGTTTGTCCCAGTTTAGTGTTTTTGTGCAGCAGTAATCTGAATTCCCGCTCTGTCTGTCTGTCCTACATGACTACAGCGTGCGCGTTGTAGAATGTTCTCTCGTATTCTTCTCCAGCTGGCTCGATGCCTCAGGCTAGCTGGAGGCGTGGCTTGTTAAAAACTCGAGTACTTGGCCTCTTGACCAACGGTTCCAGCCAACCACAGAGACAGGCTGGTTTACAGCAGCGTTTCGAAGGCTACAGCCAAAAGATCAGCGTCCCCTTATTTCTGGCTGGCCTATTTAAAGCGAAGACTGTTTAGCAGGATTGAATGTTTTATGGCTAGACATCTCAAATGACTTAGAGTGGGAAATGAAGTAAAAGAATGTGTGGTCTGAAAGGACCGAAGCCTTGAAAATTTTGGACATACTGAAGAAGCAATAAATACAGATATATTTAACTCCTCATGTTTCTTTTTTCTCAGTATATTGGACTACAATACGATTAAAATAGAATTTGCTTTCAAAAAGCATTATGCATGGGTATTTTCTTAGAAATTAAAATAGAACTGGAACTTTGCATGAGCTATAGCTGTTATAAAGCTACATGACAATACATAATCTTGGTGGGATACTGACCATCTCTAGACTGCTGGAGTTACAGAGGTGCCATCAGTGGCTAAAGACTGGAATGTGCTATATGTGGCCTGCTGACCCTACTGACACAAGGTGGGTTGGGGGAAGGAGCCAGGATTTAGTGGCTAGTAGTGATGCGCGGGTCGTCTGGTAACCCGCGGACCCCGCGGGCAACCCGCGGGTCGGGTTGGGGCGGGTAAAGAAATTGTCACTTTATTTGCGGGGCGGGTCATTAAAAACCAAATTAAATAAAAAATCCATGTATGTTGCGTGCAATTCCGCTGCCAGTCACAACAAAAACAAAGAAATAAAAGTGAA
>JAQMYL010000035.1:24779785-24800146 GCA_030014365.1 Clarias pachynema
AGATACAGTGGTGCGGGGCGGGCTGGGGCGGGCCAAATAATTTCATAAAAGCAGGACCCGTGGGTTGGAAAAATACCCGACCCGCGCATCACTAGTGGCTAGCCATGACGTTGTCAGGTGTCCTCACACCATCTTCACAGTTACATCCAAATGAAAACCAGGAACAAGGCCATGATTCGGTCTGTTTAGGATTTGCAACGCATGCTTTTCTAGTCATATATACAATATGACCTTGACAATGTTATACCAGGACCCGGTTCTGAAAAATATAGTACAGTTTGATATATTACAGGAAGAGACCAACAAGATTACTGACATAATTTTGATTCACATTATGTAATTTATATAACTATGAGTGGTGGCTCAGGCAGCTAAGGCTCCAGGTTGTTGAAACCCTGCTGTTGGTGGTGCCAAACCCCGTACTACCCAGTCACTGCATGCAGGGCCGATCCCAAGCCCTGCTGTGGTCTGCTGTGATGACCCCTTGACGGCAGCAGCCGAAAGAAAGTATAACTATTGGGCAGTGGTGGCTGAGGTGGGTTACGATTCTAGCTTACTGATTAGAAGGTCAGCGTTTCAAGTCCCAGTTTCAGCAAGCTGTCACTTTTGGGCCCTGAGCAAGACCTTTAACCCTGTATGCTCCAGGGGTGTTGTATCATGGCCGACCCTGCACTCTGACCCCAGCTTCCTACCACGCTGGGATATGCAAAGAAAAGTTGAGTTTCATTGTGCTGTAATGCATACATGACAATGTATGGCCATGACAGTGGTTCTGGCTGTAACATAATGATTCATATTATTTATGGACTTATTATGATTTACTTAGTTTTACATCATATTTCTGTAGTTATAATCACTTACTCACTCATCGTCTATACCGCTTTATCCCGGGAGACTTGGGGCATGAGGCAGGGTACATCCTGGACATGGTGCCAATCCATACACACACTTACTGTATTTACATACTATGGGAAATCTGGAAATGCCAATTAGCCTAGTCTGCAGGTCTTTGGACTGTGGGAGGAAACCGGAGTACCTGAAGAAAAACCACCAAGCACGAGAAGAACATGCAAACCCCATGCACACAGAAACGGGAATTGAACCCGGACCCTGGAGGTGCAAGAGACAGTGCTAACCACTACACCACTGTGCCGCCTCTGTAGTTACAGTATAACATAATTATAATTCTGTAACGTCTCATACAAGGGGTCTGTAGAGCAGATATGCTATTTAAAATAAAATCTAATAATAAACACATTTAAACCCAAATATGTAGAATTAATGATGTTGTATTATTTTAATACAGTAGGTGTTGTAGGTTCTGTAAGTACAGCATGAACAGTAATTAAAGTAAGTTTAATGTAAACATTTTTTTTTTAAACCTGTTTCTTCATGTTTTAATATCATCATTACTTTATTACAGACAAGCATGTAGTTGTGTGCTGTGAGTTTTGCTTATTTCTATGCCATCCTTCTAATGGTGTCTTTAGACAAGCATCATAGCAGAAGTGACACTTTATTTGAATAAAAATAATGATGACATTGCCAGAACGTTTTGGCCGTGACGGTGCTAAACTCTATTGTGTAAACCTGGCTTTAATCAAGCAATCCAACCAGTCCCAATATGGAATTTATTGTGTTACTTTTTCTAAAATCGGGTCTTACTGTAAACACTCAGCCAGTTTAAATTCTTGAATGCCTGGCACGGTTACAGATGTGCCGCAAAATCCTAAAACGTCCCTGACTCTCTGTGCATTGTCATCGAACATCTCCCTCGAATCAAAACAGATCCTCCAATTTAACAAAGCTGTACAAGGACAGTAACTCCCATGTGCAAGGATAATGTGAAATCATGAACGTTATATCAGAACTTTGTTTACTCAAATAATGAGAAAAGCAAGCAAATCTGTATTTCATTGCATTTACACGTTTAATCTGTGCATGAGGAGACTCAAGGCTGAAAACAACTTGTGGATGAATTTACTTGAGGAATGTGAGGAAAAGCACTGCTAACTCTATTAGAGCTGATTGAATCAGGCTCTCTGTCTCGCACACACTGACAGCGTATAGGACAGCTTATTTAACCTGCTCACGCAACCAGAGCAATCATGGAAAGAAGTTTCTGGCCAAAGTTCTGGCCAGTAAGTGCATGGAAATGAATTAGTATGGTTTTAATGCTGGCGAAGTAAACAGCCAACAGCCAATGAAATTAGTCACCCATTTTAGGACACAGAAAATGTTGAAACCTATCTGATGACTATATAAGGACACTCTAAATCCCAAAATAGTAACCTGCCACAGTTAAGACAGGCGATGCGTAATTTTTCTTTCCATTTATTTATTTATCTATCTATTTATTCATTATGGAAAACCTACCTTCCATTGAGTCTTCATAGCGCTGATTAAAGTTTTCATAGGAGTCCCAGCGGATGAGAGGATCCTGGGTATTGTAGTCAACAGAAACACTGGGTCCGTTCTCCAGGTGGCCCATTCCTTAAGAAGAGAAAGCAGCTTTTTAGCTCAGGGGATAAAATATAGCTCAGATTCCACATTGCCTATTGGTTGTATTTCAGTATAAATATAGTTCTATTTGAGTCCTTACCTTGGATTTTCTCTGGCCCAAACGAAAAGACGAACTCTACTTTTCCATATTCAGGAAATCTATCATCTGAAAGAGGAAATCGGTAGAATTTTACAACACTGCGGTGACCTAGAACTGTTTAACCTTGTTTTTGGAACTGCCATTAAAGTTACAGTTTGCAAGGATGAACTGTAATAAAAAATACAGACAAGCCTTTTTTATCCACTACCTCACTATGTCCATGAAAACTATGTATGCTTTGTGGTTTGCATTTAAAAGAAAAGACAGTAGAGTAATGCAGCTCTGTTCCTGCCGACTCTGGGACTAACTTCAGCGCCAAAAAAATGTCAATGAAAAAATAAAGAAACAACTAAGTGTTCTAGGGTATCTCCAAAATGGTTCTTAAATGTCTGATATGACAGCACTTCCATTCCTGTATTAATAATCAGTCATAAATCAGGCATGCATGTTCCATGTGCAATACCGGTCCAGGGTACCTGATCCTCAAACTCCTAATAATGCGTGACTTTATGTGGATGTAAAGTAAGTTGCAACTTCAATGGACATCCTGTCCTGATGTAGCATATTGTGTTTGCTAGCATTTAGGAAATGTGCATGCTTTTCTCTCCATGCATTGCACGTAAAAGTCATTATTCAGGTCTGGTTAGTGTCTTTATTCTCAACATGTGTTTAACAACGAGTTTAGGATTGNNNAAAAAAAGCACTGACACTGAAAGCTCCTTCTAAAATTGCTGGTGTAAGTTGTTACTGTATAATGAGTATACTAGTATTGTCTGTGGAACTGGAATAACTGCAAAGTCTTGTAGCGAATTAATCAACACCTTTTGATCGAGCGTCAAGAATTAAACTCAATTTAATCAAATACTGTGGCATAAATGGAGTTATAATTAATTTCACAAGGTGGGACTTATGATGAAATTTCCTGTGAATGAAGGACATTTACAGAAAACGTCAAGCACAGTACGGCAACGCAACTCTTAGCCACAGTAACACATTTGAACGGTGCAAACATTTTAAAGAAAGTCGTACATTCAGGGCCGAGGTGGCTCACCGCCCACTGTAGACGGTCCTGAGAACATTCAGCAAGTGGAGCAATTCAACAGATAACCTGTTGCCAACTTGCAGAAAAATCTGTCAGTGAGAACTGTACCCTCATCCCTTCACGAACACCACTTGCACATTACAGGAACTCGGCTGGGAGTTAATGCCACATCCCCCATATAGTCCTGACCTCACCCCAAGCCATTTTTTACATGTTTGAGCCATTAAAGGAGTTCCGTAATTTTTTTTAACGCATGTGATTTGAGGCTGAGCTCCAATTGGATTTTTTCAACTCATCCTTGGGGCGCGGTACTGTGCGCCCAGAACCCTCCCACTTTTGTCCTTAGCGAATCAATATTGTTTTTAAATATTTGGGCTCATGTGATTGGACGAGTCTTATTAACGCTCAGCAGATTGTTAGTTAATGTATTGAATAGTGATTGACATGGAAGCCAGCTAAATATGAGAGAAAATTCTGTAATTTCTTTGCTAAAATACCCCGTCGCAAGGCGATCGGACGAAGAAAGAAAAAAAGTTAAAGAGCTTGGACCAGATCGACTTGATCTTCTAAATAAGCAGCAGTCAAGTGATCACGGTCGAGCTTACACTCGGTGCTTTTCCAGCAGTTCTTATGGCAAGCGGAGCTGGCTGACTGGATGCGATGTGAGTCATGCCTTTATTTTATACTAGTATTAATGATGCTTAATCACCTGATTAATGGCTATCTACAGGCGATTATTAAAAGTTTTCATTAAAAAAAATTTTTTATTTTGTTTGCGCACCACAAAAAAGAAATCTGCAGCAGCTACCACTGTATTTAACACAATCAAAAGTCCTGGTTTGACTCGAATACAGGAAGTGTACAGACTGCACTTTTGGTAAATATTTAAAACATAAAAGGAAAAAAACAATTTAAATTATTTTACCTTTAAATGTTTCGTCCAGCTCATCCTTGCCAAAGACAAGGCCTAGGTCATGAACAGCACAGGTATGAAACTGCACTCTGAAAATCACGTCTCTGGACGGGCTGCGGAAGCGCTTGTGATAACACTTGAGCTACATGGGGAAACAGATAACAGTAATGTAAACCATTACATCATACACACATCCTTTGGGGAACATAAACATTCTAAACACTGAAAAATTACAGGCTTGGAAATGTACAGTTGCCATCATTTTATAGTGGTTCTCTGTCTCTCTCATACATCATACACATATCTATAAATATGCGGTCCTTCTGAACTATTATGCCTTATTATACAGTCCATTTCCATTCACTTAGGACACTTGAAAAGCTAAAAGCAGTGCAGGAAATGCAGTTTGTGGCCTGGCATGCGCTGCTCTACACATTTCATAGGGCCCCAACATTCACAGGTATTATTAAGCATATCCAGCTCTATGATTTACTGAAACAATATGCACAAGTGAAGCTGTGGCCAGGACGGCAGCTGTCTCCACCATTATGGTGCATCAAACTCCCAGACATATGCCAGGCCTTACAAGCAAGCACTAATAACCTTCTTAGATCAGATAACGGTTCTGGATGACCAAAGCTCTGTCAGTATTCCCATGCATAAAGAATTCCTGATATCCATGTCCATATCTGATTTAGTATACAAAAATGCCTGTCCAAACCTCAAACGAGGAAATTGAAATGTCCTCATAGACCACTGAAGTAACTGTATCCTGTTGCCTAGGATATCTGCAATTAAACTGTTTTGCTTGGGGCTGACAGACGTGAAACATACAAGTTTCCCCCCATTTCCCCCCATCCCAGACTTTATACACAGCACAAAGTGGAGGGAGGTAGCAAAGGAAGTCAAACATCATGTGGCTTTGAGTCACTACATTCATGCATTCCAAGCTATCACACAGGTTGTGTTTTCTCTAGTGATTTCATTGCATAGAATTCCAAGAGATATGTGTAGTGGCTTCAGGAAAATGTTAAAACTGACATTTTGTACTGTACTGTACTGTATATGGATTTAAAAACAACAGGGTTTTTCTAAAACATGGCTTGCGGCTAGAAAATGTTTTGTTTTTAAAAAAAAATTTAAAAAAAGCTTGATTGCTTTTTGTCATACTGTGGCAATTGACATGACACCATTATCCAGAGCGACTTACATTTTTATCTCTTTATACATTTGTGCAGTTGAGGGTTCAGGGCCTTGCTCAAGGGCCCAACAGGGACAACTTGGTGGTTGTGGGATTTGAACCTGGGACCTTCTGAATGCCTTAACCACTGAGCTACCCCTAGCTGCATTAGTGTTGGCTTCAAGACCACCTTAGCCTAAACCAAGTCAAGACCAAGACCATACCCAGCCAAGTCCATAAATAAATAACCTACTGTATTTACTTTGGTATTATAATCTTGTACAAAAGACCATACAGTACATAGGGCACAGGCTTATACAATGCTCTGTGACCAAATATAGCTGTACTGGTGCTCTTTTTTTTCCTAAAGAAGAAACACCTGGAGTATTTCAAAATATTGTCACTTAAAATGTACAGGAATTATATAACTCCCACTTTTGTACTGTAATGGGACCAGTGCAACAGGAATAATTATGTGTTCATGGAAATGATGTTGTTGTCTCATGTGGTTTTGACAACATTTTTTGAGGTATAATAAACTTAACAAGACTTATTCCACCCACGTTTATGCCAAGACCAAGAGCAAGTGACTAAGTGTGGTGTCACAAGACTGATGTTGAGTACCACAACAGGACAAGGCAGCTCTCAAAAATAAAAATGAAAACACCTTACAGAGTTCGACAATGTGGATCAGAGAGTGTTTTTCCCCCACTTGGCTAAATTTGTGGGGAAGGAAAACTGAATTTTAGTTCATTATAACCAACTATACAAATATAACTGAGCAAAAAATATGAAAAAGAAAATGCATCTCACAGGAAAAGAAATAGCACAGTTATACAAGATCATGTGTTTTTATTGTTGTATCCGGGTCGTTTCTATAATAATAATAATAATAATAATAATAATAATAATATGCTCATTTTGAGAGTTGTGTGATGTCATTCCCATATTCCAGTAGTGGTAAAATTTACCCTTTATAAAAAAATATATTTTTTTTAGAACTTTTGTTCTATCTGACACCTTTTGTTCAAACACAGTTGGGTGTCTGAGGCCTCCCAATGAAAACACACATGCAAGGATTTGGAGGAAAAAGCTATAATTTAAATAGTAAAGTGTACTAGTGCTTAAAAAGTGTCCAGTAAGTTACTTTATTTTTATGTACATTGATTTACAACATACTTGATTGCTTATTCCAGTTTATTAATTTCCTGGCAATCATTCAACTTAGAGTTCTTTTAAAGTCCCCTTTTTTTTAATTTCCCCATTTCTTTTGGCTGAGGACAGTTAAAGATGAGCTCATCTTTAAGATGCTGCTCTTAAAGCAAAGCCTTAGTGTTAATTAAATAAATTACTTAGATAACAAACTATACAGCTTCTCAAAAAGGTTGAGATTAAACTAAATCTGCGCAAAAATTTTGCAGACCGTAACACTTCGCCTCATTCCTCGTTAATTTCATCTCTGGCTTTTACTCCGGGAATCGAAAACTGCATTTTGATTTCTCTGAAGCTGTTTTTCGTGACAGTGGTAACTGATAAAAAATCCTATACAAATGAATTAAAATTATATTAATTTATAGAGGTTAAAAAAAGAAAGCAAAATCTCTAAAAGAAACCCAATGATAAAAGTAATTTTCCTTCACCTTTCATGGCTATGTATCAGATATGACTTCTTCTGAAAATATGAGCAATACAAGGACATTAAAACTGAATAGAGCAAAGTTAACTATAATTAAAACCAAATGAAGTTATACAAATCGTAAAAAAGAAAGTCTACAAAGGGAGCAACGTTTGCTGACAGTATAAACTCCATGCACAAAGACTTACCAAAATGTCTCCCTTCAACAGCAAACCAGGTTCAATGGTTATGCAGATGCTCGTTTGACTGTCTCCTTGCACATTACTGTGAATTACAGATAGACAAACATAGAACATTTTACAAATAAGTACTCAGCTAAGATAAGTGCAATCTAAGATCTGTTTGTAATATTCTCTGAGACCTCTATGACATGAGAGCAGAGGATTCTGGGACGCTGGAAGCTGTGTCCGCGTGTGTTGGTTGATATTAGGGTCAAAATATGTGTGATTGCAGATATATACTGTATGTAATATGGTATTCCTCTTTTCTTGTATGTCTGGGTTTGTGTGTCCGTGCTTATCATAGATACAGTATGTATCCAGATAAAAGACCATATTAAAAGTTGTGAGCCACTTATGTTAAAAAAAAAAAAAAAAAAGTCTGTATGTGTCTGGTGTTGAAATTGACTGTGTGGTTCATGCCTTCAGGTTTGCCAGGATTTTTTCACCCCCTTAAAAATCAAGTACTGCTTTTAAGCTGAAAAAAAAAAAAAACGATTGAAAATGTGCTATAATCATTTCCCAAAAATCTGAGCTGCATTTTACCAGTGAAACACATTAAATATGTTTATATTGAAAGATTCGTGGTTTTGGCACTAATTTGTCCAGGAATTCGACTTATGTTGTTCCAAGGAAACGTCAAATAAATGCAGTATGTAACATTCTACTGTATATAATGCTGTTACAAAGTGGTTCACAGAACAAAAAAAAATTCAAGAATTTTATAAAGGATAATAGTCAGGCTACTGTATATGTCATTTAACTGGGTAAAACTGAGAAAAGTTTGGTTCCTGGTACGCAGATCTCTAAGGTGACGAACATGATGGCTTTGACGGTCAAAAGTTGAGGTCTTGCAAATGGATCTATTTGAGCAGTGTGTACTGTTGAACATGTGACGCTCCTGGTCGGATTAAAAGACTAAATTCCTGCTTCCCTTAAAATACATCCCTCAATTAAGTGAGCATTTTAGCCTCCTCATTAAGCAGGTAGGTGAACTGCATTATGGGTAACAAAGTCTACAACCATATAAGTGAATTGCATTATGGGAAACGCTACAAGCAGGTAGGCGAACTGCATTATGGGTAACACTATAAGCAGGTAAACAGCATTCTGAGTAACTCTGGAGTTAAAAAGTGTCATGAGGTTTCATTTTTAAAATAGTCAACACCACTGGAGATGATATCCTTCCGAGTGGATTATACTTAGAATTTTCCCTAACAATTTACGGCCTGAATGAAGATGTGCAATTATGCAAGGCTAAATATGATCATCCGTGAAAGATTAACTTGGTAACAGACAAAACACCTCAACATCCACATACACACGGGATGTTCACATGTGATTTATGCAGGGCTCACAATTTTGCAAATGGAACACCACTTCAAAACCTGTTCCTGAAACCAAGCCACTCTCAGAACACTAAATCACAGCATTTCGCTATTTCCATTTAATCGCATAAAGCTGTAATGAGTCTTGTGGTTACTAAAACCTCACATGCCCTAAAGCCAACATGCCACTCTCTCATCTGATTCCAAACTCGAGCATAATCCCTCTGATCCGGTCGTCCCCTTCTTTGGCTGAATCTAAGGGCTTATGCACTGAGCTGTGTAATTTACATAAAGTTTTATCGCCTTTTTGTATAGACATACTACTTTGGCAGTCTCAAAGTGCTATATCCAGGAGATAGACATACTGTATTACTTCATCTGTTCCTGTATGTATAACTTCCTACTGTAGCTCTATTTAAAAAAGAAAGAAAAAAACGTGTGTGTATGTGTGCGCGAAGACTAGCAAAGATGTCAGGACAAGATGGAAAGTGAAAAGAATTACAAACAAAGCCTGGTTCTTACTAGATTCCTGATGTGTAGACTGGTTGCATGGCCTGGTAGATCTTGAGGAAAGGGCGGCATCCTGAAAGTCACAGGAAACAGAAAGAAATAATGAGAAAAAATGAGTGGGAAAGGAGGAGAGAGAGAAAAAAACAAGGCCTGGTCTACTGACTTATGCTTGGCAAAGGACTGATATTATAAAAGAAGACAGCTATCTCAAACCTGTGTGGTCCTTCCAATTATGCACAAAAAAAACAGAGAAGACTCACCTCCTTTAGACTCAAAGTTGGGAATGCCATGCATGATGACATGATGAAGGAACAGAGGCTTGTTGTTGATCTTAATGTGGCCAGAGAGCAGTCCACTGAAATACTGCACATACCTGAAACACACACGGCAACAACACCGAAAGCAGACATTAAAATAAAGGAATAAGGATAGAACAAAAAAGTAGTATAGTATTGAGATCAGGGAAGTCAAAAGGTGATGGAGCAGGAGGTTCTGGATTACAGAAGCTGTTTGTTTACGAATTAGTAATATCAATAGGAGAACTAAGATGATTTTTTTTTGTTTGTTTATTCATTCCTTCCATTTTTTTACTACTATATATTGAATTATGCTTCAGAACTCTCTATTATAGTACCTGATACATTTTATTTTTCTCCTGTAAGATCCCCAGAAATTCTATGAGATAATATAATCTCTCCAGACGGTCATGGGTCTGCCCCAGGGTCTCCATCCAGTATGTCATGCCCGATATAGCTTTAACAGGAGCCGAGCAAAACACATCCTTGTAAGGTGCCCAAACCACCTGAACTGGTTCCTGTTGTTTTGTAGGAGAGACAGCTCTAATCTCTGGCTATCCCAAATTCCCATGCTCCTTAGCTTATCACAGAAAGGAAACCCACTGTAACAACTCTGCAGGGGAACCCCTTTCCCATCTGTACTTGCAACTGTTTGTGAACATAAACTTACAGAGAACAGAGAACTTTGAGTGCAAACTGAGCTTCTGATTCACCAGCACAGACTGGTATAGCAGTAGTAATGCTGTCTCATAATGAAAATCAACTGAATTCAAACGTACGTGAATAATAAAATGTTTAAAGTCGACCTGTTATACAAAATCCACTTTTTAATCAGATACTGTAGTTCAGATACTGTTGTTCTCATGTGTTGAAGAAATCGTACAATATGAGACCTTTAAAAAATGCTTGTCTCACTTTGTGGTAGCTATCCATAAAATACACTGTATATCTAAAGAAGAAATGAAAATAGGTATGGATATGGAAATGGGTAAAGCACTACCTTTTAACCAATCAGGAGCCAGTTTCCCACAACCATTATAAGTGAAGATCATTAACTGTTAAGGATCGCAATGGTCATTTTACCTTTTTTAGTATTGTACTATGAGGTTTTTGAAAAACCCACAACCAAAACGTGTCTCTCTTGCCTGGCAATCATGTTGCCTGTAATTTCCTTCCCTTGTGCTTGTATTTACAATGTCTAAACTGGGCAGCTGATTAGCAGGGCAAGGGCATGATTTTGGTGAGAACCAAGAGAAATGGCCTGAATTAAAGGAAAAGGGCTGGGATTTGTTTGGGTTTTAAGTTTCAGTTCATCTTACTTTAGCTGGTGTCTGTCAAAACCATTAACAATGAGAATGTGTGTGTCAGAATGCAAGTGTGTAAACTCATTTTAGCACTGCCAAGAATCCTAACCAGAGTACAATGAAAAGATTTAAGCCAATAATCAGTATTAGGTAATGGGACTTGGAAATGGAATATGGAAATACATTTCTTTGAAGTACAGTATAATTGATTTCAGTGCTATAATCAGCTTTGTACTTCCCTGTAGTTTAACATAAGAATCACTTGTTTACATATTGGCTAACAGACGGAATTGATACGCTTATTTGTAGGCCAGCGTAACTCAGAGTAGGGCTGCGCGATATGATCTCAAATCAATATCACGATTAATTGAACATTTTACCTTGATTATGATTAATAAATAATTATTGTTATTTTGTTTTATATTTTACTCTAATAGTTCTCTTACTGGAAATATACTCAACTATTAAATCTTGGATATTTTTTTTCCTAATGAAAGAGTTCAGACCTAACAAAGTCATGTGACTAGACACACGGTAGTATGTTTGTTGAAGGGACAGTATGCCTCACTCACTCGTCATCTATCCCACTTTATCCTGTGTACAGGGATGCAGGGGCCTGGAGCCTATCCCAGTAGACTTAGGGTGTGAGGCAGGGTACACCCTGGGCAATATGCCAATCCATTACAGGGCACACACTCACTCATACACTAATTCACACGCTATGGGCACTTTGGGAATGTCAATCAGACTAATCTGCATGTCTTTGGATTGTGGGAGGAAACTGGAGAAGCTCCACCAAGCATGGGGAGAACAAACAAATTTTATGCACACAGAGGTGGGAATCAAACATGGCTGAGAATCGAACCCATACCCTGGAGGTGTAAGGCAACAGTGCTAACCATTAAGCCACCGTGCTGCTGGAACACTACACTGAAAAAAAAAAAAGATTTCGCTTAGATGATTTAAATGTCGGTTTCATTCATTGGAATGAATTTTTAATTCATTTCTCTGCCCTAATATAGAGTCCATTAGAGGTTTCATATGAGGCCACTGGAGTGGAGGAACGCCCTGCTTTAGAAAATAACAAAAAGAAAATCCTACAAGAGGCTCTAGGAGTTTTCATAAACAGGAAGAATCTTTTTTTCCCTACTTCAACACTGAGGCCTCTTCCTCAGGGAGAAACAGTGACCACAGTTCGAGGAACTGTTTTCCCACGCGAAGCAAGGACATCAGCAGATCTCCTTCTAATCATGGAGTGGCTTTTCCATCAACGTGAATCCATTACTACTCCTTTTAAAAGGGCTAAAAAAGGAGTTAATGGAGTCTGAACTGTGAATAAATGTAAGATCTGATTTACTATGCCAAGTCCATTGCCAAATATTCACTTATCTTAATGAATGTTTAGTTGCTTTATTAGCTTTTTTTATCCTCTAGGGTAAAAATTGCTTTTTTTTTTTCCGCATTTCCCAAAGGAGAAAATGTACGAGTCAGGGTGCGGGATCATCAGTTATACAGTACAGTGTCCTTGATCAGTTGCCGTTTAAAGGGTTTTTTTAGGGGTGCATTGGATAGAGAATATCAATTCTAGGCCTCATGATCTCATGATCTTTCAGGCTGTAAAACCACCGTGCGGGGTTGTGCATGTGTGTGTGTGACTATATTTGCTGTAAAACACATGACATTCTGAGTAACGGTGCCTCATGCAGGGAAGTGCATATGTACTGTATGTGTGTGTGTGTGTGTGTGTGTGTGTATTTAAGACACTGGTGCTTGGCACGTTAGCATTACGCATACCTCCCATAATAACTGCAGACTGGTGGACAACCACTTGTGACTAATTACAGACCCAGTCAGGAAATAACAGCACAGAGATCCCAGATCTCAAGTTTGCTTGCATTAAAAATCATTCGGGATATTACTTCACCTCTGGAAGAACACTTCATTTCAATATGGTATGGGCAACATCCAGGGAATTGTATCAAATAAATGTAAGAAATGCGTGAAAAGCAAAAGCCATGTGTGCTTCTGGGCTCCACTGGAGAATGCTGATCTCTGCATTACAGTATGTGGGCAATGTCCGGATTCACCAACAGCTTGTCTTACTAAACTATTACTGCGCTGTAGTTAAGATTTAAACCTGTTCCACCGGATTATTTTGGAGAAAACAACTAAAAGAGAAAATCAACCTTAAAAAACCTTGCATGTTCATTTCTATACACTAGTTATTTTTAATAATAAAACAAAATCCATATTTTATTATTTTTTTTATCCTGATTTTTTTTCCCTAAACAAGCCGATTAGATTTTTCCCCTATTGTGACTTCATATTAAAAAAATACCCTCCACCATCTTGTTGCTCAGTTCTGCTGTTATCTGGAGGGGTGTGGCCCAGCAGTAGCTCATTTACATAGAAACATTTGGACAAGGAGTGAAATAACATGAGAGAGTTATGAAAAAAATACATTATTGGAGGGGTATTTCAGTTGGAGCGTTAACAGAGACACTTTGAGGAGCTCTGTGTTAACTGTGTTAACTCATCAGGTGTAAAGTTCATTAAATGCACTAAACAACAATGGAAAAACTTTTTTGTTGATTGTTTGAAACAGTGTGAGAAGTTCTCACAGTAAAAAACATCTGAAATATTTCAATGTAAACGTATATACTGGGTTTTAATGGTGGAGTTTTCCACCAGTTTTGTTCATGTCAAACAGCAAGCATTATCTTAGATCTCATATACTTGCTAAAAAAAAGATTGTGGTTGGGATTAAACAGCTTTATTGATTGCGATAGTTATGTTTTATAGGCACTCATTAGTTCTATTAATAATAATTGGGATCAGGCACAAAAAGCATTAATGCAAAGTCATAAAATGCAAGTTATATCTACAGTACATTAAAAATCAATGTGATGCCTGGTTTAAAAAGTATGTATACAGTAGGCAGGAAAAGAGTTAAAACTGACCTTTTCTGGGAAGGTTGGCCCACAGGAAGTACTTTATCTTCATAAAACCTCTTCATAGCAAACCTGTCCAGCGCCTGGTCCGCACTGCAGGGCAAAATAAACATATACTTGGTTCTCAATTACATCAAATACATAAGACTTTTAGTCTAAGTCTCCAAAATTTAATTTTTTAATTAAATAAATGCAGTGCATATGCATGTCTCCTGTGCACTTGGGTGGTCTAACAGTGATTCCACATTATTATGCTGTTGATTAATGACTAGAACAATCGTGACATCCTGTGATTGCAAGCAGAGCTGAGGATTAAAAAAGAACTACTCTAAGGGTAAAAATCAATCATTCTCGGATAGTGTGTTCTATCTGGGTAATTCTTTTCCAATGTGTGTCCTGTGATTAAAGATTGTCATGTTTCATCTATCAGGGTTCGAATGCATGACTTTAAATTAATAAGTGTGGTGGTTTTACCTTGCCGAAATGTTGCTATAATGCATATATGCAGCCACGACGACCCCGGTTCTCCCACGATTCCCCTGTAGATATCAAGTAAAAAAAAAAAAAGAGATTAAGGGATAATGCAAGCTAAACCATGAAATGTACAGTAATTATCACAGACGATTGCATCATGTTAAAGTTCAGTGAACAGCTTGTGAGTGAGAATGTTCTGGTCACTAAACTGAAGGAGAAAAAAAAAACTTTTGATCTTGTGAGTTTGAGGGTCTGTATTAGGAATTGATGTGAAATCTGTGTATAAAATGTGTATCCGGGCAGCCTGTCGGCCGCTGCAACTTTCTCAGCTACTGCATACTTCCACCAGTTAGTCATCATCTGCTCGAGTTTCCACAGCCGGACAGAGCAACACAGTTCGCCATGGCAACACTAACTTTATGGTTTCCTGTATAAACCCTGGGCTGGTACTACAGTATGACCAAATCTCTCTGTCTCTCTTGCTGATTCAGTTTAAACCAATGTACAGTACAGTATGAAGCAAAGCTGAAGTGAAGCATCACGGCTGGTCTGGTAGTCTGACTCTCGGTTTTACTGGACTGGGAGTGATGCTGACGTTTCTCACGCTGACAGGAAGGAGGCACATCACTGGCTTCATTAGATAAGCCTTGTTTTTTTTTCTACTGCTCATCTCCCCATTGTTGCCAACAGTGATGTCAGCAGAGATTGTCAACTAGCGGACCAGCAAAGTACAGTACAGTATACCATTGGATTGAACAACACACTGGAAAAATATTGTAGCAGATTCAATAAACATGTGTGGAAAAAAAATATTGGACGTAATTCAGGAAGTCTAGTTTTCTAAACATAAACCATCACAGATTTCGGCTTCAGTTGTGTCCAATCAGATGAACTTTTGCTAATTATTCACCTGAAGGCATAAGACTTGGCAGACTTTCATAGATTAATATATCATTTAGACTCTTTGGTTTGATTAGTACTTTGCGTATTCAAAATAAAAAATAATTTAAAAGAAAGAAAGTTGAGAAAAAACACCTTTATGTGTAAATCTGGGGTCTCTTGTTTCAACAAATAATAACACATTTAAAATAATCATCGTATATATTCCATCATTATAGCTGATTATATACTTTTTAAACTAAGTTAAGCCAAGCCTTTATTTGTCATCTATACAGTATATTACTTTATTGTGAACTTTCTCTATTCTTCACATATCCTGAATTCTATTTTATTTATTCATTCATTTATTTATTTATTTATATTTAATTTTTACCAAATTGCCCGTAGTGTGTGAATGAGTGTGTGAATGTGCGTATGAGTGTGTGCCCTGCGATGGATTGGCACCCTGTCCAGGGTGTACCCCGCCTTGTGCCTGAAAGTCTCCTGGGATAGGCTCCAGGCCCCCCGCGACCCCGATCAAGGATAAAGCGGTATAGAAGATGAATGAATATTTAATTTTTTTTAAGGAGCCCGGGGTCAAGGCGCAGGGTCACAGACAGGGTTAAGGGCCTTGCTTGAGGCCCCAACAGCAACAGCTTGGTGGAGCTGGGGCTTGAACTGCCAACCTTCTGATCAATAACTCTGTCTGTCTATCTATCTATCTATCTATCTATTAGTGCTAGACTATATCTCTTTAGGAACACTGAAACATTTTAATTTAGCTCAAAAAGGTCAACCAAGTGTTTTTAACCCTTGCTCGGTATTTCCCTTTCATTACATCAGAAGACTTTCCAAATACAGTGAAAATGGTGTGTAGAGCTACCGGTGTATGGCTGCATCTCCCTTAAAGTGTTTTTCTACTCTACTGTTACTAGACATGCACAGAACAGAGGGGGTCTGGAGAGAGCAGCAGGACAACGCCATCTACTGACCACACACTGCTTTCTACGGGTGTAGAACGAGGGAGCGAGAAGTCTTATAATAGTTTTTAAAGCAGTCATTTTTCTAATTATATCATTTAAGGATATTTAATGACTTACTCATCACAAGAAAATTTACCTTATTGTGCAGAACCACAACGTTATGGCTGTCAGCGCTCATCCATGTGTCCATGGCTTTACATATGCTGCAGATCTTATCCAAAGCTGGAGCATGATGATCGGGCCAGCCAAAGTCCAGCACCTGAAACACACGGGAGCATGAAGGGAAGAATATAAGTGAACGCACACATACAGGAAGGGAGCAAATACATACATTATAGGGGAGATTAAAAGGATTTACTTTAGGATGCAGTTTGGAGATATCATATCGTTTTTCACTCAGGTTGAAGAGCTGAAAGAAAGAACATGGGTAGATTTAAAATAATACTAATGGAGCAGTTTGTATTTTTTTTTTGTGTGCGTGTGTGTGTGTGCTGTCTGCAAGATTTACTGGATTTGCAATGAAATCTGACATGCCTTTGCATTCCCTCTAACTTCTGCCGAAACTATGTATGTATGATTCGTAAGTTCCATTTTAGGGAAAGCAGACTTCAGACTTCTGCTCTAGATTCATTTACAGACCAATAAAATGTAAACCAAAGCCTGGAATAAAGAAACTCTTTAGATCCATTGCATAGCATCATTGTGAGTCAGGTTTTTTTTTTTTTTAAGATAGCTTTGATATTACACTGTCTGGCTAAAAAAAAAAAAAACATCTTTCATTTAGTCACCTGAAAATGATTCATGTTCCCAGAACCACTCTTTCACAATCTAATACTGGAATACGGCCTGTGCCATTATTGTGATAATCTGGTCATTTACTGCATTATATCGCTGCCTCCAGAGGCTTGTACAGTGGCCACTATGCATGATGGGTGCATTGCTTCATGCGCTTCACGTCTTACCCTGCCACACCCATCACTCTGGAATAGGGTCAATCTGGGCTCAGCAGACTACAAATCCAGACTATGAGTTCTCAACACATTATGTGTGTATAGAAATGTTCATATTTTCACTATTTAACAACCACTGAAGATTTTCACTGTTGCTTTTTTTTTACCATGCAACTCCACCCAGTGTTTAATGATCTCCATTCATGATTTTTTTTAGCCCGACCACATTTCTTCGACAAAGTTGTCGGTTCAGCACTATCCTTACAGGTTTTGATAAATGTGTTGAAGGGTTCTTAGCCCAGTCCCAGTAATTTCAAATCTCCTTAGTTGCTTTCTTTGCTTGGTGCAGGTCAATAATTTAACCCTTTTGAAATGGTGATTTTTTTTTTTTGCCAGGCAGCATATAATGGGGAAAAAATAAATAAATAAATAATAATAATAATAATAATAAATATATATATATATATATTACTATTTGACTTGTTTGATCAGCTGACATTGATTGACAATACAGCAAGAAGGGAAAAAAAGACATAATAACATGCACATAGACATAATAACAATCGCCCAAATATGGAGAGCTGGCTATAAAGAAATGAATAATCATAGAAATAACTATTTTAAAATCTTTCATTTTCTCAGCTCAAGAATTCTTTTCGCTCTGCAGGTGGTTTATGACCGTGAAAATATCCTATGACTTTAAAAGCCACTGTAATGCACACTGGTACAGTGCTCCCTGTGTCTGAGCAAGTGTTTCTCACCAAGTAGTTGTCTCCGTGTTTGGAGCGGAGCATGCTGGCCACTTCTTTGAGGTTGGCACTGTAGCTCTGTTCCTCCACGCTGCTTGGAAAAGACACAGATATGATCCTCTCTGTGATGTACACCAGGTCTACCTCATAGTTCTCCTCCATCGCCTGGATCAGACTCACGCTCCGGCTTGATGGAGAACACGGAGGAAGAAAAAGAGGGAGTGGGGAGAAGGTCACACACGGCATGGAGAGAAAAACAGTGGATAAATTAGGGGGAAAAAAGCAAACATGCTATAAAACCTGAAATCTGATCATGACTGCTTATTAACAGCAGTGTCTTACATAACCCATGCTTACATAACCATATACGGAGAAGTTCTGGTTATTCAGTTATTCAGTTGATGTGTCATGCTCTAAAACCTCAGCGCTTCTTTCTATGTTCTGAATAGATGTTTCTCTTGCTGCAAATTTTTCACCACTACATGCATTAAAATCAAGTAGGGTCTCGTTATTTTCATCAGGCTGCCTAGCATGACATCACCAATTTATGCTGTTAAAAAATCATCAGCATGGCACAGAACAAAGTCATATCTTCTTTTCAGTTTGGTTTGAAGCAAAGGAGAAATAATCCCACAGTGGTGAAAGATTGATGGTGGAGATAAACAAACGAGATATGAAAATGTACCGCATTCCATGTGTGCGGCTGAGCAGACCAAGCAAAACAATTTGGTCACTTGCATGGAATGAGCTTGGGCTGAAGATATAACCACAATCAGCCCCCCAATCGTTAACCGCATTCTCTCTATGCAAACACATGGGAATATATTCGATCTGTGGCAGATGTACAAACCCGCAGCAGCTCTGATCTGTTCGAAGGGGGCATGCTTGATAATCCAACCCAATCCATGGCGCTGTACAGGATCAGTAGATCATTCAGAGGTTGGACTGCTGTCTTAGAGAAACGTAGTGCATGGGAAAATCTGCTTCCCATCAGGAGCTTTTTCGATAGCTCTATTTAGCCTCCCAGCACAAATTACCTGCGCATATCTCTCCAAGGCCAATTGCATTTCAGCACTGATTAAAACATTAAAAGTCTCTTTAAAACAGATGCAAGCACAAAACCAGTGCTTAGACTTTTCTGCAAGAAACTTCACCTTGATGCAGCAGCAATGCAAATGGTTGTCTTTAATCAAATTATGGAAATCACTCATAGAAAATCAGGTTCTTCATATCTGAGCAGTAATCAATTAAATTCTATCCCTCATATACCACTTCTGATCCCTCTGCGCGTGACTTCAAAAGCCCTCGAGGGTGTGCTATGGAATCTGGCACCAGGACATGGCAGCGGATCCTTTGGGTACTGTGGATGGCAGGGTGGGCTCTTAGTGGATTTGACTGGTTTGTCCAGTGCATTCTATGGGTGCTTGATGAGAATAAGATCTGGGGAGTTTTGGAGGCCAGGTCTTTAGCCGGGTCCTTTGCCCTCTGGGCTCCATAAGCAGCGGGCTGTTGTGTACTGGGTGTTCTGGTGCCTTTCTATTGTGGCCAGCATTGACTGCATCAGTTTTTCAGGAATAAAAAATTCCATATAGTGATTTAAAATCTTTAAAGAAATGATTTATTTATACCTTTATACACATTTTGCTTATAGAGTTAGCAATGTTTTCCTACTGAACAAGCTGGAGGCTCGTCTTCATTTGAGTGATACCAGATAATGTGATTATAAATAAATCCCTTCTATAATGTTATGCTATATGGTCAGATGTGGAAGTGTTTACCAGGAAATATTTCATTTAACATTAGGTCCACTTTGTTAAGGTTACCAACTGTTCACTGACAGAGACTTACTGTAGGTAAAAAAGTGTTTGTGACAATTTAGTGTTTGTGAGTGACCTACTGTACGTCAAATGCAAAATCCCCTGTGTTGTGTCCATGTGACATGTGACTATGCAAGTAATATGAAAAACAAATAAATAAATCACATCAGTTAAACATAATATTCCAACAAAACCAGATGTAATATTCTCATGTAAAGTTCTTGTAACTTTTCTACAATGGCAGCCGATGTGCAAGATGACATATTTTATGCTAATCAGTCCCCCATGATAAGGTTCAACCGTGTAACTCTGCATGTTACATCTGTAAAATGTATATGTAAATAATTGTACTGATTTGATAAATGAAACAACTCCTGACCTCATATTTATCTACAATTTCTGTACTGAGAACTCATATTAGTCTTCTGATACGCTACAATCCACCACGCGCTTTAAGATCACAAAACTCCGGACTTCTGGTAGTTCCCAGAATTTCAAAATCTACAAAAGGGGGTAGGGCGTTTTCATA
>JAQMYL010000035.1:24800246-24819726 GCA_030014365.1 Clarias pachynema
TATACACATTTTTCTCACACATACACACTTCCAAATATTTTCTTTTCTAACAAAATCTTTTTCATTTTTGTGAAGCTTCTTTGAGACAATGACCATTGTTAAAAGTGCTATATAAATAAAATTGAATTGAATTGAATTGAAATATTGACCTCTCCGCCACGCTTTTGACTATGGAGATTAATATTATGGAGTTCAATTTTGTATGTATTTGCAGGAATGTTATAATTGTTTCCATGGAACAATGCAAGTCGATGATATGTGTACCTTATGAAAGAATGCTGCTGTAATTGTTAATATATGCTCATACTTAACACCCATTTAACACACTTAGTACTGCTTGTATTTAAACTGCACCTGCATACTGTAGATACTCTAGATACTATCAACTACTACTTTGTGACAATCTATATTGTTAAATGCTATACAAAGAAATCTAATTAAATAAATGGAAAAATTCTGAGTATGCATACAAAATGAAGCACACTTAAGTAGCGTTATGTCTACACTGGCCAACAGCTGCTGTTCAGTTTCCAAGTGCAGACTAACTCCCAGCATCCGCAAGTGCCAAAAAGTACAAGATATAACCATCATCTCCAAAGTCGACATACTGACATGCCTGTTAGAGAATAACTCTACAATACAGAAAGAGTTTTAAAAAAAAATCACTTTCATCCAATTTCTTTCTGTGCACCATAAAATTTTGCTGCCAGCATATATTCACATGGGCCGCAATATGTTTTTCTCATTGAGGGTAAGTGGCCGAAAAACAAGGGTTTGCCATACCGCATTGAGAACTAACGAAGAATGATGATCCTCAGAGGAGGAAAAATAAAGATCACAGTATCTCTTTTCATCCTTCACAAAGAAAGAAAGTTGCAAAGCAGCCAAAAGTGCACATGAAAGTGTTTCATAATTTAGGAACTGTGCAGTTCCTAAAATATGTAAAGTTTGAGATGTTAATTCGTATGTTCAAATGTTTACATACAGCTCATAGTTTTGGGGACAAGAACAGGGCTAGGCCTCTTTAATGTCTAAAGGCTTTTTGTAAATCTTTCCATACTTTGTGTTATCCTTCTCCCCAAGCTTTGTGAACCAAGCCAAAATGTGTTACAGGTTTTGGACCCTAATTTCCTCACCAGTTGAATGCAGGTTTGATTGTACAGTATATTAAAGTAAATAGTCCATCACATGCCATACTCTAAGAGACGTCAGTTTAAAAGTAGCTCAGGGCAACACTGAAAACTGTAATTACAACAGTATACCTCACTAGTCCCTTAGATGCACCTGTTCAACCGCACAGTGACACAAATGTTTAATCAGCCAATGGCATATCAGAATTTCAATGCATTTTGGCATGTTGACATGGTCAAGACGATCTGCTGAAGTTTAGCATCAAACTGGGGAACAAAGGTGATTTAAGTGACTTTGAATGTGGCATGGTTGGTACCTGATGGATTGGTCTGAGCATTTCAGAAACTGGGATTGGGATTTTCAAGGATAACCATCTCTAGGGTTTACAGAGTATGGAGTCGAATAAGAAAATATGCAGGGAGTGGCAGTTCTCTGGGC
Organism: Clarias pachynema; assembly: GCA_030014365.1. Taxonomy (NCBI): domain Eukaryota; kingdom Metazoa; phylum Chordata; class Actinopteri; order Siluriformes; family Clariidae; genus Clarias; species Clarias pachynema. The sequence goes on from JAQMYL010000035.1 coordinate 24,801,816, forward strand.
AAAAGTGCCTTATCGATGCCAGAGGTCAGAGCAGACCAGACTGGTTCAAGCTGACAGAAAAAAAACAGTAACTTAAGTAACACCTTTTTTTTTACAGCCAAGGTATTGCCAAAGAGCATCTCTGAACAGACAACACGTGGACCCTTGAAGCAGTTGGGCTACAGCAGCGGTAGACCACACTGGGTGCCTAACAACTGGGAAAAACCAACAGAAGGTCAGAAAAACATTGGTTTTTGTCTGGTGCCTCTCAATTTCTGCTTTAACATTCAGATGGTAGGGGCATTTTACAGTACATGTACATTGATGGTATTTGGCAGATGCCCCATATTCAGATCTACATTTTTTTATCTCATTATACAGCCTAGCAGGTAAGGGTTAATGGCCTCGCTCAAGGGTCCAACAGTGGCTACTTGGTGGTGCTGTGGTTTTGACACTGAGCTACCCCTGTCCTATTTGGCATAACCAACATGAAAGCATGGAGCCATCATGCCTTTTAACAACAGTCCAGGCTGGTGGTGGTCTAATGGTGTGGGGGATATTTTATTGGCACACTTTGAGCCCCTTAGTACCATTAGAGCATTGTGTACAGTAACACGCCACAGCATACCTGAGTATTGCTGTTGACCATGTCCAACCCTCTTCCGACCCTCTTCAGCTACATCCAGCAGGATTGCATGCTTTTTCACAAAGCTAAAATCACCTCAAATTTGTTATATATAATAATATGAAAAAAACTATGGTAATTTTAATAACCACTCTTTACAAATGTGATGAGCAGAAAAGCATCCCAGAGCGCAGAATACAATGAACCTCCTTGAGACAGATAAGGTAACATAGCAGAAGACACCATTGGTTTCCACTCTCATCAGTCAAGACACCTAAACTGGGAAGCTGAAGGCTAAAAAAGACCAGGTGATGGTTTGATGGCATAACTTTGCTAAATAAAAAAAACATTTCTGGGTAATATCTACCTTTTTTACTGTGCAATATATTTATTTCAAGCTAGATTAATTCACCTGTAGATTTATTCACCTTCTATACTAGATTATTCTTGTATTGTTAAGCCGCTTGGGTTGGGTCCTTGGGTATACATTTTAACCTACAGTATAACTTAAGTCTATGTAGAAGCTTTCACTCTGTGCCACATTTTTGTTTTTGCTGCACAAATTCAAACATAGTAGCCATTTCCATTCCATAGCTCTTAAGTTCAGCTGCTGCACTTGACTGCAGAAATCTTATAATCCTCTGACACTGGGATACCGACCAACAAGTTTGGCCTTCAGCTATGACAAAATGCTCGAAGCATTGTTTAGCATAATCCTCAGTACGTCATCAATATGCGGAGCATGCACAATCATATGATCATCTTTCATTTAATTGGCACTAAGAATAGCCAGAAGAGCCAACATGATGAGTGTTACATATGGTCTTTAACAGAAGTACGGACAGCTGAGACGCTCTTACCTGGACGGTCTACGGCGTGACTCCATGCTTTTGGAAGATTTTGTCGACCCCTAAAAAATACAAAAGAAATTAAGTGAATCAGTTGATATTTTGATGCATTACAAGGAAGAAAATTAAGGGATCAAATGGTTGGCGTGTTACAAAAATTCTTTCCAAAGCTTGTGTGAATAAAGAAGTCTCTCTTTCATGCATGTGCACAAAATATAAACCGTACCAGGAATATTTATTGGGAAAAGAAAAAGAAAAAAAAACTTTTTAAACCTTTCCAATAGAACATGTTTAACTTTTAGAATCACACTGTGACTGGGGTTAAACCAAGTCTACACACACTGTGTTTATGGTGCTCAGATGGAACTTGAAGCACAAGCACATCTTGGGATAGTGTTTGGGTCAGGTATAGTGCATGTTGTGATTATTCTGGAATTCTTCTCTCCAGTATTTTACACAGACTAATAAAAAGTGGCAGCTGGACATTTTCGCAATCAGAAAGGACCTAGCTTTCGTATTTGCCAATGATCTGTCTGTCATCTTTCCTTCATCCCTTTTTTTCCCCAAGAGTCCACATCATAGGTACCTATCATTAGTGCCCACAAATGACATTGGCTCAACGTTCCTTCTTCTCCTCTGAGCTACATCCCGCTGTATATTCATATGCTACAGTAGATTACAGAGAACCAAACTTAGCAGCTCCATCTGAGCAGTTACATATGTGTTTCTCTCTAAAGCCTATTCATCCACTAAACGAGGAGTGACAGTCCTGTGAAATCCCGACCAAGAAGAAAGCGTTGTGGTGTGGATCGAAGGTGTCTCACGAGTCACTTGTCTAAAAAAGGAGAAGTGGAAAAACTTTGTGACTCAAGGGCTTTGTCATATTGAGGTGCATTTTTGAAAGTACAGTTCCTTCCATTCAGCATTTAAATGACACGGTAGTGCACGTCCAAGGAGAACGAATAGAAACAATGCTGTACAAAGAAAAACCCAGAATCCTTCAGGATAATTATACACAGCACTTCTGGAAAGGACACATACTGTAGGCTGGATATGGCTCTAATAATAGAAGGCGTTGATTATAATCATGAAATGTCACGTAAAATGCCCTAATATTGTCTTGTCTGCGTATCCTTGAGTTCTTTAGCTATACTATAAAATGAGTGTTTCTAGTCAAGATGCTGGAAATACTTATTCTTTTATTTTTATTTTTTTTGGAGCAGCATTGCATATCTGTACTGCGTTATGACACTATTGTTTATTATATGCCTGGCGTTATGGGAATATAATATGACATTTTAACTTGAAGAAACAAACACAGTGGTAAAAACAGCCAGTCCTCCAAAAAAGATGTTTAAAACTCTGCTAAGTTAACATGAGTTCTTTCCACAGTCAATGTCAGGCTTTGATCAACTTGTTGATATTTACTGTAAGTGCCGTAGAAAAATGAATAGAAGTCCAATCAGATTGTAATCAGATAACAACTGTCAAAATGTCCACAATGTGTCCAGACGGTGCAGTAAAAAAAAAAAATTCCATGTAATTTCAGGACTATATAATATAAAATGTAAAAATGTCCATATATAAAATGTTTTCCCAGTCTAATACACATGGGATATATAATTGTCAAAGTATAATATATGATTATACTTCACTTTCAGATGTAAACAACCCTCTGCCAGGGATATTTCAAAAGATATTAATTCTTTAGGCCAAGAAACAATAAAATAATCTATCATGCTTACAGAGAAAAAAAACCCTGAAGTGTAACATAAACTCCAGAAAAACATAGAATTATACAACAAGCAAGCACCAAGAACGTTCAGCTCCAAAGCAGAACATTAAAACTCATCAGATCAAAACCAAACACACCCCCACCCCAATCATACTTCCTTTCCTAACCAAAAAAAAAAAAAAGGCTTCAAGGCTGGATTGGAGGCCTGTACACCCAGAGCAACACAGCGCCAGGCTCCAAAAAAACACCCACCCCTCCCTTAATCAACCCGCAATTACGAGCCCCAGAAGAGCAGCCAGAAGCGGGTGGGGGTGGTGAAGGGGGTCCCAGGCGATCTTGATCAAAACCAGCTGGACACGCAGCTTACGAGCACGTCTGACAAATTAACTATCGTATACACAACTTGGGGGTGGAGGATGAAAAGAGTAAGAAAGAGACAAAAGAGGTCTAAAGCTTATAAAAAGTGGACGAAGATGAGCAAGTGTGGTCGTACCTTCATCAGGTAGCCCGTGCTCCAGCGCCAGGCGCTGCGTATCGAGTTGAGGCGCCTCCGTAAAGAACCGCTGGGGTTCATGGCTGGGAAAGACTGCTTTCTGTCGTTCTGCATTTTCCTCTCCTGCAGCAAACTTTGCAGTCCCAGAGCAACAAAAAAAAAAAGCCTCTATTTTGGGTCGGTGCCTCTCACAGGATGCCACATGGTTAGCCAAGAGCTACAGTAGACCACAGCTTGCCTTCTTGCCTTCTTTCTTTTACTCCCCCTTCTCCCTTTCACTTGTTTTCACTCCTTCTTTTGCTCGTTCTTGTTCAATCTCCTGCTCTCTACCTCCCGCCTTTTCCAACCTCCTCCCCTCTTTCACTTGTGTGGTATCTCTCCGTCCAACCCCTCCCTTCTGCCCCTACCTCCTTCTCTCCTCCCTCTTTCTTGAGATGTGTGTTTTTGGTTGCCACCCATGTGAGCCTGGTTCGGTTCTCCTCTCTTCCCAGTGTGGGTCAGGCACTAACAGCTGACTGGGGAAACACCCTTCGAGATGTGTCAAAGGAAAAGATTACAAAGTTTTCAGCTTTACCGTCTTTCTATGATGAATAAGTCCGCGCACCGAGTTTTGCATCGGGTTTTCAAATCACATTCCAATTCCGAAACGGCAAAAATGTTTATCTGAAGAGAGAAAGCAATTGCAATCCCTTTCCTTCTTCTTACGTCTGCTTTAAAATCTCTCCGTTTATCTTTATTCTCAAACTGCATGATATAATCAGAGAAGTCCAAAATGAGTCTTTCTATGAGTCACAGCAATCAGAAGACCTCAAACCACACACTGGCAAAAAAAAAGATCCTGTGATTAGGTCATATGATCTTAAAACCTTAACAATGCAAGAAAAATATGCAGGCTATCATGAGTCAAAGACGTCAGAAGAACTACATTGTAATGTCCATGAGAGAGCCTAGAGCAGCATTTGGTGCAAATCCCAGTTGCAGGTTTAATTACACTTACTGAGGGCACTATCAAACCGAGATATCTCTTAATATCAGCCACATGCTCTACACTTTCACCACCACCTTCAAGTCTATACCCTAAGCTCGCGAACTGTACATGTAATTTCCAAGAATAATGGAATATGATGAATGACAACCTTAAGATATTTTGATCCAACAAAGGCCTCCAACAAAGCCTGGGTTTTGAAACACTTTGGATTTTGAATACTGGAGAAAGTCTGGGATAATCAACCTAAAAAAAAATAAAAAATCTAAAGAAATCAATCGTAGAAGGAGGCTAAACCACTGGCAAGCTGTGCTCCGTGTTTCTTGGCTAAATCCTACTGATCTGGTTTTCTTCCTGCGTAAGATCTCATTCAGAGACGCGTGTGCTAGAAGGTTTGAAAAATGGGAATGAGAGGTCAAATGGAGGGTAATTTTTCTTAATTAACCCCACAGGCTGTCACACGAGGAAAGCAAATCACTTCTAATGCGATAACCAAATGACACAGGAAATGCATACGTCCCAGAAAAACATGTACACATTTATATATATATATACGTTGTGTGCATGGATAACATTGTTTGGGTCAAATTACTAACATGGGAGATCATCCCTCAATTTCATAGCTCAACCCAAGTTCTACTATGTATAATTCCATGTTTCCCCTAAACATATGTTGCCTCATGGCCAGAGGCTATGACACCCAATTTGTAATGTGATTCCTCCTTACTTGCTTACTACAAACCAGTCCCGTACCAGAAAACGAGTCAAAACCTATTTGTACCGTTCCAAGAGAAGGATATGACGGGAAACCAGCCTTACACAATACTTAACTATAATTTGCCACAGAAACACACAAAGCCGCATACACTCAGGCAGCGAAAATAAAACACAGATGCAAAGCAGTAAATCCACTTGTGTGTAGGCTATATTCTAAAGGATAAGCGTTCTTAAGAGTATTTACTGCATATCCTTCGGTTGAACTGTTGCACAACACAGCAGTAGGTTTTATGTGAAATATCAATGATTGATAGCAGCAGACTTATAAGATGTACAGGCACTCAAGTTGAATTCTCTATAGAGAACAAGAATGCCCATGGCTGCATAGAACAGAGAACAAGAATGCCCATGGTTCCATGTACAGTATCCCGGTGCCTATAGAAGGGTGCCCAAAAGTTACTATAATGGCAATGATCGCCTGCATTGCATTCCCTAGAGCAGAACTGCCTACCCCACAATTTAATAATAATAGTTATAATCACTTCACTCATAATTCTTAAAGCTGTTAAAGTCTCGAAATCATTGAAAGCCTTTATCACCGCTTTCTGAATAGTTGTCTCAAAGGACGGGAGGTAACGGAATATTTGGCATCTGAACAGTACTCCGAGTACACAGGCCATTAATCATGCACATGCAATATCGTCTGCACTCATTCTCTCTCACTCATCCGTTATTCCGTTTAACCTGTACAGGGCTTATCCTAGCAGGAGGCCTGGAACGTTTCCCTTTGGGGTGCCAATCCATCACAGGGCACACAAGCACACACTCAGTTATCCACTACAGGGAATTTTGAAATGCATATTACTGTAGACCTCGTCTGCATGTTTTTGGATGGTGGGAGGAAACCAAACTACCCAGAGGAACCCAACAAGCATGAGGAGAACATACAAACTCCATACACTCAGACCCAAGGTGGAAATCAAACCCCCTTGATGCTGGGGACGTGAGACCACAATGCTAACCTCCATGTCACTGTGCTGCCATATCGTATGGAAACCAATTCCATCTTGCATGATTGGTTTATCTTTCTTAAATTTATATGTATACCCTTAGAACAGAGGGTTTTCTTCCTGGAAAATTGTCCAACTTTAGAAAGCTACAAATGGTGAATCTGCATATCTAATACACTTACAGTTAAATATTTATTTTACCGTGAAGGCACTGTCAAGCAGAACGACTTAATTTAAGTCTTTGTTGAAATAAAGTTCCATGTTTGTTGGAAAATTGTTGCGTGAGTCTCGTTAAAATTCAACAATAGTGCTACTGAGTAGCACAAGAGAAAACTGTAGAGATCATGATAATGCCATGGCCAAAACCACAACTGACCATGTGGAAGGGGTGGCATACTCTCTCTCTCTCTCTCTCTCTCTCTCTCCTCTATCAATCACAACTAATCATGGGTGTCTGGGAGCTCATGCATGAAAAAGGTAATGCTTTTCTTCAACTGTGCATGGACAGCAGTTGGCTGGCGTCATGTATCTTGGAGGATGTATGCCTGTAGTCTCCCAGATTGGAAGCAGTCGTATAACAGGGGAGACATAACTCTTTTGTGGGAATTGTCCAGAAAATAAATTAAGGAGAAAATTAACTAAAAAAACATCTTGGGAAAACCTCTATGCAATACTTTCTTCTTCTAATTAGGTAGAGGAATACGCATGTTAAATTTGATGAATGCACGTGTACATGAGTTTTTATTCTGACAATAGAATAGGGAAATACACATAATATTTGTATATCGCAAAGACCAACAGTATTGTGCCAAAGTCTTGAGCCACCCATCATTTTTTTATTTCGCTTCCAAATATTCAGACTATTTTTAACATAGTCTTGAGGAATAGTTCTCCAGGCTTCCTGAATGGCTTTTGGCTCTCATTTTTAACAACGTTTGGCTCTCGTTTTCAGTCCAGTCCCTGTACCTGAGCAGTTTCAGATAATATTTTTTGTTTGTTAAGCCTCACAGTGACCTATGAATCATTTAAGCATAAAAACGATCTAGCCAGAGAGAATGATAACAATGCAGATGATAACAGATGATCAGGCCGGTGATTAGTATACTGGTGATGCTGAATACTATGTGGTTGGAACGGACGAGAGGGGAAATGAGGTTGCTGCTGAGGTTGTTATATTAACACCCATTTTTTAATTGTATATTCAGGCACTTTGCAGTTTGTCACTGTAAAACATCTGTTCCCATTTCTTTAATTTAATTATTAAATGAAATTCAATATAAAGAAATGGGACAGTTCATGATAGTGCCAAGCCTACTACTTTGGTTGCTACATTTCACACAATGTGGTCATTGTGAGTGGGGAAAAATATATTTTTTAAAATTTCGCTTGGATTTTGCAAATTGTTTTCAGACATCTTACATATGAAATCAATACAACAAATCTGAAAAATGATTCCCGTGATTAAAAATCATTCCTAAAACAGAAAAACTATAATGCTATAATTGTGTTCAGATTCTCCAGAGCAGCTGTGAACATCTGTCATACAGTGCAAAAGACAACCGTGTCTGTCAGTGAAAAGACAGTCGCATACTTCACATACGCCATAATCTGTAACTGCATTCACATATGTAACTCTACATCGAAAAGTCTGTAGTGCACATCAAGTCTTCATGGTTAGTCGTCTGCAGTTGTGGTCAGAAAAGTGCAAGTGTTTTTTGGCTGTGTATTAGGGTATTAGGCGGAGCATTCATAAGGGGTACTGATTTGTTGGCGAAGTGTTCACACGCCTGAGCTATGGCATGATGTTCACACTGGAGATTTTTCCTTCGCCTGCCTTAAACACAGAAGGTGTTTTGACTGGCCAGCTCCACGCCAGCCTGAGTCCATCATGCACTTTTGTGAGGTTCACTTTAGCTAATGTAACCAATAATTTGTGGTTTATTCTGCATGACTTTTAGACTAGTGAGGTTTATAGCACGGCAACTGCATAGCAACAATTTCAAAGTCAGACCTAAATATTTACACGCTATAAACCAGTAAGATTTAAAACAACATTGTAGCTCAGATTACAACAGGAAATTGAACATTGATATACCTTTTACCAAAAATTCAAATATATACAGTAGATTGTGCTTACCATCGTTTCTACATGTTTTAATGGGATGTCGTTGCTGGGAGCCTGAAAAACATAAGGGAAAAGAAAACTGTGAGAAACTTGGTCAGGTGTTTAAAAAAAGCAGCTGAGAGGCAAACTGTGGAAAAAGCCTGCAGGTGTTTCCCCATGCCAGCACCTTGGCATGGCACTGCTACAGTTCATTGCCTTTCAAGAGAAAATGTAAAGGTCAGCCTTGCCAGCTTCAAACAGGAAGGTGAAACATGTATCAACAGGGAATTACTTCTTACGCTTTATGAAAATTAATATATTTTAATGAATAAATATTCCCTACTCTCGAAGTTTCTTTCTCTCCTTAATTTTTTATCTGCCGCTGTTGCATATGGCTTGCTCATTAGGGAACTAAATCTACAGTACATCCAGATTTCTGTAAAGTTGCTTTGGGACAATGTCTATTTTAAAATGTGATGCAAAAGTTAAAAGTGAGTTGCATTTAATTAAAAGCTTTATTTTCTCCCTGTGGTCTTTATGACTCAGAGTCCATTGAGATACAATAGTGTATTCATAACTTCTGAATTTTTTTAATCATAAAAAGTATAACTTATTTTACTTTTGTGCAACTGTTATCCAAGTGACAGAGGTTTTATGAGTATGTGTGTGTGTGTGTGTGTGTGTGTGTGTGTGTATGTATGCACATTGAGTTTGATGCCATGGAGGTCTCATCCAGAGAGTTACATTGAAAGGCAGACAGACATGGGCTGGTCCCAGTGTGTAGGAGCATCGATAAACAACCTGTGTAAATATTTAGACAAGACCACATAGCTTCACCATTAGTCAATGAGAGCAAAGGAGAGAGAATCTGACCGGTGCTCCAACAGCACCATATACAGAAGTGAAACCCAGACTTCAGCAGGATACTTGGCCCAGAGCAAAGTGTTCATTTATGGCTAGTAACAACCCTCTGGACCCATGATGTCATCAGCCAAGGCAACTCAATCTACCGAAAGTCACATTAGTGTTATACCCGTGCAAGACAACCTTGCCTGTTCAACAGAACAAGTACAGTATCTGGAGGAAAATCTTTTAATAGTGCCAAACATAGCAGAGTAAGTAATAGTTATGACCTATACTTTTGTTTTCATATTGGGTAACTGTGGTTCTTTAAACTACTGTTGAACCTGAAGGGATGGGACGTGGGAGGAGGGCGAAGTGGAATACATATCAAAGATGTGAACTGCGTCCAGGAAATGAACATAACGGATGAACCGCTGTGACTTGGATTTTAAGGAAATTCACAACAGCTTTACTTCAGTCAAAACCTGAGCCACCCGCCGGCTGAGTGGTCACTGATGTAATGTGAATCATCAAATCTTAGCTCCGCAAGAGGCTCTGCCTGTCTGTCTCATTGTCTGAGAAATAGAATCTCTGGGAAAACACTAGGACTGCACCTCTAAAAGCATGAAATGTTAAATCTAGTAATACTAAATGTAGGGTTGTCAGTACTGCTCGATTCATAATGAGCTTCCAGACTTTCTGAAAAATCTCAGTCTCAAGCTATCCAGCTGCCAGAAACAACTGAATCACACACACATGAGTGTGTTGGTTAATATTCTTGTTAAAACCATAAAACCGACTCTGATTGATTGATAACTCAATAGCACTAGTGCAGTTTGTGAAAATAATTCATGCAACTTTAGTAAGACGGTGAAGGACGGTTGAGAGACGTTGCCGCTGAGAAAAAGGCAGGAAGCACACCTGAAGATGCTGTGATTTGCTTTGGGAGTGACAAGAATGAACAGGATTAGGAATGAGTATATTAGAGGGACCGTGCAGGTAGGACGGTTTGGGGACAAAGTTAGAGAGGCCAGAGTAAGATGGTTTGGACATGTGCAGAGGAGGGATGAGGAGTAGATTGGGAAGTATGTTAGAAATTAAACTGTCAGACAAGAGGGAAAAAAGGAAGGCCCAAGAGAAGGTTTATGGATTTGGAGAGGGAGGACTTGCAGGAGGCTGGACTGACAAGGGAAGATGTGGAAGAGACAGAGTTAGATGGAGATAAATGGTCTGCTGTGGTGACTCCTAATGGATGCAGCCAAAACAAGACAAATGAAAAGAAGAAGAAGAACTTCAGTAAGCACTTTATCCTGCTCAGAGTCACGGTGGACTTTGAATGTATTCTGGGGATAGTCGTCACTGTAAAACCAAAAATCCAAGGGGTTGAGCTGGAGCTGACCATCACCTCCTATAACCATAACCCAAGGATGTCCAATCTTATCCAGAAAGGGCAAGTGTGGGTGCTTTTATTTTCAACCAACAGAGGGAAATTGTTCAATTATTAACTTAAAACTGGAGAATATAGAGCAAAACTACACAAACCTGCCCAGGAACGAACCTTGGCACTGAGAGGCACCAACACCACTTTTTATCACCATGCAAACCTGAATGAAATACAATACGCTGAAGCGTATTCAAGTCTACACACGCATCGTTTACAAACCCGTGGTCATTAGCCCAGTCATTTCCTGCAGTGTGCAGTTCTCACATATGAGGGTTTGGATTTGGAAGGCTACTTTGACTCCTGGGAAGAGTTGCATAACGTACAAACCAACCAGCAACAAAAACACAGTGTGGATTTGTCGATAAGCCAGATTTCGAGGCTTTGTTCCTCTCCAATAAGTCTGGCAGTCAGTCTTCATCTTTGTGGTAAGGGCCTGAGGAGCAGCCTGGCTGCAATGAGGTGTGAGGTCATGTGCTTTATGACTGTGGTGCCGAGGATCCTCCACACCCTTTTCTCACACTGCATGAACAGTCCACACTGCCAACGTCTTTAAAAAAAAAAACCTTCCTTCTTCACTCTTTCCATTGTTGCTTACCTTCTTCTCCTCTCACTACTCTTTTATAATAATTATAACATGCTCATTTCTGGATTACTAATTATAAGATACTCTTAGAAGACATTCTGTATTTTTTGGATATATTTATTGCTAATTGAATTTTCTCTATGTTTTTTAGATGTTAAAAAGTGTTAAATTGCTGAGGTCACTTTTACAGGGAAATGTATCATGGGATCCATCTGTTGTATTTGGCCTATTATTATTACTCTTTCACCCATCGTCTGCGCCACTTCATCTTGTATCCAGGGTCGCACGGGGGGGTGGGGGGGCTGGAGCCTATTCCAAGAGACTTTGGGCAAAAGGCAGGGTACACCCTGGATGGAGTGCCAATCCATTCCATTAACAAAGGCATTATTATTATTATTTTAATGCTTTTTCTCTTCTTGTTGGATGTGTTGTAACGGTAAAATGCATTCCTGCTATCTCTATTTATATCTGTATCTGTATTCAGATTTCAACTCAAAGTGGGTGTGGCCTAAACTGAAACACTTTCCAGAATGCTTTCCTCTAATTATTCTCCCATGACGCTGAAACTGCATAACTGTTTTATTCTTCTGCAAATTTAACACAGTACCATAATCCTCATGGAAGGTCTTATCTTTCTTCCTGGTTGAAATGTGTGTGAAATTGTGGTTTATTCTTGTATAGTAAAGTTAGCTTTTGGTATCTTGCAGGTGTGTCTCGGACTTTTGTTTCAAAAGAAAATTTAAAAAAAACTTAGTTGTGATTGTTGCCCACTACCCTGATGTACAATATATTTCTATTCTTCTTTTCTCTATTATATTTTTATTTTTTATGGTCTTCCCATGCTGTGTTACAGTATGTATTAAGCGATGTACAGTGCTTCCCATGCGTGTTATGTATTGTCATTTTTTATAGCAATGGTGGTTTTTACGGGGTCAGGTTGACACCCAACCCTCCTCCCTCCTCACCCGGGCTTTGAGACCCGCAAGGGCAGGGTGATTTTCTGTGGGTCCAAGGGACCAACAGTGGAAACACGGCAGTGACGGGTCTTGAACCCCCAACCCTCCAGTCAGCAACCCAGAGATTCTACTGCCTGAGCCACCCCTGCCTCAGTATTAAACATACTTCCCACCTATCTATAAAGCCTTTCCTTATTTAACCATTTCCCCGTTTGGTGTCACTCCAAATAGGATAGGTTACCCTTTGAGAAGGATTCTCTCAAGTTCTTTCTTCTGTTGGTTCCAGCACGACCAATCCACAAATATCATGTTTTGATTTTGTTATAAAAATAGTTTGAATAAATTATTTAAGCAATATTTAGTCTGCATATTAGTCTGTTTGTTGAGACTGAATTAGAGCAAAATTGATTGTTTTTGTTCTTTTTTTTTTTTTTTTTTTGCTGGTTTCATTGGGACTGAAAATGTTCTCAAAGTCATTGAGCTCATTGCTCAGCTATGGTAATGAAAAACAGTAAACAATCATTTGCCAAGTGTAGCAAAAAAAAAAAAAATCATAAAAATGATCATGAAGGCACAGAACCGGTGCTAAATAAATAATGAGATTTAATTTGTGCATCACATTCAGCCTTTCTTTTCTTTTCTTTTTTTTTTTGATTTAGCAGTCCAAATATCCAGAACACTGCATTTCTTTAGGATTACAGGCTGTTTTGGCTCAGTTTCTGGCTTATGGTTCTGCTCTCTATGGTTAAAATACTTTTAACACTCTATGGTTAAAAGTACTGTATGTTCGCACTTGTCTAAAAACCCATATGTTTGCTGAACATCCCATTCCAGAGCTAGTGCCCCTTTGCTCTTCTACATGTTCATGTTCAGCCTTCAGCCATTAGTGAGGCCAGCATTCCAATTCATTCCAAAGGTGTGCAGCGGGGTTATGGTCAGGTCATGTTAGACTTTACTTGGAAATGAACCATCTCACTTAGACACTCTCAGACGTATCCACGTTAAGTTCTAACCAGCCCGAACCAATCAGACCAAGAAGAAAGAGGCTACATGGGTTGAGTCTAGTGGATTGCATGTGGCCTTTTGACTATCAACCCCTGATTACTCTCATTAGACCTTAGACAATCTTCTAGCTGCACAGCTGAACTCACATTTCCAGACAGTTTGTTCTATCGTGCTGTTTCCCAATGACTGTCTGGGTGGTTGTTACAAGCCACTGCCTCTTGCACGCTGCACTTTCACCTGCAATTCAGCATATACCACAGCTAAGACACATGGTGGCCAGCTTAGAGGAGACTGCAGTGCCATTCTTCAATACATTCCTTTCACCTCCACAGGCGCACTAAAGTGTACAGGCACTGTGCCCTCTAATGTGAGTATTTACTTATCACATGGGTTTACCGCTTCTGTAAGTGTTTCTAGGGATTCAAATTATAGTCCACTTCAGAGCAAATGTTAGAAAGAAAATAAAAGTTAGAGGGAGTTTTCTAAATGAAGGGAACAAAAACAATGAACAGAGCCTCCTTTAAAATGGCCCGGAGCTAAAAATAAGACTTAGCAGTACTAATTTGAAAACCATGGGAAAGTTTATTTTGTTGAGTCCACAGCCTACTATCTACTATAAAAGAGTGTGTGCTGTCTTTAGTATAGAGGAAAAAAAACAGGTTGTTAGAGGAGTGACTGTAAATAGCTGCTATAACATAAGTGATAACAGGAAATAACTTTAAATTTGATAAATAGCTATTAAAAAAAACTTTTTCTTTACTGTTAGCATTGATATATTGCCGTGATGAATACAGTAAAGTTTATCAACGGTTTCAAGTTTTTGACATTGTTATTTCACACTCATCTTAAAATGGATTTAAATCCTTTTTCCTCCTCATTCTATACACAATACTCCACAATGAAATAAAAACAGATGTTTGGAGTGTTAGTTCATTTATAATAAATAAATAAATAAATAAATAAAGACTGAAATATGCATAAGTATTTATTCCCATGACTTAGTACCTGGTTAAAGCACCTTTGGCAGTCTCAAGTCTGCCTGTGTATGATGTTACAAGCTTGATACACCTTTCATTTTTAGGTTTCTTCCATTCTTCATCGCAGAATCATTCACGCTTATCCAGGTTGGATGTCAAAGATGCTTTATTCAGTTCAGGTCCAGATTCTGTCTGAGCCACTTCAGGACTCAGTTGATCTGAAGCCACTCTTAAGCACTCTGTAGAAGTTTTTTTTTTTTTTTAACTCGAGATACAGCTTTATTTTTCTGCATCCATTTTCCCTCTGTACTGACTAGGCTCCTAGTCCCAGCTGCTGAAAAGCATCCCCACAGCATAAGCCACCACTGTGTTTGGCTGAAAGGAGGAATTTAATAAGGTGATGCATAGAGCCTGACTTCCTAATTCCAAATAGTTCAATCGCTGTGTCATCGACATAGAGGATTTCATTTCTCATGGTCTAAAAGTCCTGAAAGAAGGCTTTTTGGCAAACTCTCAGCAATTCGTCTCATGCTTTTTTAGTGAGGAATGGTATCTGTCTGGTCGCTTTACCATAAAGGCCTGATTGGTGGAGTGCTACAGTGATGGTTGAATTCACTCTAGCATACACCTTTTTGTTGACACCTTATAAAGAAAGCTTTATCCATCCATCCATCCAGGAACCTTTATAGTCCAAGGAGGCCAATGGTGACCATTCTATTTATTCCCATTTTCACAACTGTGGTAGGACGTCCAGTTAACATTCAATTTAGGAATGTAAATTAGCCTAATATGCATGTCTTTGGTCTGTGGGAGGAAACCGGAGTACCCGAAAGAAACCCACCAAGCAACATGCAAACTTCATGAACAGACCCCGAGGCAGGAATCAAAGACAGGTGTGCGTGCCTTTCCTAATTATGTCCAATTAAGTCAATTAGGCACAGATGGGCTCCAATCAAGTTGTAGGTGATGTTTAACGACTATTGATAAAAGCAGGACGCAGCACAGCTCAATTGCAAGTGTCATAGCAAAGAGGTCTGTATACTTATTGTATATAAATGGGATAGTTCAGTCATTATAAAAAATAAATAAATTATCAAACCTCCATCATTGTGGAGTATTATGAATTTGAATCCATTTTAGGATGAGTTTAAAGGAAAGATACATGCCTGTCTATATAAGGTGTCAAAGCTTTCCCACATCATGCTGGTGTTGAATATTTTACTACTGTATAACAGAATTTCATGTATCATTCCTCAAAAACGATGCATTCCTTTCCTACAGTTTTCATGTAGTCCTTTACATTCGTATCAGGCATTAATAAAATAATTCTGTGCAGCATGAAAATTCTGATTCATACACATTACTTCAACTGGAATAATCTCCAAAAGCCTCATTACAATGTGATCCACATTCATATTCTCCATCACATCTGGTCAGCTCTCTTTAGGGCTGCGAAGGGGAAGTGCTGGGTGTGTGCTGGGGTTTCTCTGACTCCCTTCCTCTTCTCCTGACGTGGCCCACAATCTCTAAATACACTGTCTTTGTTTGGTTCCTTTGTTTTTCCCATCACTTTGGTTTCCTAAAGCATTTTTAATTTTAACTTCTTCATTGTTCTGCAAAAACCGCAGCTTGTTCTCCATCCTTATGACTATCCCGTAGAGCAAAAGTTATACCTTAGATTGTTACAAAGCACTGACATTGGCGACTCCTTCTAAAATATTAAGTCAAACTCGCCATAATTAACAAGCATGCATGTTATTGGTTGAATAAAAACTTGTTCATTATTAGGCTTAGAATAAAACCTAATCAAATAAAAACACACATTCCCACCAATCACAATCCAACAGTGCTGTAGCATAAAACATTTTCTTACAGTACATTTTTATGGTTTGATTTTAAACCATACAGTTCCTGTCTCTTGTATTCTTCTTACTCTGTAGTGTACGAAACCAGTAGATATTTTAATACCTTTCATGTGAACAGCAGTTAAGCATAGATTTATGTTCCTATGAAAATACCTCAAACCACAGCACTCCATGAATATAGCTATACTTGTCTGATGAATGATTAGGGGGAGAGAAAAAAAAAAAACAGCCTGCTCTTTTTCCGGAGTGAGTACACATTTAGTCATAGAAACTTACTCATTTTTATAGCCGATCCAATTTGCAGGACTCGAAACACAAAACAAGCTAAAAGGAGGAGGACGTGGGAGATTTCTAACATTAGTTTCAACTCTTTATATAGACCGGTGCCTCCTACTGGAGAGTACACACATCCAGGTTTTTTTTGTTGTTGTTGTTTTTAATTTGCTCCAACATGCCAAAATAGTTAATCGGGGGAGATTGGAGGTTGGGTACGTTGTGTATCATGACCAAAAAAAAAAAAAAAAAACCTTGTAATTTATCCAGAACATGGGATTATCTAAAACCTGTGTACACCAGCTGGATGAGAAGGCAGGCAGCTGCTTGATCTGGCCAGCATGAGTTTCCTGTAAAAAAGTGTCCCACATTGAACGCCTAAAAAGGACATGTTATTCTACTTATCTCCACAGCAATGTGATTTACACATGGCTCAGCCCACCACAGCTGAAACCGGAACGTTTAATAAATAAAAAACGGACACTGGCTAGTATGATCTTGGTCAAGAGTAAGAGTGCAAATTAGTGCTATGGGGAATATTACTGAATATCGAACATACGTCATCAACAGGTGGCTGTGTTTTTAGGTTTTAATATTAAATCGCCTGCTTAACCCTTCTTGGGTGAAGCATGCACACTTGTACAGTTTAAACTTGGTTTATGCATAGTCTAAAAATGAAATTTCACATTTCAAACCTTTTGAGACAATGATTTAACTTTAATTATACAACAGTTAGTTTCGACCGAGCAATCTGACCGGTGATAATAGACGGAAACAACACTGGGACGTTTAACTGTATGTATCACTCCACACCCCAGGTGTTCTACAATCGTTAGCTATACTGTACTAACTGTCAGTGAAAGTAGGCCTGTACGGTCTGCTATAGTTAGGAGAGAGAGCAAGTGCCTGATGAAAAATTCATGCAAAACCAGTCACAGAAGAAAACACACATCTGATAGCGTCTGATGTCATCATAAAACAAAACGACTTTGACTTCTTAATAATTGCTTCTAAGTCATTCTAAATCCCATCTGAGCTATCGGTGTTGTTTTATTCCTGGAAATATTGTTTTATTCCTGGCTACAAATCTAAACAGCTCATAATAAAAGGCTGAATTCCAAATTGCTTTCCAAACCCTGATCCCATGTACTTGCTACAGTATGTATGTGACAAAGGATGGAACACCCTGGTGAACCTGCTGTCCAGTTAATGCTACTTGGGATTCGATACTGGAACCTGGAAGTAAACTGAGCTGATTTAGTGGAAATATAAAGAAAAACTTTTTCCTGACTTGTTTATGATTTACATGACTGTCTTTTACCTCCATGGTTTAAACTCCTCATCCAGTATAAGTAAGAATTTAAAACTACTTTCACTACGTTAATTACACTAAGGCCTTGTTCACACGGGTGTTAAAATCGAGCGTTTTTCTGCCGTTCGTAGCGTCCGGTGAGCGCGGATGAAGCGCC
>JAQMYL010000035.1:24823101-24843680 GCA_030014365.1 Clarias pachynema
GCCTGAAATAATAGCATGCACAAGGACACACAAATGATGTTACGATAAAAATCATTCATCATAAAGAGCTGCTTGGCCTGGTATTTTGCAAAAATATAACTGGGCACAGCGGCACAGCATGCAAATATGTGAAGCTATAAACATTTTCCTAGTTGAAAGATTGTGAAACAAAAAGTCATGAGAAAGCGACATGCTGGCTCTGATAACTCCAATAAGATTTCATGTTGTGATCACAGGGCTTTAATACAACATCACCAACACATAAACATGAAAGTTAATATGATGTCCAGTATTCTTGAGACACCCCTCACTTTTTTTGTCTCTCATTTGTGGCAGGTTTTTGGCTCTCGTTTTCAGTACACTTCCTGCACCTGACCAGTTTCAGAGAAGTGTTTTTCCTTTAAGCCACACAGTGACCTATAAACCATTCAAGCGGAAAAAAAACGTCTAACTTAAGGCATGGACCAGTGAGAAACAGAAGCAGATGATGACAGATGATCACGCTTGTGATTAGTACACTGATGATGCGGAATGCTATGGAACAGACAAGAGGGGAAATGAGGTTGCTGCTAAGATTGTTACATACTGTAAACAGACAATTTTTAAAATGCATCTTTAGTCACTTTGCAGCCTGTCACAGTAAAACATTTGTTCCGATTTCTTTAATCGAATCTACATAATGAAATTAAATGTAATTTAATATTAAGAAATGAGGGATGGCTCAAGCCTCCCGCACAATACAAACCACAATCTATCCAGACGTTACCACATCTCTATCTCTCTGTCTTTTTCTCGTTCCTTGTGCAGCATTCCTCCTGCCGTTTAAAAGCAAGAGATGGCCACAAGAGAGCATATCTGTGCGCTGCACGACAGCACCGCCAGAACATACTCCGGATGGAATGCTGATGAAAAACACAACACCAGCATTACCATCAGCAGCACAATGCATCCGAAATGGCCGGTTGTTCTCTAATCAGGTCTGAATTAAATTAAGCTGAAACTGTCATAGTTTACTTTTCAATTCAAAGGCTAAATATATTAAATGTGTGTTTAGGTGCAGCTCGATGCAGCATCCAACTCATTCATCCCGTCAGCACTCAGGAATTCACCAAACAAGGAGTCAAGAGCAGCCAGCAAACCTGCCCTCACCCTTATGATTCCACTCAGGTTATATCATTTCACAAGAATATCGAGTCATGTTCAGAGTTCAGCACACATAATGAGGATTTAATGCTGAAAGTGTACATATCAGTATTCTGATCTCTAGTGGTAATCAGAAGTTACCTGAGAATTGCACACATGGGGTTAGCTAAGCGCAGGTGTGTCTCGGGTATGCATGATTTTGAATAAATCAATAATATGATAAGAGGAATAAATTCATAGTAATAGTACCCAGAGGGGGAATGTATTATTTTATTGTACAGTATATCCTAGACAACCATTAGCTCTATGTGCAATCAAAATGAGACTATGGTGTACTGTATGTCTCCTGTCATTAATTGTTTTTCTCGAGAAATAAAAATCTGAAATTAGCCTTATGTTAAGTTTTTAAAGAGGTTTCCTCAAGGTCTAAAATAATTACCTTTTAAACTCTCTTTTTAATTACAAAATTACATCCCACCCTCATTTACTGTACAGTATGCATCAATTTTGAGATTAGAAAGAGCAAATAAAGAGCTGTCAGTAAGCGCTCACTGAATTCTCATCAAGACAACAGTTTCTTTTCTCTTCAATATTTGACTGACACCGATATTATCCACACACATCAATTTCTAATATTTTCTATCATATTTGCAGGCAAAAAAAACACATTGAAAAAAAAATACATTATAGGCAGCACCCTTGCTGGTACAGTATTACCCAAATTATATTTTTCTGTGAACAGCTTTAAGTACTTCACTAGATATTATTCAGTTTTGAATCTTAACAAATCTTTGTTACGATCACTTAGTTGTGACTGATCTGTTCACACATTGATTTGTTTTAGTTATATAATATCTACATAACCAAAGTGATTTATTGGTTACTATAGTGCAAAAAAAGTTACTATTTATCATGCACTATTTAACAATAAAACCCTTTCTTATACTGTATTTTTGCAATCGCAGACTACCTGAAGATATTTTCAACTTCTAAATTGCTTACCAGGACATCCCAGGTTGGTGCCCCAGCGCCACAGTGGTGCCACTATTGGGCCACTGAGGTCCTTTAACCTCAACCGCTCAGATTCAATCATGTGTAACTCGAAGACTGTAAGAAACCACTGAAATGGCGTGTATATATATATCTCCAGGGAGACATAATGCTTCTCAACAACTTAATTTAATTAACTATGCTTTTTAAAAGTGAGTTTTAAGTGTAAGTTTGGTCACCTTATCTGTCATACTGTATAATGGGCATGTCATCTTTACAGTAGAGGGCATGAAATGAATTACATTACAGTTGTGCATGCAATTGATTATTAGAACAAATAGAATTTAAAACATTAGGATTTGCTGATCAACTATTGTTATGTATTAAGGGTGGAAGATATTAATATGGCGTTCACAGCTAGGATTATTCTTGAAGCAATATATTGTCAATAAATGTAACTCCTAGATTAGTCCATGTATTTCATTTTATTTGCCATTTTCTCATCTATAAATCATCATAAGTCTAATTTCTCTAGTTTTACTTTTAAATATTCTCCTTCAGTACTTTTATTTTTCATCAGACTATGTTTGACATAAAAGGGGTGGAAATGGCAGTATCTCTTAAGATCACATACTAAATCCTTGGTTTTTTTTCTTCTTCTTTTTTTTCAAGATTCAAGAAACATGGTTTTCATTTAAAAAGGCATTGGTCTAGACACTAGTGAAGAACATAGACACTTGTTCTTTCAGAGATGTGAAAGAGATTATTGATTTAAGCAGATGAGCACCCCATTTCTGAATACATATAACTTTCCATGCATAAACATTTGCAGAAATTTTTAGACTTAAGTTGATTAACTTGTTTTATTATTATTATTATTATTATTATTATTTTAATAAAGTATAATTTGGTGGCCAAAACAAACGTTTCACACCCTAAATTTTTATTTTATGGTAGTGTGGAGACCAATTCGTTCATGAAAATGATTTCTCATGGTCCAAGACCCACTCTATCACGACCTGAGTCCTGGAGTATTGCCGTGACATTAGGAAAGAACGCATGCATTGATGTGACAACCTGGTCATTCAGTGCATTCAGGTAGTCAGGTGACTTAATTTTATTGCCATATACCAGTGCTAAGCCTAGATCCGACCAACTAAACCAGATCAAACTAGAGGCTTGTACTGTATAATGGCCACTATGTCTGATAGGTGCATCGCTTCATGTACTTTACTTTTATCCCTGATACACTAATGACTCTCAACTAGGGTCAGTCTAGGCTGCTCAGACCACATGACCTTTTTCCATTGCTCCAAAGTTAATGCTTATGCTCCCTAGAAACATTATTTTGGTTTAGTCTCATTAAAAAGCGGTGTTCATATATGGCCACACAGTTGTTTAGTCTCGATCCTATGAGTTCTTGACACTTTGTGATTTCTATTGTTGTTGTTTTTTATGAGGCAACTTCTCCCAGCATTTAATTGATCTCCATTCATAACTTTAATGCAACCGAAGTTCATGGCTCCTTCTAATATCCTTCCAATTTTTAACAATGTGTTGAAGGGCTCTTAAATTATCCTTTCCTGACATTTTAAATCTCCTTGTTTGTTTTCTTTGCTTGATGCTGGCCAATAATTTGACCTTTATGAAACAGTGACTTTTTTTTGTACTAAGTACTACGATAAGACACCAAGTGACTAAGACACCAGTTTCAGACCTCGCTGTTAACCCTTTGTCGTATTTCACCAGGGGAACCTGAGATGTTGGTACAGTAGCTCTACATACTGTAGCACATATTTTTCTACAGACCAAAAAAACTATTTTTACCACTGTTTGTGTTAAAATCAACTGCAGATTCTATAACAGAGTGTAACAAAGTAAATAGGGGAAACAAATCCTCTCCAAATCTGATCAAACTGTTGAATTGTAAGTTGTAAATAAAGAAGAAACATATTGCATCTCTTTAAACTTACAGGTTTTACAAGCTCATGTCAAGTCAAGTCTTAACTGCATTGATCTGCATTAATATCAATTGAGATTTTACACAGCTGGTCCAAGTATTGCTTTAGGAGATTTGGCCAGCGTTGTCCTCAGGAGTCATGCTTATTTTCAAACTTCAGTGGAGTCAGGTTTTCACAAGTACACTTTTTTCTTTTTTCTTTTTTTTTTCTCCTTCCCTCCCTGGAACAGCACTGGTTATTCTAAAACATTGCCTAACTTCTGTTTAAATGGACTATAAATGGTTCGAATGTCTGCATTTGGTGCCTGAGGGAACTGCTTCTCTGGTCAAGTAGTCGTCTGCGCCGCATACCAGAGATCTGCTTTGTTCAAAACACCTTCTATGAACCGAAAACGGTCCAAATAACAAGGTGCATATCTTTTCGACATTGGGAAAATTATATAAATTTGATTTATGTGCAAACATCATTCAATCCGAGAAGCCAAAGAGCAACTTAAGATTTATTGGAAGTGCAGAAAAGGTAATGTGCTCCAAGGAGACTTATAATACTCTAAATACACACTCTCAACCAAAAAAGGGAAAAATCTCTAAGATATTGTTTATTCTTTTCTATCCCTACAGGCTTATCTGGCCTAGCCTTTTGGACTTGCCTTTCTTTAAATCCATCTCTTAATACGAATGTGGATTGTTTCTTACTAATTTCCAAAAACACATAATCCTTTTATCTATGTGATTTACTGGCTACATTCCTTCTACAAAAATATCCTAGCAAACACTAGAAAAGAAAAAAGAAAAAAAAAAACGACTAATGCATTGATGAAGATATTCTTACCAGTTCATAGTTAGCAGTGGGAACACAGGAGGATGAAACCTGAAAAATAATAAAAGGAGTGTTAAGATGTTGGCAGTATACTTCACAAAAAGAAACAAATGAGACAACCTATACTTCTGTACAGTAAATGTAAAACCAGTCTTAAACATCATGAAAGATGAGACTGTATGAGATTGTAACCTCATACTCCTTCTCATATAGTGTAACAGATTCTAAGCACGCCGGTCTATACAGTATAGAGGTGTCTTTATCCATAATATACCGCAAACCAATCCACAATAATCAGGCACTCTTTTGCAAATAGGATTGCGAAGTCAGTGCTGGTTAAAGAGCGATTTGTGTTTGCAGGAGCTCATGATCCGCTGACTGTAATAAGATTAGTGCTCTGGCTAATATCATCGCCAGTCTGTGCGCCTCCAGTGAACAAATGGCCACTGTGCTCCGTAAACAGCAGGAAAGCTTGGCTGTAATTAAGATGAACTATATGGTAACAGATCTGGATATGAAGATGAGGCCCAAACAGGATGCAGAGCACCAGCCCTCTGCTGCTCCTGCTCGAGCCAGTTCACAGGAAAAAGAAAAAAAAAAATCTATTCACATTACTCGAAGCCCGAGTTTACAACTCGGGACAAAGAAGGTAAACAAAAGCAGGCTGAGTTGAATGCTGCTTATGTAATTCCATCCATGCATTTGCACATTCCAACCCATACAGGACTGTATATGCCATGAAACGTATAACGCTTACGGTCACTCCAAAACATCTCTCCATATTTACCATACCTCTTCAGTTGCATTATCACTAGGATATGTCAAGATCTCCACAAGATCCTCAAATTCACCAAGGTCTGATTATATGAAATCCGAATTCTTAGGAATGTACCTCTGATCTCGGATCAGATATCACCTAAGGACAAAGAAGATAAACAAGCTACCCCATTCTCCTCTAAAGTCTTAACTGGATACATTGACTCTCACGAGTCCAAAAACAACTATATTAGATGAAGTCTTTTTCATATCAGTCTGTTTTTATTTGCTGGACCAAGTTGAAAAGGAGTGAAATTGGATTATTCTGCGAAATGGCTCATAAGAAGCTGCAGTTGTTTAAAATTCCACTTTGACAGCTACATTATTTAAGCCTTTACTAAGACAGGATTGGGTGTTCTTTCATTTTAGAACACCAACAGGATGTTTTGAACGTAAATGGCTCCAGAAGAAATAAGCTGAGAATGAGGAGTGAAAATATTTCCTACCGAAACATGTTATTTCAGCTGAGGATGTGGGTGTGTGAGATACATAAACACTATCAATCTCCAGCTCTGAAAAAGTTTCAGAATATCTAAATGAACCGTAATAACACAACGGTTAAAACAACTATAAACAACAGGAAATGAAAAAGAAGGGTTCTATCATTTTTGTCTCGGTATTAGACGTGTACTCAGACACATCACAGTCAAAACAAAAAAAGAAAGGAAAAAACGGACAGTGTAAAAATATGATTTTTAAATAGTATGTTTGTTTGTTTGTTTTATAATTAGACTTGGAATATTGTGCCTCGGTAATGTACCTCTAAAATTCTGTCATCACTTACATTCATTAATGTCCGATATGAAAACACAATTACTTTTGAAACATTAGCGTTGCAATTTATACTTTAATCCCTTAAATGATTTTTTTACTTCCAAACCTTGTGTAAAACAGTGAAGAGGCATTACTGAATGATTATATCTCTCAATATTGCCTCTAGCTTACCTTTCTCTGCAAGTCCTGATTTGAACATTAAGCATAACACACACATGATCATGTAGGATCACATTCAAACACCAACATAATAACATTAACTCATTCATTCAATTATCTCCTGTAATCTTTTTTATTACACTGGAAACACTGGATGTAAGGTTGGAATACCAGCTGTTATCGCATTTACACGTATGAGAAATTTAGAATGGCCAATCCACCCTGAGCATGTTTTTGCCATGTGGATGGAAACCAGAGAACCCAGAGGAAACTCGGGCAAACAAGTGGAGGACAAGAACATACAACTCTTAGGAAAAATTTCTTACTCTAAGTTTTGTTTATGTGTTCGTTATTGTGTAAAAAAGGGGTTAGCATTGTCGCCTTGCACCTCCAGGATCCGGGTTCCATCCCCGCCTCAGGGTCTGTGTGCATGGAGTTTGGATGTTCTCTCCGTGCTTCGTGGGTTTCCTCCAGGTACTCCGGTTTCCTCCCACAGTCCAAAAACCTGCAGATTAGGCTGACCGGGGTTTCAAATTTGCCCGTAGTGTGTAAAGGTTGACCAGAGGTCCTACCACGGTTGTAACAATGGGGAAAAATACTGTACAGTGGTCATCATTAGCCCACAATGGTCACCATTGGCCTCCACGATCACTAGTTGGACTACAGAGGTTCCTAGATGGATGAATAGATTGTCCATAATGGACTGCATTTGAAACCCTCCCTGGCACGAGTTGTAAAGTTTAACATTGACACTTGTTTTTTAACCAGACACTG
The DNA here is from genome assembly GCA_030014365.1 of Clarias pachynema. Lineage (NCBI taxonomy): Eukaryota > Metazoa > Chordata > Actinopteri > Siluriformes > Clariidae > Clarias > Clarias pachynema. Next base: position 24,830,538 of record JAQMYL010000035.1, read on the forward strand.
TGTTTAACATACAATCCTTTGTCTGTCTGAACTATCCGAGTCTGAAATTCCATCACCTGGCTCGGATCTGCTCGTGAGTCCACAGTGGTGACAGCTCCTCCACCTGGGTCATTCCAACACCTTGTCTTGGTCCTAATATCTATTCCTTCCAAGTAACCTCTTGGAAGACTATCTAAAACTTCTGAGAATATAGAAGGGCTCATTTTTTTTCTCCCTTTTAAAGTAACCTCAAATAGCAAGTGATATGCAAACCGTATCTGTTTCCATAACCTAACTAAACTGGTATTATGTGGTTGCAGTGTGGAAATGTGCTGTACTGTTGAGATTGATCTCATCTCCTAAGCGAGTGGTAGCTCACTGAGTGCTATTAAGAATGACAGTTTCTGTAAAATCCCGATGTCACTGTTGGAGCCCTGACGCATTGTTTAAACTGCTCCGCTCTACAGTACGTGTGAATTTAAAAAAATTAAAATAAAATCGGTTAACAAATAAAATGAAAATAAATCTTTGTCCTGGGACATGCCAGATCTTTTGTTGTGACATTTATTCAATCTTGATCATATTGCAATCTGAGACAGTAGACATGCTTCCAGACATCGAGATGAATACCGAATATCATTGGGAATATCAAGTTGCATGTTTCTTGAGTTGAGAAGCATGGGGCGTAGTGATGGACTGGCATCCCGTGCAACAAGTATTCCTTATTTGTTAAATGAAGACGAGTAGACAAAACAAATAACACTATCTAACTGTATGGTTCAAAAGATCAGCTCAGCTCCAGCACATTCTCCTGCGCCAAAACGTGACATGGGTGGATTCAATCAGTGGTGAGTCGTTCCCACACAGATTATCCAGATTCTAGATAAATTTCTTACATTCCAACTAGGTATCTCTGGATCTCTGTAGCACAGAACCATGTAACTCTCGGCAGCAGCACTCGGAGGGGTTCCAAGCTCCTGTGGAACCCAGGACGAACCATCTAACAAGAGCACAGGTGAGTGGGCAACCAAAGCTCCAGACGTAAACACCTGAGGACTATTCCGTGGTGGGAGAAAGAGAGGGTCAACATTTTCTCACACGAGGGAGAAAAGACAAGCTCAGGCAAGAACAGAAACAACCTGATGTTTGTTTGTTTTTGTATCGAATAATTTTCTCACCATCAGACGAAAATATCTCCCAATCTTTCTCTCTCTCTCTCTCTCTCTCTCTCTCGCTCTATCCGTACCAAACTGGAGCAGGCCGCCATGTTCACGTTCCTCACAGCACCCCTGAGAGCTCATTTATCTTTATTATGTGTCTTTGGCTTAAGGGCTAATCAGAGTCTTCATGAGAACTCAGATCTCCCTTAAAACTGCTGACATGTTTCCATGTTTCCTCCGGTATCCTCCCTGCTTCCACACTGAGTCGCATGTGTTAAGGTGGAGCCCCTGGTACATATTTTCCTAATTATTCTAATCTAAGCCAGTAATTAGTACCATACTGCCCGGCTTGCCCAAAAACAATGCCCAGAAATCACCTGGAAATGCTATAACAAGTATGTAACACAAACAAAATCTCATGTAATCAAACAGAATTAATCAGACAGGCAATCAACAACGGAAGAAACAATATAGTCCAACATACAACATGATTAGAAGATTGTTCCAGTATAAACATTCACAAATTATGCTAATAAGACGAGATGCTTTGCATCGCGTTTGTCGTTTCTTTCCATGTCTGTAAAAAAGCTGGGATCGGAAAAAAATTTTTAAGGATGGAAACTGTGCACCCAAACTTTGTAATCCTCTTGGCCGTTTTTTTCTCGGGGAAACAAAGCCTCTGTATTCTCTTTGTGAGGGTGGAAGCACATGTTTGATACTATCAGACTGTACAAATGAGTGTAGTATAATAAGGGGTAATTATGTTTTGGCATTCCGTACATGCTTATGTTAACTAAATTAAACCAAGGGTCCACGGCACATTGAGAACTTATACTCTGAAAAGTATAGCGCTCCTCTTGTTCTTTCTCCAGGGAAAAAAACACTCTCTTATCTCCAAATATTTACCATCTCAACCTCGGCCAGTTCAGGCAAGTACAACATGCATGTGCTTGTGTTTTTTTTTTTTTTTTTTTTAGTGTCCCCTTAAGTCATAAGCAGGAAATAAGGCTCTGTTGAGGTCAAGAAATGGCGGACAATAGAAACATGGCCACTAAGATCTTAGATCTCCACACTTGCATAAACACGCAGGCCTTTTTTTCATGCGGACTTTTATGTTTATCCAGGCTGAAATAATCCATGCGTCTGGCACGCCATCGCTGAAAGGTGCTCTTGCCAATATTCAGAGTCCAAATCACATCCACTTTCCATAACCGAAAACAGAAAGATTATCCAAATACAGGTAAGGCATTGAGTGCCAGAGAGCATAAAAAAAATAAACGTTTTTTTTTTTGAATAAAAAAATATCCATGGAACGGCATGTAGCTTGTGCAAAATCCTGCGTTCTTGACTGGCGGTACCACCCTCCTCCTCTCTGTCTCCCACTTGTTTACTCACCTCATATTCTGTAGTAAATGAAATGTGTAGCAACAGCCTTATCAAAATTTTTTGGCCATAATATTAATAAGCACAAATGCAAAGTATGCTTCTGAACAGTATTTATTAGTTTGGATAAGAGCAAATTACAAAAGGGCATTTTACTGACATCATAAACTCTGGTTAACTCATAAATGAATACAATTTGTTATATATAGCTCAAAAAAAATAAGGGAACGGTTAGTCCCAGTTTGACTCGAACACCTCTTGTATGTATACTGTATACATGTTCAAGTCAAACTAATCGGTCAATTAATTTTTTTAGCAGTATATGTATTTTGCGTTTTGTCTGAATTTGTTATTTATCATCTGTCTAACTCGCTCGCTCACTCATCGTGTGTACCGCTTTATTCTGTATACAGGGTTACAGAGGGGCCTGGAGCATCTCCCAGGAGACTTAGGGCACGAGGCGGGGTACACCTGGACAAATGTTTTTTTTACACTACGGGCAATTTGGGTAACGCCCAATTAGCCTAATCTGCATGTCTTTGGACTGTAGGAAGAAACCAGAGTACACAGAGGGAACACAACAAGCACGGGGAGAACATGTGCATAAAGGTGGGAATCGAACCTGGCTGGGAATCGAACCCGGCCGGGAATCGAACCCGGACCTTGGAGGTGCAAGATGACCGTGCGATCCACAAAGCCACAGTGCCGCCTATCATCTGTCTATTGTTTATTATTATTAAGCTATGTTAATAAAAGTATAATGCCTAGGTTTATTATTATTATTATTATTATCATTATTATTAATAATAATATTAATATTAATAATAATTGCTATATTGGAGCAGGGGTGGTTTGTCAGGCAGTTGAGGCTCTGGCTTGCTGATCGGGAGGGCTTGCGTTCAAGCCCCATCACCGCCGGGTTGATGCTGTTGTGACCCACTGATGTAAAGATTGATCTATGAGAACAGCGTAGTGAAAGGGTTGAAAGGGTGAACCAAATAGGGAATGCCAGGAAAAAAAGGACCATTCGAACTTCGGCCTACCCTCACTTGATGTTTTGTTTTCATCATCTTTTCCAAAACCCAGTTCAACAAAATAAACAAATATAGAAACCAAGGAAAACAGGATGTCACTTCTTAGTAGTGATGACGTTACAATGATTTACACATAAACATTATAAAGGCCGAGATGAAGGTCATTTTTGGTGATCAATGCTCCATCCATGCACTCTCAGAAATAAAGATAGCATCATATAGTGTCCCTTTAAAATATTTGAAGGTACATCATTTGACTTTAAGCCCAAAAATGTTAGGCATTAGTTATGTTTTTGATTCCAAATATACACTACTTTCCAAATTTTGAATGCTGCAATGTGATTGGATGGTTCTATGTTTTTTTTTTTCCAACAAACTGTTAATCAATGTCAATGTCAATGATTTAAAAGTTAATAGAAACTGTTGTTATTAACAGCGAGTCATGAGCCTGTAGGTTCCTTATGTAATGAGTGTACTGTAGGTGGTTGGGGAGGGCACACTGCATAAGAGAAATGACCAGACTCTCTAGCAATAGAGTGTGGATTACGCCAAAAGTTGATCTGTTGTTGAGAGATTAAAGACCAATTGAAGACAAATAGTGAAACCTAAGAGCTTTAGGGTGTGAATAAAAGTGAATAAAAACAGAGGATGAGGTCAGTCAGCTCTGTTTACATCCAGTCCCATTTGGCTGCCTCATATGCTGCTACTACACAGCAAACCTCCTGCAGTTTACACATTACTAAACCTTGCGAAAGACTGAAAACCTTACATTTGTGTGCAAACTGACAGGTAGAGTGGCAGGTTGAGGCAAGACAAAAGTATTATCCAGTCAAAGTGGCATTTAGTTCACTGGGGAGGAAGAGTTATGAGCTGGGGAAAAAAAACCCTTAATGGGCTGGTGACGATATGCATTTCACTTACGGAGGCGATTGACATTAAGATACGTTCTCAAGAACGGCTTTGCTCCAACATACAGTATTAATCCTTATTACGGACATGATACTGTCTCAAACCGAAATCTAATCGAATAAAACAATAACAGTTCCTCACTCGGAAGAAGAATGCTGATCTAGTGTACTTTACCATAGTTAGACTGCATGGTACAGTAAAACTATTAAATATCGTCTGCAATTGCATGCTGCACAGGAATGAACACAATGGAAAAAACATTGACTACAAGACGTTTCTGGAATAACAAGAATCTTTCACAATTTGTCTTTAAACAGCTTCCTTTAGTTTTTCCTCCCTCGTGTTGTATCAGAACAGATATGGCTTTCCTGTCATTATTTAACTGCCAGGTCAATAAATCAAATTCAAACACAAACAAGTTCCAAGGTGATTTTCTCCCAAAATGGGCCTGCTTCATATAAACATTCCACAGAGAAACATCGTCTGATAAGAGCACCATGCACATGGAGTTTAGGACAGGGTGGGGTCTGGGATTTGGGGTTATTGGGGCAGTGCAGAACTCTTCCCATGCCTCCTATTCCCATGCACCGCTAGCACTGCACAGCACAATAACACCCCCTTCTTGTCTATCATTCGCAGAAAAAAATATTTAACATTTTGTTCTGCAATGCAGGGAGTGGCGTTCGTGCTGCACATGCTCACTGATGCACCATCACTAAATCCTTCATGAGGCCCATGGCACAATCAGTCCCTGGACCAGCAGTCCTGTTTTTCGGAGAATTAGTGAAAACAAGCCCTGTGTGCATATCATCCATCAATACGGGACAGAACAAGTCTCCTGAGACAGCATTACGCTGTGGATTTTAGCTTGCAGAACCCCTCTCGGGCAGAGCTTGGCTTTCATTCTCATGACAGGAGATGGATAACAAATACTTGCAGGGTAGAGTGGCTCAGGCAAAGAGGTGGGCAATGCTCAGGCAAAAATGTAGAAATGACCATGAATATTATGTATTCTTGTAAATGTACAGTATGTGAGACAGCAGAAAGTTGAAAAGCTGTAGCAAGATAGAAAAAGATCACATCGACTCAATCGTCTGGGCCAACTTTAATATTCGTTGTTGTTTTCATGATAACAAGCCGAATGAAAAGAGGATGTTTACTACAGGTTTCCAGGCAACAGTTGTCTGAAAAACAGCTCTAAACCAATTTTAAAGCTGCGTATGCAGGATGGAAAACAACAGAGGGGAAACTGAAATGCTGTAAACCAAGTCACGTCCAGCCGGTGGGAAGTAAAACAGGAATAAATATCCATGTGGTGAGCAATGAAAGGCCAAACTATGGCAGTGCTCTGAGAGTAATCTTCTGCGATCGACCATCTCTGATTGGAGCTTCCCACAGAACATATGGAAGCAATCGAGATACGTAGCCGCTACTATGAGATGACAGATTGAGCTATGTGAGGGAATAACAGAATCTACACTGCTTACATTCATACAGACTAAGTGAGACCTGACTGGAAGTATCAAATCAATCAGTCATGTCCAGCTGTTTGATGGGACCCATGCTGGATTTTGACAGTCATGGGTTTCAAAAGCATACCAAAGTGATATGCAAAAGAAACGATTTTGTGGCCAGTGATCATTATTTCCCTGGCTGCAAGGCCAGTTTGGTATAATGTGACGTAACATCACTCCATAATGGTGGTGAAGCACTGAGATTTGACCGTACAGGAAGATCACTCAACTTGAACGGCTGGCTTACAGCAATGCTCCAATTAACCTCAAATGTACAGGACGCGCCCTCATCAGACTGGACGGCCGCAGAAAAACCAAGAGATAGAAAAAAATACATACCATAATGTATTCTTTCCTCTACCGATTTGGTCAAGCCGTTTGCTTGCTTGTAATGTCTCCATCCAGTAGCATTACCGATTGTGGTTCACATTGCCTGATTGTTCTGGCTTTGGAGACCACACTGGACAAGTTGTGACCACAGCACTTTAGACTGTTCTCATGATTAATGTGCTTCTTTAAGTAAGTGATTTTTTTTTTTTTTTTTTTTATCAGCATAAGCATTTCTGCTTATAATGCAAAAACATACCAAGGACCACTATTGAGCAGTCTGTATATAAAATTGGACCAAAATTAAATTCAGGATGTTTTCACTAATCCTGCCCCTAAATGACTTCCTCTGGCACCCTTAACAATGCTTGAGGTTGCCAAGCCTCTAGAGCTGACGTAGAGCCAATTTCGGAAAAATGTTCCGAGCAAAAGCAAATCCTAATCCATTTTCCTTAATGAAAATGTCTATATGGGCAGGGTGGAGCTAATATATAAAAGTATCGACCTTACATATCATATCTCTCGTCACCCACTTTGGAATTTAATTGTGCTGCCAACCCATCTGTATGATATTAGCAAAGGAACCGACTAAATATATAGGCTATAAGACGACCAAGGCTATATGTTACAGCCCCAATTTCCCAGCCAGAAGGTGCCATTATTTTACACTAGGACATAAGAGAAATGCCAGGTACTCTGATGGAATGGCCATCTCATCAAAGTATACTCACTTAACATAAATCTTAACCACAACTGCACGGAAGTGAAGTTGCGGAGCCATTTTTCGACCTGAATTCATACTGTAGCATAATCCTCGGTAAGGAAGTAACCAAGCCACTATCTTTCCTCCTTTTCCCCACATTGGGAATAAAACACTTCATTTATATTCCGAGAGCATTTCCAATTTCGTTTCTGCCATTTGTATCTCTCTACTCCTGTGCCTCTCCAACCGTATTGCACTTCATCAATGACAGATTTCGTGCCATGCCTTTCTACCAAACTGCTCCCATAAACCATTGGCCCAGATGGCTGCGGTTTGCTTTCAAACAGCAAAGAAACTTGTGCGGTTGAGTAGGAACAGAGCCGTGAAGATGCCCCTAAATCACACGTTTTCCTCCCGACACCTTTTCGTGCAGAGGGATGTCTAAAGCGTGCATTCCTGCCTCTAACAGCGAGCCATCTTGGCCCTAAACACACGAATTTACGAGAAGGCCTTCCTTCCTCGCCTCCCTCCTGTGAGAGCTGCAGGACTGAGTGATGCCTTATCGCCTCTGAAGATTTTCTGCTAATTTACTGTGACCTTGTAAAAGTGCGACCTGTGCCCATGAAACACTCTTCTCCCCCTCTCCCACTCTGCTTGATTCTGAAACTTTTCAGCTGTCTTTTCTGGATTCCATCAGCTGGCACGGAGCTTTCCCATTTTCACACGACGTGTCACCGGGGAATGCCAACATCTTCAAGGTATTTTCTCAGCATGGATTGATGAAAGCCCCCGAACTTCTTTGGACAGAGCAGATGTACGATATGGGGAGGAGGATCAGATCTGTTAACGAGCACATAACTGCACAGAGGAGATAAATGGAGTCAAGCAGCCTACAAAAAACAAACATGGTGCATTGTAAAACTGAGACGTTTCTATAGCCTCATAATGATGCTTTTATTTTACAAGTAACCAATGATGAAGGAAAAGGAACGGTATCTTTTTTTCTACGAGAACTTTTCACCGTTATATGTGAATAAAATAGTATACGTCATAAAAATCTCTTGCTTAATCAGACTGTGCAATTACTAAAGCCAGAAGATCTTCAAAGTCATCTTGTTAGTAGTCCTGAAACATGGCGCAAGAATGTAAACAAAGACGCAGAACATTCGAACCATCAGACTGACATCAACGTAACCCATGTGAATTCCACACTTGAACAATGACCTAAAATTCGTTTCGCATCGGGTTTCTTTCAGTTCCACCTGCTTAGGAAACAGAAAGCATGCCGATGTGTATAAGTCATGCAAAAAAAAAACGAGGCGGATTTATATTATACTGGCAGCTCATATAGCATCACCGAACAGATCTTTCCGTCACGGGATGAAATGATCCTTGAACTTTCATAATGGGCCATTTCTAAACATACATCTATCAAACAAAAGTTTCTACGGTACAATAGAAAGGCACTGCGTTCCTGCCATACGTTCTCAGAAGAACATCAGTAAACCACACGTGCATTATGTTTGACAAGAACCATCGTCACTGAATACATGTATGTTAATTAGAAAAATCTCAACTACCCCTTATTCACATTGTTGCATCAGGTCAATAACCTAAAATCGTGTTCCGGGAAAACAAAGAAAGCTGTTAGCGGGCTCTGTTAGAATCCCTCTTCCTTGTCGTACCGCACACATTGTGTTATCTCCTCCCTCAGCCAGCAGATTGGTGAAGTTTTTATTGCATGAGGGTATGTGTTATGACATGCACGGTTGCTGCGCAATGCATGGATACAGATGATGAAGAGAAATGCTTAACACAAAGCCAACATTAAAGTCCACCTTTGGATTCCCGCCAAAAGATGATGTTCAGCTTTCCCATGCATACAGCAAGCTAGCGCAGAAGTAAAGCGGAACGAACTGGTTTACGTTTATTTGGACTATTTTAAATCCGCGTGGACGCAATAAGTGGAACAACGATAACTATACTGGAAAACTAAAAAACGGTACTGGAGATAAAGGGGTGCGAATATGCTAGTAGGGAGCATACATACAGTAAGTAGCGCAGTAATTACAAGAAGTGAGTCAGAAAGCTAGTCTTATAACAAAACGATGTGGCTCATTCTCTTTAGTTCCGATTAAGATTTTTGATAAATCTGTTCCAGCATGACTTAAACCTTTCTTTCCTCCCTTCATTTCAGCTAAATTAGTCATAATTGCACTACAAGGCATGCCAAAAACACTAATCATGAGACGTTTCCCATGGTTGAATGCAACGGATAGAGAAGACGGCCTGGTTTTATTGCAGTAAATGGGTTTGTGTCAGCTGATATACAGTATGTGGGTATTTAGGGTCAAGGTGGGGACGCGGCCAGGGACTGCAGCAGATTTTTGGATGAGATTTTACTCTGAAGTGTATTACGCTGATTAAGTTAAGCATCAGATATTAATTAAGGTCTTTTACGACTGAGACATTAGGATGACTTACAGTATACAGTACCACAGTGCTGACGAATGCTCGATCGAGTAGGTCCAGGCACAAAGTTTATATTAATACTACTTTATTCGTATTAGTTTCAAGAACGGTGTGACTACAGCACACTGACCAAGCTATCTGTCTAGCAGGGACAGAAAAGGAACACACACACACGCACACACTCAGACAGCCAGTAGCAGACAGCATGCCGCAGGGGGACACTATTGTCTTCTCTTTAACAGCAGCTTTGTCATGCTGTCAAGCGCAGTTGTTACAGTAGAAAGGAAAGACAACCCGCTCGCTGTTGTCACAAATTAGCCCTGAGTGCCCTTAGTGTGGGATAACACTCTCACTTTCACCCCCAAACAATACTGATGCTTAGAGCAGACACAGCGTCTAAGCCGCAATGGGGAATGCCTGCCCTGGGGCTAAATCCTCCATAACACACACATATACACACACACACACACACACACACACACACACACAACTAATATTCAGAATCTTAGAATCTCAGAATAACAGAATGGAACATTTTGTATTGCAATATACCGTATTAAAGCAAAATCGAACATTTGTGTATAAAGTTAATCCGAACGTATGCACAGATCCAGAAAAGACAGAAAAAACATAATCCACATACTGTACATAAACAGAGGGCAAAACTTTTATGTCATCTCAGCTATAATGGCACAATTCTGACAATTCGCCAATCAAATCTCTTATCATCAAATCAGGCTTGTTTTTAAGACGATACTCATGTTAGCTCAGTATCAGGTACTGGCTGATACGCATAACTCGGATTCTGAACATTCTGTATATGTATGAATGTGTGCGCTCTCTCTCTCTCTCTCTCTCTCTCTCTCTATTCATCCAGATTCTAGGTTTGTCCCGAGCCGGTAAACCAAAGTCATTAAACCGGTTGAAAGGTTTTTAATCCTGGACACTAAATCCGTACTCATACCAGTGAACCAATCAATCTCCTCATATACAGTATAAGGGTCTTCATTAACATCTTCACCAGTACCGTACAAGTGCAGTCACCTTGGCTTACTACAACCGGACTATCTGAACTCTTCCCTTTTAAAAAAAGTGATAAGCATTTATTACAACAACACGGTGAAACGAGACAGACAGCATTTCCCTTTAAATTGTGCTTACTCATTTCGAGATCCTGTACGTCCCACGATTACTAAGCGAGAAAGAAAAGCCTCCGCAGTTCCTGTAGCCTACTGGACCTCTGTCTTTCAGTCTACCGGCTACAATCCCACGCTCTCGACCATCAACAAGATCTCTACACGCCGATGTTCATCTTGAGTGTTCGTACATGCGGAGCCACGCAGATCGCCGCCTCCTCACCGGTTCGTTGCACACGTGCCGTCTGAGAATACTTACACATCGGCTTTACAAAGAACAAGCCAAGTCTGCTTCTCTGAGCAGCTGCTGTTCTCTCGCCGGTGGGAGAAAGGCATCAAGATTCCTTGCATATCTGAGGACACAGACCTGACCGCAGGCTACGCAGAGTAAACGTCTACACGCCCCCCCCCCCCCCCGGGGGGGGGGGGCCCCCCCCGCCCCCCCCACCACCCACCCACCCACCCATCCTTACCTGAAACACAGCTGTGGCCATCCTCCGAGTGTGCCTCTGAGTGTGCGCGTACTGTTTGTGTGTAAGTAGATCCACTCTATTGCCGCATTCTCGTCATAACACTAAGGACGGCAGCGTCATTTGCTTGTTCTCTGTGGCACGAGACAGAGAAAGGTAATCCAGCCGGAGGAGAAAGGTGTGTGTGCGTGCGTGCGTGCGTGTCTGAGTGTGTGTTTGAGAATGGGTATCCCTGACTTTACCTAATTCTCCCTATTTCAACCAGGAAAAACAATCCTCAAGGTTATGGTATGAAGCAAGGAGTAAAGACAGGACCACAGCACCCAAGAGCTCAATAAGCACACTACAAGGATATCTGGAAAGTCTAGCTGCAGGCTATTGCCAATCCCCCTTTCCTCACTCTTATCCGCCCTCCCTCGCTTGCGCTCACACACTTTCTCCCTCTTGTGCTCCTTCACGCTCTGTCCCTCTGTTACACACAATGCTCCTTTTGCTCTCTCTCTCTCTCTCTCTCCCTTTCTCATGTATGTGAGCAAAAAGGAGCGGAAAAAAAAAACACAGGCCAAAAGTATACAGTCCGAAATTCCTGAACAGTGTGTGGGCTGGACTACGTTTGACAGACAAACCTCGCGCCGCATAAACGCCCTCCCTGTGCTGTTATCAAGTTCTCAGCTTACAGGTTAACACATGAGTTGACAAGCTCGCACGTCGAACAATTCACTCAGCCCAGACCTCGCAATAGTCTGCGGAGCACACACACACACACACACACACACACACACACACACACACACATTGTAGCACTTATTTATGCAACATGCTGGATCAAAATCCCTTTAATATTGCAATTACTGTACATCTGCTTAAATCAAAGTGCTGTTGTGTAAGAGTAACTCTGTTCCACATCTGGATGTATCGCACCACGCCATCGCCGATTATTTTCCCATAACAGAACATCCTCAATGTTTTTTTTTTTTTTTTTATTTCTTATATAACAGCCAGCAGCTTTTAATTCCATAAAAACATTATGAATCTGTATTCCGCTCTTACAAACAGGACAAAACATGAAACAGCCCTAAATAATAAAGCAAATATGAAATATGAATCACAGCCCAAACAGTTCATGTTAAAGACTTACTGCCATCAAGATAGGCTGGTAGGCAAATATTTGTTTAGGCATGTGAAAAAGTTTGTACTCCCTAATGGTTTCTGAATAAAGATATCTTTGTTTTACATTGAATCATCAAATAGTCTATAATATAGAAATTCAATATAGTAACAAGTTGGAGAACATGATATCAATTTCACTGTAAATATCTTAAGGTTCACTATTTGTGGCTTAACTAGTTATATTAAAGTAGGAATGGTGTAACCCTTGAGACTCAAGCAGCACATGCCAGCAATATAGCATTGGTCAATGGCAGATTAAAAAAAAACAGCTTTTAAGGAAGGGCGGCTGGTGTGTGTTAACAGGGAGGCTTCAGACATCAAATTGTTCATTTGGGTTTTCGGATATGTCAGGCAGAACAAAAGCTATCACCATTTTTAAAATGCATACATTTTACAGCTTTCGGGAATATGGGAAGGATGGTGCAAGAACTCCCCAATGCTCTTATTATTATTATTATTGTTCAAGAAACAACCTGAAAACAACCATAAAGACACATGATCATATATAGTTGTGCTATTTCTTTGCCTATGTAACCCATTATTATTATAATTGTTTCTCAGTAATGTTTGTATAGTAGGATAATTGAATATATTGCCTGGGTTGTGCTGAAAAAACATATATACTAGATTTGCCCGTGACTTCGTTCACATGGAATTTAATTGCACACTCATAATTGCATTTTAAAAGATGTACAACATCAACTGTTAAATTTTAGAATTAACTAAAATTTTTACGCGTTACCATGAAGGTGCGCAGTGGTAAAGCGCTCGCCCTATCATCCGGGGATCGCTGGTTCGGTTCCCGGGTCATGCTGTAACCTCTCACAGCCGGAGGTCTAGAGAGAGCTGATTGGCCGAGCTCTCTCAGAGGGGAGGGATGAGAGGT
>JAQMYL010000035.1:24843780-24865730 GCA_030014365.1 Clarias pachynema
GTAGTAGTAGCCTTAATGTGGGAGCCCCCTAGTGACGGGGAGGAATTGGACACGACTAAATTAGGGAGAAAATCGGGTAAAAAAAATCCAAAAAAATAATTCAAAAATAAATAAATAAATAAATGTACTGTTGAATTTTAAGATGAAGTAATGATTTTTTTCAAGGTAGAATTTTTTCTTTTTTTATTAATTTATTTAATTTAATATTATTTATTTTTTATGAGAATGGTGTTTTCCATTTAAGTTTCAAAGTAGCATATCTTTTCTCCCCGTAGGGCCCGTTGTTACCTTAAGTACAAATAAACATGTAAAAACCCCATTAAAATTAATTCAGTAGATTTTACATGATGCGTGCACAAACAGACAGTTTTACACACACACACACACACACACACGCACACGTATGTATGTATCTCTATACACACATACAGTATATATATATATATATATGTGTGTGTGTGTGTGTGTGTGTGTGTGTGTGTTTTCCCTCCAAAGAAAATAATAAAAAAAAACTTTGGTAATGCAAAAATGGGCAAAAATTCTATGGGTTTTGAGGGCTACAAGCTACAACCTACTAAACCTAAGAAAACTGTGTGTGTTTGAGCTTGATTACATTATGCTTTATAGCCAATCTAAACAAACCAGTATGCAAGCCAATTACCAACACATGTATAGCTCAGCAACTTTCCTTTTTTTACCCACAGGTTGTAAACCCTTAAAAACATAGACTTAGATCTGAATTTCCAATTAAATCGTCATTTATAATACACATCCAAAACACCCACACACCCACACACCCACAACTGAAGTTTACTTATCTTTAATGACCAAATTATGATGGAACAGTCACTCATGGAAAGAATAATAACATTCCACAAGATGCACACACAGTACATAATGCTTGAATAAGCAGATTACATAAGAAGAGATAGTGTATTTCGTAATAGTGTAACAAAGCTACTAATGTGTCAGATCCTACAGTAAGCTATCTGTTCCCTGTAAAGGGAGGGGTTTAAGAGCCTCTGAATGTTCACTGAGTTGCGGAGGCTCTTTGAAGAGCTTCAGTTTGTAACAGAACACAATGGGCTTTCTGTTAAGTTTTTTCGGAGGGGTCTGTTCAGGTTACACCCACTGCTCCCTCCCATGTATATCCTTGGCCTTCGCAAAACACACACCCTTCCACCCTCGGAAAAAAAGAAAAATGGAGTAGTGGTAGGAATGCAGCTTATTAGTTCTGAGCAGGTGAGACAATACCAATGACCGGGTTATTAATATACAAGTTGGAAGGCTATACATGAAACCTGAGTGCACAATGAAATAAGAAGAATTAATGAAGCAGCATGGTTTATCTTTAGTAGGATGGCAACATGAAAAGAACATCCTGTTCTACCTAAATGCATCTGGTTCATTCTGTTGTACCATCTAATCATAAATTGTAATGGTAGGGATGTAAAAGCAATACTTAAACCTGCACTAAAGGGAAAACACCTTTACTTTTTCTTCTCTTTTTTTTTTTTTTACAAATGGAAAAACATGTGCCATTATTGTTTGGTGATGCCGAAATAATTATACACAGGATGAGAGCTTCAAAGTGAAATGTTTGCTATAAGTGTCCTTACAGTTGTGCTCACCAGATGTTTGTGGTGTGATGCAAGAAGTTTTTATCCATTATTAACAACAAGTGTGATGAAAAAAAGAAGAAGAAAGAGACAGAACAAAGTGTAAAAGTTGTCTCTATGGAATGAAAAGAATACGATAAAGTGGTTCATGAACAGCTTGAACTAAAACAGTCTAGAACCTAAAGTTCCTTTATATAAAAAAAAAAAGAAAAAGAAACTCCCTATTTGGTCATAAGAGGAGTGCATGCAGTGCTGCATGAGGAAGTGTTCTCCTGTAAGGTGCTGGCATGTTATGAGTCTGACATAGTTCCTGTGTCCTGGCTTTTATTATCTTTTATGATCCCTGTGGTGCTGCCTGTAATAAGACAGCTACGACTATTACCAAGCTTCAGGATGGTGTGCAACTACATGTAAGGAAAAACAAAGCCTTGCCTTAGCATGGCACATTACACAGAGAGAGAGAGAGAGAGAGAGAGAGAGAGAGAGGGTGAAGCAGAGAAATAGTGTCATCCGTTGTCTGTGTTCCAAGAAAATCAGTACAGACACAATGGGGGAACATTGATTCCAAAGACTTATCTTGCTGGGACATGCCGAGGAAGATCAAAACCCCGACAGAGTGGTAAACTGCACCAGCAAACAGTTTTTCGACAGAGCACTCAATCATGCAACGCTCAATCCCGGTGCTGATGCAGAACACACTTTCACAACACACAGATAATTCATTACCCAGTGGTGTTAATTAATATTGATTAGTTGCCTTGAAATATGGATGCTGTCTCCTAACTGAACTTGTACATGCCTGTCTAATGCAGACTGTGAGAAATAAAATAAAAAATAAAAAAACTATGTGATGTAAAATGTGAGCCATTTTAGAGCTGTATACTACAGTGTACTAAGGTGGATCCACAATATCCATATATAGCAATAATCACCATAATAACTTTATTTAGTAAATTGGCATGACAATTTAATAATCCTGCTGTTATGTTATCTCTACTGTACATACTGTATCCTCCACTTAAAGCGGAGATCGCGAGTTCGATTCCCGGGTGATGCTGTAACCTCTCGAAGCCGGAGGTCTAGAGAGAGCTGACTGGCCGAGCTCTCTCAGAGGGGTGGGATGAGAGGTACTTAGTGCTCCCACATTAATCACGGCTCTACAGCCAATCAGGGGCATCTGTGAGCTCACGCAAGCGGAAGGAGCGGATAGCGCTGTCCTCCGAGTGTGTTACGCCGCCCCCAACGTTGTGTGAGCGAGCAGTTCGAAAAGATGCGGTAGGCTGGCTCATGGTTCGGAGGAAACCACGTCTTCGCCCTCCTGACTGAATGGTAGTAGTAGCTTAATGTGGGGAGGAATTGGACACGACTAAATTAGGGAGAAAATCAGGGAAAAATTTAAAAAAATTAAGTTCCATTACTTTATTACCTCGTTGTCGTCGAACGCCTGCCATGAATTGTAGTTAAAGAGGAAGAAGCTACTGGGGGAGTGGATGGGGGAGTAGGGAGGTGAGGCAGAATTTTGTAGAATTTTGTTTCACCAGTAGTTCTTTTAACCCTAACTGATGCAGTGAGTAGCTCCTGGAGGCAGTGTTATGGTCTAGGGTTGCTTCAGTTGGTCTGGTCTAGACTCTTTCACAAAATAATTGGCCACCACCAAGTCCTGACCTTAACCTCATTGAAAGTCTTTGGGATGTGCTGGAGAAGACCTTACAGAGTGTTTTGACTCTCATATTCTGAATACAAGATCTCAAGCAAAAACTAATGCAGCTCTGGAAAGAAAGAAATGCTGTGATGTTGCAGGATGTTAAAGAACCACACTCACTTACTCACTCATCGTCTATACTGTACGCTTTATCCTGTATTCAGTGTCATGGAGGCTATCCCAGGAGGGCACAGCAATCAATCTCAGGGCACACACACTCTCCGGGCAATTTGGGAACCCCAACTAGCCTAATCTGCATATCTTTTGGAGGAAACCAAAGTACCCAGAGGAAACCCACCAAGCACAAAGAGAACATACAAACCCCATGCACACAGAGGCAGGAATCAAGGAATCAAGGAGGCTAGGAATCAAACCCGGACCCTGGAGGTGCAAGGCGATAGTGCTAACCACTACACCACAGTGCCGCCATGTTATAGAAACTGAAATATATACAGTATATACAAAAAATATATACTGTAAATAAAAACTATATGCAAGTAAATACAGTATATGCAGCAAGATTTTATTTTTCCACCTCCCTAATTAGGGCGCCAGCCATTTCCCCACACACCAGTCTGCCCTCTTCTGCAGGACAGAAACTTCGAGATTTTCATGTGAGAGACAGTAGGAGGAAATGCATGCCCTTAATTATTTCCTTTTAATTCGTTTTCAAGCTAAAGCTACCTACTCAAGCCATTAAAGAATGAGGGACGAGCTGGCGACTATCGGATTAGCTGATGAGATCGGCAAGGCTGCAGGAAGAGTGCTGATTAGAAAGCTGTTAATCAAGAAAGTGTAAGATGGGCCAGGCTCTGACACAGCTGTCTCTGATGCTGAAAAGTCTCTAAAGGTTATGCATAAGAAGAGTGGAGTCAGAGATCCTTTCTTGATCAACACCAGCAGGTTTGAATGTAAGACCAGCAGTGAAGCAGCCTGGGGAATAAAGTGATGACACATGATGAGGGAAGAGGAGGAGAGTCCTATTGCACCAGAGACAGTGATTTCACTGCTGGCTGATAGAAAGGGACATGATGTTAGGCCAACGGACAGTTTGTGCTGTTCTTTCATTTACTTATCACGCCAAAAGATAAAAGTGGAGGTAAGGATTTGTTAATGCATTTATCTCTTTCTCGCTGTCAGTCGTGCTAAATAAGCAGCAGAGATCATCGGATAAAGAGCACGGGACAAGTCAATCTGAATATAATGCAGCTTTCAGGAAGAACAGTAAACAGTCCGGTGAGGATCAAGTGACTGGCTAAGACTGGTGTGTTTTTCCACCTCCAAAAAATGACCATGAAAAAAATCCTCCTGATCTTTGTGGTCATCTGAAGATGTTCGGACCAACAAAGTGAATTCAACCTACCCGAATGCTTCTAGTCCACATAAAATCAATTCGAGTGCTATAGCCATGCCCCTGTTTCTCCTAAAGTCTGCATCTAATAAGACTCTGTATAATTGTCAGTGATTGCGTCTCTATTCGCTGTCTAACTTTTTCCTCTCTCTTTACTCCTCTCCGCACTCTAGTGGGAGTAACAGCCCCTGCTCGTGCTCACTTGGCCTGCTGTGGACATTCTTTCCATGTCTTGATTACTCTTCTTTGCCAAAAGTTTGGGTGTTTCTGTTTATTTTTGTATCTAAGACCGTGCCACTGAGAGTCAAAAGAACGAAAAAATGTTGCACAATGAGCAAAGCATGAAGACAACAGAACATTAAACTAATACATCCCAGTGCACCTGAGGGGCTGGACCGGACTGGATGCATCAGCTGCGTGGATAGAACTGTGCTCTTTCGCTTCCCGGCTGAGGAGAGATCAAGGACAGAGGCCATCTGCAATCATTTTACATGGACAAATGGGCCGCTGTGCTACAAATGTTGTTGATCAGCAACTAACACCCCTTATCATCTGTGCACATGGTTTAAAGACCTCCTCCTAAGTCCCTTATATCTTTCTCTTGCTTCTGTAAGTAACTGAAAGTAATCTGTCTAGCAGACCTACATAATATTGAGTATGCTGTATATATTATACCTTTATCACAGGGTTTGTGCTTTACATAAAATGTCAAAGTCTGGTTTAAAAGTCCTTAAACTATTGAAATGATAGTAACCACCATCCTATCTTAGCAGCGCAGTCCATGCCGAGCTGGACTAGCACCTGTGATTATTATATCACTGATTACATTATAGCTGATATAATAGTGCAATGAACATTTAACCATAAAACTTCCTGAAGTTTAACCTGCACCATGATTTATATGCTTATAAATTTTACCTTAGAGTAAAAGAGCACACTTGACGAGTTGCGTCTTTCTCTCTCTCTCAAAAACACTGGCTGTTTCTGAAGACACTAGTGAGGGTCTTTGCCTTTATCTTTGATCTTAATGCCCACTTTGTTGTTGCCTTTAGCCCCTGATACCTTACCGGGTGCTACCTAATGTCATAAATAAATACGCGTGCCGACAGGTGCCTTTACGGCGCCGGCGCCTGGCAATGTCTAGATGACCGCGACTCTACCTGTTCAAAACTCAACGAGGTAGCCGCCTGCAACAATGACCACCGTAACCTTGTCCAAAATTCAGGTTGGATCAGGTTGGTTGTAGTTTGAAAGTCACAAAGTTTCTTCTACTACAGGATTGGTTGTCATTGGTAGCATTTAGCCTGTGTGATAAACATTTGACCGTTAAAACAGAAACCTAGGTAATGTAGTAATTTAATACACAGTGCAAGAAACTGTAACATTAGTGACGTGTGAAATAATTAATATTACACTAAATATTAGACAGAAAACTAAACTAGACCTTTATATCATATAGACTCAACATTTTAGATAATTAAAACCTTTATGTTTTTTGTGTGTGTAAGTATTTGTATGGATGTGTAATTCAATTGCATGTTCTTTTACAAACAAAACATGTCGACTATACTAGACTCAGTGTTCAGCTTCAAAATGATTCAGTTCCAGGATCCTTCCATTTTCGCATAAGGAGTACGTCTTATGTTACTTGAAAAACAAAGACTTCATGGCCAGGTAGTCTATGAAGATTTACTTTCGGCCTTGCGGCTGCTCCTCCATCCTTCACCGAGCCGAGTGTGCCAGGGTCACGGCCTGCGTTTTGCCATATTCACAGCATGCCCCCTATTCACATAACATGCATAATGACGCATAATACAGCCCCCCTCGGAGTTATTCCAACACATTTAAAGTACCCATGAGCGAAAAAGCAAGCTCGGGTATTTTAGGTTTATAAAAACCGTGGCACACGTTTTGAAACATGAAACAATGCAATAATTTTTCTTGCTGAAAATTAGGAGTAAGGAGATTATAAAGTATGGTCCCTAAGCAATCCGTAGCAGCATGAGATCCAATATAACTAGCCACATGATGATATTTAAATTACATTTAAAAAGGCAAAAAATAAAGTAAGGGATACAAACTCTTTTTGGGCAATAATTTAGACCTAAAGACAATCAATGTGATCGGTCTTATGAACTATGTGGTCAGAGAATGCCTAAATGACGCGTACAGTAATTCAATAAGACTTGAAACCATACCCGCCACTAACTTGAAATGATCCCATAAAGACCACAAACCATTTTCTTTCCAAATCTCAAGTCGATGCCATCAACTCTTGAGCAGCCTTTTTCATTAAATGAAAAAAAAATTAAAATACAACCTTCTTGCTCCGTGAGACCACGAACACAAACAAGGGAAGTTTACTGATTGAAACTGATGGAGCTCTTGTATTTCTAAGCAACACTGTTATGCAACAATTGAATTTTCAAAACAAAGTCTTGCCATCAGCACTGGCTTAAAACATTAGGACAATCCTGTTGGGGTCAGATATTGTTTATGCTCCATAAATGAGGAGTGAGCTTCTTACAAACGTTACAGGATATGGCTTTCAGAGCAGCACCATTAGAGTTCATGGGCACACCCTGAGAGGAAGGGGACAGTGTGAAGTCATTGTGTGCTGGAAGAGTTTACTGGAGTCATGCCATATCTTCTGAGAATGCAAAAACAGCATCCGAAGCAGAGACAAAATCAAAGTCTGTAGCGTGTACAGTACCGGAGAGGAAGGACTGAAAGCTGCCAGTTTAGGCAACACGGAAATCTTTAAAGCTTTACAGTATGAGTACCCCTCTATGCCAACCACCATGGGCATCCACTGCAGCAGCAGCACAGGAAGATTATCTTCACAAACCAAGGTTCAATTACGCAATGGCAATAAATCATCCTCTCTGTGCCAAATGATCCTTTTCCCTGGAAACCCTGGAATGAATGGCGGGGCAACAAGCACCAAACAAACCTGAGCACACTCAATGGCACAAGGGCAATGAGACGGAAACCTTCACATGAAGGCCACAGAAATAATTGTCTATCCTGCCTCTGACTTTCACTCTTAGACAGAACAGCAAACTGTCTAGCTCAACCAAGGATCATGTTTCTGAATGAAACGAGTACAGTACACTCGCACCTTCATCATGTAGGCAAGCCAGATTACACATGCATGTCGCTACAAATTACACATGCATGTGTTAGGAATTAACAACAGCCTTGCAAAATGAGTGAGGCATGAAACAAAGATGCTAATTAGTGAACACTTAACACATCAAAAAGAGCTGAAACCCTATAACTGTTGCACACCACAAACAAATTGCACAAAGCTAAACAGGCAAGAGTGCATAATTAAATGATCCTGTTTTACTGTAATCGTATTCGTTTTTTACATCATGCATCTTGCTTTTTGAGCTTTCCACTCTTACAGAGTAGAACAGACCACCATGAGTATGTGTACTACAACTACAAGGAAAAGCCTAAAAACAGGAGGGACTGTTGATTACAACACCCAAACATACTGTATACAGTATAACCCTACATGAATCAGTCAACCTTTATAGAGTATGTCTACCTAAATTCTCTAACATTATCCTAATTGCTTTTACATCTGGTAAAAGCTTCTAGGCAACACCAAAATATCAAACCACATAAATAAATCAACTCCGTTTGCTCCCCAGGTGAGGACGAGACCAACCATCATAAATGAGGACACATGCTGAAAGCCCATGCCTGATGGCTGCATAAAGAGCTGCGGGGGCATCAAAAACATGTGGGTTGTAAATACAGCCGAATAATGCCTGCGCACTGTTCTCATGCCAGCAGGAGAAAGGAGGCGCCTGGGCTTTGGTTTGGGCTGTAGGAGGGCAAAAAACGAGGAACACAAGCCACGATCATTCATTTGTTCCAGTTTCGGCACACCTTTTGGTTCGGGTATGAAATCTTACAGTGTTTGCAATAGACTGGTTTTGGTATTACTTGTGCAAGAATTCATATAAATGCAAATTATGGAGACTAGCATTTTGTAAACCTTCATGTGAGCATTTTTCACCTGAATATGATGCATCAGTGCCAGAGAAGGCCGGCTGAGTTCATCATGAACATAAGTGCACACATGCATGTCCTCCGCCCACCCAGAACTCGCACGTGCTTCACAGCCAGGACAAGACGAATGAGAACCAGGCATTCTTCCGTAGCCGTCTCCAACCAAGCCCAGTTCTGAGTCACCACATGCCTCCTGAACCAAACACAGTACTGAGTCACCATCTTGATCCTATGTTCCTCTTGGCTTGAAAAGTTGCATCTTTGGATGTCGATCCAGCATAATCTCGTCGGTGTATGGCTCCTGCGTGGCCACGCAGGGGTCAGAAAAACACTACGTTCCATTCACCAAAAGCGTCGTAAGGAAAAACATGCTTGGGACAGCCAGATTCAGGAGGCTGCTGGCACATGGCATGGCTCCTTGCAGCGTTCATCATATCTGGCAGAACAGGGAGCTGCATCCAGTTCCACCAAGAGGGAAAAGTAATAAACAGAGAGGTCATAAGTCTCTCAATAGCTGTGACTGTGCCTAAAAAAACGTCGTCTCTCAGCCGACAACATGGGGTTTAGGAGAAGGACTGAACCACAGTTAAACACTATGTGCGCAACGTCCAGCGCCAGACCAAACAGGCAAACATCTATCTGGTTTGAAAACAAAACAGCTATCAGAGTTCAAGAGACAGAATCACTTTTAGAAGGACTTGTTGTGGTGCACCCATGTTCTTGTAGAATCTGCTCTGTACAACTCTACTTGTATTATAAAAGTAGGCCATGATTGCAAGCTTACATGTCGTAGCATCAAAAACGTTCCGCACAAAAACAACATCGCGATTGGTGACGGTACATCTTTCGCCATTTCTACCCAAGACACCAAAAGGAGCAACTATTTAGCAAATCACATGCACAGATTGCCAAGACGTAAGTATAATAACTGCATATCATGAACCCATAAACACAACATCAATCACAGAATTATGCTCCCCGGGTCTTTAAACATTTATAAGCGTTTACATGAAACTATTTTCATGAGGTCATGCATTGGCTTTGTGAAAACTATGCGAACGTGTTTGGAGTAAGTGAGAGCATAGCAGACAGATCCTATAAATAGAATTCACAGATGTTAACACACATTATAGCTGAATTCACAAACAAACCAGTCATGGAATAGGCATTCTGAAGGCCCAGTGCGATACCAAATATGGCTTCGATTTTACACGTGGAAGAGGTTTATGGTAAAGAACGTATCGAAAACTGGAAATTCTCCATACAGTAGATAGTTTATCATCAACACTGCCCAAATTAGGACGGCAATTCAGAACATTTTCAGAGGCAGAGGAGTGATCTGTGACAATCTATGAACTGTTTTTTTTTTTGCTGAGTGGATGTTATCTTCCTCGCTTTAATTCATGCAAATCTACCCTGTTTCCTCTGGGGCCTGGCTCACTCGTGTGTTGTAAGTAGTATTGAATAATTTAGCCTCCCACTTAACCCATCCTGCCTTCATTTAATGATCGCACTGAGACCACTGAAGCTTTCGGAATTCGAATCATGTCAGACGTAATCCAAGCCAATAATTAATGAACTCGGCATGGACTGCGCTGTAACATGCGAAAGTCAGTTAAGCTTTCGTTAGAAGAGAGGAAACGTGCAAGACATTGAGAGGGGAAGACTTGGATAAAGTGCAGACCCACAGAGGTGTGTGTGAGGTGCTGGGAAAAGCCTGTCTGTCTGCCTAGAGCTGTGTAAGCTGCAGCACAGGACACAGTCTAAGCCTGGTCTTATCTTCCAGTCCTGGTCCTGCGGCACGGCCTCAGAAGTACACTTTATGGCCCTTTGTGGAAGACTGAACAAACAAACTCCACAATGAGAAAAAAGTGTGATAATGCCAACGATGTTTGCACATTCATAAATATAGGTATAGAAAAGAAGAAGAAAGTCAGAAGTGTAGTCAGAAGCATAAATACAGTACAGCAGGCAGTACGGTTGTAGATTGGGCAACTTTTACCTTTTATCTTTGGGTGCTGGACAAACATTAATACACTCATGGGACATTTGTATCTGATGATGTCATACACGCAATGGTGCTGTTTTCCCTGTCTTTTATTTATTCTGTCTGCCAGGGGTCTGGTGCCATGTAAACTTCACTACATGAGTATAGCTTGGCATTTATATAATTAGATATATAATTAGATTAGTTACCATATTTTTATTGTAACATCCAAATTAAATTAATCAGATCAATTTGGAATTTGCCAAATGGCATTTCACCTTTACCGCATTACACCTAAAAGGGACTCTGTCTTGTTACTGTTCTGACCCAAAACAGCTGAACCATCCATCCATCTAAAGAGATTTCCCCACTGTGGGACGAATAAAGGTATACGAGGTACAGTAGAGGCCAGTGGTGACCATTGGAGGCCAATGGTGACTATTGTATTTATTCCCATTTTCACAACCAAAGTAAGACCTCCGGTCAAGATACACGGGGAACCTAAAGACGGGGAACACCAATTACAGTAGCCTAATCTGTATGACTTTGAACTGTGGGGATGAAACCAGAGTACCCTGAGGAAACCCACCAAGCACGGGGAGAACATGCAACCTCAAAGCACACAGACCCCATGGCGGGAATCAAACCCGGACTCTGAAGGTGCACGGCGACGATACCAACCACTAAGCCAACATGCCACCAAAACCGCTGATACAACTGTATTTAGAAAACATGCTAATGCAATCCATCTGTACCAGTATAGCACCCATGATAGTTGCCTGGATATCTACATACAGTAGAGTACCAGATATTATATACTGTATATATACTTACATTTGTTCAGCATTACATTCATCATATAAAATTAAGATATGGGATAGTCTTGAATATTATGCCAGAAATTCTTACATGATGGAAGTTATCACATATCTCAAAACATAGCTTGACTTGACTTAATTCAGGGCTCATTTACAGTTGAATCGAGGAAGGCTGCCGCACGAGAGGGTCGTCCTCTCTGGTCATATTCCATGACGGAAACAAGACACTGTTCCTAGCCAGCACGGAGAGGAAGGGAACTTCCCTGCTCTACATTATTCCTCAGCACAGCTTCGCTTCCTTCAATTCACTGTACTTCACCTGAAAGCACATCATTTCCCCCTTGTTTTTGTTGTGTTCAGAGTGTGTTGGGATGATAAGGTTTTTCACGAGTAATGGCTAAAGCGATTTTTTATTTCAGGACAACATCCTGACAACACGCCTTTTTAGAGAGCTGTATGCTTATAGGAAAGTGTCACTGCTGTCTGGTGAGTTTCTGTTTGTGTATGCATGTAATTTAGCAGGCAGTTGATGGACGCACCCGTTCACAGCTCTGGAATTTCCTGTGAGTGCAAAGAGTGGCAGAGCCATAGGTAGGGCTAAGTGCCCAAAACACAGTTTACATACACGCACCCACACCCACACCCTCACACACCCACACACCCACACACACACACTTTCCATCTGCAGTAATGTGTGCCAGATGGGGCCAAGTGATGGAAGGGTGGAGGACTGGGCTGACATGATCTCTTGCTTCACTCATTCTTCAAATGCTGAAATATTCGCTCCCTCCCTCCACTGCACCCTGCTCTCCCCAATAAACCAAGCCAACCCCCCCTCCAAAACACACACACACACACACACACACACATGCACAAAACTTACTCTCACAAAACTCTCTCTCACTATGCCACTTCCCACAACTGCCCCTTTGACTGACTTGAGAACAACTCAATCATAGATTCCCCCACTGGAGGCATATCAAGGACTCTAATCTTCAGCTAGAAAAGGTTCAGCCAAGTTAAATATAGCATTTTATATATATCTAAACATGTTCTGGGACAGGGAGCATTTGTTTAGTGATCTGTAAGATGGCGGGGGAACGACACGGCCTCTGTTCCCGCCAGAGAGTTTGTAGTTATTATCAAGGCAGACATTTCCTTAGCGATAAGATTTGTTTGGTTTTTAAAGAAAAATGACCAGGATTAACACAACTTGCATAAGGAACAGCCTTTTTATTTTTACTTTCAAGAAGGAAATGTCCAAGAAACATACACAGACCATCTAGCTTCAATAATTTATAGTGCCTTTAGATAGAGTTAGAGACAATAACGCTTAATGTTACGGTTCCTTTAAGCAACATTATGTTTAGTCTGTTTAGGCGCAGTGGTAAAGTGCTCGCCCTATCATCCGGAGATCGCTGGTTTGGTTCCCGGGTGATGCTGTAACAGCCAGAGGTCTAGAAAGAGCTGATTGGTCGAGCTCTCTCAGAGGGGAGGGATGAGAGGTACCTGGCGCTCCCACATGAATCACGACTCTACAGCCAATCAGGGGCGTCTATGAGCTCACGCAAGCGGAAGGAGCGGATAGCGCTGTCCTCCGAGTGTGTTACGCCGCCCCCAACGGTGCGTGAGTGAGCAGTTCGAAAAGATGCGGTCTTTAAAAAAACGGAACAAATGTACTACTGCGACAGACTGCAAAGTGGATAAAGATACAATTTAAAAGTGGGTTGTTTATGTAACAACCTCAACAGCAACCTCATTTCCCCTCTCGTCTGTTCCAACCACTCAGCATTCAGCATCACCAGTATACTAATCACTGACCTAATCATCTGTCATCATCTTCACCGTTATCATTCCTCACTGGTTCATGCCTTAAGTTAGATGTTTGTTTGTTTTTTTGCTGTTTTTGTTTTCCTGGAATGATTTATAGGTCACTGTGTGGCTTAACAAACAAAACACATTCCTCTGAAACTGGTCAGGTACAGGGACTGGATTGAAAATGAGAGCCAAAAAAGCCAAAGTGTGAAGAACTATTCGTCAAGACTACATTAAAAATACAGGAAAGTCTGGCTCTTTGGAAGCAAAATATGAAGAAATGCAGG
Organism: Clarias pachynema; assembly: GCA_030014365.1. Classification (NCBI taxonomy): domain Eukaryota; kingdom Metazoa; phylum Chordata; class Actinopteri; order Siluriformes; family Clariidae; genus Clarias; species Clarias pachynema. The sequence continues at coordinate 24,857,386 of JAQMYL010000035.1, forward strand.
ATATCTCAAGACTTCTGCACAGGATTGTAAATTTTTCAATAATGAACAAAATAAGCAAAGATCCACCAAGTTTATTCTCTCTATGATTTAAGATATATTAATATATCCATAGTGTCTAACATTGGTGCCAATATTTACACCTGAGTTTGTTTACTTATTAAGATATATGCTCTCATTTAATGCATGCTAATGTTTTACATAATTGTAGCTATTATTTTCCATTATTATGTATTTTTGTTTATAATTTGTCTATTATTCCTGAATATTAACTAATATACTAAATAATGAGTTATGACACAAGCATAATAATGATTAATGATTTATATCAATAACAACTGAAAATGGCTTTTAAAACATATTAAATTTAAACACTAGGCAAAATGCTGGAAGAAAAAAAAAAGATAAATTATTGTACAGTAACTATGTAACATTTCTTACCTTAACTTCACATTTCTTGTGGCAAGCCAACCGGCACACTGCAAGAGAGAGAGAGAGAGAGAGAGAGAGGATAAACCCAAATTGAGTTAATGTTTACATCACAAATGATAAATCAAAGCATTATCAAATGCAATTAAATCAGAGGTTTAATAAATCAAAAGATATGCTTCATATCGGCTCCTTGCTAGAGCTGCAGCTTGTTTACTCTCAGCACACAGTCAAATATAATTTGCCAGTAGTGCCGTGACACTGCCCAGACCAAAGGCCCTGTTTCTGCTTTTTTGGCTGCTCATAGTCAAACACTGCGGTCAGGCTCATGGCCAGTTCATACTGCAGAGATCAACTCACAATCATCTTTTAATCCCGCAGCCCCAAGATGCCTCAAGCATCATAAAGCATGTGCGATGGACCACAGGCAGCTTCTGCAGTCCATGGCCAGTATTCAAAATTGATAGTGAGGAAATCGTGCTTATCAGTATTCAGCCCTTATAAGTATAAATATTAGGACTATTCACAGGTTAGGTAAGCGTTCTGCAAGGAAGACGGGTGAGATCGCATTCTGACCTTGGACTAATCTCAATATGCTCAAAACGATGTTCATCCTAAGGAGCTAAACTTTTTTTCTGGATAATTATTAAAACAAAACAAAAAATCTGTAAGGCTAATTGCTCATTTTTGGCATATTTACTTTACAGAGGAGTACATCAAATTATAGAGACTTTGCCATTATCATTTAAAAACTCAAAATAACATTTTAACATGGGGAAAAAACAGTATAGACTCCTGAAGAAACTGCATGAATTTCATGAATTCCGTTCCAGATACAGTATCAAATGCTTTGTTGTTTCCTGCAGCCTCAGAAAAATGTGAAAGCTTCATTAGTCATTTTCCCCCATTCTACCGGCTATTTTAAACCAATTGTGTTATTATCTAGTGTCTATTCTGTGATGCTATAAACAGAGCCACCATAAACTATGCAAAGTAAAAAAACAAAAAAAGGACAGATGGCACATTTTAATTGTAAAGAAATATAAAAACAGTATGTTTTGACAGTTTATAGAGATATACTGTAGAAGGAATACAAAAACAGGGAGAATATATACTGCATACATTTACACAGTATTAGGGATGGGGGGGAAATCAATTCAGTTGCTGTTTAACTACATTAAAAATATATATATTTTTGTACATTTATGAAAGAGATGAACCAGTCGATTGGACAGTGAACAGAAATGGTATCCAGTTTTGATTGGCAGTGACCGGTGATCTGCCGATCGGCCTCAGATATAAATGAGTCTGTGCACGTGTGTTAAAAGCCATACACAGCCACATGCTCACAGCCACTCATGGTGCACGCTCATGGTCAAGTTGAGTTTTTAGACTTTGGAGACATTTGAGGAGGTAAAACGTCACCGTTTCTTTATAATCCTACAGATGGTGCACTTTGAATTATTTACACATTTTTAACCCGTCTGGTACGAGTGAATTATTTGCTAGTTTTTTTTTTTTTGTTTTTTTTTTGCTCAATTTAATTTTAAGTTAAATGTTAAACTCATGTATTTGAAGCTCCTGTGCATAAAACAAAGCAAAATGAAAAAAAAAAAAAAAAGAGAGAGAGAGATAATGGTAATTTGCCAGTTCCATTTTTTGGATCCACAATATTTGTTGTTTTGTGCTTGATGACCTGAACAATCTGAAAAGAACATTTTTAATAGTTTGTCACTGAGATAAATAAAATCTATCAAGCTTATTGTACAGATACAACTAATGTGATTTCATACTCAAAATTGCTTAAAAGTTGCATGTTAGTGGTATGTGTGCATGTGTGTGTGTGTGTGTGTGTGTGTGTGTGTGCGTATATGAGAGATGTTCATATATCCTCAAATTTCATGGCCTCTTCTGAATGGATCCTCTGTGGCTGAAAATGTTAGCTGATCTCAACTTGACAGTGAAACTCTAACACCCAGTACGACAGCGAGGGAGGGAAGGTCTCACATCACATCTCTCATCTCCCTGCCCTTTTCCCCCTTCTGACTACCATCCACCCATGGATACACACACGGCAAACACCGTCCGGCACATACACACTAGACGCACTGTTCTCTTTAACTGAGATGTCATTTCACTGACAGGGGAGGACCTTGAGCAACAGAAGTTCCACATTCGCAGCCGAAATCCCCTTGCCAAGGTGGTGAAATGCCCCGAAACTCCACCCGCTGGTTCTCAGAATCGGAACACCAGAGAATATGAGGCCTTAGGAGGGGCAAACTGCAGTGGATGGCTACAGTAGACAAACTGCAGTGACTACTAGTATAGACCGAAAAACTTTTTGCAGCATTCTTTCCTTCTTTTATTTCTTCTCTTAATGCTACATTCAGCCCTCGACTTCAACAATCATGAAGAAAAAGCGCATCAGAGGCCTCCGGTAGTGGATTTCAAAGCACATCACAGAAAGTAGTGTATCATCTCTTATCTTATCTCATATATCTCATTTTAATATGAGGATTTCCAAATCTGGAGACCAAAGAGAGAACAAAGTGAAAACAAGTGCATATCCACACAAGGCCCGTTTTTTTGTTGTTTCAGGAGAAGATCAGAGAGGTATGAAGGGTTTTGGCAAGAAGCGTACATACTTCTAGGCATTGCAGGATATTTTAATTAGCTTGTAAGTCTTCTGTTTGGCTGGGAGTGTGGCAGATGTGAGACAGCCTGGTCCGAATTTCCCTCCAAACCCACCGTGTGTGTGTGTGTGTGTGTTAGCGTGTCTGTGTGCTGATGGGGGTGTGGTTATCATAAGAAAAGCAAGCATGATGATTGGCAGTATGTCTAAACTCCATTGACGTTAAACAAGTATAAAACCAGTCACTGGAACAAGTCTAAAGAATACTTTTCATCAACCTGAAACAGTATACACACTACACATAAGGTATGCCATCTGTGGAATTTATAAAGAATTCAACTATATTTGCACAAACTATTTCAGTTTGAAAAACAAACACAATGCTATTGTAAGTATTTACGGTTGAAAGTCAGAGAACATTGATAATTACTTATTTCTTGGAAACCATTTTGGTTTACGAAGAAACATGCACAAGGGTGAGGAATGTGCGTACCATGACCACTATGGAAATATATATTCACAGCAGCCATAATGTTAACAAATCAATAACATACCAGTAAACTGGTGACAGGACCATGGGCCAGCCCGTCTGGTCTGATCCCACAGAAAAGCCAATGCAGCACAAATCGCAGAAAAAGAAAAGAGTCAATGCTCCCCAGGGTATAAGAGCACCAGCAGGCAAAGAGACCAAGGCTGCCGATCTAGCCTTGGTCTCAGATCCCAATTAGAACGAGCACACATGGCATGCACCAGACAAACAAATCCAATCCATGCGGGCCCCACCACGCAGTCTAGAGCTCCCAAAGGATCCACTGCCAACATCTTGGTGCCAGACATCACAGCACACCCCCAGAAGTCTTATGAAGGAAATCTTTAAACAAAGACTTAATAACATGATGTTGAAATGTCTCATGGCAACAGCACAACTGCTGTGCTCGAGCATCTGAAAAGAAAGCGCCCGATCTCAAAACGATGACACACCAACCTAAATATCTATTACAGTGGGGGTTTTTTTTGTCTGATTGTTGGTTGGTTTTTAGTACCTGTTGTGTTTTAGTCAAGAGTTCTAGAGCAGATGCTAATGTAAACTGTTTGCCAATGTGCATTTCAATTCAGTCAGTAATGTACCTTTTGCTGATAAACAATACAAATGCATTTCTGGTTTACTATCACACTGGCTGAAATTACATTCGTTACACTACACAAGGCTGTCAGGTTGGTCAAGACTATATATATATGTGCTAATTAACAACAGACTATAGTAAACAACCATCCATTCATCTAGGAATCTCTGTAGTCCAACTAGGGACCATGGAGGCCAATGGTGATTATCGTTTTATTTATTTCCATTTTACCACTGTGGTAGGAGTACAGGTAATTTGAGAACGCCAATGACCCTAATCTGCATGTCTTTGGACTATGAAAGGAAACCGCAGAACCTGGAGGAAACGCACCAAGCACAGGGAGAACATGCAAACTGGTTCAAAATCCCAGCACCACCACACTACCACTATTGATCCCTCAAGCAAGGCTCACAACCCTCAACCGCAGAACCTGGAGGAAACGAGCACCAAGCAGAGGGAGAACATGCAAACTGCTTTAAAATCCCAGCACCACCACGCTACCACTGTTGGGCTCTCAACCCTCAACTGCTCAGACATACTGTACAGTACAAAGAGATAAAACATGTATGTTGCTATGGATAAGGGCATCTGCCAAATACTGTAACTGTAAATGAAACCAATAAAGGGACCACATCCAAATTAGGATACGAACAGCAGGAGCATAGTTTTATCCGAAATTCTAGGTGTAAAGAGGACAACAGAACTACGAGGCCTGGCGATAATCATTCACAAATTTGTTCTTGTGTTATGACAGTTATCTCAATGTGGTTAACACCAGCATTTAACGCACCCCTCAAACACTGTGGAAATGATTAGCCATGCTCTCATGGCAGAAGAGAAGATGGTACATCTGGGATTTAAGCTCTGACCTCATAAGATTCAAGCCGTTTCTAAGTGGAAACATTTGAAAGAGCTTTTCACACCCTGAATATTCCTCTATACAGAACATGCGTCTTCCCCTGACAGGCTGTCATATAGAGATACACAAGAGACACGTTTCTCTGCACATGAGTCCTGGGGTCAGCTCCTGGAGCATGGGAGGAAGGAGCAGAACTTCCATATCGGGTGTGAAAGTGTTCTGTGGGGCCCTTGCCTGCCTTTGCCTTGTTAGGAAGTCCAGGTCTTTTGGTGAGTAAACACAGCCAGGCTGAAACAGCAAGGACAGGGAGGGAAAGAAGCATGGAATGGAGTGAGAATAAAATTGAAAGGGGGAAAGAAAAGGAGGTATGGAAAACAGAAAGCTGGTTCATATCTGATTCAGAGGTTGAAGAATGTTTCTAAAGGGGAAGGGTGGACAGGCATTTCCCGAGCCAGAATTTTGGAACGGTTGGTCAGTAGTCCCAAAGGACTGGGCTGAGTTGGGGTACAAAGTGGCAATGGGATTTCCTCTCAATTCAGCTTAATAACGCACACACATATATATATATACACACACACACACAATCTACCGATCTGGGGATTTATTGCACCCAGAGCAAACCAACAGCAAATGCATGTTTCCTTCCCTGAATACCACAGCACCAAGTCATTGTTTAGAGATTTGGCTCACTCAGCATCAACACAACTACACAACGATTCTCCAGCACCAAAGCTCTAAGCTCCAAGCATGCCACAGCAAGACATGTAGCCAAACAGCTGGATGTGGACGCTTATTGTTTTATCGTCTGTCATTAGAGCCGAACACAGTACCCCACTGATCCACCGAAACCCAATCTCAGACACATAAACCACCGTGTGGCAGTCTAACAGACATAAATGATTACAGCAGGTCATAGGTCAGGTCACAGGCCACAGGCCACCAACTTCCTACATGATGACTGTTACAAGGATACCAACCGCACATCCAGCCTGGACGAGGGATATGCATACGTCTGGGATTGTAGTCAGAGGCGTCTGCAAGTGTTTAAGAATGGAAATGCATGTAAACAAACACGAAGGGCATTAACAAGAACAAGACAAGCATGGAACAAGTGCTACTAGAGTCAGAGATTAGATTAAAATATGCATACAGGCCAAAGCATGTAATTTTAATATCTTTATTCTGTTAAAAAAAAAATTTAATGATAGCATGGCTATTGTTTTCTTTTATCATTTGCTTTATTTTATCATTTTTAAATGCTTTCTTTTATTTTATTTTTTTGTTTCTTATGATGTCCATGCTTTCGTTTAAGCCCTATAATAACTGTAACTATATATCCAGTAAAATGTTTTTCATAACTCAATTGCTGCTCAGTATAACAATTTCGGACATTAACATCTTCCTTATATCCTTTTTTTTTTATAGAATCCTTGAGTTAATTTATTTTCCACTGCAAGCGGCTCTGGTGGTAGTACCAGCTGCAAAGCAAATTACAAGTTTATTAATGTGCTTGCTCTAATACATTATGGTTTCTATAGTAACAGCACTTTCAGAGGGACTTGATTGGACGATGCTCTACTTAATCTTAAAATAATATGAAACAGATTTACGAAGGTATATTTTTAACATTTATAGAAGGAGCCTGAAATGGCAGTGCTTTGTAGCAGATGTGAATAAGTTACTGTATCCAAACAGGCACTTTAATAAAAAAAATAATAAATGAATAAATAAAAAACATGCAGGTATAGAAAATGAACTAACTTTTTCTGACCAATCACATTCAAGAATCCAACACTGCAAACGTTATCAGCCAACTAGATGTTCTCATGACTGTGTTTTTATAAAAGGCCTTACATATAGTTTTATGTTCTGTTTAGGGTTTCCACTCCTGCCTTTCTCGTTTTTAACGTTAAGTGAGGTGTAAAGTAGGAAAAGCGATTTTCTGTTATCTGAGTCCAGGCAGGCAGGGCAGTCGTCCTATCGGAATGAAGCGAGCTGTAATACCCGGTGTCCACAAAGCCTTTTATCTGATGCTCATCTGGTGTGGATTTAGTGAAGGACCACTGCATTGAGCATGCCTTGTTCTAATTCTACACTAATAATGCAAGAATTCTGAGGTTTTTCGAGAGTGCTGGATAAATCATCTTTCGTACCAGCTGGTTGCACATCATGGCATATCAAAACATTTATGTTAATCAAGAGTAAGTTCTTTATGGAAAGAACATTGGGCAGCGGGTGATTTTCTCAGCATGCCAAGAATGCCTGGTGTCATCTGATCAGGATCAGGGTTGCAGTGTTTACAGTGGATGCCTGTGTCCAATAGTCCAATAGTATGCAGAACACGCATAAGGAATTTGATCATCCTGTCATGTGTTTAGTTCCTGTAACTCTCCTACACTGGCCTCTAGTGGTCAAAATGATCATTATCTGTATATGGCAAGATATCTCAGTGGTATTACATGGTATAGTCTTTAGTATAATGCTCTTTCAAGGCATGTTGTAAGGTTTTCTGATTTTTTTGTTAACATTCCCATGTCTCCATGTCCATAAAACAGTCCGCTCATTGCACTTCGTCATTCATTATATGGTAATACTTCCTACAGCTTTCCTATAACTTCCCATGTCCGGATAAATATTCATGTAAATGGCCTTCTGAAACCCTTTGTTCTAACCGGAAAATGCTAACGTGTTTCCTAATGTCTGTCTCAGGGTCTCTATATGACTTGCATGTTAATGACTTTTGTTCCTTTGATGGACAGGATGTACGTGACAGGGCACTTGGCCAAATATGGCTTAAATATGCTCTCTATACAGATAATAAACAGAGAACACATCATACATACAGTACGTGCATGTGTGTTTGTCCTTCTTTCCCAGTTTGGGGTTGTATACCAGTAAGCGTAGAAGCATCTAGCAATAATTTCTTTAATCCATAAATATTAAAATGGAATACTGTTTTATATCACAGAATTATTTCCTATGCAAATTAATCCAGATTTTATAGTGTTTGATTTATCAAAGCGATAATTCCTTTACTTCGTTTTAAACTTAACACATGGATATTTTAAAAATGTGTAGATTTATGATATACCTTTTATAATTAGGTTATTATCAATATTGGTGTTTGGAATATTTATTTACAGTAGATCACAGAATCATTTCCTATGCAAGTTAAGCCTTCGTTAAATCACACATTTTATAAATTTTTATATCTACTGTATCTGCAATAGGGCTGCACGATATTAGGAAAATATGCGATATGCAATATTGTTGTTGAATATTGCGATAACGATATTTCTTGCGA
>JAQMYL010000035.1:24865830-24883563 GCA_030014365.1 Clarias pachynema
ACTATGAATGACTTAAAACCCTCAGCAGATATTCTGATTTCTGGTTTGCTGTTACCATAGACCTGCCAACACAATATAAATTACTTTCAAACATTACTTTTTATTTACGTGTAACCATACACTCATCGATTTCATTTATCGCAACTCTCTGCGATACAGATATTGCGTATACCATTATCGCGATAACGATAATTTTTCTATATATCGTGCAGGCCTAATCTGCAATAGGACGAAGTCCTGAGAACTTTCCTGAAAAGATTTACTTTATATTTCCACATACAGTATTCCACTTTGGCATAACTTCTTTGGCGTTGCGGTTGAATCCCAAAATGCACAAAATAGAAAGGTAGTGCACTATGCAGGATATACAATACCTTGCTCCACACAAAAAGTAGTGCCCTTCGTAAGGTGTTAGAGAGGGATTTGGCAATCAGCCTTGTGTTAACCGTGAACAGAGCGGCCTGTTCAGAGCCGATTTGGAAGATGTGTTTTCTTGCTGAAAGAGCATCCATGACTGATTTTGAATGTGGGTTTTATATACAGATAATTTGTTTAGAACATAGACTGATACATACGGTATAGTTAAGTGTCCCAGTGCTGTTATGCTCGTCCAATAAGATTACTTTGTCAGAACTAATTAATTAATTAATTAATTAAACTAATTAAACTAATTAATTTCTTTAATTAATTGTTCATTTAAACAAGGTATCATATTGGGCTTTTTTCTCTACCTTGACAACATTTGAATTAAAGATCAAACAATATATAAGAGATGATCAAACGGAATTCCAGCTTTTGTTTCCTGATATTTACACTTAGAGTTGTTAAATAACTTTTTGGTCAAAACCACCCATTTTCCAAGTGACCAAACATATTGGAACACGAGAATGACAAGTGTTTCCTGTTGCACAACTGAGCCCTGTTAAACTGATTGTTTATTTCTTTAATAGCTTTAAATGTCGAACCCTGTTTTTTGCTATGCAAGACTGCATTTGTTGTTAAAAATGATAAACCAACATGAAGACGAGAGCTGTACAGCCTTTTTGAATTTCAGAAAAAAAAATCTTTGAAGCTGTGAAGAAAAACCCAAAAACAAATGTCAGTGACATCACCAACAATCTCTACAGGGGAGGCCAGGGTGAAGGGTATCACAATAACCATTTGGAGAAGACTTCAGAGCAGAAATGATTGAGGCCATACCACAAGATGCAAACCACCCATCAGAAATAAGAAACAGAAAGCCAGTTTGGAATTCAGAAAGAAATAAAGAGATGAGCCACACGAGATCTGGAACCAACATTAATCTCTACCAAAGGCCAAAGTGTAAAGAAAGAAAGAATCTGTTTATGAGCTCATTGTTCAAGCACAGTGGCATTAGTGTCATGGCTTGGACTTGCATGAGCGCCTCTGGAACAGCCTCAATAATCATTATTGATGATGTAATTCATGACGGTAGCAGAATAAATGCAGAAGTCTACAGAAACATTTAGTTCGATCATTTACAGAGAAAGGCATCCAAACTCATTTGAAAGAACTTCATTATGCAGAAAGACTATGACCCCAAACAGACTGCCAACAATGACTTAATCAGGGGAAAGAAGTCAAAGATATTAGTCCAGCCTTATAAAATTACCAGTTATCACCCAACTAAGGATGCTTTTTTACTGCTGAAGAGGAGACTCAAGGGGGAATGTTTCCCTCGCCCACTAACACACAGTTTTAACAACTGAAAGATGCTGTAAGTGGGTCACCATCTTGCTGCAGATATTTCATGCAAATGATATGCAACCAATTATTAAACATTATTTATGTTAAGTTGTTTAACATATCTAGATGTAAATATCATGAAAAAAATCTGGAAATTATGATCTAATATCTCATATTCACTTGATCTCAAACCAAAAAGTTTTCAGTATATAGTAAAAAATAAAAAATAAAAAATCTACCGTCAGATTCATATAAGCATGCATTACCATTATAATCAAATACTCATTTTGAAAATACCCTCAACAAAATGCACAGAAAATATAGCTGTCTGTGTGCATCTTGTATAAAAGGCATTGGTTAATAGAAAGCAGTTACAGCTTCAGTCATATGATTCTAAGTAATTTTCCTGAACTAAAGTGTGTGCATTCAGCTAGACCAAATAATTACTATAAATCAGTGGCAGTAACAAGAAGTAAATCATAATTCATCCTTTCTGTCATATAATCATGGAACTAACAAACTGCAGATCAAGCAACCGTCCACAAGGGGGCACTGTTACTTCAATTCAGTATTCAGCTTGAGCCCCCCCCCCCCCCCTTTTGCACTGCATTGCATGCAATTCAAGATTTTGCTGCATAAATCAGAAGAGCATGAAAAAACATTTTAACAATGTAGATATGTGCTGTTATAATATGACGATAAAATAGTAGGCATTCTTTTAAGGGGCAATACAGAGAAGAGCCATTTTTGCAGATTTAGTAATGCAGCAATGCGGAGAGTGCTGAAACAGGCAGTGGTGTAAGAGAGCTGATTAAGTTAATGATATTAAAGTCAGAGCGGGACATATCCGTCAGCAGAAGGAGCCAGTGATCGACAACATCAATCTTCTCTTCTCATTTCACTAATGCAATTCAAGGAGAGCGCAGCTGCAGCTCTAGGACACACTAACAAGCAGGGGGGGAAAGGGAGTTTAGGTTATGTAATGTGTTTGTGTGTGGACGAGGGAGTGTGTATAAGTCATGGGCCGGGGACCGTATGATGTTGACATAATGGAATGGTGTGTGTGTGTGTGAGTGCTTGCGTACATACACAGACAAGCACTATTCAATTATTCTTCCTGGAGGCACCTCATATCTCGTTTCATTCTGCCAAAGGTAACTTGCAGGGTTGTTTGCTTTTCTTACTCAATAAGGAAAAACGTCCAGTTCGGGGTTTTGCTGTTAACCTTATTTGGTAAAAAAAAAGAAAAAAAAAGAAACAGAAAGAAAGAATTTAAGAAAATGGCCTTTCAGATCAATCCAACAAAACTGTGGTCTCAAAAGGAGTGTGTTGCTTATGAGAAGCCCGGGCACGGCACACACACTGCTCGTGCCAGGTCAGTAGATGACAGTCTAAAGCAGACCCTGCTCTGGAATATCAACAAATAAATGAGCTCGTGTTCCAGAACTGGAACTGCACAGTGTGTACTGTCACAGCACCACACATACATCAAAGTGACACATACCAGGCTCTCTTGCACAAATAAGCAACCTGGACCCAGTTCCACAACCCAAAGGGAGACTCTGTGCCACAGCACATGGCAATTCAAATACAACCAAACACACTGGATCATCTCTGAACCTGAAAAAACAAAGTCAAAAACGGCTAAACACGGACTGGTCATGCTCCTACTGCTGATACACACTAAGCCTTATATTTTCCACCTCCATCATATTCTCTTCCACAGCTCAAAACTCACCCGATCCAGTCCTACAAAAAAATACACACCGGACCCTCACCCACAACCAAACACCCCTCTGGCCATCTACTTCTCTGAACCACACACTTACATCTGCTAAACACAGTCTCACAATAAACCCACTCCAACATCTTTTCTATAGCTGAAGGCACACCGAACACTCTCCAATGCTAAGAACACAGTATTTATCATCTTTTCTCTCATTGCTGAACACACAAAACACTCTCTTGCACAAGAAGAAAACAAGACAGACCCCCCACGTAAAAGCTGACCTCACACCAGACCCTCTTACATAATGAAACACACTCTGGACAATCTCAGAGAGCACTGAAATTTCACACATACTGTACGGTACTAAACATGCCTATCAGCCTCCTTTTATAGAAACAAACACATACTGTACGCTGGATCTTTTCTCTCAGGTTAAAATTGAACAAACTCTCGACTATATCCTAAAAATGACTCAGGCAAACACTAGTGCAGGGGTTCGTATGCCAGATGTGGCTCCATACTTTATTGGGATGATGCAGTCTTCAGATCTAATTAATGTAAGAGGAAATTTATATAGTTCAACATTCCTTGTTTTATAAACGTCTGCGTCTTGGTGCAGTCAATCACATGGATTTATGTTGATTATTTCTATTGAACAGATTTGTCATTTCATTATTTCTTTTGCTTCGATTCAAATTCTAAACAGACATCTCATCTGTTCAAAGTATGCCATGCTAGACAAAATGGTAATGTAATGCACGGGTATGAATATTATTTATAGCCATGTGATTATAACTAATATTTAAGCATTAAAAGGTTATTACGGTTGTAAGAATTGATTTTTATGTACCGGACTGTCAGGAATTGTAGTTAAATACCCCTGATCTAGAACATCCACATCTGCTCCAATACACACTAGAATCTGTTACATATCCAAGAACATACTGGCCTCCATGCTGCTCGAATTGTGTCATCCAGTTATAGTTACCACCATATTATGGCACCGGCACAGACCGCATACAGGTGATGGAAAGAACAGCGAAGCACGTGACTCTGGAATGTTTGTAAACAGAGTTTGGAGTGGACGGGAGAAAGGGCACCGACAGAGGTCAAACGGTGTCCGAGACAGAAAAAGCCAAGTGGCTGTTAATAAAGGGCCGTTGCCCTTCCATGAAACACTCTTTACGATTTCATTATTTCTTTAGATGGGTTAGTCAGTGTGCTGAAGAATTTCTCCTGTATACTCATGAGCATTGTCTTGCCCTCTGCCCAACCCTGCTGAATCCTGCCCCCTCACAATGACCAGAACGAGCCACTATTGTTCACTTTGTGCTCTCTATAAAGAGGGCCTGTCTCATAAATCAGGTTAATCCAGACAGCGGTCGGCTCAGACACAGAGCTGTGTGTGTATGTATGTGTGTGTTGGGGGGATAAGGGGGTGTTAACCATTGCGCCAGGCTCGTACCGCATAAGCTTGAAGTTTAGTTTTTAATCCTGATGCCAACTTGAGGATTTCACTGGTTGCTCAATGATGGAGATGGCAGAGCGCAGCGTAAGACCTGTGATGACAGCTGACTGAAACTGGCTTTAGATATCATCTTTGATGCTGGTCCAACTTCAAATGATGCTTTCAGTCTTAGTTCGGTTTACTTCACGCTGCTCCAATGGCATGACAAACAGTGTTATATTAATATTGCCAAACTGTACAACTCTAACTCTCTCTCTCTCTCTCACACACACACACACACACGCACACACAGAAAGGCTGGTACCTAGAATATGTTGATTCCAGTCCACAGATCTTTTATCAAGCTATTAAAACAATATGCGTTTCATACTGTACCTAGAACTCTCAAGTTCAAAATCCCAACATGCTGTCAACACATCAGAATCCTAAAACCATCTGAATACTCAAATTACATTGCCTACTTACATTAGTAACATAGTTTTAAAAGGTTAGCATACTGTACTGTTGCACACAGGCAGCTAGTTTATCAGTTTGTTGGCTAAGCAAACAATAATGTTACCTTGCTAGCTAGCAGTTGTAGCCTGGCTGGGGAAAAAAATAGTCTACTGTTTAATATAATCTCTTAGTTCTCTCTCTTTTTTTTTTTTTTTTACCATTTAAAGCTAGCCTAGAATACCAACACATGAAATGAAATTTTCTGTTTTTAAATGTGAGAAAGAGATAAATGCTAGTTTTGTCAGGGAAAGGATGGCATACTGTAGCTGCATAGTCATGTTGTTCATGTTGAGGTGTTACATTCAGTGTGTTTTCCACATGTGCTGAAGTTCATTTCATTTTAAATTCATTTCAAATTTGTAGCCTAAATGAAATGTTGAAATTACAATATCTACGTATATAAATAAAATGTTCTGTCCAGAACACCCACTTTCAATGATGTCCTTACGTTTTATACTGTACATTGGAGGCCCCGAAACCAATCTCAGAAAAGTTTCTGTATGTCTGTATGTCTGTCCAGCCAGATTTTGTCTTAGCATCATGCAAAACTGCCAGGACAGAATTTAAATAAACTTAACTGAAGTAAAACTTCATAAATACAATTAAAATGGTGAGTATACAGTACTGTAGGTGAAGTTATGAGCAGTTTTGTGCCAGATTACAAACTGAAAGTTTTGACAGTGTACTGCGCATGGGTCAAACAGGGGCCGCGCCTTAAATCGACCGCTGGACAGAATTTTGCAGTACTTTAACCTGCAACATAAGTGAAATATAAATGTTGAGTAAAAGCAATGTTATAAACAGTTTCTGTACGTGTTGGATTTAATAATCTACTTTAAACTAAGCTACTAATAATCTACTTGCTCAACGTTAACAAACACCTGCACCAATAGACATTAATTAGAAAAACTAAACGGAATATTTTGGCTGAAATGCGCTGGAGTAATTTTAAGACAAAACTGATCAATTTTTTTCGATTTATCATCTGTGATTATAAGTTAGAATGAGAGTGCTACCGTACGGAAAGACAGGCAGATATGTACATACAGTAGGCTTTACAGGAAGTAATATCACTGATCACATTAAAGCTAATCAGCTGATTTTTTTAGCTTTAAACTTTTAACTGTTTCTACAAACTCTTTAACCGTCAATGGCGGGTACTAACACTAGTCACAATAGGATATTATAATTATAACCGATATTAGGTTCAAGAATATCAATACCAACATTTCCAATATAAACTTTGCTAACATTATAAGTAGAAGTACTGTACAAACATATAACAGAAATAGCATCATTTTGGATGTGGATGCCAGTTTAATTTAGTCTGTAGATGTAATGATTTGTTAGAAGAGAGAGACAGTGTTCTAATTGCAAGGCTTATTGGATTAGAAATTGTATTATACAGGGACAGAGACATAAATAGCAGACAGGAGACTGGACACAAGGTCTCAAGTCACAAGGTCACAAGTCAGCTATAGTCGTATGCAAGAGGGGGAGAGACAGAGAGACTAGAGTAACTTGATAGGATTGTGTGTTTTAATTGTGGTCTTTCGATCAATGTTGATTTAAACAGAGAAGGAAGGACATTGTACTGTACCAGAGAATACAAATGCTCATATGCAAAACAGATTAATGAAAGGAAAGCATGGATTTGATTAACCTTTATGTAAATATGTAAACCAGAATGATATGCTCAATTGAAATAAAGCTGCATTATAGCTAATCCAGGTGTTTACACTTGGAATGCCAAGCATGAGGTGGGAATACAACCTAGATGGGATGACCTTTCATCCTAGTGCACCATGTGCACACAAACACTTGTACCGAAGGGCATTTTAGAGTCACAAATCTCCTAATGTTTTTGAGATATAGATGGAAACTTGGCTCCTTAAAAAAAATAATAAAATAAAAAAGATCACATAATTCTCCACACAATTCCAGACAGACATTTGACCTCAGGACCTAACCAGGGACCACAAAGCAATGAACTGTCAACTGTACTGCACCACCATGCCACCATAAAAATGATGATGATCATGATGCTTTCTTTCTTCCCTGTTAACAGTCAAAAAAGTCATCTTCGGTTTTACTGAAGTGATATTTAATGTGAGATAACACAGCATCATTAATTGTAAATGGCACTAAACACTGCTGAGTTGTTCTTTACTGCATTCTCCTACAAGGCAGTAATGATAAAGCTATCAAGCATCACTAGACACAGAAAATATACAGACCTAAAGGCAAGAGTCCATGATAATGGACTGAATCCAGTCATTTGCAGCAATGAAACAACTCCAAAAACTGATGTAAGACAATGAGCTCTCAGCATTTAGTCTGTAGCTGTTTGCTTAAATCACCAGATGTCTTTTTTTATTTGCAGATGAAGCACAGTGTCTAGTAATAAAAGTGCTTTATCATCCTGTTATATGGCTTACCAAGAGTGAATCCAAACAATCTGCATAGAATAAGATATACAACTATTGTTCATTTTTTCTTTACTCAGTGTGAACCAGGAATACAAATTACAAATGTCCTAAACATTAAAAGCAAATACAAGTACATATTGTACAAGCATAGTCTGTAATCAGGACTCATAACATAAATCTTAAAATTCTACTCCACACACAGTGCTTGAATCTATCCTTTTAATTAAAGAGAGTGCTGTTTGTTAAAAAAAATATGGAAGAGAACCATAACCTATTGACTTTTGTTACCACTTCCCCCTGTCTTGTACAGTCGAGAGTCAGCAGGAGGTTTCAGCATGATGGAGCTGTCTTCCATATAGACTATGATGGATTGTGTTGTGGTTAAACAAGAATATTTACCTTTAGGAGCAGCTGCTAATCATCTCTAACTTAGTAACTCGCTAATACAGGGCTAATCAGCCTCGGTGTCCAGAGACGTGTGACAGTGACAGGTTTTATGGCACTAAAGGGAAATCATTACCTTCTTTTAAACAATTAGTCCAGTGGCATGGAATTAAGATATGCACAAACTCCAGTCACATATAAATTCAGGGCAGGAAGCGTATGTACTTATTAGTGCTGTCAATTGATTAAAAAATAAATTTATAAACAATTTTAAAATATGCGAGATCTACTTGTATTACAAACGTGCAATGTTGGAATAAAGAAACGATTACAAAAACTTGTTAGAAGTAACAAATTATGCCGTTTTATAATATCTCAAACATTAACGTATGTTCCTATAATATCCATTATGTCCTGTTCAACTTGGCCAGAGTGTACTGTATGACTGCAGTTGCCATTATCCTTGATTAGATGGGCTGTTATACAGAGGTAATTATGGCTACTTTCTGATGTCCATTGGTCTCCAGTAAGTGCAATAAAAGTACTGTAACTTTTGCCACCACCTTACCTTCACAGCCTGTTTAAAGTCTCTTACATTTAAAGTATTTTTGTAAAAATAGTTCAACTTAAAAGGTAGCTCAAGCACACAGCTTTGGTTTTATCTAAACTTCCATCTAGAAGCTTTTTATAATGAAAATTGCCATTCAGCACACCTTGTGATGTTTCCTCTTATTATCCATGATAAAACTTGCCATTATCACACAGCTGGGTAACAACACTGCGATTATGGGAAGCCATTATGGTCAAACAGATTAATATGATTAATGTTAAAATTTCTAGATTAATCACATGCATTAAGACATCAATATTGACAGCCATAGTATTTATTTCAGTCTTTACAGGCAATCCAAAATCCTGCATGACAATGTTGTAACTTTTGGTCTATATACTATGGCGGCCATTTAGGGACAAAGAGCATTCAAAAGTGAAAGTACAAACATTATGTAAACACTGATTGACGTCTCCTCCATTGGTACTTTCTGGTCTGTATAGACCTGGACAAATAGAGCTTATCACTCCCCCTGGCATCCCAGAGTACTTCTGGTATAGCAAATCTCTTTTGCAGCTTTTTTTTTGTTTGTTTTGTTTTTTTTTGCATGTGCTTTGACTTTTGTATGTGTTTTTAAATTTGAGGCATGTTTCTGTTATGTTTGCGCTTTCGCTTTTGTATGCCTTCTGCTAGGAGCGTCCTTCAAACTGCAAAATAAATTGTATGTTCATACTAAGGTCCTTGTGCTAATACATACTGTAAGCTAGAATACATTAGCTGTCCATAGCTAGAATTTTTACAGGGATATGGTCGATATCACATATACTGTATAAACTTCCACTTTGTTGATATGATAAAGATAAATAACTTTACCTGAAAAAAACACTGTTCTTTAACACAATTTTTGCATAGTTTACCATAGTGTAAGACAAAAACTGCACTTCAGGACGTTGTATTATTTTTTAAATGCTGTAACGGTATACAACATGTTGAGCCACATCACTCCACCCCATCACTGTTTTTCTTTTTTTTTCCATATAACACAATGTCCTGAAATATTTAATTCTTATTTAGTCAGTTTAGTGAGCCTTGATCCATGATTGATTGCTATTTCATGGTTGCATCCATTATCTGATAAGGAAATCGTTAAAATCTGTATGATCCCTGTAACTGAAAGTAATAATAAGAAGAAGAAGAAGAATCTTAGAGACCTACAGCATGTTCGCTGATCAATAAGACAATACAAAGCTAAAACGTTTTCTAATTTGTTGGTCCTGGCTATCTGATCAGGATGGACATCCATAACAGGGAAACTCAAATATCAGCCTCTAAATATGTCTCTCAATGCAGAATGCTTGACACACAGAGTTGAGCATTTTCACGACGGTGACAGAGCCTGATGTGTCTCATGTCTCTAAAACGTTTTTGTTTTTGTTCTGTTTTTGTTCCTCTCGCCCAGTTCTTTATGTCCATTGCACAACAATACTGTTTCTCTTGGCACAGCTTAAACCATCATAAGACCATATTAAATATCTGTGTCAAGCAGGTACAGAGATAACAACTGAAGTAAAAACAGGCAAGATTTCAGAGATTTCGGATTTCACTCGGACGTAAATGGGCTGTTTATACAGGCACCACTGGCTAAATGTGTTTGGCCACCCTGTGCTTTGTTTCCTGAGGAAGGCATTGTTCCATGAAGTCTTTTCCTTGCTGAGATCACAGAGCAAATGTGAGACTTTTGGAAAGTTTTTTGCATGATGTGCAGTTCAGGAAGCTGGGAGAAATGATAGATGCTCTGTTTTGCTATCTCTTTTCGTTCTGTCAAAGCCAGGCCAACAGGCCAAACGCCCAACAGGTGTACAGTATCAGGACGGCCAGGTATTTTTAATAACAGGAACTCAATGTGTATGCTTTTGTGTCATTAATGTGTCATGCTTTTAACCTAACCAGTATATATGTGTGACTGGGGTGAAATGTATGCTGGTTCTATTGGAACCAGCATTAACGTTTGCCTCAATTTGAGCTACAGTAGCTCTTCTATTGAATCAGATTATACGGGCCAGACTTCACTCCCCTTCTGTATCAGTAAGCCTTGGCCACCCATGAGTCTGTCGCCAGTTCACCGGTTTTCCTGGCTTGGATCACTTTTGGTATGTCCTGACCAATGTAAACCAAAACCATTCCACAAGAGGCGGAATTTTTGGAGTTGCTCTGACCCAGATGTTTAGCCATTACAAGTGGTCCAAGTAAGGAAAACCAATGAATTGGCGACATGGTCATGTGTGGATAAGGCTTACTGATGCACATGGGGAGTGAAGGCTGGCCTGTGTGGTCAGATCCAATTGAGGAAAAGGTTAATGCTGGTCTCCATACTGTAGAAAGGTGTCAGAACACACAGTTCATCACTGTTATGGTGGCAAAAGGGTGGACCTATTCAATAAGAGGCAGGTTGTCATAATGTCTTGGCTGATCGTTGTGTATTTGTTTGTTTTTTTCTAGTTACGCAAAGATGGCTAGATCTAAGGGCCTAATCAATATTAGGCAGGTAGTCATAACGTGATGACTGATGTGTGTACTGTATATGCATAAAATTATCACAGCTAAGATTTTATCATAATTTTACCCACATAAATGTTGTCAATCAAACAAAAATAGCCCTTTCTATAGCACATTCTGTTTGTTTTCCCACAACAAACTGAACATATTTTGTCAACTGATATAATATTTTATCACCTTTTCTAATATTATTAACCAATATCAGCAAAAAGTCTACACACTGTACTGTAAAGGAGAAGTTTTAGCTTACGTGAGACATGGCAGAAAAAAATTAATTAAATTGTGTGCTCAGTGGGTAAGAGATATCAAGGTCATGGCGTGCTTTCAGTGTGACTTAAGCTAAATGTCAAAATCATGCATAACTGGGACGTGCCTCTAGAGAATTTTTAAGTTTGACCATGTAGTGTTATGAAATACAGTGACCTTTAATCGGCTGGTGTCTAAAGGCTGCCACTGATTCTCAGAGCTCATTAATCTAAGACAAAGGTTTTCCTACTTTGTCTTTGCCTTGCATAGACACAATGTTTTCCCTACTCTAAATGAACTACAGTCAGGTTCAAAAGTTAGTACCCCCTCTTATAATTCTGTGTAATTTTCTATAAAAGCATTGTGAAAATCATCTAATCATAAAAGGTCTTAGTATTGGGCCAATACAACCTCAGACAAACAACATGCAACCTTTTTCACCATGCAATTATTTATTTAAGTGAAATGAAATCAAAAGAAAAAAGAAGTGTGCATTAATAAATACCCCTTAATGCTTCCACAGGATTTAAGAGGGCAAGTTGTGGCCAGATGGTACTAGTCATCAGCACTTGATTATTTGATCATCAGCACGTGTGTAGACCTCTATAAAAGCAGACATTTTGGCAGTCAAAGAAATCCCAATAAAAAAACAAGAGGCTTAACTTAGCGTGTTAAAGGTTAAAGTCCATGACAGCACAATTAGAAGAAGACCGAACAAGTATGGGTTGTTTGGAAGAGTTAAGTGGAGGGGGATGCAAAACTCTGTCTGAACAAACCTCATATGTCCAATGGACAAATAAGACCAAAGTTGTTTGGTCTTAATGCACAGCATTAGTTTTTGTTTGGCAAAAACCAAATATCATTTCAACAGAAACACCTTATACACTCTGTCAAGGACGGCGGTGGAGAGGTGATGATTTGGGCTTGAGAAGTAAAGATTTCTGCAGCCACAAAACCTGGGCACCTTGAAGTCATTGAGTCAACCATGAACTCCACTGTATACCAGAGTACTCTAGCGGTGAATGTGAGGCCCTCTGCCCAACAGCTAAAGCTTGGCCGAAACTGGTACAACAGGACAATGATCCAATGCACACCAGTAAATCTACATGAGCAATAAACAAATCAAGGTTTTGGAATGACCTTTCGAAGTTCAGACCGCAACCCAACTAAAATGCTGTAGTGGGACCTTAAGAGATGTGGGCATAAACGAATGCCCAAAAACCTTGAATAAACTGAAGAAATATTTAAAGAAGAATGAGCCAAAATTCCTACGCAATGAAGTGAAAAACTGATAAAGTCATACAGGAAACGATTTCTTTTTCTTTTTTTTTGGCTTCATTTTTGTTAAATCAATAATGGCACGGTGAAAAAAGTTCTATGATGTCCTTCCTCTGAGGTTGTACTCGTCTAATACTGAGACCGGATGGTTTTTACACAAAAAAACATACAATTAAAAGAGGGATACTAATGTTAAAAATGACTGTACAGCACTGACAAAACTGTCACTTCATTTAGTCATTAAGTAGTAATATGTTTTATATAAAATAAATTAATCATTTACCAAAAATCCTCTCTTTTCTTCTTTTTACCAGTGGCACGAAAAAGTCTACATTTTTTAGCTATTTCTACATCTAATATTGGCAAAAATATTGCTTGTCTTGTTGTCAGTGATATACACTCTCACAGAATATATTTGTCACAAATACGTCTTTATTTTTATTTCTGTCACTGTGATTACTGTATCTGTTTTTGGTTTCCACCAGCGCTCCATCCCATGAGACTCTAATGGCATAGAAGAAATGTAATAAAACCACCATATTGCAATATCCAGATTTTAGAGCTCAAAGCCAAAAGCCCCAAACCACAAGCTTATGACCGTCCTTCTATGTGATCTTCTTTAATTTATAGGGTGGACTGTGGACGCAAAGGCATTTGTTTTAGGATTTGTATAGTGTGTGCCAAACAGCACATGTGGAATTTAAATATATACTACGAGTCAAACCAGGACTTTGAATCCCAAACACCTCTCTAACCCACTTGGTATGTTGTACAAGGGATTCTACACCCTACATAGTGCACTCGCTTTCCATTTTACACTATTTGGAAATCAACCCTGAAACTGTTAGTTAAGCGGAGACATAAACAGAAACTTTCAAGATTTACAGGACAGTCCACCACCTTCAAGATTTATTCGCCTTGCCTTTTGACTACAAAGTACCGGTAAGAATTTAAAACCACCTTCACCCCAGGGGATTATATAGAGAAATAATGTTAGTTTTATTCTCATAAACCACTCTCTCATTCATTCTTTATACTGCTCATTCTGTACAGGGTCATTGGAGGACTGGAGCCTTTTCCCAAGAGACTCGGGCACTAGGTGCGGTACACCCTGGATTTCATGTCTATCCATTGTAGAGCAAACATGCACACACACTCACAAATACACACACTACAGACAATTTGGAAACTGCTATTAGACTAATCTGCATGTCTTTGGACTGTGGGAGGAAACTCCGTACTCCGTTACTTCGGAGAAAACCCACCAAGTACAGGGAGAACATGTAAACTCCATGCACACAGACCCGAAGGTGGTCTCGAATCCTGAACCCGTGGCGGTGCAAGACCATAGTGCTAACCACTAAGCTGTGTTCTGTTATTTTGAACAATCAAAATTCCTGGTTTGATGTGAACGCCCCTTCTATAAGCATTTGTTTTTTTGTTTTAATTCTTAGATTATATGTTTGAGAAGTAGGACAGGGTTAAGCTGAGTAGCCAGGTCATTAAAAATAGTAGAGGGGGGGTATATATAAATTAGGAACCTTCTGTTTCAGCATACAATTTTCCTGCCATTTTTTCTTGCTTGCCTCCTGTCTCAACTCAGAATCTCCTTCCAGAAAATCATAAGACCACACTCTCCTCCTGGGATTTAATCATGTTAATAATCGAATATGATCTGCAGAGGCCTCTCAGCCGTGCTGGAAGCCATCATTATTGCCCCTTTGCTCTGCATCATCCCAGAAACTCCTAACCTTCTTCTATTACCGCTCATCAGGAGCTGATGACCCCCTCACACACACCCTCATCCAGTACTGACCTCTGCAGATGAGTCCGTCTTTGCTGAGCGTCTGCTTACACACGCCACAATGCTTGTTCTTCTTAAACGTCTTCACCCGAAATGTGTGAGAGTGAACAGCCTCAAAATCCTCCGGCTACAAAAAAAAACATAAGAAGCAGATTTAGAAACAACGCATGCTGTACAAATATACAAGCAATACACATTAAAACTGCAGTTGTCTTAAATATCATGTTTTAAATATCCGTGTTTAACAGCTGTTTTAAAAATGATTACTCCCAGGTTAATACAGACATGCTGCCAATGCAGATGTAAAGTTCTCAACATGGGGTAATAGGCATGAACGCTTTCCCTTTCATCATTCAACATGGCTGAAACAAAATTCCTGGAACCCACTTAGCCAGAGCCAGTCATTTCAATCTCAAGCACTAAAATACCGTATGACATCTCTGACATCATTAGCATATCAGGCATGCTTCGTCTTGAAAAACTAGTGTAGTGGAGCCCTATCATATAACTATAACACAATATAAATCTGATCCCATAGTATTAATTTAGAAGTCAATATGTCAACTCAATATGTCATTAGGTACTCAGTGACTCACCATCTCAGACTCCTGAAAGAGTAAAAACCTAGTAGTTAAAGAGGATTTATGGTGTCAAATAAATTAACTAGACAATCATTAAGTGACTAGCGTGCTCAAATAATATACTAGTATGTTGTTATTCATTCATTCAGCTTCTATGAATGTATATCCTGTATAACTCATAGGGGCCTTGGAGCCTCTCCGTGGAGACTTTGGGCATGAGGCACCCTTGGAATAGGGTGCCAATCCATCACACGGCACACAAACACACACTATGGGCAATTCACTGTGGGAGGAAACCGGAGCACCTACAAAGCACACAGACCCATAGTGGGACTTGAACCGTTGACCCTGGACGTGTGAAGCCACAGTTCCAACCAATACACCACCGTGCCACCATGCAACAGGTTCTAAAAAGTACTGTATTTCACAGTATTATTTGCTCATTTGGTAGCCAAAAGTGAGAAAATCATACTGTAACTGTGGCAGCTTGGCACTTATTGATTTTTCAGCTCATTTGAAATAAAATTTCATTTATGCTTTCAACAATGTCAACAATGGTCATTGTTACAAAGTAGCTTTACAGATATCCAGATGTACTTTGTTAAATTTGACAGTTTTAAGAACTGTAACACGTAGATTGCAGCCAGCACTTGCAACAACCTTTTTTTTATTATTATTTTCACAATGATCTAGATGTATTTAGGAAGTCATTAACCATCACAACTACACTTTACAGACACAACTGTTTTGTCCTTTGGGAGCAGAGATTTTGCCTGACAAGGTAGTCGCACTATACCATATACAATGACATAGTTGGCTCGGTGACAGAACTGACATACAATCTGCTGGACAGTTTCTAGCTGGATGAAAAACTAAATCTGCAGTCATCAGCAAGATCTTCCGCCAGGGCAAAAGTAGGAATGAAAGGCCGTCCAAAAACAATAAAGCTTTGAACAAAATAGGAAGGACCACAAATGTGATATGCAAGCAATGGAAGCAAATTTTTTATTCGATACCATATACCAAGGACCTGCTTTCATAAGCCTCTGTGTGTGGTTTTTCTAATACACAAAGACCTTCTCTCCTTATCTGGATTCGGTCATGTTCTGGTTGGTGTTAGCATTGAGGAAATGAGAAAAATATATTTTCCCCTTTCGTGTTCAATTCATCCCTTGACTGAGGTCCATGGTGACTCAGACACGGTGACACCACTTCCTTTGAGTATTTGCTCAGATGTTTTCCATTTGGAGCTGAACATGTCTGCCCAGGCTCGAAAACTACAGTACAGTACACCACTGGTTTGCATAGAAATAATAATAATAATAAAAAACAGTAGAGATTCTCTTAAACCTGAGAACTTCTAAAAGAAAAAAAAAAACAGGTAAATGTGAAACGGTTATAAAGGACTGAACAAAAGGAAGTGCTAGCTCTTCATCAGAGAGTAGTTACTTTGCCTGACGTCCAGATTTCCATCATCCTTATAACCATAACCAGCATTTATCTCCTCACTTCCATTGTCATCTCTTCACTTTGAGAAAGTCCATGAACCAGGTCAAGAACTGCTGCAGGTGAGGGCTATAGACAGCATGCAAGAAAGGGTTGCAACATGTTTGCCTGGAACATAGACAGTCTGGGCACACAGCATGGAAAAGACCAGGGGTTTTCTCAGACAGACATAAAGAGACCTGGCACGCCACTGCTGCTAATGATCTTCTCATTACAGCCTGTGGAAAACTAGGGCTAAGAGATCTGCCATCATATACGTAAGCCTAAAGCACTTCAACAGAACCTGATTCTTTGTGTGTGTGTGTGTGTGTGTGTGTGTGTGTGTGTGTGTGTGTGTGTGTGTGTGTGTGTGTGTGTGTGGCATTACTGTACCGCCCACTGTAAGTACACCTGAAGGTTAACAGACCAAGACATGGCTTTGTTGAACAGGAAATTCCAGGGTCTGGTTCTCATGAGAGAGTATGACTTCATTTGCAGGTACCCTTATAGCCACAAACAGTGCAATCCCAGAACAAAGGTCCAATATTACTGTTCATTAAGTATATGACATAGTTCCCACAACTCTAGAAACATAACTTGGCAAAACTTTTAAAAATAACAACTAACCACAATATTAACAGCAGTACTGTAACTCCTAGTGCTAGGTAAACCCATTATCTAGGACAAATAACATGAACATTAATTACTACTATATGAACAGCATTTAAAAAGTCATAACATAAAAATGAGATAAAAAGTAACTATGGTGTTGTTTGATATCAGTGCATCTTGTCCTAGATTTTGTCCTAAATTGAAAAACAAAATCTTGGTGAGGCAGATAGAAGTGGACGAGGAATGACTGAAGCAAGCAATATAGAGCTGGGACTGAGGGGAATGAGTAACTACAATATGAAGAGCTAAATATTCATGGCTTAGTGGGATTAAGTCAGTCAGTCAGTCAGTCATCTTCTATACCGCTTTATCCTGTATTCAGGGTCGCGGGGACCTGGAGCCTATCCCA
>JAQMYL010000035.1:24891162-24923207 GCA_030014365.1 Clarias pachynema
GTCCCAAGCCCGGATAAAATGGGAGGGTTGCGTCAGGAAGGGCATCCGGCGTAAAACCTGTGCCAAGTTGTTGTGCGCACTGGATATTCCGCTGTGGCGACCCCTTGCTGGGAGCAGCCGAAAGACCAACAACAACAACATTGTGTAGGTACCCTTTGTGCCACCAGGGCAGTTCTGACCCCAACAGGGCACGATTCTACAAGACATGGCACAAGATCTGGCTCCATGAAGTTGACAGTGGATCCTTTGGGCTTTGTGGGTCGTTGCGTTGGTCTTCCATGGATCAGACTTGTTTCTCTGGAGCCATGAAAAAGTATTTGCCCTTTCCTGAATTTTTTTTTTTTTTTTGGCATATTATGCATATCACACTGAAATGATTGAGATCATCAAACAAATTTTAATATTACACAAAAGATAATCCAAGTAAATACGAAATTCAGTTTTTAAATGATGATTTCATTCATTTAGGGGAGAAAGCTGCCCAAACCTACTTGGCCCTATGTGAAAAAGTAATTACCCCCTTGCTAAATCATGAATGAATTGTAATTAGTTAAAATTCACTTGCCACACTCAGGCATGATTACTGCCAGACCTGTTGAATCAAAAAATCACTTAAATAGAACCTTTCTGACAAAATCAAGCATGCTAAAAGATTTAAAAAAACAAAAACATGAATTGATGAATTACATTGACACGTTGATATGGCACTGCCCCGGTTTGATGAATTAACACTTTTATATCAAGTTCTTTTTTTTTCATTGATTAAATGGAGAACACGCCATACCCTCCACAAGGTCACATGAACAGTAAACAGTAGTTACCATAGAAATTCTGATGTATCAGCAATCACATAAACATGTGACACCCCAAACTTCTGCCAGAGCTGCTGTTTTACTTGTTATAATTTATTCTGATATATCAACAAAGAGCTCATCTTAATTGTGGGGTTTTGTTCCTATACTGTGTTCCTTTACTCATGCTTTTGGAGAAATGGGGTTGATGCTACAGTTTGTTTTCTCAGAATGGGAGGGACTCTGAAATGGATATAAACACTCAACCACACACATTTCATTACCTCACACAAATGTACTTGCCAAGATATCTCATAAATCTCAATTCACAAAGTGAAGACATGCACGCAACATGAACGCCCAAACGCACGCAAACACATGCACATTCTGGAGATCATGCTTCTTTATTTACCTCACTACCTTGTAAATGTACCACCCACGGACAAAGACACACTAAATAGTGGATGGTTGATATAGAAGAGTCATTTACAGCTTGTAAATGGTTATAGTGTCTCAGAATCACACGTTTAAGAGCTTTTACAGGAGGAACAGAACTAATCATCCGTAAGTAGAGTTTTTTTTTTTTTTTAATGTAAGTTGGTTTTGGGTTATTAATTTAACTGGGGCATATCTGCCAAAATGCATTGTTTTACATGTGTTTTAAAAAAGAAAAAAAAAATCTGTTTATTCGGGCTACATTTGCATAATGTGCACATGGTACACATGTTGCTCCATATTGGCAGTGTCTGATAGTTTGACCTTCTTGTCACACTTTGATCTGTTGAAACAGGAGGCGTGGCCTTAATTGCTTCCCTAATTACCTGCCCCCAGGTTTTAACCAGTCAGAATCCTTGCACGGTGTGGAGATGTTTCAGAGTTACACAAAATGACCTCCAACTCTCTGCACCTCAGCACCTGGAGTCTCTCAGAAAACAACCCCCCGGCAACCGTTCTGCTTTCTTTCACAACGGCACTATTCTTCCACCCACAAAACATTAGCCAGCAGGGGCACCTAACCTCTGACCCCATCATCCCTCTCCTTCCACCCTCTCCGACCCTGCATCCACTTGGACACACCGAGGATGTCTGACCTCCTTTCTCCTGTGTTTTCTCCCACCGTTCTGTCCTACTCTCTACTCGTTTTTTTTTTCTCTCTCTTTCTCTCACTCTCTGGTAAGGAGGAAGCCCCCACATGAAGTTTCTGAAATTAGATCTTGGGATTTGGGGAGGGGGAGCACTCATGGGTGATAATCAATTGACTTAGGAAGGGGGAAAAAATCTTAAAATAGCTCATCTTTACAACATCTTTTATGCATTTCAAAATAACTGTAATGCCGAAAGTAAAACATGCTCCGGTGTGCTTTTACTCCAATATGGCTCTGACTCAGCATGAGTAGGCCACATTAGGAAGTATGTAGTATATCTGAGACGTACATCCTGTCTCAAAGACGAAAGCATAAGCAATCCAACCTACAGTATGTAACAGAGATCGTACCACTGCAACACTGTATATACACAGCAATGTATACTTATGCAGGAAGACAGGAAAAATAATATCCTGTAAAGAATTTCATAGCAAGCCTTAACTTCCGCTCTTAAACCAGAACATGCAAGTGCCTTTTGCTTCTCAGGATAGCACTTAAATATTTAGTATGTATTCAACATTTCGAACCAAAGCAACAGAAGGCTGCTAGTAAAAATAGCACACCCTCTATCTGAATTTAATCACCTGCTAGCCTGCACTGCCCAAACAGCCCACTACCTCAGTGTTCCCTTAATGTTTAGATGATTGCAACAAGGCAAGAAAACTGACGCATGTGATTTATTATAATAAATGTGTTTACTTTGTGCAGACACTCTGTCAGCCACTACTGCATCAATCCAGTCCCAAAGCCAAATATTTCTTTTTCATCACCCCAGCCCAAATCCCCACAACCTTTCCTCTCACTTCACACCCAAATCCACAAACATTGCCTCTTTACTTCAAATCCTACAAGCCATCCTTCTTACCCTAGCCCCATTACCCACAAGCCACCCCTCCTACTCCAGCCACAAATCCTCAAACCGACCCTTTCACTCCATTCTCAAATCCCCCCAGGCCTTCCCTCTCATCCAAGCCCCAAATCCTCAAGGCTTTCCTCCTACTCCAGCCCCAAATCCCATCAAACCATCCATCTAAGTTCATCCCTAAATCCCCACCATTTCTCCTCTCACCCAAGACCCGGATCCCCAGGAAACTTCCGTCTCACTGCAGGCGTAAAACCGAAGAAACTTGATCCATCATCCTATCGTCAAAGTCACACAGTACAAATCTATCACCTCAACACCAAAGCTCTATCGTCGAGTTTAAACAGTCCAAATCCCAAACCCCATAGTATTATTTCACAGTTCGAACCAACCACCCTGTTTTAAACTCCCTACTGATCTATGCTATTACGTACTCCAGCCCCTAAATTCCCACAGTCCTGCTCTATCACCCATACCCAAAGCCTCACAATCCTATTCCTATCACTCCACCCCACCCCATTTATCTCCACAATCCTGCTCCATTACCCCAGTCACAAATCCTTCTACACCACCCCCAAAGCCTCACAATTCATGAGCACCACCCAGTCCCAAATCCCCACAATACTGCTTCATTAGCCAACTTTAAACTACCATAGATCTTTCATCATCAACACAGACCAACCCCCAGCCCCTAAAAAGGCCCACAATTGTACTTGACCATTCCAGGCATAATTTTCCTTGTATCTTCGTAAACCATATTCATCTTAGCAATTCTCCTTAAAATGAGAATAGCAATTGAAGAATGCAAAAAGATCAACTAGCCTCATGCATTTGTCCCATTCAGTCGAATGTTCTATAGCTTTACAGCTATTCAGGAATGTTCTTAATCAGCTACAGACACTTCCAGATGATTCAGAGCATATGTGCATACATTTTCAACATATCAGTTCCATGAGTTGGTCTTGTTAGATCAAACGCTGTAGCAACCATACATAACGAATAAATACAAATACACTTTGCCAAAAGAACTGGTTTACATTTTCAGTCCTGCAGAAATTACGACGTATGCAGTAGACCAGTTGCTTGCAATGTTAACAATAACTCTCAGAAGCCTTCAGGCAACCTGTTATGACCATTTGTACTTGCACTTGTGTGTGTATGTGTGCGTAGAGGGGACAACTTGTGTTCAAACCACTAGCGGCATACCACAGAAACCATCCTATTTCTTTCCAGAAATTTCATCACTCAAGTTCAACAATGCATCCTGCACACTAAATCATTCACCGAGCATAGAGCTCACTCTATCATTTACACACTGGGGTAGCAGCAAAGGCATAAATCCTGCCTCTAAGAAACAGCTAAAAGGCAGCTTGCCTGGTGTCTGCTGCAAAGTCCATGTCCCATATTGAGACATGCTGCTCGTGCCAAGATTAAGGACTGACCTTAAAGTATGGCCTACTCACTAATTTAGGCACATTTATAGTGCAATGTCTTCAAGTGGGAATATTTTGGAGCAGGCCAAGGTTGAAAATATAAAACACCACACCTATTCAAAACATGGGAATGTTTTGGAATAATGCTTAATTCAGTGGAAAAGGACATTGGGCCCCGTTCCCAGACAGAATGCATCATCGTATATATCCAAAGAAATTCCCAGGGTACAATAGGTGTAGTATTTGACATAAGTAAAGTTTGGCAAAATCGCAATCATTAACAGGTTCATTAATTTTAATTTATAGTTCAGAGTTATATTTATGAAAAATAACTTTACACAACTGTAGCATTATGGATTTCAGGCTAGCCTAAAGATGGGCCTCTATGGTTGGGTTGGGTCGGTCAACCCAACCACAATATAATTCAACCCTTAAGGGATAAAGGAAATGCATCTGGATCCATAATCATTTGATTTGCCCACTATCGAAAGGAGGAGGGTCTGGAATGTGACCTCTCCAACTACCAGGCTCATGTGTTTTTCATTTAGTACAAAAAAAAAGTTTTCTTTCTTTTTGTTATTAAAGCTTCATCTTTTAACCCCATGCAAATATCAGGTGCATTTAGTTTCAGAGGGACCTGATCCCTGTAAGAAAATTACACAGATATTTAAAAGCCCGCTAAATAATCCTAACCGCTTTTCTAGCCCATTAGCAGCACTAATGAATGAGATTTGGCAGGCACGCCTGTTCCTCCAGGGTCTGAGATTCATACACATCCTCAAGCTGAAACCAAATCCAGGGTACAGCTTTACAACTCTAATCAAAAGTCCTGACTACAGCAATATATATTTGCTAATTTCAACTCATAACTAAATATATCATTGCTGATGATCTTCCTTTCATTCTGACATATCTTCTTCACCTTGAAGTGAGAAAAAATCTAAATAAATAGAAACTTATAATTATCCCACATACTGTAGTATACTAAATAAAAGAAGACTAGTTGGTAATATATTGTATTAGCTCAATTTACACAAAAGGTGAACTTGTGCTAATATTATAGTTTTATATTATATTTTATAGTTAGGGCTTTTTATTATTCTATGGAAGGCTGCCAACTGTTAGATATGCGCTAACGACATACCTGTTCTGCAGTGTAATTGCACACTTTGTAAAAGCAGCCTTGTGGCAAAAGGACAAAAAAGGTGAAAACTATTTTGTAGCAGTATTTCACAAGACGAAAGAGTTAGATCAAGAGAAGTGTTCCAAATTTATTACGCTATAATAGTGGTATTTCGTGGCACATGAATGGATTAGAAGAAACGTATCCAGAGGTTCAATCATTACCTTGTAAGGCAGTTCATGAAAGTTGAGCTACGAGTGTTACCTAGAGGGACCCCTAAATCTTGGCTAAGTATGTTGCATGTTTTTCAGGCTAAAATCACAAAGGATGTTTATTAAAGCCATATAGAGCTCTGTTTCACTATGCATGGTGACAAAATGGGCTTATAGAAATAAATACTACAGTATAATGTCTAATATGCAAGACAGACATACAGACAGATAGACAAATTGGACATTCACTCTAAATTACTCAAATTGCAGCAGTATGATGTTTGCTCTTAGTTTTAATAAAGATACATTAAACCAATATAATAGCTTATTTTGCTTATTATAGATAAGCATTTGTCAGATACAAAAAGCTCTCTCTTCTGAAAGATGCATGAATCTGTAGATCATAAACAATGTGAAGTATATCCAGATATATTATGCAAATTGAAAAATCAATAGTCGAGAAAGTAATCCACTTCGTTTATTTTATTTTATGTTATTGTATTTCATATGTGCTTCTGATGATGAATTATCAGTGAAGCAGGTTTAAATAAATGAGGCCCATTCCACATGAACTCTACTGGGCAAGTGCTATCACTTGACACTTGACCCAGCTGTCAACGATATGCAGTGAGAATCTGAAGTCTGGACTAGAACAAAAGAATTACAGCCCTAGCATATATAACTCACACCATTTTGAGTCATTTTGCCTATTATTGTTGATGGTGCTATAGTTCTCATACTTTCTACAGTAAATCAAAAAGTAAAAAATAAGGATGCCATTAAGCCCCTCGATTTAGTTTCCCACATACACCAGCTGGCTTTAGTAATACTTACGAAATTATCACAAATAGAGAAACAAATATTTAAATGTTCCTATAAAAGGAACAAACGTAGGGGATTAGTGTAATCAGAAATCATTGCACTTGTCTAAATAAACTCTCTTTTTCACATAGGTGCAATTCTTCGACTGAGGTAGGAATGTAAACAGCCAAGAATCAAAATCAACTTAAGCATCTGTTTCTAATCTAGACAGAAAATAAGGTTAGAGTGTCTTTTAGTAGGAAAAGGGCATCTTTGCTGGCCCTGTTTCAGTTTTACTACTGTAACGCTGCCAACATCCTTAAAGTAGTTTTTTTTTCCCCCAAACTGAACATCATCACATTATTGATTAGTGATGTGGTGCCAAAGAGCAAATTTACACACAGTGACTACAGCCGTCAGCAGGATGGTACTTAAACTGTCTGCAGTGGTGGACAAAGTACACAAATGCTGTGTGAAAAGTGGAGATACCCCAAGGTAAAATATTACTCAAGTACAAGTAGAACCCCTTGAGAAAATTTACTTTAGCTTGTATTAGCTAACTATAGCCTTTAAGTCAAAAGTAACAGTCTCTCTCTCATGATGTGTTTACATTTCTGCTTCTTATTTCCTGCTACACCTGGTAAATTATTATGTGTTTCATGGAGGGAAGGCAAATCATCTAAATATGTCTAATAGTCAGCAGCTTCAAATGCAACACACCACAGAGGTTATGTTGCACAACGCCATGCACAAATGTAGTAAAGTAGAAAGTACAGATATGTGTTGTAGGATGTAGTGGAGTAAAAGTAAAAAGTATGCCCCGATAAAATGACTCAAGTGAATTACTGCTGTACTTAAGTACAGGAACAAATTAAATGTTCTTAGTTACTGTACCTTCCACCTCTTACTATCTGAGGCATTTGTTAATATTTTACTACCCTCTTTGATCTTCTGAGCAGGTATGTCCAAATAGCAACATTTACACACACAATTTTTTTTTAGATTTTTTACAAACTCATGTAGTATCAGGGCAGACTAGTATAGAACACTGTGATCTGTGCTACTATTTACAGCCCAAATTCAACACATCCATGTATAGGGAAAACGCATTGATTAATATGGTGCTAGTGAAAAAAATAAATAGGAAACACAATGGCAATGCAACAAACTATACATTAAATGATGGTGTTTTCCTGAAAAGCCACATGTACAAGTATTATCATGCATGTTTAAGCGGTGTGCACCACAAGAACAAAGAGTGCTCTTATAGGGGGCCTCCTTCTCAGAAAATAC
Organism: Clarias pachynema; assembly: GCA_030014365.1. Classification (NCBI taxonomy): domain Eukaryota; kingdom Metazoa; phylum Chordata; class Actinopteri; order Siluriformes; family Clariidae; genus Clarias; species Clarias pachynema. Next base: position 24,898,823 of record JAQMYL010000035.1, read on the forward strand.
CACATAGGAGGTCCCACTTGGGGCCTGGGTATCCTGCCGTTTCCAAACTTAATTACAACCAGGTTTCGGCACCTTTTTCATTTTCTGAGTCAGGTCCAGAGTGGACATCGTGTTGTGAAATTCTGTGAAGAGTTGGAATTCAGACATCGGATATGTGAATCTCTTTGACACTGATCTATGTTGTCTTTAAAGTGTAACCTCTGGTTATTGTAGGTACCCGAGTTCTAGGAATTACATTCAACCAGGTAAAGAAAGAACATTGAGTGTCTAATCTGGAATATTTCGTATTCCGGTGTTCCTAGGCACAGGAATAAAATCCATAATTTCCATTCTGGAATAGAATTTCTAGAATCTCTACTAAATCAGCTAAAGGAGCAAAATCCTGTCTCTAGAATATCTATTCAAAGTCAAAGGATAAAGAATTCTAGAACAGAGTTGAGGATCACTCCTACTGAACAAGTTGTTGAGTTGGTTCCTTTAAATCGGTTTAATGCATCATGATATACAACAACATATACATTTTACATATGTGATAACTGCATGCAATGACTATGCAAATAGTGGTTGGTGCACCTTATATTACTTCTGAACTGGCAACAATAGACACCCCCAACAGAGAGAAAACCAAAAAAATGCACTGAAGAACAATCATCCTAGGTTCACAAATGATGAGAACCACATGGTGCACATCATCCAAGCATCCTATTTAGCTCCCAGGAATCACTGCCAATCTTTTAATGAACTTCTGATGAGTTTTAGGAACTGACTAATAAAAGCATCAAATGCATTTCGGAGGCTGTGAACTACCTTTGCACCTCAGCCAACAAACACGGATTTCCTATCTCCTCCGGAGACAGAAGTGCTGTTCACTTGTCTCGCACACTGAGCGAGACACCCCAGACAAATGTTCACATTCCCAGACTCTTGCTTGCATCAGGAGACACTACATCAAGCAATAGAGAGAAAAAAGAGATGCACGGAGCATTCTGCCAAAAATCAAAAGCATATGTTATATAGATTTAAACAGACAAAGATACTTTTAAGGAGCCAGACACATAAATACAACTAGACTATAGGAAAGGAAATGCTGGCACAATCACGAGATGAAGAATTGAAGAAAAGTGGGAGTGGGAGTGAGGGAATGATTTTAAGAGTAATGAGGGAAGTTTGGGATGATGACAGAAAAATGGGGGTGGGGGGGGGGGGGTACAATGTGAAATGCGAGGGAAAAAACTTAGTGGTTAAAAAATCAAAAGAGAACTGATTAGGATCATTACATGTTCCAGATTGCAGTTTAAGTCTTATTGGGGAACAGGAGAGCCATGGTGACCAGTCTAGCATACAGAGGTGGGACTGTGGGTGCATCGTAAATCACGTGGCCTTTCATGTTGTCCCAGGCTCTCTCCAAAATGTCACTCTGAGTTTCATTTTTCACAAACATTTGTAACAGCTCACTTAAAGAGAGTTCATACTTCCAGCTGCTAACATGGACATGGAGGCTGCAGTATATCAGGGTCCATCCAGAAAGGTACCTTCACAAACACTAAAACAATTTATTATTATATATATATATTTTTTTATTTTATTTTATTAAATCAAATATATGATCTGTCCAAAGCAAGATGCTGCAATTACAGTAGGAATTTGATAAGATAAGCCCATATACAGTCCTGCTTTAATAGAGAAGGGAATAAAATGCGGAGCATCAGTACACAGATGACTAATAAAAGAATTCATAGGCCCAGAACACATTAGTCTTTGATACCAAAGGATAAAAGATGTGTGACTGTTTTCAAAAGATATAAATAAGATAGCCTTCTTCCCTATTTATTAGAAAGCACTAATTCCAATTGATCTACAGGATGGTTGATTAGTGCTCACTCTCTGTACAACAAAAGTCTCATTTCTCCACAAAAAGACATTTAAACTCCCTCGGGACAACTGCCCTACCCTTCCACGTGGCCTTGGCATCTGAGCCCCCTTTTAGGAGAGCACACCCAAAGTGCTGAATTGGATTGACCTTGGGAATGACATATGTTCAATATCAAATTAGAATAAGGTAATGGACATTGATCATTTAATTATGTTCTTAGACATTTATGACAAAAGTTCAATATGTGTTTAAATTAATTTCTAAAAATCCTACTTTTCCATAACACCTTGTCTCTGGAGTCTCCTTTCAAGGCCGATTCAGATCTTATTTACAGACCACCCAGATGGCAATGACACTCTATCATCTGATTTATCACTTACCGGGCCACTCTTCCTCTTATCTGCAAATCAAATTCCTAAGCACCTTTTCCTTATACCTGTGTGTTCTTCTAACCTTCCACATTTTCATAGTGAGATGGAGTAACCAGAGCACATGTTTATACTAACAACTTCATCTTGCTCAGATGGCTCATTTATAATTCAGTAAATTTTGAGGAAGGGCAATGTCAATTTTTTTCTTCTTCTTCTGCATGTTAACAATATGGATTCCTTAAGGATAGAGGATTTTTCAAACACTTGCCAAGATTTAGTCTTCAGCTTTGGAAGGAATTTCCTTCTACCTAGACCCTGAAAGCGCATTAATCACATTGGTTGGATTCGCCTGTTTCCTACATCTGCTTGTTTGTATGTGATTATATCTACAGCTGTACGAATGGTTCCTTTCATCCCGCTAGGCAAGACCCTGCACTCCTCAAGGAGGCCTAACTACTTAATCTTACCCCCACAGAGAAGCTAAAGATGCTCCACTTCCTTGTGCATCCAGTGACTGGACACAAGATTTTTGAGTTTCTTCTGTAGTCCATTCTCAAAAGAAGAGTGCTAATTAAAAGGGCAGAGGTCAGGCAAGGCTGCCAAGCCTCATCAAGTCAGAGTAAACTGATCAGAGAAAGAACAGACTCTCCAAAACTGTCAAAATAAAAAGGTTAGCAAAGGCGAACTAGACATATTTATTTCGTCCTAGTGCAAAGAGTGCATGCAGCCAAAAATACTTCTGATACACATGTTCATTCAAGCTTGCAGCATTTTTAGCATCAGCTCATTCAAGCAGGCATGGCTCAATTTAGTTGCATGCCACATGTGTACGGTACTCTCTGTTCCCTGTCTCTTGAGATTATCAGAGCATCTCAGTACTGTAACATTCCGTGTCTTACCCAGAACATGCAGGAAAGGCAGACCCATGTCCGAGTGCGTCCAGCCATCGCCGGTGGCATATTTAGGGACACAGAAGGCATCACGAGATCACGCTGACAGCTCCAGCCCTGCAATTCCAGACTTTTCCCCTGAACCGGCACAAGATTCCTGATTATTCCACTGGACCAGGTACAGAATTCCAGAGCAGTTCATTCACTACTGCAATACTGCTCCACAAATCCATGACACACCTAAGAGAGATCAGATCAACTGCTGCTGCTTCTCTCCCTCCGTCTCTTCTTTCATCCTCTTCTGTCTCACTTTCTTATCTAAGAGCCTTCCTCTTTCCTCCCTCCCACTCTCTCTCTCTCTCTCTCTCTCTCTCTCGCGCTCTCTCTATTCAGTGAAACTCACAAAGCTTTTTGGGGTCATGCAACTCAGCTCCACAGGAGCAAGGGGGAGGTGACTGCGCTGCCCTTTATTTATCTCTCCCCTCCCCATATTCCCCTCGTAGCCCCTCCTCGATCCTCGCTCTGTCTCTCTCTTGTTTTCTTTCTCACTTTTTTTTCTTCATTCTTATTTTCATTCACTATCTCTACCCCCTGCCTCGTTCTTTTTGCATCCCCCATTCTGGGCTTTTCTCTAAGAATGCTCGCTCATATTTGCACTAATGTCACTTCAATTTTTCATTTGTCTGCTCACTCTCTGAGACACCTGGGTATCCTAAACGTCTTCCAACTCTCTCTTCCATTAAACATCTGCAAATCTTTTCTCCAACCTGAGCTCCATTTTTCTGCTCCGCATGTAAAACATTGTGCAAGTGTGAGGTCGCCATCAAAGACTCATCCAGACCCCACTAGTAAAGAAGAAAAGGTTGTAAACAGAGAATGACTTCATTAGGAGCTCCATCCATCAACCCTAAATTGGGCAGCTGGTGAGAGAGGTAATGCGGTATGTGTGTGCTCTTCTAGTGAAAGTCTGTTTCTTTTTCTTTCTGCAGCCTTGGTATTTCCTCCTTAACAGCCTGATGAAGTTGCCCTGTGCCCTCTAATCCATCTCATTCTTTTAAAAGGCAGAATGAACACTTCAGGGACCAAGTCAGCCTTCTACATCTGACTCCATCTGATAGATGATACAAAATTCCTCCAGTTAAAAAAAAACAAAAAAAAAACAATAATGCACAAGGATACTTAACTATTAAAATCAGATAAATAATTATCAACAATAAAATAACAGACGTAAAAACATGCTAAAGATAAGTTTTGGATTTTTGGATTTGGGTTTTGGATGGTAACAAGGTTGGAGTGCAGTGTACATGTGAATGGAAGACAAAATTCCATCTATCAGAGAACCTGAGAAGGTAAATGAACCATTACTACCAGAACAGGCTTGTATGAATAATAAGTTCAGATCTCCAACTAAAAGAGATGGGGAAAAATCATTTCATGGGATGTATCACAATTCTTAGTGGGGCAATTCATGTATCATGTCCAAAACTGATTTTATTATTTTTTTTTTTCATTTTTTATTTATTCACATTTGCAATTGGCATGGTAAAATGTTATTATTCCTCTACAATCCTGCAGGTGAAATGCGCTAAACTATTGATACAGTACAGCATTCTGTGTGGTAGAAGAAGATTATTTGGTATGTTTGTTTATAATTCTGAAAAATAAAATTTTTTATATTAAAATTAATAGATAATAATAATCGTAATACTTACACAATTGCAATACAAATCGAATCGGCACCTAGGTATCGTGATAATATCGTATCGGGTGGTCACTGGGGATTCCCATCCCTTATAAATACTGCTTGGATTTATAAACGAACTATCAAACAAACAAACAAAAACATATTGACTCACGTACTGTAGTTAAGACCAATTGTGCATTCGAGTAATACAGTATATTGGAAGCTAAGAAACTGTCAGATACAGAATTCACAGACACTGGAAAATATGCATTGCAATTTGAAGGAATTATTAAAGCTATAATGGTTATAACATTTAGGGACTTCTGTGTCTTGCCCCTAAAGAAATTCACACTTAGGACTAGCAGTGGTGGTCTAACTTCACCAGGAATTTCTCATATACCAGCTGAGAGAAATCTTATTTTCAAATAACAGGCTGCTAATCAATGAAAAGAAAGAGTAAGAGAGTATGAGTCAATATTTCCAGTGATGGAGAGTGATGTTTTTTGCATAACAGGTAATACATTAATTTGTTCTCTAATTACAATGGAAACTAATAAGTAGTGATTGATTTATCCTCAGTGTGCAAATTATGTGAATGATTCAGATCATTAATGTCAATTTGGTGTTTTAAGCTTCCAAATCTCCATCTGTATGGGTAAGTTCCAATTATAGAAAAAGCCTTTATACACTGATCAGCAATAACATCCTAATATTGAGTCCTCGTCCCCACACTTTGCCAACAAAACAGGGATGCACTGTTTTTTTTTTCTGACACCTTTATATTGGAACCAGCATTAACCTTTTTCTCAATTTGAGCTACAGTAGCTCTACTACATGTTCCAGCCTTTACTTCCCATGGGCATCACTGAGCCTTGGCCACAAATGATCCTGTGGCCAATTCACCAGTTTTCCTTCCTTGGATCACTTTTGGTATGTCCTGACCACTGCAGCCTGGAGCAATCCTAGAAGAGCTGTAGTTTTGGAGTTGCTCTGCTCCCATTGTCTAGCCATTACACATTGGCCCTCCTCACAGTAGCTACATTTTCAATATATCTTTACAGTGGTGGCTGGAAGTGGGTGAGATATACGGTATTAGGCAGAAAATGAAACATTTTTCCTGAAATTGCTTCTGTGTTGGAAGCAGAAAAAATGGGCAAGCATAAGGATTTAAATAACTTTGACAAGAGCCAAATTGTGATAGCAAGAGAACTGGGTCAGAGCAACTACAAAACTGCAGTGGTCAGGACATACCGAAAGTAATCCAGGGAAGGAAAACCGGTAAACTGGCCACAGGGTCATGAGTGGCCAAGGCTCACTGATGCACATGGAGAGGTAAGGCCGGCGCGTGCAGTCAGATCTAATAGAAGCACTAATGCTTACTTTATAAACTTACTTCCAACAATGCCTGGCCAAAAAAGGAACCATTTTAGAATGGTCCAATTATTGGACTTCACCAACTCCGGAGTGGTGCAGTGGTAAAGTGCTCACCCTTTACACGTTCAACTCCTGTAGCCGGGAGCCTAGTGAGAGCAGATTGCCCACGCTTTCTTAAGGGGGAAGGGGATGGAATACTCATACTCCCACATCAATCATGGTGACACTAGCAAGTCATGGGTGTGTGTGAGATCATGCATGTGGAAGGAATCGGATATCGCCGATTACTAACGGCCCATGAGTGAGAGTTTGAAAAGATGCAGTCATCTTCACGTGAATAGGAGGAAGCACATGCTACCATGCCCTCCCTGGTTGGTAGCTGTTCACTGATGTGGAAGTGTTTTAATGTGATGGGTAGGACCAGGACACAACTAAAATAGGGAGAAAATATTAGTAGAAACTAATAAAAAAGAAGATTACTCAACTAACAAGTTTTAAAATCAGTAGAAATGGGTTCCTATCCACAGGAAGAATAGTGCTGAATTATCAACATCAGGGACGAAATGTGGTGAGAAACATCTTGGGAATAAACAGCTGCAAATACGTAATGTGGTCTGATGAGTCATGGGCACATCAGGGTAAGAAAGGAAGCACATGAAGCGATGCATCCATTATGCATAATGGCCACAGAACAAGCTTCAGGAGGCAGTGTTATGATCTGGGCTTGGTTCAGTTGGCAATAAAATGAAGTCAGCTGATGACCTGAATGCACTGTATGACCAGGGTATCCTCCTATCATATTTCGCCGATTTCGTTGATAAAAATTGGTTATGAGAGCATGAGGAATATTTGTCACCCATGAATCAGTGACTGCTTGCACACCATCATCAAAGATAAAGGCGGGGGCATAGGTGGTTCATTGGAAGGTTTCTCGCCTACCTTGCGAAAGGCCCGGGTTCGCTTCTCAGCCAATGCCCAAACCCAAGTCACTAGATGCGGTCCCAACGCCCAAATAAAATGGGATTGTTGCGTCAGGAAGGGCATCAGGTGTGAAACCTGTGCCAAGTTGTTGTGTAGACCCGTTAATCTGCTGTGGCAACCCCTCAACCGGGGCAGCTGAAAGTCTAACAACAACATCTGGCCAGGCCGTGTAGTATGCAGTTTGTTGTTAGGATTATAGAATTGTTATATCACTTTGCACTAACAAACATAAGATTAATCCTCACAGTGGTAGGGTGCTGCTTTAAAATGTTCTGTCTTGTGTATCCTGCAGTACCCCTCTACTATCAGAGAAGGTGCTAAACAAATTCGATACGGAACATCCTTACAACAGTCTAGACAGTATACTGCTGTAGATAGGCTCCACTGTTTAAACAAATAGTGTTAATTAACTGCCAGTCTGTGGAAATTGCTCTGCTTTGCTGTGGAAAACCAAACCATGATGTGTACATGTAAGTGTCCAGAGCTATTTAGACCATAAATGGCTTTTTCTCATCCTTTAAGTTTCAGCATCTTTATCATCACTGTGTATAGACCATACAAAAGGAATTAACTGCAAATCACAGCGTAACCTTGTGGCTTTTCACCCCATCTAGTCTTCTCGCTCCAATCATCACAATATCATGGGTGACAGGGTGGCAGCAGCAGTTTTTGGCTTAATCAATCCTTTTATGAGTGCTGCTTCTCTCTACAGTTATGCTAAATATAACACACACACACACACACAGTGCAGTATAACGGATGTGCTTTCACTGAATGCTATTTGAGGGACAGAATGTGATGAGAGGCAATACAATATAGAAAACACCGGCTTTAGAAGCACTGCTCCTGTGAAGATTCAGATTCAGCAAGAAATAGGACGATAAGATGAGTTGTCCGCTTCATAACCCTGAATTCTGATCTGTAGAAGCATCTCTGTCCTTGGGCAACAACTGTGAGTTTTTGTTAACAATGTCAATGCAAAGCAAAGCAGAGCAGAGCAGAGAGCTAGTGTTTAGTGTTTTTTCTCACGCAGAATGATTCAGTGTATATAAATTTCTGCTTGAAACATCATGTTGAAACAATCTGGCCACCCTCAGTGCTTTGTGAAAAGAACTTGTTTTTATTTCAAACCAAAGTTTGAGAATATTGTAAACTTGTGAAGCCTGGAGTCCAGTTGCGTTGTCATGTAGTTTGGGTCTAGATCAGGAATGCTGACTGATGAGACCCCATCACAAGGTTTATTTATAGAGTTCACAACTGTTGTCCTGCAGGGCCAGCATCCAACACACTGGTGATTCTCCACTTCTAACATACTAAACCTGCTAATTAACTCCAGAGTAGAACTTGAACTGTGGGAACAGTGAAATCAACAATGACCCAAGGGCCATAGCTGTGCTACATTATGCTGAGTTATGATTCTCTACTTGGAAGACAATGATTTAGAGCAGCATTTCATTATATGTACAAAAATTAAGTTCTTACGGTACTATCTTGATACGCTAGTAGGGATCCACATTTCTAAGCAGGTACATTGGGTAAATGGAAAAAGACTGAGATCATTGGGAAGCTAACACAAACACAACTAGCTAATTTTTAATTTTGCCATAAAAATTTTGTCTTTGGTTACATAGTGGAATGGCTCTTCTGTTTCTTTATGTGTTCTTCCTTCCTTCTTTCTTTCGTACCTACTAACATACTTTTGCTTACTTACATACAGTACGTACCTAATACCTTAATTACATTTACTTACTTACTTTCTTACTTAGATACTTTTACTTACTTATACAGTATATAAACTATAGTTTTGCTTCATTAAGTGCTCTAATTACTTAATTAATTACTTACTTTATTACGTTTACCTACTTACATATTACTTACTTATTACTTAACTTACGTATGTTTACTTACAGTACTTGCCTACTAAATTACTTTCTTATTTTTACCTACTTACTTACTTTTACTTATCTGCTTACTTACTTTACTTACTTGAGCTTAATTAATAACTTTAATTACTTACTTTATTTCTTTTACCTGCTTACTTACTACAGTAACTTACGTATGTTTACTTACAGTACTTGCCTATTTAATTACTCTACTATTTTACCTACTTACCTACTTAGATGTGCTTAATTTATTACTTTAATTACTTAATTAATTACTTACTTCATTACTTTCACGTACTTAGGTACTAACTTACTTAGGTTTACTTACTTTCAGTACTTACCTACTTAATTACTTTCTTACTGTTACCTACTTACTCACTTACTTACGTACCTACTGTTCTTACTTATAACCTACTTTCTTATCTACTTAATTACTTTTACTTCCATCATTTAGGGTATGGTATAACATTAATTTTTAGTAGCACAGAAAATGTGAAAATTCAGTATACAGTACAACATGTAGAAAATTACTTTAGTAAAGACTACAATTTACAACAGCAAGTATTAATTAATATACTACACTATACACTACAGTTTACAACACCGTGTGCTAAATGACTATAGTAAATACTACTAATGTTTAATACAGTATGTAGCAATTCATTATTAACACTTTCTCTAAAACATCTGCATAATCATAGAAATATACGCTAGTTTAAATAAAAATAAAAAACCTGACTGTTGAACATTTTGAGGCAATGTGTTATGCAAGCTCCAACAGACATTTTTTTCATATTTTCTTCCCTCAATGTTGCAACTTGTATGCCGTGGCCTTATGTACTGCAATTTATTTATTTATTTATGTGAGCAGTGGCTGCCGTGGGACTTGAGTTACAGCTTAGCTTTTGTTTCTGTCTCTGAACTCAGTTCAGGCAGAAGTTTTTTGAGACTCATGGATTCAGACGATGGGAATACCAGGAGCTGTTTGTGTTGAAGGATCGAAAGTGATAAACCCTGTACAGAACATATGATAAGCATCACTGATCATTTTCATGTGACATATATTATTTAATAATAATAATTAAACAATTCAATAATATAACTAGCTCCAAAAACAGTTTCAATAAACTAAGCACTCATACCAAATTGAGCGCTACTGTGGCAACACCTAGTGGTCTCTTACCTCATTGCTGACATCATGTTTGATAAAGTATAAAGCAATTAAATGTTATTTGTACAGCACTCTATAAGAGCCCCAATGAGCTAGACAAAGGCACCGGTGGCAAGAAAAAAACTTCCCAGGACACAATGAGGAAGAAACCTTGAGAGGAACCAGATTTTAAAGGGAATCCATCCTTTTCTACAACTGTACCATAAAGACAAACAGTGTTAGGCGTGCTCAATATACTGTATAGGAAAGTTCAATATGAGCATACTGTAAATAGCAGCATGAGTGAGACTTGGGAATAAACTGTTTTATAAACTGCCGTATAAAGCTGTCCCTCTTGGCCAAAATGAGAAAACTGTCTCGAAATTGTTCACAAAAGCACCACGAGAGACTACACTATCAAAGAAATATTTTTTATGTCACACTGTCCTAAAAGCACATGCACTACTAGAAACCGAACCGTTTTCCTGCCTTTCATAATCAGAATACCATTTGCACTGGGGAAAGCTACCAAGAGGAATACAGATGATTTATGCTTTTATCTCATAAAAGAACCTGGAAAAAAATGTTACCACAATTTTCAAAAAAGATGTAATCTGTAGTGACAGAGACAGAAATCAGGCTGTTGGCAAAGTGCCAGAGGATATGGAGGAAGAAAATGGAGTAAAGGATACAGTCTGTACCGGAAAGCCAAAGGCATGGACTATGAAAAACAGGTCGATTTTTTTTTAGACAGGGATAATCAAATCCAGTAGAGCACTACATCAAGAGTTGCTCAACCTTCAGCACTATCCCCATTTAAAATGAACCAAATGCATTATTTGTCCATGTCACCATTACACATATAAAGTCATGGTATAATTCAGCAGAGGAGTGTAAGCCAAATGTTCCAGTGTCACTGGGCTTTGTGACTACAACTGATAGTTGTATCTATAGTAAGTCATATTTATGTCTTACTATACGGTAGATACATACAGTATATATTCCATGCTCTACTATACCGGTTTCAGGTCTCTCCCTTTTTTCTCCATTTTATTTATGCTGTCATCCTAAGAGACCCTGTTTAAACTGCCTTTTAAACCACTATAGGACAAGAGCACGAATACTCTAAAGTATACATGCCTGGCCAGAAAAAATCACAAACTCTAAGATTTCATTCAGTGACCTTTAGCTTGGATTACAGGTGCTGGCAAGTTCTTGTGTGAAAATGATTCCTCATGCTCCCAGAAGCACTCTTTCACAATTTATGACCTGGAATATACCCGTGCCATCAGGGTAAAAAAACTTAATTGATGTAATAACCTCATCATTCAGTACATTCAGGTCGTCAGCTGACTTCATTTTATTGCCACATAACATTGCTTAGTCTAGACCTGACCAAGTGAAGCAACTGCCTCCAAAAGACATTGGTTCATGCAGTTCCCTCCTTTCCCTGACACGCCCTTCACTCTGGCATTGGGTCAATCGGAACTCATCATGACCTTTTTTCATTGCTCCAAACCCCAATCTTTATGCTCCCTAGCTACAGTATGGTTTTTACTGTTGATTTTTGCCATGCAACATCACCAAGCATTTAAGTGATCTCCTTTCATGACTTTTCCAACCACATTTCTTCCACAATGTTGACGGTCAAGCACTATTCTTCCAGGTTTTGATAAAGTGTTGAAGGGTTCTTAACCCAGTACCAGGATCTTTTATTATTTTTTCTTTTTGCTTGTTGCAGGCCAAAAGTTCTGAAATTCCCCCAGTCAGCATTGTACCATATCTCTACCCCTTCTCTCTTTTTGAGAAACGATGATACAAAAGATACAGTACATAGAGTTTTATGTAAAGTTTCTTTTATGCTACAGTACATAATGTAAATTGTTGAAAAATCGGTTTCATTCAGTAGGTACTTGTCATTACTCATAAGGTTCAGTTTTCCTACCTACAGTAGTCTCGTTATGATGTTTTATGCATCAAATTAAAAAAATCTCCACAAAATAACAATGCAGCAAAGAATCTTTTAATGCATTCCTAAATCTGTAATATATCAATACAAATAGATCTTGCTAGGTATCTCACTTGATGGACTCCCCATAATACTATAATTCCTCTTCTTACTCACATTCTCTTTCACTGTTACTCTCACTCTCATAAAACCAAGGTCGACCTACCCTGACCTAAGTTTTGCTTTTGAGCATATATTTTGGCACTGGCTTCTTTAAAAGTAATAACCCCAATCCCATAAGAAATAGACACAGACACAGACACACACAAACATACAGTGAGACAGAGAGACAGAGAGAGAGAGAGAGAGAGAGAGAGAGATCCAGTGAGTGCAAAAGTGTAACAATAAAATGAACATCCCGGGTTAGTGTTAATATTGCCTTGCCTTACAGTAGACTCAGGAAATCCTCTCAGCTGTTTACTATTCACTGAGTTAAACAACTCACATTCATATTTACAGTGAATGAGCCAAATGCAGATGTGATTGAAAGTGCATGTGATTCACACACATACTGTACTGTATCCAAAGCAGAGGGATTTGCTTAAAGTAAATAGTTACTCCAAATAGTTATCTAACTATTGTATATAATATAGGAATGGGCAGTAGAATGATAACAATCATTCTACTGCCCATTGCCAATCAACAATGATAAGGTTGATTATGTCATAGCGTTGCTTTGAAGCCTGTCACATTTTCAAGATTCCTACACAGTCAGCAGTGGCCACATACTCCTTGGAACCTCTCTAATGACACTTGCTTTTTTTCCCTCCTTTTGAGGGTTTCGCAGAAATGTGACGATGCATTGTCGTTAAACAGACTGATCTCCCACAATGCTACAGCCATTTTATCCTTTTTTTTCTTCGAGTGCCGTTTTTGCAGCACAGTTACTAAAGAACAGTCACTACACATGGACACAAAATTTTAAAAAATGCTCTAAGCACAAACACATGTGGTCACAATGCTGTAGTAAACAGTACACACGTGCACAAATTTTGATTATGCGAGTGACGCACGCACACTGAAACTGAGCATGGGAAACGATTACACACAATCCCAAGCACGAGAGAGAGAAGAACCATTGGCTCAGTTGTGATCATGTGACACTTGGCAGACAAAGCACATGTGGATAACTCATATATCAAGACCTCCCTCATTTATCAAGTTAAAATTTATTTTAAAATTTTGCTTGTCTTGCAAAACACTCGCAGACCAAGTACCAAGGTTTCACTGTACATATATTATCCTCTCCTTCACAATTTGGCATTGTCATCTTGGAAAAAAACCATCGGTGGAAAATCCTGGTAGTTCAGTATATTCAAGTAGTCAGCTGACCTCATTTTTGGGCGGATAACAGAAGCAACTGCAAATCATAACACTGCCCCCACAGGCTTGTAAGGTAGGCACTAGGCATGATGGGGTGCATCAGTTCATTCTCCTTTTCCCCTGACCCTGATACACCCATCACTCTAAACACGGTAAATCTGGACTTATCAGACCACATGACCTTTTTCCAATTCTCCACAGTCCATTATTTACATTACGCTTTCTAGCAAATTTAAACCTTTTTGCTGATAAGCCACATTGATAAGTGGTTTTCGTAGGGCTACACAGCTGTTTAGTTACAATCCCTTGAGTTTTCTTCATGTTGTGTGTGTGGAAATGTTTACTTACTTTCACTATTAAACATTGCCATGAGTTCTACTGTTGTTCTTTTATAATTATTCATCAATCACTTAAGTAATCTTTGACCACAATCAAGTTTTTTTTTCTTTTTTCGAGAAAGTGTGGTCAACACTATACTTTTAATTTAATCATTTAAAAGTTTAATAATGTTTTGGATAGTTCTTAACCCAGTTTTAGTAGTTTCAACAATCTATTAGTTTTCTTTTCCTATGTTTTTTAACATCTTTTCCACAGAATGATGAGAAGCTACTCACTGCATCAGAGATGAATAATTTGTTGACCGCTCAACCATATTAATCACTGCAGTAATTATCCAATGGAAGTCTCTTATCTAATTGCATAGTTTTTAGGTTGGGCAGTGGATCTCTCTCTCTCTCCCTCTCTCTCGATAGATAGATAGATAGACAGTGTGCTAAAAGTGAGCTTTACGCTTCTCCTAATAAATGTCGCCTTACACCTCCAGGGTCTGGGTTCGATTCCCGGTCAGGCTCGATTCCCATATCTGTGTGCATGGAGTTTGCATGTTCTCCCTGTGCTTGGTGGGTTTCGTCCAGGTACTCCGGTTTCCATCCAAAGACCTGCAGATTAGGCTAACTGGTGTTCGCAAATTGCTCATACTGTGTGTGGCCTGCAATGGATTGGCACTCTGTCCTGGGTGTACACTGTCTCGTGCCCTAAGTCTCGTAGGATAGGCTCCAGGCCACCCGTCACCATGAATACAGGATAAAGCAGTATAGATGATGAGTGAGTGAGTGGATAGATTTCCATATTTTAAAGTTTTGTTAAAAGTACCACAACTCTTCTGCTTCATGCCCTCTTTTTATATCTCGTCCAGTTTGTGTTTGTGTCTCTGGATTAATGAGTGCAAGGACATTAATTTAATGAGAAGAGAAGTGCTTTGTCGACCTCAATGATAAGGACAGCAGAGACCGACATTGCCTCCTATTAAAATGCCAATACCTCAAGATTGATCTGTCGCTTAAAGAGAAATGCTTGCTAAGATCATATTGCGACTGCCATCTTGCTGCATCTGTACAGACAGCCAGTAAGAGGAAGCTCTTACGTTTTTTAATTACTGAAAGTGCAATCGCCCTCTCTTGCTCTCTCTCTAATTTACTTTCTTACTCTCTCCCAATTCCATCATCTCTCTCTCTCTCCCTCTCTCACTCTCGTTCTCTCTTTCTCCGCTGTCCATCATTCTTTCTCTCCTCCTCTTTCCCCTAATACAGTGCAATTAAGTACCTTTGACTTGATTCCAACTGTGCGTAAGGATAACAGATTTAATCAATCAACAACTGACCAACAATTTGGCAGGAAACATAATATTTGACAATGAGTTCTGACAGCTTCCCATTAAAATTCCATCCTCATTAAATATAAAGCTCGAAGGGTAAATTGAAATTGTATGATTGTTTTCAGGGATTTTTCTGCTACATGCCTTCACATGAAATTTCATCTTTCTTTATCATAAATAACCTTTTTCTAGCACCTGACAAATGTGTCTTAGTGTGGAACAGGTATGGAGACAAATAGATGAATAAAAAGATTTTTTTTTTTAAAGATGGATTAAGTAAGAGATAAAAAGTGACCAGGGATGCGGTTATTGAAAAATAATCAACAAAAGGGTGCTGTCGTGATTATTCGTCCTATAACAACATGCTCGAAAGTATTCCACAGAAATTTGCCAACATTTATATTTTTATACATTATAAAAAGAGATCTCCTACTTTTTTTTTATCAGCTTTGAGTTACATTTAATATTGTGCGGTATTTTTATCACTTACTGTATGTTATAGCAGCTACAAATAGCTGTTCTCTCAATTCTGACCAATTAGAATTGAGTATTTAACAGAGCTGTGGCAAAAAATTTTATGGAATAGAATATAAAGAACAAGAAGACTATTCACATTTGTATGACCTCTGATTATGCTAAGCTAAGCTTGTGTGTTAGCATGTGCACATAAGTGAATATAGATCAGTTAAGCAAATTCAACTGGCTGTCTTGATATCAGGCAGTGCTTTAATCAGGGCCTAGTAATATCCTGGTCCAGGCTCATAATCATTTCTGATTCATTTCTTATCTCACTGTCTTTTACCTCTTGAATCTCATTATGCACACACGTAATCTGATTCCATAGCTGAATAGTACGTAATAAACGTACTATAATAAATAATTCACACAATATCCTGTTACAGTATAGATTACGTACTGTACTTGTATGCCTTTGCTCTTCAGGGAAAAGATAAACGTAGCCTTGAAGGTGCACTTTTCCTCAATGGATTCTCAAGGGCTTTGGATGATAAACAGTTCCATATTGCAAATTTGGTTCCACTTCGAATCATTTTGAAAACAAAATAGGTAAAAGGTTCTCCCAGGTGAATAGAAAAGACTATTTTGAGATGCAACACAGAACTTTTCTAAGATCCAATGATGTTCATTAATAAACAGCCCCAGGGGTCCATAAAGTGTAGCCCAGGTGTTTGTGATTTTCTTTAATCAAAATAGCGATCAGCCTATAAGTCACATTGGACCCTAATTTCCTAGAAAGATATACAGATATGCAATTAAAGCAGTGCTGCATAAGCATGCCATACATCAATTATAATAAGGATAATCATAATAAGGTTAATAATCATATGCGACAATATCCACTGCTGCCACTGTTTGAACTGTGATAAGCACGTGGATCACCAATGGTGCTGACAAGCGGATGATGAAAAGATTTTCTGACTTTCTTCTCAAGTCTATGTAATTATAGGAGCCAAAAACCCAATAAATGACAAAGAGTCAAAGTGACAAAGCAGTGATCCCTGGAGAGATGGAGTGGTTACATACTAACCATAAAAATGCAGACAAAATTATGGAGATACCTTTGTTACTTGTTTGATGGTTCATCATCTAAGGGAATTCTTAAATGGTGACAATAGTTATAATAAATGCTTAACCATTAATCATTAATTCATGATTATAAATAAGACCATTTGAACCGGTTATGTTTTTCTTTCCACCCTGAGGCTTCATGTTACCAATTTTGACTAGCGCCATGGCCTCTGATGAGATGAGACACAACATTTGTCAGTTTATCTTTAAACAAACCAGCTTGTCAGTTCACCTCAAATGGTACACAAAGTGAAAAATCTTGATGAATATAATCACTTTCTTTAAAATTCTTTCATTTAAAATTTTCTCTCCCTCTACCATCGTCATAAACGCCTGTGATTGGATAAGACACAACTAGGGATCTGCTAGAGAAGCTGCACTGATTCATGTTTAACTATAGCTTAACTATTTTTTTTTTGTTTTTCAGCTCGGATACTGTATTTTGTAAGTTTAGATTTTTTACCTGTTTGATTCGGTCCTTTGAAATACTTTCCTTGGTCTGCATTCAGAACATGGTCCACAAATTTAAAACCCTTACATAAAGTTATGTGTACTTATACCCCTAGTCCAGAGTGTTTTTATATCAAGAAATGATCCAAGAGAAAGCTAAGAAGAACCTTAAAACCTATAATGAACAACATAACGCAAGTATTAAATAAAACAAACAATCAAATAAATGCTCATGTGTATTGAGTAATGCATTAGAGTATAACATGCAAAGGAAAAGGACTTAAACTCTTAAATGTATATGTTGAAATGTTCCATAATACAGTATTATGGAATAATGTAAGTGTTTGACTAGAAATGCTGAATTCTACATAAAAAATTTTTAAAATCAAGTTTCAGTAAATACTAAATTCATCGCTTATATTTAGATTTGACTTAGAAAGACACGTCTGCCATAAATGCGCTGTGCGATGTTGTGGAACAGGTACAGGCTTACCGTCTCTTTTCTGGAAACCCTCAGAGGAAAAAAACAAAAGAACAGAAACTTCCACCAGCTGAAAAGCGAAGCCAAGCACCAATTCAGACGAGTCATGCCTGCATGTACACAGTTATTTTTTTTCTTTCACCTTAGCAATCCAAACACGTATACAACCACTCCAGCACTGCTTTAGAAATGCACCTGTGAACCAGCTCACAGAATGGCTCAGTCCTTCTCCCCATATGCCATGGAGCGATGCTGAGAATGCTAAACGCGAGCACAGAGGAGTCGTCTGAGATTCAATTGTGGCTGAAGTCTACAGAATCCTCTGCAGCAGCACTGAGCATCCCAAATAGGGTCTCCACTGCTGAGCCGCGGCGACTGCGGCACGAGGAACACCGGAAGGAGGGAGGGGAGAGACAGAGAGAAAGATGGATTGAGAGAGAGCAATAAAGGGGGCAGGGACAATGCATAGAGTCCCTTAGAGAGAGGGGGGGAAAAAAACACCATAGTCAAATTATGTTAAGAGTAAGATGGCGTACAGAAGGACACTACGAGGACTGCATGACCTGGACAGTGGGGACGGTGGAAAGAAGGTCATTGGTAATAAAGTGTGGAACAGGTGGGTTCAAGTGCATTGATCTACTGTAGATTTACAGTCCCGCAGAAAATGATCAAATGGAGAAGACAATTATTTTAATAAATACTATTGTAAAAGTACAATTTATTGCTAAAACTGAACCTTGTGCATAGAGAACACATGACTAAGAATTTAACAATTAATAATTAATAATAAGCAAGCTTACAGTGGTCTTATTATATATATTTCAAATATGTTTACGGAAAGCGGCACGGTAGTGTAGTGGTCAGCACGGTCACCTTGAACTCCGTGGGTCGAAGGTTCAATTCCCGCCTCAGTTCTGTGCTCATGGAGTTTGCATGTTCTCCCTGTGCTTGGTGGGTTTTCCTCTGGGTACTCTGGTTTCCTCCCGCAGCCTAGGCTAATTGGCGTTCCCAAATTACCCATAGTGTGTATGTGTCCTGCTCTGGATTGGCACCCTGTCCATGGTGTACACCTCTTCATTCCCTGAATATGTTTATGCATAATCCTGTATAGCAAGGCTATATGACATGAATATCAGTGATGGCCCACTGGTCCAAACCCTGCAAAACAAAACTGCACAGAGTCTTCCAGAAGTAATAGGAAAAGCATACTGATTAAGAGGACAAAAGGTTTTTTTGTGTTGCCTGTCCCTGATGCCCCAGGAGTCCTCTTGAGTCGGACTAAAAGCTTAGATTAATTTAAGAGACTACACAATCAGGCCAAGCTGATATTGACCAGTGCAGTGCTGTAATGGTTGCTCATGAAGAGGAGGAAAGGAAGTGGCTTACAGAGAACTGACTGGAATACTAAATCTCACTGCTGTGTTTTGTGAGCTTCTTCCTCTGATGCTCGAAATGCTCTTGAAACAGGGTAATTTTCTAATAAACAATGTGCTAGAAGACACGACTAAGTAAAATGCTATGCTTTCATTTTTTTAAATCAGTATATTAGTATAATGAATGTTTCAAATATAAAACGCATTGGTGGGTAAGTACAGCTACTTTATATACTTGATTCTCAGCTTAGCTAGCAAGGTTTTGCCCACATTTTTTTTTATACCTTCACCACATACACCGATCAGTCACAACACTAACACTACCTCCAGGTTAACTGAAAAGCACTGATTATCAATTATATACCAGTATACTGGTGACAGAATCATGGGCACCCAAGGCTCATCTACACCTGTAGGGACCAAATCCAAGTCTATCTGGTCTGCTTCCAAAGTAAAGCTAATGCAGCACAAAAATGCAGAAAAAATGCTGACCACAATAGAACGTTTATGAAACTCCATGAAGGTATTGGAACACACAATGCATCACAGCCTTTGGAAGCATAAACACTGAACTTTAGAGCAATGGTAAAAGTTCATATGGTCTGATTAGTCTAGACTGGTGTGACATCATATCAAAGTGAACACATTCAGTAATTCCAAAGTGAATAAAAAATTGTTTGTTCTGAAATATGATAAGGGGCGTTTCAAAAACCAGGACTTTTTGAAGAACAGAACACATTTATGAGAGTAAAACTACCTTTATTTCTCTATAGAATAATATAAAATCTCTGCTTCACTAATGCACATATCCCAGCAATTCACTAGTGCCTGGATAGCATCAAGGTAGGTGAGTTTTCTTCGTATACCTTAGCTATCATCCGACTACCTACTTCATGTCTAATACCCTGGCCTCCCAGGAACTCCTTTAACTGCCCAAACATGTGGAAATCCTGTGAATCGTGGTCAGGACTGTATGGGGGAAGTGGCAATAACTCACAATCAAGTTCCTGTAATGTGCAAGTGGTGCGGTTGGCAGTATGAGTTTATACACTGCCTTTGGTAATCAAACCAGGCCACTTCTTTCTTGACAGCGTTCCAGTCGCTGAAAGTTCACATGACCTTCTACGACCTTCTTTAAAACGTTTGCACCTTTTTAAATATTTTACTGCAGCTAAAAGTCTCATCACTGTACTGACCATGACGTCTACTGTAAACGTTAATCAGTTTTAAGCTCCATATTAGTTTTAAGTTCCAGTTTGACCTGAATGCCCTTGAAGACAACTTATTTGCATCTGCCTGCATTTATTTAAAATTTAACTCTCTGGTTCTTTCAAGACCCTAATTACTCACCATCCTCACAACCGAGGCTAATCAATATATTCATCTAATTGACTAGTTTAATGGAACCTTATAGCGTCATCCCTGAACAGAACATACTGTACAGCTGTTAGCCATTCTTGTTCTTTCAATTATTCTATTCTACTTTCTTTCTCTAGACGAATGGGGTCAATCAATACAAAAAAATGAATGGCCCTTCTAAGGCTACTAGAAATACAGAGAATTTTTTAGTTTGACACCTCTGTTGCACACCACACGCATTTATGATTATACTGTACACTGCTGCACAGAGGGAGGACATGCAAAAAAAAAAAAAGAAATCAAACATCATAATTCTTCAGCACAAGCATGTTCTATTGAAAATTGTTAAATGCTTTTTACTCTAAATTTTTCGAGTTTGAAGCGGATGATAAACTGCCTTGAGTAAGCTGCTGCTTCAATAAGCTTTAAACAATAGCTCGGAGACAGATTTTTGGAGCGCGTTGTGACAGGGTGTGACTAATATGGCAGTAGTGTCTGGAGCAGATAGAGAAGCTCTGGGTCTGTGCCAGTAGCAGCGCCAACATTTTCAAAGCTACGAACAATTCACATACTGCAGAAAAGGGTGAGGTATGAAAATAAACAATAGGTTCACAAAATCACAAAGATATCAGGCAGAATGCATATAATGGGGTGTTTTATGCTGATCTCGAACTGAGCATTAGCCTAAAGAAGAAGAAAAAAAAAAAGAAAGAAAGAAAAAGGCGAGCATTATTCCATCTAGTCCCTGCAGTGCAGTTTGTGGAATTAGTTCCACTGGAAAAGAAGCGTCTCGATAAATTTCCATCGGTGGAGCCTGTGGGGAGTCGTCAATCAAGCGCCATGTCTTTACATAGTGTGTGCATGTGTCAGTCATACAAGCTATGGTTCTTTCTGCTGTAAAGGGAAGTGAAAGTAGACACAGCCATAAAACATGTGTGACCCCTGGCCTGGGTGGCTCCCTCCACTCTATCCTGTTTTCCTCACCTCCCTCAGGAAACTCTGCACACTCTAGGCCAAATGATGGGAGCATAATATGGACAGCTCCGTTGTCTTATGTAATGACTGGAAAATCTGACGCACCTTCCTGCCTCATGGAGCTTTCCAGAAAGGACATCAAAGTCAGCATGTACTACAGTACTACGTGACATTCCTCGTACGCACCAATGATATCATGATCTGCACTTTTTCCATCGACTTTTGATATAACAGGGTGTGGAAGGCGTAAACTTTCTATTGTGAGAAGAAAAAAATAATAAATATAACTTAATACTGTAGTTTTATAAATGTATAAAGTCCGCTGTTCTGGAATGCTGGTGCACGGATTCAGTCATTGTTTTAGAAAGCATTGTGTGGAGGATAATCAGAGGAAGGCGTAGTTTTGGAGAAGCAGCAGAGGTTGCAGCTGTTCAGTGAATCAGACAAGCAACAGTAGCTGAGGGCACGTAAATAAAGGAAAATGAGCTAAAACTGGTTCAGAAAATATTTTCAAGAACGCGAGAACATTAGGCACCGGGAAGCAGGTCAGGGACAATGGTTCTAGGACAATGGTTCCAGAAACCTTTAACTGCCTGCTCTAGATTCGGTACAATATACACCAGAGGCTACTGGGGTGGAGCTACTGGGAACTTTCACAAGCCAGATGTATCTAAAGCTTATTTTATACTTTCCTCAGCAGACCAATACAACGTTTCTTGCTCTTATATAAGCAACAAATCATAAACATTGTAAGGTTGTAAAGCAGTTTTATTAACATGTAGCCGCAATTAATCCAAAGCATGATCACAATTGCATTCTTTTAATGGAGAGCATCCAGGAATTATCACTAGGAATCACTGTGAAGTGACTAATAGCTCCAGATCACAATGACTGACATGCAGTATAAGATATCAGGCTACACAGTCATGATGTAACAATTAAAACGAGCTCTTCGGTAACTTTCAAATGACACCAGCTCTGCAACGCTGCTACTGTATCTGCAGTGCCCTAGAAAGAAGCTGTGGAATTTAGGCATTTTAGCTGACGTCGGTGCTCTGTTTAGATTATACAACTTTGATGATGATCAGAAACCTTGTCAAGTTTTGGGGGAGAATTTATAAACATGGATATTTTTAAGATAAGGTGAACCTGTCAGACATTTTCTTTACAACATTAAACAGCTGTTCAAAGAAAGAGACATTAATACGTAGTATGATGACAATTAAGTCAAAATCATGACAGCAGGATCGTAAATCATATCGAATTGTGATTGGAGAGTTATCGTTACATCCCTATCTCTTGACCAACCATATTCAAGAATGAAGAAGTGGAAAATAATGTCAAATATTATATTTGTGAACCCGAGAATTGAAAAATTTATTTCAATCTTAACCTCCAAAGACTATTTTGATTTTGCCATTACTATCACGCATTAATAGGACATGATCGTACAAACTGTTAATTTCAGATATAATCCAGGGAACTGGCTGATTTTACTCAACAATACTGTGAGTAAAATAATATAAATTACTTTGCTAATTTACCAGTTATTCATTTAATTAGAAAGATATGCAGGTTAGGGTAATTGGCATTGGCATCCACTTGCAGTAAAAGATATAGGATTGAGCTACAGTATGTCAGCACTGCAGTCTGGCAAATGAGATGTGTGTCTGTGCTTCATTTCTTTCTTGTATCTACAGTATGTGGCTTATATGTACAGTATATGCCACAAACCAATCCTCTGCTAAACATTAAACAATAAACCTTCCTATGAACATAAATGACGAGGCCATACTTACAAGCAATTCTATGTACATTTTCTGTCCAGAGGTTTGAATTTTAACAAGAGGGGAAAAAAAGAGCCCGTGGAGATCTCATTTTCTGCCATAATTCAGCTGTCAATACAAGTGCACACTCTCGATGACATCACGTGGTGTGCTTGCATTATAAATGTGCACACTTGAGCTGGTTAAAAACACCCAAAGGGGCTTGAGATAGCAGCTATATTTCAGGTCTGAGGTCTGTTAAAAGCTGAGGATAAATCTCTTCTTTTTTTTTTGAGCAATCCAAAAGGAGCAGTCAGTGTGGAATTAGATTTGTGTCAAAAAAAAGTTTTAACAGAAATAATTCCAAACCAAAAAATAACATTAAATGCAAAAGAAAAAGAAATTTATGAACCTCTGTAGTCCAACTAGGGACCATGGAGGCCAATGATGACCATTGTATTTATTCCCATCTTGTACGACTTTGGTAGGACATCCGGTCAACATTCACACACTACAGGCAATTTGGGAATGCCAATTAATCTAATCTGTCTTTGGCGTGTGGGAGAAAACAGCAAAAACATGCAAATTCCATGCACACAGACCCAACACAGGAATCGAACCCAGGACCTGGCAGTGCAAGGCGACAGTGCTAATCACTATGCCACCTGTGTCAGCATTTCCCAGATGAAATGTTCCAAATATAGACAGATGTTCTAGACATTACATGCATGATATGTTATGATATTATTATTGAACAAAATACAACTAGAATACAGTATTGCACAAACTGAGTCAATTGCACCTGATACATTTGCCAAATATGTATTTTTTTATCTTATGTTTTTATATTTTTGCCTATTAACTATAAATTGACATTGATGAAGAAGAGTTACAAAGTGAATCCTGTTGTATTGCTCTGTACAATAAAAATAAAGGAATACAATTTAATTCACTATATTATACTACTATTCATATTACATGCACTATTTACTACTACTTAGTCACTGACTCTCTAGACCACTTATCCTGTATAGGGTCGGGGGAGGAGCCTATCCCATGGGACATGGGGCACGAGGGAAACATACACTCACTTTCACACTACGGGCAATTTGGAAATGACAATTACCCTAATCCAGAAACTGGAGTAACTGCAGGATAACCATCAAGCATGGGGAGAACATGCAAACTTCACACACGGACTGA
>JAQMYL010000035.1:24948018-24958597 GCA_030014365.1 Clarias pachynema
AGTGTTTACTTGGTTCAACAGGTCTGGCAGTAAGCAGGCCTTGGTGTGTCTTTTAGCGAGGTGGGGCAATTACTTTTTCACATAGGGCCAGGTAGTTTTGGACAGCTTTCTAATCCCTTAATAAATGAAATTATCATTTATAAACTGTACTTTGTATTTGCTTAAAAAGATTTGAATGACGATCTGAATTATTTAAATGTGATAAATGTGCAAAAGATTAAAAAAATTAAAAAAAAACAGAAAAGGGAAAATACTTTTTCACAGCACTGTATCTTCAAGCACAGGACATGGGGCCATCCTTAGCAGTACCGGGTGGTCTCCATGTGATAAGAACAACCAAAAGTGGGTCACCATTATGGATCAGGCCGGTCTAGAGCGAAAGGTATTCAAGAATAGGGTTGATATTATGATCTGAAACTTGGTAGCAAAACAACTCAAAAAGTTTTATTTCTCCTGTACCACGGTAATAAATAATACACTGAACAATTTATAGTTACATTTGTTGCTGTGGAACATCCGAATAACAAGCCGGTTTGTGTAATTACCTGTGTTTTATAGCAGCTATAAAAAGTTCTTGCCTAATATAATACAATTAGAACCGGGACATTAATGTACAGTAAATATTTCATTTGAATTACAGCCAGCACTGATCAGACTTAAACCCAGACATAAAATGCTGATTAAAAATATAATAATGTAGCATAGTATATTTTTGGTGTATTATTTGCTCTGGGAATTCTGATTCTGTTCATAAAGACAATGTCAATTAGATAGGGTTAAGCCAAGTGAAGACCGTAATTAAAATAGAACTGGGCAGTGATTTGGCTGGACCTCTATGACTGGATACTGGTGTAAAGCAGCGTCTCCTCTCAGGAATGTGGTCAGGCTTAGTAGATTCAGATATTATTCCACACCCAAGTGCAAGCTGGATCGCTTATGAAAGTACAACTGTCCTTTGCTTGGCAGATTATTATAAACAATCGTTGCTTAGGGCAAGCTTATTATTACTAACCTAATAAAATCATATTTGTACTTTATAGTACCAGTCAAAAGTTTGGATTTATTTTCTACATGCTGGAACAATACTTGATTTAAAATAATACATATGGCATTAAGTAATTGACTAACAACAAGTAAATTATTTCAAGACATGAAGGTCAGCTGTTCTGGAATAGTTCTTGCAAGCACAGCATTGTAAAACCCATCAAGCACCATGATAATATTGGCTCTCATGAAGACTATCCCAGGGAATTAAGACCAAAAATTTTTAAGACCAAAAAGTTCATTCAGAATTAATAGGTTCAAAAATCACCAATTAACAAACTGCAGATTAGAGTTGTTTACAGAGCATAAGTAGCAGACACATCTTAATATTACCTGTTCAAAAGAGAATATTGCACATTTCTGATGTCTTCTGTATTATTTAAAATTGTCAAAAGAAATAAAAATCAGGAAAGACCATGGAATTAGACTGTAGTGTACAGTATATATGAAACAGCACCAAGCATCAATATATCTGAACTGCTACTAGCAAAGAAAAGTATGGAGCTCCATTAGAGGTTTGAAGGTGACATTCAAAGGAATAAACAATGGCACAAGCATATACTTCTTACAAGGCCTAATATAGTATAGCTCAGACATTTTCTTGGCCAAGCAACGTGTAATAGATTATCTGCTTATCACTGAAAATATTTGGATTTGTCAGAACGTTTTAAATTAAACACATAAAAAATGAGTTCGAATAAGATCATCCTGGTTGTACAAAGGCATTCCAAGCGGTTATAAATACAGTACTTCTGTTTTAGGTGGCTTTTGCGAGTGTAGGGACATACAGTAGCTGTGTGATGGGATGATGATCTGTCTGATTCTCAGGTAAGAGAAAAAGAGGCTGTGCTGAAAATGGACATTAGGGACCAAAAAGTATTTAAAGATTTGAACAGGAAAACATGATATTAATGATCATAGTCATGAGCAGTTTTAAATATAATTTCATAACCTTCATGCAAAGCCATGTGCCTAGAGTTTTTTTTTTTTTTCTGGTAAATTGAGAGACCATTGGAGTAGCAATATTTCATTAAGAATTTTCTGAACAGTAAAGCTCAGAGCACATTTACAGAGAAAACCTGATCAACCTACAGTAAATGAAAACTGAATAATTACCTATAATTATAACAGTGTCAATTTCACAAACGTAAGCCTTTATGAGATACTCATTGCAATACATGTAAATTAAAATTTTGAAGACTTTTCCCAAAACCTATTTGCTTTTGTGTTTTTTGATTTATTTATTTTTTTTTCAAAATTTTAGATTTTTCTTTTTCATTGCAAGTCAATGTTAGTGACGTGACCATAAATGCCTTAATTGGTAAAAGAAGCACATTTAATAACTTTCATGGGATTTGTATTTACTTATTTGTATTATCTTTTGTATGTTTGGAATTTTTGTAAAAATGTGCGAAAGTACAAACCTATAAAAATAAAGCAAACATATACAGTACACAAATATACAAATCCCACAGAAGTTCCCACAAAATTATTAGTTATGAATTTTAAAGCTGTCCAGGTGTCTAGCTGTTTTTCTTAACAACATGCACCTGCACATTTAATGTAGAATTAAGGGACACGCCACCTGACCTACATACTTCTACTCTCAGAAGTGTGTGTGTGTGTGTGTGTGGTTGTGTGTGTGGTCCTCCATCAGCATGATTCCTATCGCTGTTATTCGCAGCTGGCCTACTTTGGAGAGGTTGGTGTAAGAACCCCTTTACAGTGCTTCTGTGTCCATTTTGACACTATCCTCCAGCACTTTCTGGTTCAACTCTATCTACTGCTGAACAAAAAAACCCTGATGTGGGTAAGATTAAAGAAGCTGCAACAATGATAGCTATTTGAAAAATTTTGTAGAACCATGCAACAAGAAACCTCTAGGATGCCACAATTGACAGAATAACTTTTAACAACAATGCATCACTTTGTTCTGGGGTATTAACTCGGATTAAAAGTACAGAGGGAGGCACTAAATAAATGATGCTGTGTTATGTGGTGAATCTAAAGTATGTCTTGGAGTTAAATGGCATTTAGGCCACATGTTAACCATAGACAGCCAGTCTTCATATGATTAACATCGCCAACTCAAGTTAAACACACAGTGTGACACTATATGCTGGGATCTGGATAAAAATAGAATAAGGGCTTTAGGTATTATAACACACATACAGTAGTGAATCCCACAGAATTTTACTGAACCCAATTTAGTCTTAAATCCTTTATTATATATATATATATAAAATATTTTATTAGAAACACTATCCAAATACTGGGTAGTGTCTTCCTTTGCTCTAAAAAATAGCCTCGATTATGGACTGTATGGAATCGATTCCACAGGACTTTGGAAATATTTCTTTGTGTTTATACTTTATATTGACATGACTGCATTTAGCAATTCAATGCAATTTCCTACAAATGTCCCTCATTTTCGTCTGCCCAATCTTCTGTTCTACCCCATCCCAAAGGTGATCTATTGGATGCAGTTTGACTAGGAAGATTACTGAATACACGTTCACCTTATACATTACGTGACTGTGACTATATCTAACTGTTTTCTCTCTCTTTCTGTTGAGTTACGCATGGCGCTCCTGAGCTGCCAGTGATCCAGACCTTCTCTGCTCTCCGGACCTGTCTGACTCATCCTAGTGTAGTGTCCGCTTCTGGTTGGAAATCTCATGTGATTTGCTTGGGATGTGTGATGGTTCCATCTGATGCCGAAAGCCGTTCTCTAATGATGTGTGACCACAGTCACTCAATAGTTCAGGACTGAAATTTCAATGAACAGCTTTGTACCTGAAACTCAAATAACGAAAGTGAACTCCATATCTTAAACTCCTTTCCTGTTATACTAAAATTCATTTAAGTGTCACGAAAACACCAGGCTCCGCCCTCAGTCAACGTTATCAATCACCCGAATTCTAAACATACACACCTGAACCTCATCACTAGCACAAGATAAATACGCCTCACTTCCTGTCACTCAGCGTCTGATCTCCATTACGGAAAAAGGACTCCATGATCGGCTACTCACAGCGATCATTCTATGCCTCGTCTCCTCCCCTCCTTATCCACATCTCATCCACAACCATACCCCTGTCATTATCAATAAAAGCACCCGTTTTCTGCATCTTTCTCTGTGAAGTCTGTTATTCCGTGACATTGAGTCTGGTTCCTTTCAAGGTTACTTCCTATTATCATCTCAGGTAGTTTTTCCTTGTCACCATCGCCCTCAAACTGCTCATCAAGGACAAGTTGATAATTATGATTTATACATATTTGATATTTCCTTACACTACATTTTCCCTCCCACTTTTAATTTTTTTCCGGTTCTGTAAAGCAAACTTTGCTTTAAGTTTAAGTTAGTCCATGTACTGAAGAAACAGATTTGTCTTGAGAAATAAATAAATCGAATAGAATTGAAGGGCATTGAACTTCCATGTTTATGTAACCAGTTTCTAACAATTTTTACTTTGTGGCATGGTAAAGTATCATGTGGGAAGGAGAAATTAACAGATGGGAAAAAGTGTGGCCAGGGAGGGATGCACTTGTTAAGCACCAGGAGTGAAATGGCCTAATTTAAACCACCTCAAACCCTGGCCATGTGCTAAGGGAATTTCTGCAAATGAATTGGTGGACACCATAAGGCTGGCTAAAAACCAAAACCCCCTGATCACTCTGTGCTCCCTAATCGCATTGATAAAAACACACATTTATCTTGCATTAGTTGTTTGCGAGCTGTTGAATAAAAACCCGCTATTGCATCTGCTCCTACTGTAATCCTGTGAAGTCCCTATAAAGAAAGCAGGTCTTGGCTATGTTCTTGGATAAACCAATCTCACTTCTTATCTGTATCACATACTGTATTACTGGGTGAAAGTTTACATAGCCCTGTGTAAAAAAAGTACCCCCCCCTTAAAACATAACTCTGGTTACTTAATTCCCACCTGAGTTCAATTTCTCTAGCCACACCAAGGCCTGGTTACTGCCACACCAGTTCGCAATCAAGGACCTGCCTGACAAAGTGAAGTAGACCAAAAGATCCTCAAAAGCTAGACATTTAAAGAAATTTATATTTTAAAGAAAAAGAAATTTAAAAACAAATGAGAAAGAAAATAATTGAGATCTACCAGTCTGGAAAAGGTTATAAAGTTATTTCTAAAGCTTTGGGACTGCAGCGAATCACAGTGAGAGCCATTATCTACAAATGGCTAAAACATGGAACAGTTGAGAACCTTCCCAGGAATGGCCGGCCGGCTCTTATCCCAAGAGCGCAGCGATAACTCATCTAAGAGGTCACAAAAGACCCCACAACATTCAAAGAACTGCAGGCCACACTTGCCTCACTTGCCTCATGACTCCACCATAAGAAAGAGACTGCGCGAGTTCCAAGACAAAAAACATAAACGCTTGTCTCAGTTCTGCCAGAAAACATGTTGATGATCCCCAAGACTTATGGGAAAATACTCTGTGGACTGACGAGAGAAAAGTTTAACTTTTTGGAAGGTGTGTGTCCCATTATGTGTGGCGTAAAACACCGCATTTCAGAAAAATAACATCATACCAACAGTAAAGTATGGTGGTGGTAGTGTGATGGTTTCGGGCTGTTTTGCTGCTTCAAGACCTGGAAGACTTGCTGTGATAAATAAAACCATGAATTCTGCTGTGTACCAAAATATCCTGAAGGAGAATGTACGGCCATCTGTTTGTGACCTCAAGCTGAAGTGAACTTGGGTTCTGCAGCAGGACAAGTAGATCCAAAGCACAGCAGCAAGTCCACTTCAGAATGGCTGAAGAAAAACAAAATGAAGACTTTGGAGTGGCCTAGTCAAAGTCCTGACCTGGATCCAATTGAGATGATGTGGCATGACCTTAAAAAGTCGGTTCATGCTCGAAAACCCTCTAATTTACCTGATGCTGCAAAGATGACATGGCCAAAATTCCTCCACAGCGCTGTAACAGACTCATTGCAAGTTATCGAAAAAGCTTGATTGCAGTTGTTGCTGCTAAGGGTGGCCCAACCAGTTATTAGGCTTAGGGGGCAAACACTTCTTCATACAGGGTTAAGTAGTTTTGGATTTTGTTTTCCCTTAATAATAAAAACCTTCATTTAAAAACTGCATGATGTGTTTACTTGTTATCTTTGACTAATATTTAAATCTGTTTGATGATCTGAAACATTGAAGTGTGACAAACATGCAAAGAAATCAGTGAGGTAAGGGGGCAAACACTTTTTCACACCACCGTATACAGTATATATATATACGGTGGTGTGAAAAAGTGCCAGTCAAAAGTTTGGACACACATTCTAGTTTCTTGTTTTTTCAGATTTCTATTTATTTATACAGTATAAAACAATGCGGAAGGCATCCAAAGTATGCATTAATCTCCTTTGAAGACTCTATATTAAAATGTGTCAATGTTTGACATATTGTGCCATCTGAGATACTTTTCCACATAGCATGTAAATAGTGTCTTTGAAAGTCACTTCAATCTTAGCTCAACAGTTTCAGAAATATTTAAACCAGACATTCTGTCACCAGCAGCCATGCCATAGTGAAACTATGTTTTGAAGTGAACACGACCTAAAGTTCTTGACCTGCATCTTCAAGATTTTATTCAATGTGCTGCTGCCGCATACTTGGCAAAATAGATCTCTGCATGAATATTCGAGTGTACAAGAATTCAAAGTAGACAGTGAACGTGTATACAGTATGTACAACTGACAGTTGAGTTCTTAAGTACCTAATGCAATATGTGGTAATTCATAGTTAAAAATAAAAAACAGTATTGTTCTAAAACAAAAAATCAAAACCAAACTTGTGTCCAAACTTTTGACTCGTTCTGTTTGGACACAAACTTTTGTACATTACCAGTCAAAAAGTTTGGAAACACCTTCTAATGTTTTTCTTCAATACATTCATGAACAATACTGGAAATTTCAAAACTATGAAATAGCACCTAGGGAATTATGCAATTAAGTAACAACAACAACTGTTATTGTAATAAATGAAAACTAAAGACACATTTACCCAATTAAACCTACTATAAAAGCACAGAAAGTCCTACAGTAAAGTTGTGAGCCTGGTCAAATGATGTCTACATTACACATTACCTTGACTAGATTATTTTCCCAACCTTCTGAGACGTGTGACTTCAACACAAACACCCAAAAAAAATTCCTTTTCCCCAGAATTTAGATGTGTGCAAGCCAATCCTTTAACAAACAGTATGAACGAGTTGGAAAACTGATCTGCCTCAGCTTGTTACAACATTTGGTGTTAAATGGAAAAAAGAAGTCAGGGGTTTTCTTCCTGTGTGTATTCAGAGTAAATGCAGCATGTCAAAGAGGGGATTTATTACCACCCCGGAGAAAAGACAACCTTCTCACAAAGATAAAAATCGCTGATGTCCAACATGGACAGTGCAATCTGGCTTTTCTGTACAACTAATTACTCCTGTTTTACTTTGAGAAATGCCACTAGTGACAGATGATCAGAAGCGAAACAAAGCCATGTATCAGTCAAAATGTGCTTCACCCTATGAGGCTGCTGCTTCCTGTCCATCTCTGTGATAGGCTTGGAAAAGTGACAAAGACCGAAGAACAAGTCTTCATAGGAGTTTCTGGTTGCCAAGTGCAAAAGACACGATTCCTTTGCCAAGTATTATTAAACAGACAAAAAAAAATCCCCCCAGTAGAAAAGTGTCAACAGAAAGGCAAAATAAAGGCCACATTCATCAGTGCACAAAGGCAAAGAGCTGGACGGAAGCAGCTGAACTGAGCATATTATGTCCATCCTTTGCTCATGAAACCGACAAGTCCAAAGGTGTTTAAGTTGACCAGCCCTTGTTCTTTTACATAAAGAATGCACACAAGCGTAACTCTGGGAAAAATACAGTGGCCCTCATGCTTAATCTATCATGCACACTGTGATTTCATCCTCAAAGTCCAGCCTGCTGAATTAAAGTAGCATTAAGTGACTGCAGTAATGTCTTTTGTACCCCATTATCTTCTGTTGACAGAGGCTTTGTGAAAGGGGTTCTGCATCACTGGCTCTGTAATGTCGTGAAAGCAAACCCCTGAAAGGCCTATCCCATTCACAGAACTGCTGCCTTAGACATTCCATTGCACAACCACTACAAAACCGAGAATGGTAAGTCATTCTTGTCTTATTTTGGTAAAAAATTACAATACATTAATCCATAACTCAAATTTCAACACCACTTTAAATATCACATAATCATGGTGGTTGCCATGCTACAGTCTTCAATGACTCGAGTCGAGAGCTGTCATTGGTAAGTTGTGAAAATTAGATCTACTGTCTGACTTGGGTGACTGTAAAGTCAGAAACCTGATGCGTATAGTTTTTTGTGCTGTCCTTCATGCCACTTACTGCAGTCTCTGAGCGGATTAAACCTCACTCTGTAATATGTAACTGTAGGCAAGAATATTTCCTTCTTCTCCTCTGAAAGGCAGCGGGGGCTTATAGGATTTAACAGATGAGTTAATGAAAGAGTATCTCATGTCTATTCTACTGTAACTTCTTTTTTTTTTTTCTTATTCCAAAATGGACATGGTGACACACAGAGGATTTGAATTTCCCTTTACAATAGAGCTTAAATGAACTCTAGAAGGAAGTAAGACTAACTTAGAACTGAAAAAAGAGACTTTGGGTACAGAAGACATTTAGATTAGTCTTCCAACACACAACACACTGTTGTTTTTCTTCCTTAGAATCCCAAAAACTATGAACAGACATTATTCCTAAGCTCCAGATCATCTTTTTCTAATCTTCTTCTCTGTTCTCTATCTAAACAACTAGCTAAACCTATGTTGGGTGAAATGTTCAAACAACAAATCTGTTACAGTATCAAATGTCTTCCAGTTTACTCAGGTTCTCCCTGAGTTTCCCAGCTTTCTATGATCACATTCATGGGGCAAACCAACAAAAAACAGCCCTATTCAACCTCTGAATAGCACAGAGGCATTTGTCATACATATGATACACATTATTTTACTTATTAGGACAACTAAATGATTCAGGGATTCAGTAACAATCATAGTTGTAGGTTTGTCTTGAAAGGGGACAGGGACACAAAGGGAAGTTAGTGTAAGAGCTACATGCCTGGCACCCTTCCATATTCACGCACATATAAGCTGTTGAAGTAACTTACTTGTTATTGGCAATGTTTGCGTGTTCTCCTCATGCTTGGTGGGTTTCCTCAGGGTATTCCAGTTTCCTCACACAGTCCAAAGACATGCAGATTAGGTTAATTGGCATTCCCAAATTGGCCGTAGTGTGTGAGTGTGTGTGTGCCCTGCGATGTATTGGCACTCTGTCCAGGGTGTACCCCACCTTGTGCCCTAATACCCCTATCTCACCTGGTTTCGTGAGCCGTAAGTACGGTTAATCATGACTCACCGCGAGTTTTGGCGCTGTGATTCCGTTTCCATCTTTCCGCGTGAAAAATTTTACGTTTAATTTTTAAACTCTTGGAACCCTCGTGGAAGCTAGCGGACCTTACAGAACTTTGCAGAACGCCGGCAGGACGTCGACGGGCAATCGCGGCGGCTCACGGTGCCTAACATCGCATCTCACCGCAAGTCAAACCGCATAGGTGAGATAGGGGTATAAATCCATGTATACAATACAGGATAAAGCGGTAAAGACGATGACACATTTGATGGCACATGTGAAAATGGGAATATATACAATAGTAATCACCACTAGCCTTCACAGTTCCTAGTTGGGCTATAGAGGTTCCTAGATGGATGATAGACCCTCAGCGACATCACCTATAATTTGAATTTTGTAGCTGAACTGTGAGAGATCTGTTCATCGCAAAAGCTAAAAGCATCTTGGCAAAAGCCACCCATGGACAGAGCCAAGCTATTTGTTGAACACACCTACTTACCTCAGTTTCTACAAGCTACCTAGCTTAGCTAGATATTTTGGCTAATGTTATTTATCTGCTTATTTTACTTTGTATTTGACTTGACTCCATCATCCATACCCTACACATGGTCTCATGTCAACATCTAAATTTCTTGTTTACTTTACTTGATAAGTTAAACTACAACAAGCTAGCTGAATAGCTGAAGTGATGGATAGCAGACAGCTAGCAGTTTGGTACCTGCAATGAAGCTGTCACTCAAATCGATCATGCCCCTAATTATGCATAATTGTATGATTTAACTCATGAGTTACATAAAAATTCACTTCCTGTACAGTTGTCATCAATAGTAAATCTCATCAATGGAGATCAAATCCGTTTTTGTACAGGTGTGCATCCGTTTACTTCTGGGCAGTTTAACATGGGGCTCTATGGGATTGATAAATTTTTGCAGGATAGTGGTCATTCGAGGTACTGCACATTTTAACACTTTCACATTTTTTTTCAGAACCAGAAGTTGCTCTTGAGCAACAATGTAAAGAGCAACCCTCTCATCTGCCTCCCTATAACTGTCTAGTTTAGAGGATGCGATCAGTACGTGCTGTGTGCATACAGAAAGATCAGAAGAGATAGACGGCAT
>JAQMYL010000035.1:25014147-25029865 GCA_030014365.1 Clarias pachynema
CAAAAAAGAAGGGATTTTGGTCCTCTGAGTGGTGGGCAATATGCCAAGACACACCCCCTGTCAGTACTAACCCCAGGTGTCTGTGAAAGCAAAAACACTGTCAGTATTGTACGTTATTCATATGTGTGTTAATGCTTAGACTTTTTTTAAAAAGTGTTTTTTTTAAAAAGGAAATAAGGAAAAATCGACCATTGGCGTATAAATCCCAAAATTAGTTGCTTATTAGTGAATAGAAATGTTAGGAATTAATGCTATAATATCTTACACCATCTGTCCATCCATCTAGGAACCTCTGTAGTCAAACTAGGGACCGTGGAGGCCAATAGTAATTACCACTGTATTTGTTCACATTTTATGACCTTCAGTCAACATTCGCACACACACTTCAGGCAATTTGGGAATATTAATTAGCCTAATCTGCATGTCTTTGGCCTGTGAGAGGAAACCAGAGTACCCAGAGGAAACCCACCAAGCATGAGGAGAACACGCAAACTCTATGCAAACACAGAACCTTTGTAAATTTTAAATATTGCAAAAGATTACAATTTACATTTCTCTCAGTGCAATTTTTCCTTGCAGTAAAATCCTTTTTGTTTTTTCACTCTACCCTGCCTTTATTTATTTATTTTTAGGTCATATAAGCATTTCACTGCATGGGTATAGTTGTGTATGTGACAAATAAATACATTAAATTCATTTGATTTTAATGTGTGCTTATTTATTTTAAAAACAATATAAAGATGTATTAACCTGCTAAAATAATTTTGTAAAATCAGACGTTAAAAACAAACAAAAGATGTACTTAAAATCTTTTTTTTTTTTTAAATAAAAATTGGTAAAACTAGTGAGACATAAACGATGATAGAAATTGCCCATAAGTATAAATGTACGTTTAAAAAAGTACATTGATTTTTTTTTTTTTTTTTTTTTTGGTTGTTGTTTTTAAGCAGAACGATGAAGGTTTTGCGCCTCTTAGCAGGAGAAATCCCAATTCGCTCCATGTTAACGCTAGTTACACTAAATAGTGTGTTTAAGTAAAATATATTTTCCTACCCTTATGTAGTGCACTCGTGTATGCAGTACTATACTGGTTAGTAACGCAGCCGCAGTCGCGGCTCGCGCACGGTTACAGGTGTACAGAATTAACGTCAGGGGAAGGAGGGAGGGGGGGGAAAAAATCACGGAAGTGACGTAGGCGCTCACGAGCTTCAGAATCTGATTAAACCGTCGGATTCCCGTAAAAAAAATCTGCTGTTTCCAGGCGACGGGAGAGGAGCAGGAACTCATCGGTATGGAGGCTATTTATATGACTTCGTTTGATGATTGTTTTTTTTAAATGTTAATGTTTTATTGGCTTCGCATTTTCTGTTCAGGTTTTAACATTAAAACCCCGGTAACGCAGGGAGACGTGGAACTGGGATGTTTTGCATGTTCGTGCTCCCGGTCTCTCTGCTGTCTATTTCACAGACTTTAGCCTTTAGCACGAATTTAAGATTGTACACACTAAATAACCTTGTTCCTTAGCTGCACTATTAGTATGATTAATGTAATGATACTCATATCCGAGTCATATGTTGGTCGGTATTCCTGTAATGATGATGATGATGATTATAATAATAATAATAATAATAATAATAATGGTGATGATAATAATAGCAGCACAGGGTTGCTGATGATACGAGCGGAAATATCGCGATAACTGGGAGGCACGATATTTGTCTCAGTGTAAGGCTTGGCTGAGAGAAGTGGACCTTGACTGATTGTAGGTAAAGCTGCACGTTTAAAGATTATTCGGCTTTGACTTTTATGAAATATTTGTCTTAAGTAGTGACAGCAATATTATACTAGTTAAATGAAGTTGTAAGAGCCTGATGGTGTGTGTGTGTGATGTGATTAAACACATTGACTTTATTAATTAATTAATTAATTTATTTATTTCCCACATTGTATTTTGACATGTTGCGTAGTATGATTTTCAACTGTGGTATGTACAGCACTGTGCAAAAGTCTTATTATCTTAAGTGCATATTAAAGATTTGGGGGGTGGACGGGCGGTCATTACACAATTATTTTTTTTGTGTGTGTGTGCGCTGATTCACGCATCGCCACATTTGATT
The DNA here is from genome assembly GCA_030014365.1 of Clarias pachynema. Lineage (NCBI taxonomy): Eukaryota > Metazoa > Chordata > Actinopteri > Siluriformes > Clariidae > Clarias > Clarias pachynema. Next base: position 25,016,265 of record JAQMYL010000035.1, read on the forward strand.
TAAAAAATTACATTTGTAACGGAGATGAACCGGTCGATCGGATAGTGACGAGAACTGGCTCGTGTAGAATCTTTTGAGTGGTGCAACAGAAATGTGTTTTTTTTTTATTTTATTTTTTTTATGGTGTTACGTTATTAAAAATCAAGTCCGTTAAAAGGTTCCAGTATGCCCTTTTGTTCTAAATTCTGCGATTGAATTGGTCTCGACCACTCATTATACACGCTTACACATTTGCTTACGAGCGCAAATTAAATTAGGAGGTGTGTCCAAACATTTAAATAGGACATTATATGAAATAACACATGCTGTTTTTATTTTTTTTACTGCGAAGATTGAAATTAGTGTCTGAATCAAAATTTTCCAGGAAACTCTTGGCAAATATTACGCTATGCAAATTGGAAAACAAAATTGTTGATGACAAAACTAACTCTGCATTTGCAGTGCTCCTTTACCGTACTAAAATCAACTGTGTTAACTCATTGATCGAGTTGTAACTTGGCAAATGTTTCAACTTTATTATGTATTCTTTTAGTTTTTTTGCATTCGCCCACAGTTTTCTTCTTTCAAACTGCTGTCCTGTGTGAGCCTGGTCAGACTGTGTTATTGTCTGCACTTATCTTTGTTTTTCAACTGATAATGATCCCTAGTCACGTCATTAAATATCCCTTCAGATTTTTTTTTTATTTTATTTTTTTTATTTTTTTAAGCATTCATTTTGGGGGTTCCTTACGTTTAATGGTTTTAATTAAAGTACATATTCATAGTTTATTTTGGCATGAAAATCATTATACACTCAGTTTGATTCTTTGAGGTATAATGAGTTCTAGTTCAGTTCAGATATTCATGAAAGACACACCTGATGTTAAAATATGTTTATTTTCTAAATGAGCAACATGACCAGTGTCTAGGTGAAGGACCAGTCCCGTGTTTGGACTTCAGCTGCGGGGTGTTTTCTTTACTCAGCTATTCGGTTACCTTCATTATGATCCGATAGATTTCCTTTAGGAGCTGCTGTGCAAAACACCACTTCACGACTCCTTGTTTATTGCGTCGTCCTGCTGATGTGGCCCGGCCCGTATGATTATAACCTGCACCGTCAGCAGCCACTTTCAGGCTCGTACGCTGTGAGTTTTAAACGCAAGTATCTCATAAGTGCACCATGTTCTCCAGATGACTTTTAGATAAGGTGCATTGCATTTTAATAAGCCGTTTATAACCCTCCAGAGCTCTGTGTGAGGTTTGAGCTGATTTCACTTTAACAGCAAGTTGGTTCCTGGAAATGGAAATATTTTCTCCTCATTCAAAGCTTTGCTCGTACCATTATATAATTTTATATCTTCCCTGAAAAGAATGCTTGTGTGTGTTCAGCAAAAGCGTTAGTGGTTTTTGTAAATGTTACATTAAAAAAGGCCATTTCCGTAAAACACTCACAGTTGGATTTAATTTGAGTGCGTGTTTTATTGTCATGCTCTCAGAACAAAAGAAATTACAGAAAATGATGTGGACTTGATGGCGACACTAACCAATCTCTTCTAAAACTAGGAAACTCGCATGTTTTTAACTTGCCTTTTCATTATAATGTTTTGTTGTGGGTTGAATAAAAAAAACCACTTCTCTTTGAACACAATGCCGTCCAACTTCCTGGGAACTAAACACTTCTTAGAACTTGTGGCTTCAGCTGTTTGGGAAGTTAACACGGATTGGCCTGTGTGTGTGTGATGGGATGTCGGTTTTTGGTTGTTATGTATACCTTGGCAGAGCTTTTCCTCCTGCATGACTGAGTTTGAAAATTGTCCCATGTGATCAGTCCAGATTGTCGAAAGTAACAAGACTCTGCCCGTCTCCGTGGACTCCATGTACAGTTTGCACAGACGAACGCGAAGAACTATAACTACTAGGTCTTGTTCAGGGTGTGACCGTGTGGGCACTGGGTTCTATCCTGTGTGTATAGTGCCAAAATGTATGTTCCACATGTAGCCATTGATGGTTCAAGTGGAACTTTTGTGGTCATGATTGTGCACTGTGGGACGGCAATGTTTTGTTTTGCTGTAAACATTTTTGGAGAAAAGCGGAGAAACCCATGGACAGAGAGAAAGTAAGAGACGCTGTATGAGACAGGCAGACAGAGAAAAGAAATGAGAGGGGCAGATAGAGAGAAGACGTTTGCTTTTAACTTAATAATTTAACCACGTTATCTAAATATAATATAATAATTAAAGAGATGGAGGTAGAAACACTGGTGGTACAGAGAGAGATGGGATGGAGTGATCGATGAACGAGGGGGTGGGAGAGAGTGTCTAAGAGACCAAGCAAGAAAGGGAGACGAAGTAAAAGTCTGGGAGGGAGAGAGGGACAGGGAGAGAGACTGCAAGAGGCCAACTAAGAGAGAAACCAAGGAAGAGTTGAGGGAGACCAAGCAAGAAGAAAGCTGATGAACAAAGGTGGTAAGCTTTTATTTATTTATTTATTTTTAAATAGTAGACCGACAGCAAGATGGGGCAAGAAAGACAAACCGATAAATCGTTTCCATTTTTTTTTTTTGTTAAGCTGCTAGAAATTTTGATTGTAGAATTTTAAAAGAGAAATATTTTCAGCATTTTTGAACTCAGGCAAACGTGCACCTGATTATTATGTAATGACTTTCCTGTACTTCACCGAAATAGGACGTGGCGCACGCTGCACACAACATGACCTGCTGTTCAGAAGTCGCTCCACTTTTGGAAAAAAAAAAAATCTAAAAACCTATGTACCTCACTGCTTTAGCTCCAAATCTTGAATCCTTGATCATAAGCCATGAGTATCAAAATGATCAGTGCAGAGGGGTTCGTGGGGGAGACTGTGCTTAATAACACACTTTGGAACATGGAAAGTCACACAGCTGCTGACACACACACACTCACACACACATCATTTCATACTTCATATTTTTATCGTACTGCTGCAGTCATACACACACGCCATATATTGTACTACTTCTAAATTGTTGAAGCCTCTAATTTTAATTGATTTAAATTCCATTTAATTAATCAGTCCCAATTTCATATTTTATTTTTATTGGAAATTTTACCTTTTAGATTAACTGTATTCTTTCGTTCGATATTTTTCACTGTAGTGGAATTAAGAATTAAGCTTCCTTTATTTGTGTCATAAACCTTACAGCACAGTGAGTTGTTCACATGTATCCCAGTTAGGAAGCTGGGATCCGAGTGCAAGGTCACCCAGGATACAGCGACCTTGGATCAGATGGGGTTAATGGCCTTGCACAAGGGCTCAACAGTGGCAACTTGGCGAGGCTGTGGCTCGAACCCCCGACCTTCCGATCAGTAACCCACTAACCAACAGCCTTAACCATTTGAGCCACCCCTGCCCCGAAATCTTTCTATTTTAGGCCACAGACAGTGGTATAAGCATTTCACTGCATATCATGCTGTGTGTTGTATCTGTGACAAATAAAATTAGAATTTAGTTAGAAAGCACCATCAGTTTACGTAATTTACGTAACCAATCTCTCCCCAGAGCGAGAGACACCATCCAGCCTGTCTCCTTCTTTTACTGTCTGCTGCTTTCATTGTCCTTTTTGGGTTCTGGTTTGATGATTTAATGCATTCCTTAGTAACGTATTGATACCAGGGTCATGAGTAACAGGAAGTAGTAATGTCTGGTTACAGGAAATGCAGGCTGTATCATGCAGTTTGTCCAGAGCCGCATCTTCCTCTCCGATAAGACTGTGTTGTATATAATTTTTTAAAATTTTATTTAAAACACTTCATTCTGTGTGTTGTTCCCCATCAGCGTGAGAGGAATGCTGATTTAAATTGTATGCTGGTGTGTAAAACTTAAACGTCTTTCAATGCAAATTACTGGAAATGCTAAACATTTCCACACGTGCACACACCTCATTGGTGTTGCATTGGTACTGTACTTTCCACGCTGCACAACTACTAATGTGCATTCAAGCCCAAACCAAACAAAAGGCAAAGCATGGACCCAGTGTCTTTCCCTGTGTGACTCACTCACTTCTTCTTCTCCTCCCCCTTCATTCCTCCTCACTCTCCATGGGCAGTATCTCTCTCTCTCTCTTTTCCCTGCTGAGTGACATTTCAGTAATGATGCTGTCTCTCTCCTCCTCTCCCCAGGGTCAGGGCTGTGTGTAGGGTTTCTCAAAGGCTCCCCAGAAACAGATTTGCTTACACACTTGGATTCAGTTCTGTCCTCAAAAATATTTTTCCTAAATGGAAAATAATGGATATTCTTGTGCTTTGTGGATGTACCCATGCTCTTTGTAACGGGCTAAATTTTTATTTATGTTTATCCCAAACTAGAAAGTCTGTTGCATCCGCTGTCTAGCAAGTTGTGCGTACTTGGTCTCAGCACTGTAGTCATGCGGGAGCGTTGGGGTTAGCATCTTATTCTCTATAAGCTTCAGTTGGCTTAAGCTTGGGAACGAGGTATTGGTTTTTACTTTGTTCGTTTTTGGTTTTTTGGAGAGGGGACAAGATTTGGGCAGCAGCTTAGACTCTACCAGAAATGAGACCATTTTGCTCTGACTTGTTTTACTCATTTTAAAGTCATAGCTGAAAGTTCTATGTTTATCAGAAACGTTGGACAACATTTTTTTACTGATTACAATCCTCTTTTAAAACTAAAAGCAGAGCGAGAAATTTCGGGTTAGTATTAAAATGCGACAGGAGAATGTTATTACGTCATAACATATACCAGCCAATCATGTTCCAGTATTCAAATATGTCTGCTGGTGTTGTAAGAGTTTACCATATTAAGTACCGCCACGATTCAGATTGTAGATCCATCTTTAGCAGCAGTAACTCGAAATAATCATTGCCTGTATGACTTTATCAGTCTCTCACATCGTTGTGAGGGAATTTCAGCCCATCCTCCTTTACATCATTGCTTCAGTTCCTTGAGGTTTTTGGATCGTCGCTAATGCACAGCTCTTTTAAGGTCCTGTCACAGCATTTCAATGGGGTTGAGGTCTGGACTTTGACTAGGCCACTCCAAAACCTTAATTATTTTATTTTTCAGTCATTAATACTCTCTTAAATCCTGTGGAAGCAATTAAGGGCTACTTGGTGTTGGCCACACTTTATTTATTTTGCCTTTGCATTTTTGGTAAATAAATGAAGGCATGGTGTACATATGAAGACTTGCTATGATCAGAAGTTTTTTTTTGTTTGTTTTTTAAACCGAATTAAAAGAGGGTGTACTAACTAGATGATACTGTTGATGCTGTGGTGTTTGTTCGTCACAGGTCAGCGTGCTACTATAATTACCCCTGCCTGCAGCGCCTTGTAGGGAGCATATTAACACACATGGGACCTCCACCCCCCCCCCCCCCTTGCGGTCCTCTGCTCTACTGCCCTTTCCTTTTTCACTAGCATCCGTCCCATCTCTGTCCTCTAAACAAAAGGCACGGTCCGTTCTCCAGATTTATTTATTTTCAGATCGTTCTCAAAATGGCGTCCTTCTTGATCGTCACTCTACCGTGGTTTAAATCGTTTCATGTAGGGCAGTAGCCTATTGTCTCTCTCTCTGCGTTCTCTTATTTGGCTGCTGACACAGAGGTTGAATTTGAGGTCGGATTGGCAGGCCATCTGGTATTGGACCCGCTGTCTCTCATGAGGAACGTTTCTAACCTTGTTACATAACCCACAGTGCAATCTGTGAGCACCACATTCGACTCCTGCATGTCTAAAGAGGGTGTGTTACCTGTGCCGAAACACAGCTCACAAGAGGACTTGATTGCACTCGATGTGTGAAGTACTTGCCATGTCTGAGTGTGGGATTGATAAGTGCGTGTTGGGTGATGGTGTGGAAGTTATAGATAATCACTGCTGGGGTTTCAGAGATTTTTCTTTTTCTTTGTAAGTTAATTACATTAACAGATTGGCTGAATTTAATAACTGTTATAAGATGAATAGATTCTTATGGTAAGCCTATGAATTCCCCTCCAAACCCCCCCAGCCCGATCCCTCCAAAATCAACAGATGACTTTTTTTTTTTTTTTTTTTTTTTTTACATTTTTTTATATTAATTTAATTTCAAAACCAACTAATTCGCGGGCTCAACTATTATAAATAAAAAAAAATTAATCCCTTCTTGTTTCGGTTTCCTCATGCCGCTATTGTGTTTGTAACCTCACTTCTTGCATCGTTCTTGTATTGTTTAGGCACATTTAAAAATTTTAGACCCCGTCATTTACTGTCTTTGGTCACTACAGAGCTAAAATGACTGCATGCAAGTGTTTTGCAGCCTCAACTCACAACCAAGGAACTCTCTTACGATGTTTATTCAGTGTGATGTTTGTACATTACAAGTATCATCATAAAACACTAATAATAAAATCAAGCAGACAAAAAAAAAAAGCTAGGAGTATTGGTTTGGATAAACACTCGGGTACATTACATCATGTGAACATACTGTTTTGCCACGCCTCTTACTTTTATGGAGCTTTGCAACAGATACAGATGGAGGGCCAGTACTGCCACAAAAGCCCTGAATTAAGAGTGAATTGGACTGGAGATTTATTTATTTACTTATTTATTTTTATCTGATGTGCTGATTCGATTTTTATTTATTTATTTAACCCCCCCCCAATTTTTGTTCCACACGCTGCTGTTTTCTATATAACCTAGAGGACTGATTTGGTCTTGTTCATGTAAGGGACACAGTGTGTGTTAATTTCATGCAGGGGACACAGGAGCTGTCGGTACGTATGTTCCTATCTTGTTGAAATAGTAATGAGCGACGGTAACAGAGCTGGCCCACGGCTATCTCTCTTTCAGCCAGCAACTGTAGCCTGAAGTGAGTGAGAGGGGGGGGGGGGGGGGAAGAGAGCGATTTAAGAGTCACCTAAATTCAGCTGTTATTTTGTGATCTAAAACAGGAATCACATATTTGATTGCCGTGGTGGTATCACTATGATCACTCTTGGAGAAGTTGTTAATGTGGTTTAGACACTGGTTGTGGTTTTGAGGACGGCCTAGAGCAGAAAATAGTGTAATAATAAACTGAAACAACCTGGAAAGTCCCTGACACATTGGCACAATTATGCAATAGGCTGCATGTCAGGTTGAACGTGCTGTGTCAAATCTTGAGACTGAGATGTAGATTTTTTTTTTTATTTTTTTTTTATTATCATTAATATGTCAGGCTAATTGTTGGTGGTGTTTCGATTGAGGATCTTTGGAATCCTAGTTATGTTGTGCAGCAGGACTGCACAACACCTTTTTTTTTTTTTTTTTTTTTCCTCCCAGTTTCAATAGAAACTTCTTTTCTTTTTTTTGTAATGGTTTCAGCAAGTAATATTAAATTAATTAATAACCTGCTTAGAGCTGAGCTTGTACATGTTTCAAATATGCAACTACTAGAGATGGCATGATGGCATCCTTTTGATGTCCATCTAATATATATATATAAATTTAGTATGAGAAATGCCAAGTTTGGAAAAATAAATATTTTTCACTTGAGTGGTTATTTATAGGATACAATGCAAAGCTAAAAGTATGACTTGGACAAAATCCAAAGCTTTCACTCTCACTTGCGCATATCCATCATAACTGTAAAATCACCTGTCTCGTGTTGTGCAGGTCCCTCTTTTGTCACCAGAACAATTCTGAACCATCAAGACACTGACTCTGAAGGTGTGCTGTGGTATCTGGTATCAGGACATTGCAACTTATTGAATTTAAAGGATCTGCTGCTAAAGTCTTTATTCATTAGATTAGACCTGTCAGTCCTGTACATCCCACTCAATCAGAGTGAGATCTGGAGAATTTGAGGCAACTTCAAAGATGACGGAGTTCAAGTCAATCTGTCATGTTCCTCAAAACAATCCTGCAAGATTTTGCAGTGGACCAGGGCTCATTATCCTGCTGAAAGAGGTCGCTGCTATCAGAATACGACCTTTGACATTTAATACCCATCAAAAATCTTAACTTAAGAAGTAACATTCACATGAATGCAAGCAGAACATTGGCCAGAGCATCACGCTGAGCATCGTCCCTGGCATGCCTTCCTCCCATAGCGCTTATTAGAGCTGTATCACCCCGGTAAGTGAGGCACATGCACCCGGCAATCAACATGATGTAAAAGAAAACATGGTCCATCAAACTGGGTCATCTTTGTCGATTGCTGCATGGTCCAGTTCTAATGTTCCCTTTGAAGGAGCTTTCGGCAGTGAACAGGGGGTCAGCAAGGGCACTCTTACCAGTCTATGGTTACACAGCAAGGTGTGATGCTCTATGAATCCTTAGTGTCTGCTACAGTAGCTCTTCTGTCTGATTGGCTCAAACAGTCTAGCCTCTGCTGTCCTTGCAGATTAATGAATCTTGAGCGCTCATGACTCTGTCTCACAAGTATATCGGTTATTTGGTAGGTACCATCAACTGCATACCTGGAACACTCCAGACCTACCCAGCTTTTTAGGAATCACAATGTGACCCTTGTTAAAGTCTCTCATGCCCATTTTCTAGCCTCTTACACATTGAGAAGTTCACTTGCTGCCTAATATATCCCACCCTGTGACAGATATCAATATTGGGTTGTAATCAGTGTTAAGTGTATAATCATTTCACCCATCCGTGCTTTTAATGTCATGACCCTGACCTGTGTATTGTAAAAGTGTGTATGTATACACAGTATGTATGTACACAGGTAGTCTGACTTGTGAATGAGCACGTTTGTAAGTCGGATTTGTTCTTAAGTCCGACAAAATGAGTCTTTACACCTTTGACATGAATATACAATGTGTAAATCCTCACAGTATTGGACTGTGAACAATTGGAACAATGATTGGATTCATTGAAATCTTTGAGGCTGACGAATTTCACCTGGTGCACTGCAGTATCTATTTTATTTTTATTTTTTATTTTTTTTCCGTGTGCAATACACATGAGCTACTTCTGCAATTTGTACGCATCTGCGAATGTTCATAGAATCGCGCTACGCTTGTATCTGTGTAAATTTGTAGCTCAGATGTTTAAACTCTGAGTTACTGTATATAAAAATCTTTCCCAAATGCAGACTGAGTATAAGAATAGAAATGAATCTGATCTGATCACATAACTAGCGCCGTCATCACATCTGATCCATGAGTACTGCATCGGTGCCGCCTTTGAGTAAAAGTAAATCTCCTATTTAATACAATCGTAGTCTCATCGTCCATGCAGTGTCTTGGTGGAATGATTAAGCACTTACGTGTTGTTCTTTGCTCATCAGTGCAGAACTAATACAGCAGCTGGTGAATTATAACTATCAGACTTCCTGGTTATTAAAATTCCTCATTCAGTAGCTCCTAACTATGTGTTTAATTAGCATGTCATTAAAATAATTGGCCATTTATTCGACACATGGTTCCTTTTTCACCTTATGTAAAGAAAACTAGCGCCACTTTCATATAAGGCATATACAGCACAATAATTAAATATCCGTAAGCATGTTTTGAAATGAGAGTTAATTTTTAGTATATAAAACCTTGCATTATGAAGAAATTCTATAAAACATGAGGTGCATGTTTTTCGCCGATCTGATGTCATTTCCAATTCCACATTAATCACAAAGACAGCAGCAGTCATGTGTGAAATGACTTATTTTAATGTAATGGCTTATTTCATTGGTCACATGAAGGGACTAGAGAGCACGAATCACACCCTTAGGGTGTGGCTGGGGAGCCACCGATTAGACATGGTGCTTCCTTCATTTTAAGAAGACCCCCCCCCCCCTTTCTTTTCTCTCCCCCTCTCTCTCTCTCTCAATCACACACACACTTGCACATGCACTTGTGTACCCCAGAGGATTGTGTCAGGCCTGAGCAGCTGCTGTTCAGGAGCCCAGTCCTGCAACACTGCAATCGTTCACCTCCGCCTTGTCAAAAACCTGCTCAGCACTCGAAACCAGACTGCCATCGTATCTCCCGCATTCATCTGTTTGCCTTTCTGTCTGCTAGGTTAAAGGTTTGGTAAATAAACATCATGCATTGGCCTTGTCAAACACACACCGCTGCCAATGCTCCGCACACTCCAGAGCACTTTTTTCATAGTATTTATTTATTTTTTATTTATTTCCTCGCCCGATATTATGAATACAGATTCTGTACTGGGAAATATGTCACTGTAATATTGATATTGTGTTAAAATGTTTGTAGATGTTGGAGTTTCATTAAACGTATTTATTTTAATCTACACTGCTGTTGGGTGTGTTTCTCTCTCGCGGTTTTTTTTATTTATTTATTTTTTTTGGCAGTTTGTTAAATACTTTTATTCTTTGAAGTTGTTGTAAATAAATGATCCTACAGGAAACTGATGGCCTCCGAGACTCGACAGCGCTGTTGTATAATCCGTCCTAATGCCTTTTGTTTCTTCTAATCCCTGGAATCTTCCTCTTGTTTTGCCTTTGTACTTTTTTTCTCGTCTGTCAGGAATCTTGATCTATATTTAGATCTGGGCTTTCCCTCCTTTATAGCTAAATATTGTACAAAATACTAACTGTGTTGTTTCAAGAAACGAAGCCACATACTTTTTCAGATCTCTTGCTCTTTGCAATCCACACACTGATTACGGACACAACCTTTTTGCTTTCTTTGTTTAGTCTTGAGATTGTGCTTTCTGGCCAGTGACCTCTGGATTGTATGTTTTTTTTTTTTTTGTGTGTACGTTTAGGTTGAAGTGGAAGGCGCAGTGAGCTAAGAAGGAGGGCTTTGAATATGAGCTTTCCTCAGATATTGCTGTAAGACATGCTCGCCAGCCTCAGCACAGGTAAATGTCTTAACTACGTGCTTGCCTTTTTTTTTTTTTTTTTTTTTTTCTGTGGTTGAGCAGAGAGACACAATGCAAATGGCAGCTGTGAAGACTGTCAGCTTTCCATTGTTACTTACTGTATGAGAAATGAAGTAAACTTTGTGTACAGGATTCTGTACGTTTCCTCAACGGTGGACAAATGATTAAATTCTTTAATAAACCTACCTGGGAAGTGGAAGCTTCAGTCTTGTGAATTGGTTCCTCTGGGCGAAGGAAAAAAAAAGTGGTAGCCACTTGACCAGTTAGTAAAGAGTGTTAATACAGAAACTGCACAATTTAATAATAAAAAAAAGCGATTATTTTGACATGATTGCAATGATCAACTATTACATTTTTCAAACCTCTTTATCTAGGCTAACATCAAATAACTGCACAATTGATCTCATTAAGAGAATGGTTGCCAATATTTTCAACCTTTTTAAAGTATTTAAAAATTATTATTATTTGTCTAATATTAATAATAAACTCTACATGAATAAACTCTATTGTCACAAATTGTGTTTATCGCTAATAAATTTCAGCCTTTTACAAGGCCCGAGTGCATTAACCCAACATTGTGCTACTATCTAACGGAGCTATTAGACTTTTAGTTTCCCCGGCCCTACCAGTTCTACAGCAGTCTACCATAAACCAGATAATTCGGGTTTGTTGATTTCATGAGGGTCATGATGGTTGTGGGTTTTTCCCCTCAAGAACATTCAACGTTCCGAGGCTCATCTACAACCTTGAAGCTCGATTGCCCGCATCTTATCTTTGTCTACAAAACCTCTGTCATTGAAGATGAAGCTCTGGCACTTCTGTGGGTTAGCTGCTTCAGAGAACTGAATCCATGTGCTATTTAAACACAGCTAAAGATGCAGGTTTAGTCTGATCTGCTTAGAATGAAAAGTTGAAGGTTTTGGAAGATGGTCTGTTTGAGCAGAGTGTACATATGTGGAGATGAGGGCGCTGGACAGGTTAAGACTAAAGCACTGCCGGCGTCGCTTTGTTTAGGTCGACATGTACTGTAAGCCCATCAGAAGGTAGACGCACAGTATTGTGCCCAACGTGTAACCCTAGAACCACATGTTGATGAATAAATGCTAAATCAGTACTCGCAAGTTTAACTCAAATTTACTCAAATACTAATTTTTTTTTTCTTCTCATTTTCCAAACATTTAAGGCTCAGTGTAATGTATATTATAATAATAATAATAATAATAATAATAATAATTGTGTGTATGTGTGTGTGTATATACATTTATTTATTTAAATAATAATTCTCTCGCTTTCTTGTATGAAAAGCAACTCTTGACCTCCTCTTATATCATGGACACAGGAAAGTAGAAACAAAAGTGCATGGTGGCACGTAATCCTTCACTAGTGTTTGTTTGGCAGTAGTAAAACTGATTACACTCCCTGTTCCTGCGCATGTGTGTGACAGTTTGGGAAAAACCCATCAGGTGTTACTGTGCCTGAATCCTGTCAGACGGAAGAAAAAATGTAATCAACATTTTCTGCAATTTTTTTTTTTTTTCATTCTTTCTTTTTATTTTTACCATATAAGCAGAGGTCAGGGCTCACAAAACTCCTTAATCGTATTGTTGAATCCAGAATCTCTGCCTAAGGTTTACAGCCGTACTCATTGTAAATATGTCTCAGTTCAGACATTTGTTTATTTGCAAATGCTCTCCACCCTCACAGCATAAAGATAACACGACCGGGGATTTTTACTCGACAGGGTTTGAGGTCCTGTATTGACTGACTGACCATTTACGTAACATACACATGCGTAACATATATACAGTATAATATAATGGTGTGTGTGTGTGTGTATTTATTAATGTATAATGGTGGGTTAGTAGTAGAACTATTGCCTAGATTGGTTTCCTCACACAATCGGACTACCTCAGTGGGATCAGTCTGACCCGATCAGAAAGATTTGTCGGAGTGAAAGGGGCAGTGTGTAACTTTATAAATCTGATCCCTAGATAAATATTAGCACTGTAAACACTTGACCTGAAATTTTGTCAGAATAAACAAATGCACATTTTCCCCACTTGGAGGTAACATGACACGTGCACGATGCGTTTCTTGGAAAGAAATTTCCGGTCATAAATGAGACTGAATTCTTGTAACAAATCGTAATGCAGAACCCCTAACCTCACCTCAGAGTCGGAGGAAAAGTCTATTGTTGTACTGTATTTTTGCCAGATTAAGCACTTGACGGCGGACAGATCTGCTTGTTGCATGTTGAAATGGTTATAATTTGAGTAAATACTTTGAGCATGTAAATGCACATCTTGTAAGAACAACAGATAAGTGGGGATTTCTAATTGGACTGAAGAAATGTATATACAGTATACGTTTCGTGTTTAAACGGGACTTGAACCCATAGCTAGTGCTGGATTTAATTTCAGAGGCAGTCCGTGCAAATAAACAAAGCTACACAAATAAGTAAACAGATATGACCATTATGAGCTTGTGCCGTATGATATTTTCCAGTTGGGAGAGCATTAATCTTAGCACTATGCAAAAGTGTCATCCCTAACAATGCCAGAACCGCGCCTCGCATTTTAAATATTAAAATGGCTAATTCTTGGCATGGCATGATACCCGGTGTAGTCTTGCAAGTCCTTTTGTTCTGTAGCAGTTTATTATAATGATGTTACTTGAGCAGATCCAGCAGCTATTTCTGGCTGTGTTCTAGCCTTAAGGAGAAGCCCTGTACACTCCGTCTCGCTCAGTTTTATAGAAAAGGCCATGTGCCGCAGATTAAAGCTTGCCCTGACGTCAGGAAGGGTTATTAAA
>JAQMYL010000035.1:25046413-25060699 GCA_030014365.1 Clarias pachynema
GGTTTAAAAAAAAAAAAAAAAAAAAAAAAAAAAAAAGATAATCCTCATTAATTTAAGCTTTTCCAATCTGGTAGATCATGGGTATGAGAACACTGGAGATTAAACTGTTTCTGTGTTCAGAATAATCTCTTATTCCCTATTCCCTTCGAGTGCACTCTCAGTACTCATCCCCTAGGCTACAGTAGGTTGTTTGGACTCTGACCCTTTGCTGTGCATTGTGGGATTTCAGGAGGATAATGGACGATCTATTCCATGAGACCTACTTTAGAAAATGGGGGGTGGGATTACCTGGAGTAATGCACTACGTAGTAAAAACGTTTATGATAATTGCCGAACAACGGATTAATGGTTAATCTTACTAGTGCTGTGAGGAACACTGCAAAACCCACTTATACTGATCGTACTCTCTCTCTCTCGTTCCTTCTCTGTCTGTCTAGGTCTCCTAACCTCCAGGCAAAGTTTCCATTATTAAACCTCTCATCCTACCCTCCCTGTTGTCGGGCAGCTGCCCATGCACATGCACGGCACCATGGGTAGCTCCCCAGAGGTGCTGTCCTGGACCTCCTGCCCCAGCCTGCTGGTGGGAAAGCTGAAAGAAGAGCTCAAGCTCACCGTGGTGGGAGATGCTCTGAAGAAAGCCAACACCAACAGTTCCCTCTCTCCTCAAGCCCCACCACCACCTGCCCCTCCACCGCAGATCATCACTGACCTGGCCCCGCCCACCAGCCTCCCCGTGCCCCTGCAGCCAGGCCGAGATGACGACCTGGGCATGAGCGGTAGCAGCCCGCCCTGCACCGCGCTCAGCGAGGACTCGAGTCGGGAGCAGGGCCACTTCGAGAACAGCGTGCTGCAGCTGCAGGAGCACGAGGAGGAACGCAACGCCGACCACGAAGAGCACGGGTCCTACGGCGAAGAGGGCAACGAGGACGGAGGCTGTAACATGGAGCACGCTGATCAGCATCACCACGACGATATCAAACTCCAGTTTCACCGAGCGCACACGGGCGGAGGCGGCTTCCTGGAAGGATTGTTCGGCTGCTTAAAGCCGGTGTGGAACATCATAGGGAAGACGTATTCGACAGATTACAAGCTTCAGCAGCAAGGTGTTTGCAACTTGGTTATATGTAGTTTTCAACTATTTTTAATCTAATTTACATTAAAATAACTTTCAAAATGAGGACAAACTAGCTTGTTCATTGTGTTGTAGACGTGTGGGAGGTTCCATTCGAGGAGATCTCCGAGCTGCAGTGGTTGGGAAGCGGGGCTCAGGGTGCCGTCTTCCTGGGTAAGTTCCACTCAGAAGAAGTGGCCATCAAGAAGGTCCGAGAGCAGAAAGAGACGGACATCAAACACCTCCGCAAACTGAAGCACCCCAACATCATCGGATTCAAGTACGACCCACGAATGATTTTTGCCTTTTTTTTTTTTTTTTTTTTTTTTTTAAATGCACATTTTCTGATGTCTGTCTTTATTTCCATTCTGTAGGGGTGTGTGCACACAGGCTCCATGTTACTGCATTATCATGGAGTACTGTGCTCAGGGGCAGCTGTATGAGGTACTCAGGGCAGGGAGGAAGATAACTCCCCGTCTCCTAGTGGACTGGGCATCTGGCATCGCAAGCGGCATGAACTACCTACACCTCCACAAGATCATTCACAGAGACCTCAAATCACCAAAGTAAGATCCTCTTAGTATCTGGTGGAAAACCTTCATAGCTATAGTTAATAAAATGGCTCTAACATAAAAAAAAAAAGTCATCAAATGAATATCACTTACGTTTAAGTAGAATTTGAACTCTTGCGCCTTCATTCAATAGAAATTTCAATAAACAAAACTGATTGGCATTGACAAAAGACCTAAAGAACAGTATCGCGATGACTCTTAGCCGCAGTGAAAAATTCAAATGGTGCAGAAGTTTTAAAGAGCGTGCGTCCGTGAATGATGATCCTGGTCGAGGTGGCTCTGTGCCCACTGCAGTCGAGCATTCAGCAAATTATTTTCCTCATGTTTGGGCCATTAAAGGAGTTCCTGGGAGGCCAGTGTTGACATGAAGCAGGCTGTTCGCTCAATGGCTTCAATTAGTGTAGCAGAGGATTATTTAGAGAAATAAATTGATTTGTACTCCCGTAGCTGTGTTCTGTAATTCTTTGCAATCAAAAATCCCAGTTTGACTTGAACGCCCCTCATAGTTTTGAGCATATAAAGATTATACTTAGGGCTGATTCCTCGAGTAACTCAAGTAATTCGATTACAAAAAATGATCGAGGCAAAATCTTCTGCCTTGAAGCTTTTTTTAATTAATTTTAAAACCGTGCGTTATGTTTTTGCGCAATTATTTGTTTGCCGTGACACAGCACGGTTCCGGATGCAAGCCACCAGTAAACAAATTTTAAACGATAAAAAAAAAATTTATATATTTTTGTGTGCCTTAGTTTTTTGATACTTAGTCATTTGAAATACCTTTTTTATTTTTATTTATTTATTTTTTTAGTTTTTGCATCTGAGAAAAGGCTTTAAAATAATAATGTATGGCACTGTAATTCATCTCAGTCAACTTTAAGCTATTCCTTGTATTGTGAATAATGACGGTTTTATTTTTTTAAATGCATACAGCATTTTATCAAAAATAAAGTTGATTTTTCTAAAAAGAAAACCAATTAATCTTTGTTTCTCTTATATATTTTACATTGCTGTTTAATTAAGCAAAAGTAAATTTTATCCGATTAATCGATTAAATGTTTGGTAGATTACTAGATTACTAAAATATTCGATAGCTACAGCTCTAATTATACTTATAAATGCAGGCTATTCTAAGTCACCGAAACATGTTCAGAAAGAATATTCAGTGGGTTTTAATTTATTCAGAGGATCAGACCAGTATCAGCCTCTGCTTTATATTTTTAACACGATTCTTGTTGATTTTGTTATTAAATCGGTTGAATGAGGGCTTGACTAAAATATTGTTTCTAAAGCCGGAAAATAGTCGAAATACGTTACTGAATTTGTGAAACGTTAAGCTTGCACGTAAAACCAGAACCTTGCCTGTTGGAGTGAGATGTTAAGTGCGTAATCTAGAATGTTGTAAACATTAAACCGACTTATTCATAAACAGTAAAAGACAGTCGAGTCTGATCTCGTCATTTCTTTACATATTGCATAATAAAAAATAAAGCATTTATCATAACTTTTTCTCTCTTTAGCGTGTTAGTCACTCATAACGATGCTGTGAAGATCTCGGACTTCGGGACATCCAAAGAGCTGAGCGATAAGAGCACCAAGATGTCATTTGCTGGTACGGTGGCCTGGATGGCTCCGGAAGTGATCCGCAATGAACCCGTGTCCGAAAAAGTAGACATTTGGTACGTGTTCCTGAATGTCATGCGTTAAGAATTTCAGTACATGCCCTACTTGTGTGTCCCCTAACTGACTTTGTTTACATGAAAGCTTTTCATGTATTATGTAAGCTCAGAATTCTTTGGAATGTAAACAAAAATGTTTCCTGTTTAGGTCATTTGGTGTGGTGTTATGGGAACTCCTGACCGGGGAGATCCCATATAAAGACGTGGACTCCTCTGCCATTATCTGGGGCGTAGGGAGTAACAGTCTGCACCTTCCTGTGCCCTCGACCTGCCCTGACGGCTTCAAAATCCTCATGAAGCAGACATGGTAACTGCAGCTTTGACAAAATCGTGTTGATTATTCTCTCATTTAGTAATTTATATTTTTATGCTTCTCCTTTGGTTCCCCCTTATCCCGTCAGGGGTCATAATGTTATGGCGATATGTGGTATAAGAGAACATCGATTATCACATTACGATGACACCTGGAAGTGGATTGGATTTATTAGGCAGCAAGTGAACATTGTCATTTTGGAAGCAGAAAAAATAGTCAGTTGTAAGGATTTGAGCGACTTTAACAAGAGGCGGATTGTGATGGCTAGACGACTGGGTCAGAGCAACTCCAAAACTGCAGATCTTGTGGGATGTTCACAGTCAGCTGTGGTCAAGACGTACCAAAAGTGCCCCAGGAAGGAAAAACGGTGACAGTTTGATCCAGTAGAAGAGCTTCTGTAGCGCAAATTACTGAAATTTAATGCTGGTAAAGGCATCACTTTGTAGAAACACACAGTGCATCAGTTTATTGGGTATGGGGCAACGTAGCTTCAGACCTGTGTCCACCACCAAAAGTGTTGATGTTCTGCTGGAAAACCCTGTGTCCTGCCATTCGTATGGATGTTACTTTGACACTTGCCACCTACCTAAACACTGTCGATGACCAAGCACACATCTTCATAAAAACCTGATGGCAGTGGCTCTTTTTAACAAGATGATGTTCCACGAAACACTGCAAAAATTGTTCAGGAATGGTTTAAGGAATACAAGTAGTTTGAGATGTTGACTTGGCTTCAATTCTCAAGATCTCAACCCAGTTGAGAAAAAACATGGCTCTACATACTGTAGATGCCTTCATAGCTCTAGCAGAGCCACATGTTGAGGGTCAGGGCTGTTTTGGCTGAGCAGTGTATATTGGTTTATGCATGGATATGATACTTTCCTTAAGCCCTACTGTGTAATCATTGTTAAAAGCACTAGTTACTACTACACAAAAACTTCTTCCTTTACTGTCTTATTGAGGATTTGAAATGAGGCAACAGACTTACCAGCAGTTCCTTCTGTAGCTCCACAATTGAATTAATTGCATGTTGTAAATCTGACACTTAAAACCATGAGCCTTATGATTCTCACTTCCTGTCTACAGGCAGGGTAAACCGAGAAACAGACCATCGTTCAGACAGATCCTTCTGCATCTGGACATCGCCTCTGCAGATGTGCTGGGAGCCCCCCAGGAGACCTACTTCAAATCTCAGGTTTGCACCGATTTTATGCATTACTGGCAGAGTAATTTAGTCGAGTTAGTTTCTCAACAGTAACATGCAAGTCATGCGTTTCAGGCGGAGTGGAGAGAGGAAGTGAAGAAGCATTTTGAGAAGATAAAAAGTGAAGGAACTTGCATTCATCGTCTGGATGAGGAACTTATCCGGCGCAGAAGAGATGAACTCAGGTCAGCCCCTGAGCCTGATGCTACAAATACTGTGAATTTATACAATTTTATATCTGAATTTATTTGAATTTAAGACTCTCTCTCCAACCCTGCCTGTTGTGTATTATTCTTACAGGCACGCGCTGGACATCAGAGAGCATTATGAGCGAAAGCTCGAGAGGGCCAACAACCTGTATATGGAGCTAAGTGCAATCATGCTGCAGCTGGAAGTGCGAGAGAAAGAGCTCATGAAGTAAGCACACCTCACAATGTCAGCATCGCACTCCCGCAAATCTCTAACATCAGCAACATTCTGTTTAAATCCATAACTCTATCCTAGTAATTACAGAATGGCACTGGGGTTTAGATATCCAATCAAAAGCCAGCTGTATTTTTATTTATTTATGTATTTTTTTTTATTTTTTTATCCGGTGGCCTGAGGTTGAAAAACGAGACGTGCTTTCAAAGTGTCCATTTTGTGCTTGAATTTCTTCTGATCTCCAGTTTTCATAAAATGTTTATGAACTCGACAAAGTGAGAGCGTTAAAGCGTCATGGATAAACTGCTAATCCAAACCTGTGGACCTCCCTTTTTTTTTTTTTTTTTTTTTTTTATTAATTTTTTTTAAATAGTTTTTAATATGGATTGTCTGTAAAACAATAAATTACCACATTACAGAAAAACAAACAACTTGATGCAAATATGAAAAAAAAAAATAAAGGTCCTTGTTTGCCATGTAACATTTTAATCATAATTATTAGCATATTGTTTGGCTTTTTTAGAAAGGAAAAAAATAACTGTGAATTGTGTCTTAATATCCAAAACTAATCGCACATATTCGAGTCCCTTGCGAAAGAAAACAACTGTACTTCTTGCGCTGTAGACTCGTGCCAACGAACACACACACACGCACGTGGCTAATGTGGTCAGAATTAATTTCAGGTTTAACAACTAGGAGATTCAATACAAGGGTGTAAATCTCAAGTGTGGCCTGAGCTGTCCCAGTGTCCAGATGTCTGACCGCAATTCTAATTTAATCTCCTTAAATATCAGCCCCAGCTAATCCTCCACTTTAATAAGACCATTTATTTATTTTTATTATTATAATTCCCTATGATGGCAAATCTTGACCTTTCTGCAGTGGTTATCAGCTTTGCCATTTCATCGTTACCTCTAATGAAATAACGTCGTACTCATCACTAACCCTGACTCACTGTGCTGTTGTTTCAAGCAGAAGGGAGCAAGCTGTTGAGAAAAAGTACCCCGGCACGTACAAACGCCACCTGGTGCGACCCATCGTCCGATCCAATGCTGTCGAGAAGCTCATCAGGAAGAAAGGCAGCGTGAACCACAAACCTGGCACGCCGACTCCAAAGAGGTAGCCGTTGTGTAGCGCATTTGTTTTGGAAAATGGGATTTCAGCATGCCCTGCTTTAAAATTGGATGCATCAGGCAAATCATGCAGCGTTAGAGCCGTCTGCTGTCTGAAATGATAATTATGGTTTAAAAAAAGAAAGTGACAGGCATTTGCTTTCCTGCCCACCTGCCCGATCCCCTTTGGTGAAACTGTTCAAGCTTTGTGAGTTGTCTAAGATAAAGACGGTACAAAGAATCGTTTGATGATTACCTAAGAAAAAATAAAAGTTTATAAAAAGGTTTAGTTGTAAAAACAGTTTTAAACCACTCAATCTGCATCTCTAACTTTATCTTGCTTAATCTGAATGGATAGAATGCAGTTTGTTTTATTAGTTTTTAATGCGTTATTGCACTTTTATTATTTTTATTTTATTATTTTTTTTCTTTGCCTCCTGTATAGGCCTGATCTTCTGCGCTCAGACGGAATCTCCAGTGTGGAGGCTTTCCCAGTGTCCTCTCCTCTGTCAGGCAGCCCAAGGGTCTCCACTCCTCCTGGAAAGGCACGCTACCGCAGCAAACCACGCCACCGCCGTACCAACAGCAAGGGCAGCCACAACGAGATTTCCGGGGTCGTCAAGCCCAACGTCAACATCGCTGAAGAACAGCAACCGCTGCAGCCACAGCAATACCATCATAATCCTCATCACCACCACTACCCTCATCAGCTACCACCCGAGAACCCGCTGCTTCCCCTGCAGAGGCGGGACAACACCGCCGCCTCATGCGCCAGCGAGCTGCGCTACTTCGGCCCCGCCGCGGCGCTCCGCAGCCCTCACACCGAGCACCTTCAGCGCTCCAGCCCCGACCTCATCAACACCACTCTGGAGGCTGACGCAAGGCAGCAAGTGGCTATCGGGACAGCTGCGCTCTGCCCCTGCTGCCAGGGTCACCCCCTGCCTGGGTGCTTGAGGTGCCAGGACATGTTGCCTGACTGTTCTCTGGTCAGCACACGTGAGGGAGAGGCCGTGGAGGGAAAGCAACAGCCAGAGCGAGGTGGCTCCCCACAGAACAACCTCCCAAGGACACTCAGAACCCTCAGTAAGGTGAGTCAACATGAATACACGAGAAGTGGCATGCTAATGGTGGCATACAGCATATGACCAAATATTTGTGGACACCCGAGCATCACATTTCATATGTGCTTGGTGAGCATTCCATTCCACATTTAGTCCACTTTGTGCTTAGATTTCTGATCGTCGATGTTTGGGTTTAATGAGATCAGGCACGGATGTGGCCTGGAATTTCAGTTCATCCCAAAGATGTTTGCTAGAGTTCTTCCAGACAAATTTTGGCTCGTTTTTTGTGCACTGGGTCATTGTCATTGTTGAACAGGTTTGAGCATAAAACTTTGTGGACATTAAACAGCATGGGGACCCGTGTTGTGAGTAACTAACCAAACTAAAGATACGCGTCAAAACTTGTGGAATAATATGACCGTACAACCTTTTTTGTTTTTGTTTGTTTGTTTGTTTGTTTGTTTTCCCGCCAAAAAAACTACAAAATAACATGGCGATAATTCAGTAATGACAACAACAGTCTGTTTTAAGACAAAGCTGTTCTGCAATAGTTCTTGCAAGAACAGTATTGTCAAGTGCATTTGCAAAACCCATCAAGCACCATGATGAAACTGGTTCTCATGAAGATCATTCCAGGAAAGCAAGAACAAAACTTACCTCTACTGCAGAGAAGTTGTTCATTTAGAGTTACCAGCCTCAAAAATCACCAATTAACAAACAGCACCTCGGATTAGTGTCGTTATGAAGGCGTTACAGAGCAGACGCATCTCAATATCAAAATCTGTTCAAAGCAGGTTATTGGATATCAATGTTGAAAGAAATAAAAAGCAGTAAAGACCATGGAGTTCGAAGGTTTGTCCAAACTTTTGACTGGCAGTGATATTCAATCCATTCAATTCAATATTTATTTATTTTTGTTTAATATATATATATGTGTATATGTGTGTGTGGTGATTCAATATTCTATTTTTTTTTTTTTTACTATTCTAAACAAACTACTGTAATCTAAGTTTATGGAACTTTTGTCCCTAATTTATCAGCCAGAATGTATACTGATTGAGCCCGAATTTGTGGTTTCTTTATTTTATTTTATTTTATTTTATTTTTTTTATTATACTGTACATTTTATGCTCGCTGAACTGTGTGGTAAATCTCCTTAAGCCTGTATTACTGTTTCATTCCTGTGTGACATTATAAAAGAGTAATGTTGTCTTGTTTAAGTGTATGTGGTGCAGGAGTGAGCTAACCATCTGCTTTCTTGTCAGGTTGGGGATGACTCATCTGAGGAAGAGGAGGGAGAGGTTGACAGTGAAGTGGAGTTTCCACGGAGACAGAGGTGACTGGCTGCTCTGCAATTATTAATAATTGACAATCAGTATGCTCTTTATCAACACAGACTGTTCTTCCTGGCTGCGTTAGAAACACTAGTTAAATTCTCATTCATCATATATACATTTATTTTCAGTAAGTGATGTGATGTCCAAAAATGAAGGGGAAAAAATGCAATTATTATACAGACGTAGGATTATTTTTTAACGTGCTATTATGAACTTGTATGTGCCGTCTGCAGGCCTCACCGCTGCATGAGCAGCTTTCAGTCGTACTCGACCTTCAGCTCAGAGAATCTGTCCGTGTCGGATGGAGAGGAAGGGAACACGAGCGAGCACTCTCACAGCGGACCCCTAGAAGCACTGAGCGCCAGTCAGGAGGAGCAGCTGGACGAGCTGCTCTCGCACACACCAGAGATCCCCATCGACATCTCCACACAGTCTGACGGCCTCTCTGATAAAGAGTGTGCGGTGCGCCGGGTCAAGACTCAGATCTCCCTGGGCAAGCTGTGCGCTGATGAACATAGTTATGAGGTCAGCACCTCTGCGCCACTGTTCCCGCATAATACTTGATTCTTATCTGGTATAGACAAGGAGAAAGTAAATGATCAGGGCTCGCATTCACAACAATACAGACCTTTGTGCAGTCTCAGCATGCCAAAGCTTCTTAAGCCTAAAAGTTGCTCCTAGTGATGAAATTCTAAGGAAATTAAGAATTATGACATTTTCTTAGAATTTACCCTTAAATTTAGGACTAAATCTTAGTAAAGATAAAAAAGAGTTTCTATAGTAGAGGACAAAATGGCGGAAAGAAGAAATATTCTCCGAACACTGAACGTAAAGCTAAAAGTAAACACTGCTCTTCTGTCCAATTTGGTTTTCTTACTCTTTTACTTCCTTACATCTCTCTTGGAGTGTTGGCTACATACCATCCAAAAGTGCAACTTAAATAGACCGTCCTGTAATCATGTAAATTGGTAAAGTTTAAGCCATTTTGCTTCCATCAGTCTGAAATTGATCACAAGTAATAAAATCAGTATGGTAAATAAATGTAAGAACTTTAATATAGTAACTACTGTGGTAGACACATTTTCAACATCTGGCTGTTTTAATTAACTTTGCATAAAGTTTCCTATATTCATGATTATATAATTTTTTCTATTAATTCTATTATCATATATTTTATTTTCACAAAGAGAGCATTTTAAGACCTTTACAGATTTTTTTTTTTTTAATCAACCAATCACAGTCCTTAAATTGCTGCATCATCCCTAGCAACGTGCTGCATCATCGACCACACCCCCTCACTAAGATAAAGGTTTTTGTACTTTCCTTCCTCAGAGTTGCTCTGAAGTTTCCTGAATCATTTTAAGGGTAGGACTCCCAGCTAGCTTTTTAGGCTAAGATATGAGCTCAAAGAGAGGTTATATCCGTCCAGAAAATACAAAGAGGTACTAATGTGCATTCAGATACAAATTTGCTGTAATCTACATCACTTTGTTGCAAGGATTAATACATGAAGGGGCATGCTGCTCAAGGAAAATAATCAACCCAGGGGGGAAGCCCAACACAAGTGCACTTGCTTAAAGTTGTTAGTTTTTCAATAACAGCACATTCCAAACTTGTGGCGCATCACTTTGCCGAAAATTACGTTCTTAAAATTAATAAGAGCCTCACACCTCCAGGCCCAGGGGTTTGATTCCTGCCTCAGGTCTGTATGCATGGAGTTTGCATGTTCAGGCCCCCTGCAACCCTGTACATAGGATAAGCAGTGTAGAAGATGAATGATTTGTTGTTCATAACATTTTTCATTCATGTTTGCAGACCAGATTAGTGCAAATGAACTATGATTTCTCCTTAGATAACTAATATGATTCCTTATTTTTCTCTTGTACATGGAACTCCTGTCAGATTTACTGTTATAAAGGATGAATCGACCAATCAGAATTAAGGAGTTAGGAGGCCAATACTGATCATTTGTGAAAAGATGCCACTTAAAATGCATAAGTATCACACATCAGCCCATACATGTTGATCATCAGTTGCTTGATACCAGTAGCTGCCCCCATTCTTATTATTATTATTATTATTATTATTATTGTGTTTTGTTTTTTTTTGTTTTTTTTTGTAGTTAATTGCTTCGAATAAGTCGTGGGAAAGTCTTATTGAATATTGTATGGGAACCCTCGTCATCATTATGATTATGGAACAGATGCTGCATTATAAAACTACAGCGAAAATGCAGTCATAGCCAGATATGTTTGTGTTTTCACGTAATTAATTTTCTCACTTTGTCTCTGTCTGTGTCTCTTTCCTTCAGAACCCGCTGCACTTCGGTGACTCGGACTGCGACTCCTCAGAAGCCGAGTGCTCCGACGCCACCATCAGGAACAAGCAGCCGTGCGCTCCCTCATCCTGGTGAGCTCCTCAGACGAGCACATCTTCTGGGAGGAAAACCACCGCAATAACCCCAGGGGGCTTGCTGTAAAAGACCACGCCCCTTTGTTCATTCTGTCCCCGCCCTCTATCAAGCCCCACCCATCCGAGTAAGCTCAGGCAACTCTGGACTGACAATGTAGCTAGTGTAACATTCATAATTTATTTTTCTGCATCCGAGGCAAAGACAAAACAGTAAAAAAAAAAAAAAAAAAATCAGGAAGTCTTTTAAATTCTAGCCTAGAACAAAAAGACAAAAATGAATGAGTGTATGTGGTTGGAATGGAACAAATGGTGCAAACTTCCAACCTGGAAATACAGTGATCATGGATTTTGTGTGTGCGTTGGTGTGCGCACGTGTGTGAGAGTGAGTGAGTTGTTGTTGGTGGAGAGATCACTCCGAGTAAACACGGGGACCCTTTAACAAAAACGCAAGCAGCCAGATCTGCCGTTTTTGGCTAAGAAGCCAAGACTCGCTAGCTACCTGGTAAAGCTTGAGTTTGTAATAAATGATGCCCTGAGATATCAGGGTCACTTCGGTTTGAGCACCAGCATGAACAGCACCTGTCCGTCCTCTTTTTTTTTTTTTTTTTTTTTTTTTTTTTTTTTTCTTCCCCCCCTCTCTCCATCTTCATCTCTTATTTCCAACAACACAGACCATTGTGCAGTCTCAGCATGCCAGTTGGAGAACCAATCAGACTTTGCTGCTGAAATGCACACAGTGGAACACCATCTCGCTTAAAAAAAAATGACACACAACAGAGTTCGTGTCCCTGAAATCAGTGTTGAAGCCGGAGGAAATCAGTCCAGCTTTCCTCTCACCTCAGGCCTGAAGGATTACGAGTCCGGGAAGATGACAATAACACATTCCTTTCCACGTTCGTGATCTGTGTCTAGACCCAGGTTTCTCAGAAAGCCCTGGTCCTTCTCTTATTCTTTAATCTCGTCTAAGCTTTTTTTTTTTTCCATTCCAGGTCATTTGTATATTTAATGATTTTAGATGATGTGAAGATGCAGCAGCCCTTTAAATCCCTCAGGGCTTGGTGTCATTCTGTTCTGTTTTTCTTCTTATATAAAGTGAGACTGAATGTTTAGTGTGAGGCGAGCGCCTTCGGACACACACTAAAGGTTCAGCAATAACGCAGGTTCTGCTCAGGCTAAGAAGAATCTCACTCAGGAGGCCTGTCTAGCTGGCTGGACAGATGCACCGGCAAGTTATAGTGACACAAGGTAGTTGTAGGAAAAGTTTCACTTTTATAAGTGTCTATTTTTGAGATTTGCTCTGAATCGTCTCCTGCGTTTCGATGATTTTGATGATGCTCAGGTTTAAGTCGAATGCACAGTGCAGCGCGTTCTCTCTTTTCTCCACTAGGGGGAGACAGATCTGTGTGTTGCGTTGCTGTGAAAGAAAACCAAGCAACACTTCTTTTATATTCGTCTAAGCAGCACTAGTAGTACGTTTCGTTAGGAACAGCAGATTTAGAGTTGGATTCCCTACTTATATTACCTGTTATGTTAAAATCACAAAATGAGGGATGCTGCATCTTTTATCATCGATTTAATATACTGTATTCCTTACCCGTGTGTTATTGGTGCGTGTGTACGTTTGTGTAATAGTTTAGACAGGATGGGCAGTTGAGCTTTAAATGGATTAGCCTGGAAGTTAGTTTGATAGAGAGAGAAAAAGTGAGGGTTTCTATTTTATTGTCCTGATTTTACAGGGTTTGTTTGTATGTCAAAGTCTTACACCTGAATGCGTTAGCAACAAATGAGCAAAGCAACCCTGTTTACTTAATCCTGTTTGAGACCAATCTTCTTTCCAGTTTGTGTTATCCGACCAGCACGATTCCGATTGGACGAAGGAGAAAAAAATAATCACTCTGAACGAGAAGGACTTGTCTTGTAACCAGTAAGCCAGGACAACTTATGGACACACACCAACCTCATTTCTCTTGTTTACGTCTTTAAAAAAAAAAAAAAAAAAGCTTCTGTGATTTTTATTCCACAGAAATCAGACACTTATTAAGAGTAAAATATGATCATGTCTTTCCATCTGCAGCACTATAATGTTTTCTGTATAGTTGTGTTTTAATTTTATTTAATTTCTCTCTCTTATTTTTGTAGCTGGCCTACATGGTCTTTGGATTAATTTATTTTTTGGACTACTAGCAAGTTTAGAATCACGTTGGTTTTCCTAATCATATCAACTTCTTTCTGATATCATTAATAATTTGTGAAGTATTTATGGAAAGGGAGTGTTCAGCCTTTTTCTGAGTGTGCGTCTGGGAAGAATTGGGACCCTGAAATCATGTTTCAATCTGCTTCAGTATTTCGAATGGTTTCATCTTGGAGAGCTCGAGGAATAAAATCCTTCTTTTCCAGGAGAGATGCTGGAATCATTAGCACTCGATTTTGACCGTAGGTTTAACACATTGGACAGAGGCTTGCTTACAACATTCAGTCCTTATTATCCAGTGCTATTTGTCAGCTTAAATACTGACAGCGGTGCAGGCAGAGGCCCTGTGTTAGTCCTGTTTAACTAAAATTGTAAATCTAATCAAGATCAGAAGCTCGACCTGCACAAGTTTGGGCATTTATTTATTTCTATTTTTTGCTTGGTGCTTTTGGTTTAGTAAATAAGCTTAATATTGTGATATTGATCTTGTTTATTAAGACAACAGGTCTCTTGTTACACTGATAAAAGAACAGATGGACTTCACTTCAGTGTGTTATTCGCCAAACCGTCTGTATTCCGTAATCCGACAGATAAAGTCTGAATGCTCTCAGTATTTAAATCAGGATGAAACTGTGCTATTAAGTCAATTTTATTATTATTTTTTTTAACAACTTGACAACCCTCTTGCTGTATCACATTTTTCTGGTTCTCTGAACACTGGCATGCCGATCTACCACGTCGCATAGGCACGCATGATCCGCTGGGTTTACCGCAGAAGGCTCTGTCATTCTGTCAGGACTAACCTCGGATGACCAGAAGACGTAGCTTAGCGGTTAGCCCTTTGTTGCGTGAATGGTAAACCCAAACGTGGAGA
>JAQMYL010000035.1:25063542-25073908 GCA_030014365.1 Clarias pachynema
AAATTTTTTTTTTTTTTTAATTATGATCTCTCTTTAGTGGTTTGTAGAATTTAATTAAAAGGATTACAGGAAGATAGGTCAAGCCTTTATTTGTCATATATACATTACTGGACAGGGACATTCTTTTATTAGCATGTCCTAGCTTGTTAGGAATCTGGGGTCAGAGCACAGGGTCGGCCACCATAGGACACCCTGGAGCAAACGGGGTTAAGGGTCGTGCTCAAGGGCCCAAAAGTGGCAGTTTGGTGGTGCTGTGTCAACTTAAACTTCTGACCTTCTGATCAGTTTGCTCAGAGCCTCTTCACACTGAGATAACACTACCTTAAACATTGTTGAAGCCTGAAATATAATGAATAACGCCTACATACATACAATGAGGTCTAAAAGTCTGATTATGTTATTGACAACAACTTGGGTGAAAAGTTTTTTTTTTTCTTCAAATACATGAATTTACATGCACTTTTTAAAAAAAATTTTTATTTAATGACCGTGTGAACTCAAGCATGGACTCCACAGGTTTCGCAAAAGCTGACGTTCTGTTTTAGATCCTATCCGTCAGCGTGTTGTCTGAACCTGTGCTTAATAGACAAGATAAGATTAGACATGAGCAAAATCTGACCTTTTGTCCAAGGTGGGCATTTCCTTACAGATATTAATGGTAATAAAGGATAATAAAAGGAAAATATTGAACTTTTTTTTTTTATATTTCAAAATAAATTTTTTAATGGTATATTTCCAATTTCAAATGAAAAAAAAAAAGACATTGTGTGTACAGTACTTCTTTACTGTATCCTACATCTGTAGTGTTTTAATTTCAGTTTATCAGCTATTAGTTGAGGAGGAGATAAAGCAGAGAAGTGTGTGCAGGGGTTTGGATTCTGTACTGTAAGGTTAGTTAGATTTTGCAATGTGTGCAACGTGCTGATGGGAAATTCCAGAGCAATGGCGTCGAGACACGCCCACAATGGGCGGAGCCACATATAGTGTTTATCCCCGGAAGGTCATTTGAGCGAGAGGTGTGTGTATGCGTGTGTGTGTCACTGAGTGCCCTCAAGCTTCTACCTGTTAGAGTGTTGTTGTGTTTCCTTCACGGGGTGCTGCTGCAGTGTTTACTCGGGGTTTAAAATGACTCAGGGTTTGGAGAAGCTCCGGATGACGGGGGCTGGAAAAGCCTTAGCCGTGTTGACCAGTGGAGGAGATGCTCAAGGTACAGTAAACACACACACACACACACACACACACACACACACACACACACACATATGAACACACCCATGCTTATGTGGCAGATGTGCACAGCTGTTGGGAGTTGTTGCTTCTCTACGTTACACAGCCTCGTACGCGCGTGCATCCAGCGTTCAAAGCACCAAAAAAGAACCTTGTTGTTTATTTCCGTTACATTGTATCTTCAGTGCGCTCGAAACAGTTTCATCTCGACATCCTTTGCACCCTAAGTGTAAAATAAATAAATGAAAGTTTATCAAGTAACCCCAGCGACATATTAACTACAGCTCGTGTTCTGCGCGTCCATACTGTTTAGTGCAGTAGTGTGCAGTCCTTTGGACGTAACCATGGCAACGTAGCTGACGGTGACGCACTGTATTTCCTCACTATGAAGTATGGAAGTATGGGCTTGTAGGAAAAGGGCGTGTCTCTGTCTGTACGTGCAGTCAGACATGTTCTCACTACTGTACTCTCTGCATCACACTGCACTGTTTACTCATTAACACACAAACACACACACACACAGCAGTCACATGGTTACACTGCAAATCACTGCAGAAGATCAACACACTACTCAGTGAAACCAAAACAAAGGAAAACATGACTGAAACCTGATCTGGAAAAAGAGCTGATATGGAAATTAAATCACTTGTTTCACAAGTGTGGTGTTGCAACTGATTTAATTGACATAATAATGAATTGCATCAACATGCATGTTATTTTGTGCTCATGTGTCTTGTTGCTTTGAAAGCATCTTCCTGGATAGATTTTTCACCCTCCATAGTATGCACAAAAAGAAAGATGCTTGTTTGGTTGTTTATTTGTTTTCATTCATTGTTTGTTTATTTGTAGTTTTTAATTTTTTTAAAGTTTTTTGCTTATTTTATGCAGTGATTGTTGTTTATTGCTTTATGTGGATTTTAATTCATTTAATTTATTTTCTTTTTATTGTCTGTTTTTATAGTCTGCAGCGATTGTAGGATTGTACAGCACTTTGGACAACTGTGTTTTGTTAAATGTGCTTTAAAAATAAATTCGAGTAGCTCAGTGGTTAAGGCATTGGACTACAGCTTGGACAGTCCAAGGTTCAAATCCCATGACCACCAGGTTATCACTGTTGGGCCCTTGAGAAAGGTGCTTAACCCTCAGATGTATAATGAGATAAAAAATAAAAAAAAAAGTAAGTTACTCTGGATAAGGGCATCTGCCAAATAGAAGTGATTATCTCCTTACACTGGTGCTTGTGAGATATATTATTAATCAGCAAGTGATGATTCAGTTCTCAAAATTGATGTGTTGGAAGCAGGAAAAATGGGCAGACGTAAGATTCTGAGCCATATTATGACGGCTAGACGACTGGGTCAGAGCGTGACTTGTGGTTAGTCCCTGTAATACTGTGGTTAGAACTTAAAGTAGTCCAAGGAGGGACATCCAGGAAACAGGGTCATGGAGTGTCTGATGTGATGAGGGAAGACTATTCTGTCTGGTCCCACACACACAAGAGCTACTGTAGCACACTCTTCCAGAAAAAAAGTTAATCCTAGCTTTAATTGAAATTTGTCAGAACACAAAGTGGTGCATCACAGCTTCAGCATATGAGGCTGTCAGACGATATGCTATCCAGACCGGTCAGAGTGCCCATGCTGACCCCGGTTTACAGCTGGAAGGGCCTGTTTGGCACATTAGCATAAGAACTGGACCATGGAGGAGTGGCAGAAGATGGTCTGGTCTGACTGCATTTTTTTTTTACATCATGTAAATTGCTGGGTGAATGTTTGACACTTAGAGAATCAGAATCAGGTTTATTATTTATATTGAAACACACGAGGAATTTGATTCCGGCTGTTGGTGACTCTAGAAGTACATACAAAACATAAGGAATACATGCCACATGTATCCAGTATTGGAAGAATGCAAGCCTGTGGAGGCATTGTGGTGTGGGATCTGGCATTTATGTGAGTGACACCTTCCCCCTCCCTAGACATTCTTTAAAAAGTATATGTGCACCACTATATACGCCATGTTTGTCCCTATTGCCTGTTGGCCTGCCACACTATAGAAATTGTCCAAAATGGTTTGTGGAACATGACAAAGCGTCCAAGGTGTTGAAATGGCCTCTAAATTCACCAGAACTCAATCCGATCTAGCAGAGACGAGCGGGTGTGGAGTCATTGTCTTGACGGGATAGTTTGGTAGCAGTTGCACATTTACATCACATTCCACTTATGACATTTAGCAGATATCCTCATCCAGAGCGACTTGCATTTTACGGTTTAGTGCTTTTTCCCCTGAACACGTTTCTCTATCTGCCGCTAGCCAAGTTTGTTGAAGGCATCAGCACCGTATATATATACAGTAACATCAGCATTTATATTCTTAAGCACACAAGATGTCAAAAGAACCGACATCACTTCCTTATTATGTCCATTCAAAATAAGTCCAGATACGATTGCATCACAGTGTCTTACGGGTGATGGTGCAAAATAAGCTGTAACAAGAGGAAGTCTTTTTTTTTCTACATTATTACATTCCTTTGGGACCATTATTGAAAGTAACCAAAATGCAAAACTTAACTTCTTTGCTGTAACGAGCTGAAAATGTCACAATAAAATCTGAGTTCACCACATTGTGTAAATTAAATATGATCTCAGAATGTAGAAGATGTCCAGCCAAATCAGTAGTTATTGAAAAATATAGTTATTTTCAAACTACTGAAGATAGAAATATATTAAAAACTATAAATGTATTGCAGATTTTTGCCTATATGTAGGGATGGGAATCACCAAGAGCCACCTGATACGATATCATCACAATACCTACATGCTAATCCAATTTGTATCGCGATCCTGTTAGTATTATGATTTTATAAATATCCCAATTCAATGTTAGTTTTTCAATTTTGGTATAATTCTAAACAAACTTAGCAACTAATTAGCTTGTACCACACAAGTGCTTCCAACCAATGTGTGAACAGTTTAGAGCATGTCACCAAAACATGTATAAAAAATTTTTATATTGGAGTCAGTGTGGCAATACATAAATTGCCACGCAAAAGAATCACGATACATCTACTATATATGTAATTTAATGTTCATATTATAGCTGTGTTATTAAATAAATTTTTTTAAAAAAGATACATTAATAAGAGCATGAATTTTCTTCGAAGCAAGTTCTGAAAAACATGCCATTATATAACATTTACATATACTGTACATTAAGTGGCAGATGATTTTCTTCCCAATGAATCAGGATGTAATCTGAGCTCAGAGTTAAAGATGAGCAGAGGGCCTGAATTAACCCACATGCTAGAGTAAGTTCTAGTGCTCAAAAAAGTGTTACAAACAGTGAATAATAAATGTGCAATAGAATAAATATGCTGTGTCCTGTCTCTGTGGTCTCAGGTATGAACGCCGCTGTCCGTGCCGTCACTCGTATGGGGATATATGTTGGAGCCAAGGTCTATCTGATTAATGAGGTATCTCATAATTCTCTTAAAATGCTATATATATATATTCTGTATGTATGTATGTGTATGTACAGTGTGTATGTGCATATATTCCCATCCCTATATACATGCATATATATATATATATATATATATATATATATATATGCATATATATATATATATATGCATATATATAATTTAAGTTTAGATTGACGTAGACATATGCATTATGACAGTATGATGATGTTGTAGTATATTCACATTATTTGACATTTTTCTGAGTATTGCATGTGTGCATGTGTTTTTTTTCACTGTTTTTTTCTAACTGAATTATTACAAGTGACCGATTAAAATCTGTTTAAATCCTTTTTCTTCCTTTGGCTCAAAAAAATATTTAATGACATTGCCTGACTCAATTAAGCATTATAGAAAAATGACTCACGTAATTAAATTTTCAGAAATGAAATCATATCATGCAGTGTAATCGATCCTTGTCCATGGTAATTGAGGATGTGCTAATATGCTTGTAAGCCACATATGGTAGCACACGTGGCCTGTTTGATGCTGCCTTTGCCGTGACGTGCTGTGTTGATGTTATCCAGGGTTACCAGGGTCTGGTGGATGGAGGAGACAATATCACTCTGGCTGACTGGCACAGCGTAACCAACATCATCCAGCTGGTAAAAAGAACTGACGATCCTGTTCTGTCTGAGTAAACACTGTCAATATCTGTTGATGTTGTAGACTGAATGACATGTCCTTCTTAAATATGTTTGTAGCTTCAGCTTCGTGAAATGTCAAACCTGGTTTCCTGTGTTTTTAACTGAATATGTTTTTGCGTCCTTTTATTCCTTTCCTTACCTTGTTATGGAAAACTCATGTGTCATGGACGTCTATAGACAGTTGTAGCATTTCAAAAATGAACATTTTAAAATACACGAAAATATCCTATCATAGCTTTATCACATACTTAATGATATCACAAACAAGTGCTGTTGTGCTGAATATCAGCACGGCTGTAGGTACGACAGCGCAGGAACCTTACTAAAACACTGTGGGTTTGTTATTTTCTCCTAGTTTGTTTCCAATCTTTAGCTTCTCACTCCAGTTGTATTCGCTTCAGTGTTGACAAACCAAGCTTGTTCATCTATGTGCACTGGTTTTGGTGGAAAGCAGGGCATGGAAGTGAGAAGGCTTAATTTGTTCATCCATGGCTGCATGAAGCTACACTGGATTGAATGTGTTGATGTTGATCATTTGTTCAGGGTGGGACAGTGATAGGCAGCGCTCGCTGTAAAGCCTTCACCACACGAGAAGGCCGCGTGGCTGCCGCCTTCAATCTCGTGAAACGCGGGATCACCAACCTCTGCGTGTGCGGAGGTGACGGCAGCCTTACGGGAGCCAACATCTTCCGGAGTGAGTGGAGCGGACTACTCGCCGAGCTGCAGTCCAAAGGTAACGCACTAATCCTGCAGCACACAAACACATACTCATTTAGATACTCATCTTGTTTTGTATGTTCTATTCCAAAACCTTTCCTGGATTGGTTCTCTGAAACTACAATGACAAATCCAGAACGACATTGCAAACAATATAATCACATATTTAATGATTCCATATAATCACAATAATCTTATTTGTGATTAGCACTGGTTCATTCAATCATGTAGAAGTATAAAAACTGGCCCATGCAAGGATATCCTGGTGCTTAAAACAATGGTCATCCTGTAAATATCCCAGCACTCTTTAGAGTGAGCACTGGCTTTCATCGTCCTATATTTCACATTATACATTTACGGCATACACATGTTCTTATCCAGAGCGACTGACATTTTTATCTCATTATACACCTAATTAGTTGAGGGCCTTGCTCAAGGGCCCAATAGTGGCAACTTGGTGGTGCTGGGGTTTAAACCTGGGACCTTCCAACCACTGAGCTACCCCTGCCCCATTACACTTCCTTCTTCTCTATAGAGTCAGTATATCCATTTACATGAACCCTAACATTCCACAGTATTAGCCAAGTAAACACGATCTGATTGTTCCTCACTTTTGGGAATAAATATATTCCTTCTGCACATTTCTTGCCCCACATGTGGGTAACATCAGGTGACTCGATGTTAAGTTTCCATTTCTGATCAGTAATCTGAGTGAGAACAACTCTCTCCCACCTGACTTGACTTTTATCCACTGGTTTGCTCGCTGGCTGAGAAAGGGTCACTGATTGGCTCGTGATTTCACACATAGAAGAGCGTCTAACCAATCGTAGATGAGACTGAATTCTTGTAGCCAATTATAACATAGAAGGCGTGTTTTATCAGAAAGGATTGGAGTTGGAAAAAAATACTTCTTCTTCTGCGAGATTCACGACAGATTAAACGCTTCATAGAGGGCGGAACCACGTTGCACACATCAAAGGAGTTTTACTCTGATCAAATGCTTTGAGCATGCGAACATCTGATCTCCATGTATACAGCCGAGTTGGAATCGGAATGGTTTCACCTAGGACTGTAATTATCTGTTTCTCAGCAGGATGTCTTTTTATTTCCTTCTTAAAGTTTACTAGATGTTATCCGTGGCTCCGCCCGTGTACATGAGGTTTACACGCGGCACCGAACAAACAAACAGAATTTCTGTTATATACTGTAGATACACTATATTGCCAAAGGTATCCGCTCGCCTGTCTTCACATGCATATGAACTTCCAATTCTTAATCCATAGTGTTTAATATGATGTTGGCCCCGCCCCCTTTGCAGCTATAACAAACTCTTCAACTCTTCTGTGCAGGCTGTCCACAAGGTTTAGGAGGGTGTTTATGGGAATTTTTGACCATTCTTCCAAAAGTGCATTTGTGAGGTCAGAGTTTGCGTTCAAATTGTCCAATTGTCTTGGTATGCTGAAGCATTAAGAGTTCCTTTCACTGGAAGTAATGGGCCGAGCCCAAATCCTGATAAACAACCCCATACCAGTTCCAACATGCAGTTCCTGACCTCACCACCTTTGGGATGAATTAGAGCGGAGACTGAAACCTTGTGGAAAGCCTTCTCAGAATAGTTAAAGCTGTTATAGCTTCAAGGGATGGGCCAACATCACAATAAACCCTATGGCGAGCGAATACTTTTGGCAATATAGTGTAAGACCAACCATTATTGTCATCGTCATATTCCTGAGAAGGAACGGCACCTGACACGAAGGCTTTCATGTGTCAGAAAATCTCCCTGCTTTAACTCTGGCCACTGTAAAGCACTGACACTGGAGACTAACAGGCATAATTAATAACAGAAACATTCACCATACCCAGTTACACATAATATGATATGATAAATACGAATTATACAGTATGAGTTATATATGAATTTCTAATCTTGTTTCACAGCATTTGGTGTGTAATCACATGTTACAACCATGTGATTTAAAGTCTATTTTACAAAACCTAATTTACACGTCGTCATTTCTCAGGCTTATAAAAATGCAGCATGAAACTGTGACAGCTTGTCACTATTATGATTACAATTGCAAATTTGCCTCCCAATCTCACACTGTGGCTGTGTTTCACTGGCATAATTCAACAACTCATTCAGAGCTTCAAATGAATCTTACTGAAAGCACACTGCTGCCAGACATCTCTATTAATAGCGCTGTTACAACACCAGACTGAATCAGTAGAGCAAGCAGATAATCACAATAATGTTAATCTCCTTTCTAGGCAGGATCTCTGCCGAGGCAGCAAAGAAGTACGACCACCTGAACATCGTGGGTTTGGTCGGCTCCATCGATAACGACTTCTGCGGCACCGACATGACCATCGGAGCAGACTCCGCCCTCCATCGCATCATGGACATCGTAGACGCCATTACCACCACTGCTATAAGGTCAGCAGCTACACTCGACTCACAGCCTGGGGAGACAAAACACAACGAGGTCCAAATGTGAACATGACTATATTAAACAGAAAACTGTGGTAGGAAACGATAATAAAACACTTCAGGCTGTGTTGTTATTGGAAAATCAGTAACAAACCGGACAGACCACAGAAAAACTGCAACTGCAACATATTATTTTCCAATAATCACACATCCCGAAGGGTTTTATTCCATTCCAACAACAGATCTGCTATTTGCAGATTGCTGTCTGGTTTATAAATGTCCTTTATAGCTGCTGTGAACAGGCATTGCCTTCCTATGCAGCTTATTGTGTTTTATGATTTTCACTGTAATATTTTCAACCTCAGTTTTGAATTGACAGTAAATTTAAAGGAACAGCTTTGCGTATTACACTGAATACTCTTTCCATAAATGATAAACACCTCTTTACAGAAAACGCTCATTCATCCATCTGGGAATCTCCATACTCCAATTTCCAATTAATACTGTGAAAGCCAGTGGTGACTATTATATTCATACCCATTTGTACAACCGTGGTAGGTCAGCATTCACACAGTACAGACCATTTGGGAACGCCAATTAGCCTAACATGCATGTATTTGGAATGTGGGAGGAATATGCACCGTCCATGCACGCAGACCTGACGCGGGAATCGAACCCGAAACCTGGAGGACTGTGCTAACCATTATACCACCGTGCCGCCATATACAGTAGAACATCTCACCATATCAATAATTACTATTTTATTTAAAGCTATTGTTATTAGTATGGCCCCCTTAGCCATAGCTCTTTATGGATCGAGAAGGCGGTCCTCCCCAAATTAGATTTTTTTTCCGATTTGGACTAGATGGACGTATCTCGCCACAATTTTGCACACATCTCCAACAAAACTTACATCAAAGTTCAGCTGGGTCTTCAAGCACAAAATTGGCCTCGGTAGACCATGCACCATTTTTGGTCCACTCGTAAAATGAGATGGCTTGAAAATCTGTACTACTTTTGAAAAGATCACATTGATCAAAAATAATGAACCCCTTCAAAACCGGCCTCAAATATAAAAATGCTCGAAAATGCTTCTTTGGAAATGAACTGTATTCTAGAATCTCTGTCAGTTTTGCACACACACACACACACACACACACACACACACACACACACACACACACACACACACACACACACACACACTGCCGCAAAACTTTATATCACAGCCTTCAGGTGGATCTCCTCGCTGCTGCAGAAAATGGAAAAGATTGGTCAAACCGTTTGGGAGTTATGAAGGTTTGTTTGGGACCTGACACAAAACCGAAATCCTCTTAAGAACGAATCGAATTTCACTGTGCCGGTTTTTCATAAAATAAGTTCAACCAAACCACTTTAGGGAGAAAAAGCCATCCTGATCCCAATTTTTTAAATCCACACATGAAACTTCTAGTCTAGTAGATATCCAGCAGGGAAGCAGGACAATCACTTTCCCTTTCATGTCAATTGAAGACTACATTATCTGTCTGTGTGTGTGTCTGTGTGTGTGTCTGTGTGTGTGTCTGTGTGTGTGTCTGTGTGTGTGTCTGTCTGTGTGTGTGTGTGTGTGTGTGTGTGTGTGTGTGTCTGTGTGTCTGTGTGTGTGTCTGTCTCTCTCTGTCTGTGTGTCCGTTAGCCCTGCAGAGAGAGCCGTTGTTAAGACAACCTGGCTAATTCACTCTCGCACACACATGCCCCTCCACTCTCATAGATTATTATTCATTCATTCATTCATTCATTCATTCATCTTCTATACCGCTTTATCCTGTATTCAGGGTCGCGGGGGGC
>JAQMYL010000035.1:25084453-25118187 GCA_030014365.1 Clarias pachynema
ACATCATTGCATTCAGTTTTTATTCACAATTTGTTTAGTGTCCCAACTTTTTTGGAATCCGGTTTGTATTTATTAATATGTAAGTTATATATAGAAATACTGAATTATTTTGTACATAATTATGCAGACATGATAAACATATATAACAAAATTGGTACAGCAAATAATATGGTGCCTAAGACTTTTGCACAGTACTGTATTTGTTTTATTTTCACAACTGACAATAAATGCTTCCTTTTGATCAGGTTCTGTTTTTGCAAACTCCCCGGACACGGCCTGCGTGTTGGGACTGAATGGCAAAGTGCTCAAGTTCAGTCCTGTGGCTGAGCTAAAGAAGCAGACTGACTTTGAGTAAGTGTTCAAGCAGATCTTAATTACCATTGAATTTACATTTATGTCTTAACTACTCTACTTATTATATTGTTTTGAGAGTTGTGTTTGTCCTCTCATTACAGGCACAGGATGCCCAAAGAGCAGTGGTGGCTGGGTCTGCGACTGATGCTCAAGATGCTGGCCAAATACCAGACCAGCTTCGATCAGTATGTCACGGGAGAGATTAGACACGTGACCCGTCGTTCTCTCAGTGAAGACCCTGCGTTTTAGTTTTAGTCACATACATTAAACTGATATAGCCAACACGCCTATTTACACCAGCTACACTTTCTATCAAGAAAGTTCACAACCACAGCAGGGAACAACACTCCTGTCAATGCAGTGTCTAAACAAGCACTTTGCCAAAAGTTTTCATTTTCTTTTTTTTTAATCTAAAGCCTATAACAATTTCAGGGAGCAATAGTACCACTGATGCAGTGTATTAAACCTCAAGGGCTGTATTCAATCTTGAAATCTTATTACTCAGTGTTACACTATCTAAAAGTTGAAGTAATAGTTGCTAGCTAGATAAATTCATCTTAGCAGCAAATGACTGACGCAGTAGAGGCTATATTTCCTAAATGAAATTCCTATATATATATTTTTTTTTTTAAAAAGAAGGGGGGGGGGGCTGAACAGATCATTTTAATATTTGAAAACAAAACCCCTTAAATGTTATCCTGTTAAAGATTTGTTTAGCTGGATCGTTACTCCAGGAGAGTGATACATTGGAAAATAACAAGACAAGCATTTCATTTTATATTCCCTTAGAACTCGAGTATATAAAGTGTTCTTAAAAATTCTTAACATTTATTCCCTAGAGTAAGCATTAATGCATGCTTGGCTAAAGCATGAAAGGAAACTATGAATTTTCAGGAAATGTGCTTTTTAATAGTTTGTGTCATTTTCTGTTCATCTTCAAGTAAAAATTTTTTATTATGGCCAATTTTAGATCTGCTCACGATTTGGTCAATTCCCAATCTGGGTCCTCTGGACACGTCCCAGATTGGGAATTGCTTTTACAGCTTTTACACAAAACTAAAATGCTTTGTGACTTTTACACAAAAAAATTAAATAATGAACCTCAGACTAACATTTTAAGGCCAGAGTTGTAGAAGATTAGTAGGAGTGAGGCCACTTAAATCTTACAGTGTGTGTGAGAGAGAGAGAGAGAGAGAGAGAGAGAGAGAGAGAATACAGCTCATGATGTCTTAAACAGGACAAACTTGTTGCCAAACATGTCACTATTTTCAACTCCAACTCCTTCCCTGGAACGCCTTCCCTGCTTTACACGCAGATTTTTTTTTTGTTGCTTAAATTGTTTTACACTGGAATGTAAACCGTGTGAAGTCTAAGCTGCTCATTTGTGATTGTGTAATTTAGTGTCCATTAAATGTGAGGTGTATTCACTGAAAGGTAAAGGTGTTCAAAACCATGTTAAGAGTATTTACAAAGAACATCCTCACCAGTATTGTTCATTATTTCATATTTTTCTTGTCTACTGTTTCTAAAAAAAAAAAAAAAAAAACATTGTAACACTCCTCTGTATAAAGTAATGCGAAAACAGAAACTTACTGTAGATGTGAACCTAATACCATATACTATATATGTATATATAAATAAAATGAAGTCCTGCCATTGTCGATCACTTATTTTATAGACATCACAGAACATCTTGCATACAAAACAAGGAAAACACATCAAACTTTTAAATTAAGCTCTACTATACCAGTGGAATGTAAATATGTTTTAATTCTAAGGCATTTTAAATCTAATGATTTTAAATCATTCATTCACCTTGACAGAACATCACAATAAAAGTCCCGTCATGAACCATTTCTAAAGTCAAACAAGGCAACTATGAAACTTCAATACTATTAAACTTGCTATTAAAACTTCTAAATGCTTGTCAGAATCTGACATGAAGTGCTAAGAGCATGAGTTAAAATTTCCCAAAGTTGAAGGAGAATGGGAATGCATCTCCAGTCCCTCCTGACCCGGACTGCTTGTCCTGAGGGCTCTTAGAGCCGAACGAAAAGGCAAACTCCTCCTCTGGACGGCTCTCTGATTCATCAAACAGAAATCCTGCCAAAATAAACACTAATCATATATGTTCATGTCACAAAAGACAAATGTCATGGTTTGTCTTTCTAACTATTTTACCTGGCAGCTTTTCTTCAGGAGACTTCTACAGGCCAAACGAAGTAAAACCAAACAAAGAATTAAGTAGTATGCATGATGGAAAGAAAAAAAAATAGATATAGAAGAAAACATAGACAAAAATCACGATAGGAATTTACTATAACCTGATGGTGTTTGGTGGATTTTATTTTATACTTTTAATTCTGAAAGCTTGTTCATAAATTGGAAGCTTTTACAATGAAAAGTATAAACCATGCATTATTTTTCTTTTATAGCTTAAAAGGATAATTTGGGTTTTTTAAGTCTGTCTTAAATTAAAATTGATGTGCATATAAGTGAGAGTCTAATCAAAGATTATAAACAACACAATTACGCTGAGACTCATGAAGCTTCAGCAGTGCCGTTGAGCTCTTTCTCCACAAACACAAAATATGGCTAGTCCCAAGAAAATAAGAGTTTTTGAGAATTTGTACTGAAGAAAGATACAAACTCAGTTTAGCTCAGTGGGACTGCAGAATCTTCATATGAGTTTCGACTGAACTTTGGAATGCATTTTTGCACATAACGAGGAATTTGGTGCCAATTCCTTACACCGTACCTGTGTAGAGTGCGAACATTTCTCACAACCAAGACCTATGGTAATGTACTTGTATGCAACTCAATTTTGATTTAAGAAAGACGTGGGGAAAAAATCTCTCCCTTTAAGGCTCTTGCTTAATACTTAATATATTGCATTATATTTTCACACATTTAATGTTATTATTACTCACGAATCATAAAATCTGCAAAATAGTAGATTAAATATAGTTCAGGCTATAGTATGAAATGTAGAATAACATTATAAAAATCTGTTACTCCTAACGCATACCTTGCTGAAATAAGAGCTTGAGAATGTAAAAGGTGACTCCTGGAAAACACAAACACTGAGGGTATAACCATTGTCAGATAATGCAGATCACACGTACACAGTTTAAGTGTTGTGAAGAGCATGGTCAAGCATGGTTTATTTTTGGTCTAACCTCGTGTTGGCTCGGCCCCACTTCAAAGCTGCAGTCGAAGGCAGAGAATGTAGGGGTGTTTGGTCCTGAGATCGCAGAGAAATCGAACACTGGTGGTTCTCCGCTCAATTGCTGACTCTGAGATGTACTGGGGCTGCTATTACATGTGATATTATAAATAATTAATTTATATCCTTATAATGTGAACAAAGAAGGGACTAATCACAGTCTATAAACAATACACAACACTATGCACCCACTGCCCTTCCAAGTCACACTTAATCTATCCAACTAACCAGGAAATTATGTTCACCATTTATTACAACCACGTCTCAGAAGTGTCCAAACTGTTTTAGTCATACTGATGGAGGAAAGAATTTGTGTATTTTGGAACGAATAAATTGGCCAGTGAAATTATCATAATTACACCATCTGTTTATTTATGTAGATATCTTAACAGGTGTTTTAGTCTAAGTCTTCATAAATATTTATTTTACACACAGACTTCCTGGTACATTCCCAGTCACAGTCATGGTGGATTGTATTCTCGCAGGCCTATTCTTGAGGCCTATTCTGTGAATGCTGAACACACACTGAGAATTGACCGTTATCACGTGATGTCATGACGTCTGTCCTAAATAGTCCCGCCTACTTCTGGATAGCAAAAGGGACGTTGCTTATTGGATGCCAGTTCCAAAACCCACATACGAAACCAATAGCGGAAGCACTTTCAGCAAGAAAAACACATCTGATATCATGATGTCATCTTAAACACTTTGTCTTTTGAGTAACTGCTAAGTCTTCTAAGTCGTTCCGGACTGCATCTCAACCGAATGCTAGCGCTAGCAAAAGCCACCAATTCCAGGAAGAATCACATTATAATAACAAATCAAACTTCTGCAAATTAATATCCTTATTACCTTCTTCATCCATTCCCTTATGCTTGTTTCTCTTTTGAATAGGTTACGAAGTCAACAACAACATCAGCAAAAAAGAAGCTCTCAGTTTCTACCTTCTAACACAAGACTGAATCTCAAATCCCTCTCTAACCCCTAACAAGGGCAGTACTTGGTGTGTGGAACAAGAGAATTCCACACCTTACTACACAGTAGGTTTCCATTTGACCCTATTTGGGATTCATCCTGGAACAGGTAGTTGGCTATTAATTAGAAAGCATGAAATGTCAGTATTAGTTAAACAAGTGTTACCTGCACATTGCTTTATGAAGCGTAAAGCACATCATATTCAATAGCATCATCTCATTTGCACCAGAGATAATCTTTGAATGAGAGATAATCCTAGCGCTAGCAAAAGCCACCAATTCCAGGAAGAATCACGTTATAATAACAAATCAAACTTCTGCAAATCAATATCCTTATTTCCTTCTGCATCTACTATTGTGACTGACATGACGTCAGTCACAATAGTAGATGCAGAAGGTAATAAGGACGTCAGTCACAATAGTAGATGCAGAAGGTAATAAGGATATTAATTTGTAGTCACGTATATTTGTAGATCTGCGAAATATCTGTACACTCTGAATGGGACACCGGTCTACCACAGAGGACCATGCAAACACATTTACATCCAGGCGCATTTTAGTGTAGCCAGTCCACTTACTAAATTTGTTTTGACCCTGTATACAGGATTAATTGGTATAGGCGATGAGTGAGTGAGTGAACTCTACGCAAACAGTAAATCAAACTTGGGATCGGATCAAGATCCCTAGAACTGTAGTTCGTCTGTGTCA
Organism: Clarias pachynema; assembly: GCA_030014365.1. Classification (NCBI taxonomy): domain Eukaryota; kingdom Metazoa; phylum Chordata; class Actinopteri; order Siluriformes; family Clariidae; genus Clarias; species Clarias pachynema. The sequence goes on from JAQMYL010000035.1 coordinate 25,089,716, forward strand.
CCGTGCCTCCCTAGCAGACAATATTTAACTTAAGGTCAAGGTGCTTCTGAAACCCCCTGTCGTGTCTAAACTTAACCCAGTTTCCATTAAGATTTAGTGACTGACAATAGTATGAATTTGTTTTCTGTTATATTTCTGAATATTTGATGTACTCATTCTTTGTTCTACTATGGTATTTAAAAGTGAGTTTTGGCAGTACTGTACATTAGACTGAATGTTGGCATATCCAGTGCACTCATTTGCATGGGGGACAATGGGGGACACGCTTCTCCCTCGTTGCCGCCCTTCTCCACTGAGGCTTCTTCGCTCTCCTGCTGCTCTTCAGCCTCTATCATCTCCTCAACCGCATTGGACTCACAGGGGGTCTTCATATTCATCTCCTGTTTACAAAGACCAAAAAAACAAATCAGAGGAGAATTTGTGTGCACGCAATATATACAGCAAATATGACAGGGCTCAGAGTCTTACTCAGCACTGAGTGTATATAATCTCAATTAGTTTTAACCAGGAAATTATTTAAAATCGATACCATCCTGCTCCATGCAACATGAGCATATCAGCAAATTAGTGTCATCCATACCACTTCAGCTGTGTGTTCCTGTTCATTTTGGTCTACTTCTTGACTTTGTTCTGAGTGACAAAATATACCAGAATAAACATGTGCATGAATTTAGTAGCTTAAAATAAAAATCATGTAATTTGTACATAACAGGCAATAAAAAAATAGATATGTATCGTTACCACGGCTTATTTCTGAGTCTGCCCATACGGTGCTACCAATTACACCCACTTCAGATAAATTTGACTCATCAACACCATCTGCTTGGTCATGATTGTTCTCCAAAGCCTTCTCATCCATCTCAATTTGAAGAGTCTCTTGTTCTGTCTTAGTAACCTAGACAGCAGAAATAAAAAAGTAAATGTTAATGACTACGAAAACCTTAGAATTATAGTATTTTAGCATATATTTTAAATAACAATCTTTGATTTTAAGTTGGCCTGGTATCCGTATGCTGACGGAACAGTTGCCAGATTGTAATAGTGACTAAGGCTGTTTTATATATATAAAACAGAAAATATTGTCAAATTGTATTGCATTCTGAGAACTGGGCTGTGGTTGTGTTTCTAGAGCATTGACATGAAGGCAGGGATGGAGCTGATGGATGTTGATGGACTCCTGATATAATATCCTAATATAAGTAAAGTTTTATGTTAATCAAAATTAATCAAAACAAAAATTAAGAACAAAAAGATGTTTATACAGTACTGTTGCAAAAGTCTTGAGTAACTACTCATTTGTTGATATTTTACTTCCAAAGAGACAGACTTTCTTGTAATTTTAATGTAGTCTTGAGGAACAGTTCTCCAGACTTTCTTATTTTCAGTCCAGTCCTTGTACCAGACCACTTTCAGAGGAATGTTTTTGTTTGTTACACCACACAGTGACCTATGAATCATTCAAGCATAAAAAACATCTAACATAAGGCATGAACCAGTGAGAAACAAGTGCAGATGATGACAGATGATCAGGCCGGTGATTAGTATACTGGTGATGATGAGTGGTTGAAACAGATGAGAGGGAAAATGTGGTTGCTGCTGATTTTTAAAATGTATGTTTAGGCACTTTTCTAGCTTTGAGGCTAGAGGATTCTGCAAATATTCCTATTTATGCTGCTGAAGGATTTTCCGGGAGTTTTCCATTCTGTCGCAGTTAAACATTTGTTTCCATTCCTTTAATTTAATCTACTGTACATCATGCAATTGAATTTTAATTTAATTAAAAGAAATTTGGGGAAAATCATGTATTTTGTCATGATTATCTCGTTTTGTTTCCCCTAATTTTTCTGTCATTCAGGAAGTCCATGATCTCACCATGTTTTCTTTGTTTGCTTTCATATCACCTCCTCCCAGTGATCAGTTACATCTTTTATTTTGTTTGAATTTCCTGCTCCTTTTCCTGACCACACCGACTTCCTGTTTGTATGTAGCTTCCCTCTGAACACTGGCTCATTGCCAGGTTATATTCATGCCAATGCTCCTGAAACTCTGCTGTTGTCTATGTCTGGTGATCTTATGATTTTATCTTGTCACATTGTTCAAGTCTGTGTAGCTCGTGTTAGGACTCTGCCTAAAGTTACACAACCTGCGTTGATTATCGTAGAGAGTATCGTTTAGTTTTAACGACTCGCAGTTTGCAACTGTAAATCCTAGGGATTTGTTGGATTATTTTACCTGCGGTTGAGGATCTTGACGTGATGTCACATCAACTCCAGACTGACTGCCACTCTCAGGTGGTGATGCTCGCTGTTCATTTGATTTAACATGTTTCTGAACACTAAAGAAACATTCATGGCAGAAGAAGTTGTGATATTTTATAAACAAACGTAAAACGGCTGTAAACATACATTTACCTGTCACACATGTCATGGTTCTCTGTAAAAAAAAAAAAAAAAAAAAGAATTAAGATGAGAAAAATGCAAAAGGTAGAATAGAACAAACATAGAATAGATATTCTGATATCTGGCTGATGAATTACCATGCAGAGCTTTTAATTCTTTCTCTTTCGCTATTATTTCCTCTTCTTTGGCTCGGATTCTTCTTTCAATTTCTTCATTCTCATCCTGAATCTTTAGGAGCTTTGTAGCCAGAGGATTCTGCAAATACCCCTCTTTATGCTGCTGAAAGATTTTCCGGTAGTTTTCCATTCTTTCCTGAAACACTTGCCTTCAGGAAAAAAAAAAGAAACAGTTTTGTATTGACCCATACTGCTATCAATCCCAGTGAAAAACATTCGGTGTTCATGTTGAAATTATATTCCTACATGTCCTGGTTATAGCTTTCCTGCCTCCTTTCGAGCTCAGCTTCCAGCATCTTCTCATAATGAAGCAGAAGATCACTAGCTCCACGAAGACTGGCAATCACAAATAGTATGTTTCTGTTTTGTTTTGTTTTATAACTACTAAAAAGTACAAATAGAAGCTCTCATCTAATCTAAATAAACTCTAATCCTAATAAAAACTAAGGACTGTAGACAAATCGTTAGAAAATTTTGCTTTAAACATACCTTTTAACATTTTCTTTATAACATTTGACAGTGTTTTGTTTTTGCTGAATGTCCTGCTCTAATTTCTTTATGGACTTCTGAGTTTCATCGACACGTTTCTTCTTTTCTTCTATGTCTGCTTTAAAATCTGTAGTGAGAGGTTTAGGCAGGGATGTGCTCAAAATCCAGAAGGATGATGAAACCTAATTTTTTATATAAACTGAGGGAAAATATTCTACATAAGGTAAACCATGCCTGCGATACTCACTTTGAATTTCTCGTGTCAAGTCATCCTTGTTCTGGGCTAATTCTCTCGTCTCTAAAGCTGTTAAACATGTTAAAATAATAATTAGGATTTCTAATGTGTGGTCAAAAGAATATTAACTAGATGGGGAAATAGGAAAATGGGGACGTTAATGATAATAATAACCGAATAATTATATTGTGACAAACTGTTGACCATATATTGGGACACCTGAACATCACACCTATACTGTATGTGTTTGTTGAACAACCCATTCCAGATTTATTTCCCCTTTGCTGTTATAATAAGCTTCACTCTTCTGGGAAGGCTTTTCACTATATTTTGGAGTGCAGCTATGGGGATTTGTGTACATTCAGCTACAAGGTAGGAAGGGTAGGTGGGTTTACGGTAGGTGGATAGGTAGGTAGATGGATGGATGGGTACAGTAGGTGGTTGGGTTTTGGGTAGGTTTGGTTTTTGTGTGGGGAGGTATTATCTTGATCTGGAAGGAAATTTCAAACATCCAGTAGTAAGGATAGTAACACAATAGACATGTACGAGGGTAAGTTATTTTTGACTCTCAAATTCAAATCATCATGCAGTGGGGTTAGCGGGGTCACGTAAAGTATGATGTTGGAGGACACTTAGCATTTCATGTCAGTCGACCTTGCCAAGACAGGTCCTCATAGACCTCGCTTTGTACTCAGGGACACTATTACACAGGTAAAGGTTTAGACCTCTTGTTTTCAGTAAAGAGAAAACATAATGTTACAACTGTGTGCTTTTAGTTGTGTGGAGCGACAGTTTGGTGAATGTCCACATTATGGGTGTGATGTTCAAGTGTGCAGATATTTTTGGCTCTGTATTGTGTAACACATTATTCCACCGGATAAAGCAGGTGAACAGTTCAAGAAACAGAACAAGTCAATATCAAGATGAGGGATAGATGCATTAGATGTTTAAGGAAGGCTTGTCTGGAAAATCGGCTTTAAGAAGCCCGGAAGATGAGGGAGAATGAGACCTACAGTTAGTGGTAATCTAAAACAGGATTCCAACTGCCGTTAAACAACAAAGAAGAAGAAGAACAAATTATTCTACAAGACCTCCTTAGAAAATGTGAATATATGTATGGGGCATTTTTGCTTCCCATAGTCAAGGTCAAAATGTCAGGTCAATTGTCAGAGGCTCACCTAACTGCAGCAAAAGGTTGTCCAAATTTATCCAACCAGACTGGTCATCCATTATGGCCTAAAAAAAGAAATCCACAATTGTTCAAACCTCTATTAAGAAGTACAATTTACCAAGATGGCGCCATTGTTTAATCTTAGCTAACAAACAGTCTCTAGCTAACTTTCATATAAAAAGGAAACATTTTCTTTTTAAATAAAATAAAGGTCACTCTTTCAATGATATCTTTACGGTTCATACATTGGAGGACCCAAAACCAGTCTCAGAAAAATTTCTTTCTGTACTGTATGTCCGTATGTCTGTATATCCGTAGATCTGTATGTCCATATGTCTGTCCAGACAGATTTTGTCAGCATCACACAAAACTGGGTGGACAGAATTTAATTAAACTTTGGTCGTACCTAGATATCTGCCTAATGTTAAACCTGGACCATAAATGAAATCAAACTGCGGAGTAAAAGCAATGTTATGAACAGTTATGTACCGAGTTTAATAATCTACTTTGCTAAAAATAAACAAACATCTGCACCAATAGATATTAAATAGAAAAGCTAAACTGAATATTTTTTACTGGGATTACTTAATATTTTCACTGCTGAAGTAACATTGCTGAAGTGGTACATGTTTATTTTAGCGCACTGGAGTCGTTTTAGGACAAAACTTTATCTAAAACTTAATCTGATCTATTTATTAAATTTCTCACCTGTGATTCACTCTCTGATTACCAAACAGGGAGTGTGTTTGGCTGATGATGAAAGAAGTACAACTTAACATAAACAAGGTGTAAAGATACTCACTCAACCTTACTAAATTTTATTTCTTTGTATTAATAAGTTAGGCAGAGAGTTCTGCTGTACAAAAAGACAGACAGACATTAACTTGGGCTTCAACCTGAAATAATAATATCAATAATTACATTAAAGCTGATCAGCTTATTTTTAGCTTTAACCTTTCTACAACTATTCTACAACTATTTCTACAAACTCTTTAACGACAACATTTTTTAAAATCACATCTCATAGTTGTTTACTCTTAGATGTCGACATTAATTGACATATCTCACCTGTAAATATAAATGACGCTTTTTAACAATCTAATATGCTGTTAAACGTTGCTTTTTAAAGCTAAATTTGGTCAAATATTTCCTCACAGGAAACTCACAAGCTAATCCTCATAGCAACAGAACGTCACCTTCACGCGCCCGTCCTCATAGTAATATACAGAAGTATAATTGAAGCTGTATGACTTATTTTTTATTACTGGTTTATTAATATTAATGTTTTATTACATATAAATTTACTAGTGATTAGTATAAAATTGATTAAAACATAGTAAGAGGAGAGGTATAAAATTAATAATAAAAAAATAATAAAAAATCCTAAACCGTTGGGCTATAAATATGGTAGTTTAAATGCCCATATAAGGTAATTAACGTGCACGAGCTCTGCGTTGAACGTTTATTTGAACGCAGAGCTCGTGCACGTTCTGGAATGTACTCGGGTTTTTTTTGTTTTGTTTTTTTGTTTGTTTGTTTTGTTTTAAAATGTTACATTTGGCAAATTTACAGACTAAAATACTACTAATAATAACATCCTACACCATATAATACGTCGTGTCTCTAAATAATCCTTAAATTAATTGTTTATATATTATAATATTTATAATATTGTCATAAAGTATTTCTAATAAACTGTTTAAACTATACAAACAAACATCATACACCCATACAGAAATTTACATTTTACTTCAACCGGTTTATATGTAATCAAATGAAACTGTTTTTAAAAAAAAGGCTCCATTTAAAAGAAAACATCCTTATTCCAAACGCCGCCATACTTCCTGACTAGGCACCCTACACGTAGTGCGCAGCAAGCTCTTACGTAGTACACTTAATTTTTTAAAAAGAATTTATTTGACATACGGCTCAGCTCTGATTGGGTGTGACAGCAGTTGGGCGTGGTTAAATCTGCGCTGGAACAAAGTAGAATCCTATTGGCGGATCCCATAGCTTTTGCAGAATGAGTGGGCGGAGTTAAACCTGTGCTGGATCTGCGGCGCATCTGCATGGCGGATGTGGATCACAATAAAATGAGATAAAACACCATTCTGGATCTGCTGCGTGTCACCGAGATCGTTCTCTCGTACCTGTGCGGGTAAGATTGTTGATGTTTTGGAGTTGTTTCTGTTCGCCAGGGGATGTTTAGTGTTGAGTGGATCAGTGGTGGTGGGGTGTGATCAGCTGGAGGAGAAAAACACACCACACCAGATCAAAGCAGATCACACCAAGCGACTGTTCTGTAAATAAATCACCGTTATCGCAGCCTTATTGCAGTGTACACACACACATGCATTAGTGATCTTAACCTGGTGTAATTTACTGTCCCATTCTGCTGGCTGTTTTTTCCTGACTTCCTCCGTGTATTCGCTTTGCCTTTGAAACAATAGATGATGGAGCTCCGAGGGTGTGGGCACACAAAAAAAACTTTCGTTATGATAAATTAATGCATTTACAAACACACCCCCACAGCTGAAATATGCTTTTATTTTATTTGGCTCACTCACATGCATATTGTTGTTAATGAGTGATAGAATATCTGTTTTTGGAAATGGATCACATTTCACAATCTATGTACATTGTCACAAAGCAGCTTCACAAAAATCTGGATCCATCCATCCATTGTCCATACCACTTACATACAACTCGAAACCAATCTGACACTCTCGTACTCTTACTGTGATTAAAAACTTTACCAGGTACAATTTTTAACAGTCTAATTGTATTGCTTCTCCTTGTAATGGATTAGTTTGAGCTACAGTTCTTAATATTTGGATTGTAGACATAAGATTGTGAATTGTTGCATTATTTTCTTTTTTATTTTGTTATACTACACTGCCTAGCCAAAAAAAAGTCACAGTATTTCATTTGAGAATGGCTCGATTTTTTTTCCAAGATCTTGTACTGATAATGGGAGAGTCGGACCACAGCGTAAAGTCTTCTAGATCACGTTTATTTCTTGAAGATGATGGCTCACTACTGTCCTTCTAGGTTTTAAGAATGCGCTGGACAATTCTTAACCCAATTTTAATAGTTTCAACAATCTCTTTAGTTGCTTGCTTTGCTTGATGCAGGACAATAATTTTCCCCTTCTGAAACAGGATAACATCTCAGCCACAACCACAAGATATGTTTCCTAAAAAACCAATCCCAAGAATCCTAAGAAAGAGAAGCTAGTTACTGCATCATTTAGGGTTAAGGAACTTGGTGCCAGCTGAACCATATTAATCACTGCAGTACTTATTCAATGGACGGTTCTTAACTTTTTTTAAAAATTTTATTATTTGTTTATGAGCATCATATATTTTTTTAATATATTTTTGAAAAATAATATCTATATTGTTTTTACACACTAAAAGAGGTTAGATTATGGTCTCTGGAGCAACCATGTCTTCTATTACTTCCTCAGGATGTCCATGCTTGAAACGGAACACCAGGCTGCCTGAGGCCATTCACTTTCCCACCACATACATCAGCTCCTGCAGAGGTCTGTTAACTCACAGGCGTGACTCGGCAGTGCAGCATGGAGCAGGTGGAGCAGTCAGGATCAGAGAGCCCCCAGCCATCATCCATACAGTCAGACACATCTACAGCTCCAGCGGAGGAAGGAAACAGTGGAACAAGTACCCGCAGGAAGCGCAGAAAGAGGGAGCAAAGGCCTGAATCCATTATCGTGTACCGGTCCGACACAGAGAGGACCGATGGAGACGAGCGAAGTGGGGACGTAGAAGTGACAGAGAGAAACTCAGAGGAAGGTGCTAAATTCCTCTCGACCCCAACTGGGGAAGGTAACTTGATATTTCCATGCCTTGAAATTTAGTACATACACTGTTTCTGTAAAACAGGATTTTTCTGCTAATTAATTGACTTTATGTGACCAGTGATGCATAAATGAGCTTGCACTTAATTTGTCATCGTGGACAAAATCTCTTCCAACTGCAGAAATGTGTTTTTTTTTTTTTTGTGATTGTATAGTCAGGGTGTGTATAGGGATAAACATATAATAATCTATATATTTTAAATAGTAGTACTAAACACAATAACATTAAATATGCCTACTGTACTTAATATCAAATACAGACAACTGACTAACCACAAGCATTCATTAATTTAAATACACATAATTAAATTAAAACCCTTTATAATATGATTCTTAACCAACAACAATATACTGATAATCAGTGTATTCAATTCACTTGGCAGAGGAGAATTTAATACACTGATTATCAGTTAAAATAAACAGAATCATGGACACCCAAGGCCCCGTAGAACGAAGGCCAGCCTGTCTGCCCTGGTCCCACAGAAAAGCCAATGCAGCACAAACCGCCAAAAAAAGTCAACAGAACACCCAGTGCATTACAGCTTGCCACGCATGGAGCCCAGCAGGCAAAAAGTTCACGACCTTTAAATTCCTCAGATCCCAATCTGATCGAGAACCCATGAGATAGATGTGCTGGACAAACAAGTCCAATCCATGGATGCCCCATCCCCAAACCCACAGCACCTAAAGGAATTGCAACTAATGTCTGGTGCCAGGTCCCATGGACCCAAGCCACAAAAGGCCAGAGCCACCACAGCGGCCCAAGGGTAACCTAGCACCTAGGTGGTTTTAATGCTAATGGTTTTAAAGTTATGGCTGATCAGTGTATACACTGCCTAACCAAAAAATGTCACATACTTTAAGACTACTTTTAATTATGGTGTGCAATGTGGTGGCCAATTCATGTATAAAAATGATTTCTCATGCTACCCGAACCACCTGAAAAAAATGCACTGATTCAGGTCATCGGCTGATATAATTTTATTGCCACATAACATTGCTGAGCCTAGACGTGACCAATTGAAGCAACCCCAGATCATACAACTACCTCCAGAGGTTTGTACAGTGGGCACTATGCATGATGGGTGCATCGCTTCATGCACTTACCTTCTCACTCTGATGAGTCCATCGCTCTGGAATGAGGGTCAGTCTGACCACTATTCGGACCACTTGACCTTTTTTTCATTCCTCTAAAGTCCAGTCTTTATGTTCCCTAGCAATTTGAAGAACTTTCTTCTGTTTAGTCTCACTGACAAGTGGTTTTATGTCTGCACAGCTGCTTCCAGACATAAATTCTGTGCGTTCTTGTCATACTTTGCGTGTGAAAATGCTCTTACTTTCACAATTAAACATAGATGTTTTTAAAGTACAGTAGATGATTTTTTTTGGTGCAACTTCACAAAGCATTTAACTCTGTTTATGTTTTTTGACCACATTTCTTTCACCAAGTTGACAGTTTCAGCACTTCCAGATTTTAATAAACAATTTCAAATTAATAATTAATTAAATATGGTGCTGAAGGGTTCTTAACCCAGGTATTAAGAAGACGTGTTGTTTTAGATGACATAACATTATCAGATCTTGCTGAAAGTGCTAGACCGTGCAGACGGCACCAACCTGCTTTCACCCATGCTTGGTGCAGCATGATGCGTATAGTTTAATGTCTCAGTGCTGTTACCGTCTATTATCACTATAAAATTCCTCTTGTCCAATCAGGTTGCTCAGTCTGAACTGTTGTAAACTCGTCTTAACAAATCAGTAATGCTATTTACTCACTTTGAATTTCCAGGAGGTTGGAATCTACCCCCAGACAGCCGCTATGTGACGTTAACCGGCACCATCACACGTGGGAAGAAGAAAGGTCAGGTGGTGGACATTCATGTCACACTGACCGAGAAGGAGCTCCGTGAAATGGCCAAGTCTAAGGAGCGTCTGGATGCCGAGTGTGAAGCAGCAGGAGGAGCAAAGCGCTCGTGTGGTTTTGGAATAGATCAGGGTCCTCATGTGGTGCTCTGGAGTCTTTCATGTGCTCCTGTCATCTTCCTGCTCTCCTTCATCACCTCATTTTACTACGGCACACTCACCTGGTATAATGTGTTCCTGGTGTACAATGAGGAGCGGACGTTCTGGCACAAAATCACAGTCTGCCCCTTTCTCATCATTTCTTATCCGCTGATCATCATGGCTGTGTCGTTGTCTTTAGGGCTGTACTCAGCAGTGGTGCAGGTGTCCTGGGTGTTCAGTGAATGGTGGTTCTCGGTTAGGGATCTAGAAAAAGGATTCTGTGGCTGGGCCTGTGGCAAGCTGGGCCTGGAGGACTGCTCTCCATATAGCATTGTAGAATTACTCGACTCGGACACAATTTCAGGAAGTCTGCAGGGGAAAGGTCCTGGTGAGGGCGTGCAGACTTCCTCTGTGTGAGGGTTGGGTTCTGACTATCATCTGGTGAATTGTTTTTTTGTTTTTTTGTGTTAAAACAATGTTTGGATTAACATATTTTTGCTGGTCCTGGAACAACATTCCACCTGACACATCAGTACTATTAGTTTACACTCCTGGCTTTTCCCCTCACCTGAGTCAATGCATCGGTCAGCTTCCAGATGGTGCACAATAAGTAGTTTGTACCTATGGCAATCTAATGTTTACCAACCAGAACTGCAATGATTCAGTCAAAAAATGAGCCATATAACAAAGTACTCTACAAGTACACATATATTAGAACATGTGAAATCTGTGCAGTTCCAGTATTTTAATAAATTTTGGTTTTTATAATTTTATATATTAGTTTAGCTTGAAAAAACTTAACATAATCTTTTTTTTAAGGCTTAGCTAACCTTAACTACTGATGCACTTTTTTTTGGCTAAAATTAGTTACAGATACCTTTGGCTAATGTTAGTTACAGAAACACTTTGCTAACATTAGTTTCAGATACGCTTGACTAAAATTGCAGACACTTTTGGCTAATGTTAGTTACAGATACATTTCGCTAACATTAGTCACAGCTACACATTGCTAATGTTGGTTACAGATACACTTGGCTAACATTAGGTACAGATCATTTTAGCTAATATTAGCTGCAGATACGTTGGCTAATTACAGATCCTATTGGCTAATGTTAATCACAGATACAATTAGGTAATGTTAGTTACAGAATTATAGCTAATATTAGCTACAGATATGTATGGCTAACAATACAGATCCTATAGGCTAACGTTAGTCGCAGATACACTTGGGTAATGTTAGTTACAGATCATTTTAGCTAATATTAGTTACAGATACACTTGGCTAACATTAGATACAGTACAGATCATTTTAGCTAATGTTAGTTACAGATACACTTGGGTAACATTACAGATACACCTGGCTAACGTTAGTTACAGTTACACTTGGCTAACATTAGGTACAGATCATTTTAGCTAATGTTAGTTACAGGTACAATTGAGTAACATTAGTTACATATAATACTTATTTTAAGTCCACTTATGTAGAAGTTTCTACATTTTTCAAGAAGTAAACGGTGAAGCTGACTGGAGATAATTTTGTGGGCCATTTTAAATCCTGTCACTACAGCTATTCTCACTTTTATCTGTGTGCAATGTTTTGTAAAATTCTTAGCTGTTTCTGCATCCTAAAATAGAAAGAAATGCAGCTATTACTGAAGATGAGCGAATAAATGACTGACTGAGTAAAGTCCACAGGATCCCACTGATGATATTAGATGGCAGTGACTGGTTAAAATGTTAAAATGTTGTATGAGAAATAATAACGCTATGTTGTTGTAGCAACAAGCCCTATTTCTATGTTCACTGATTACATGTGGTGGTAGATTAGATCTAGGTGTATTGGTTAAGTGTGATTGCTTACAGTATTGGAGTCTCATTATTGCTTGTGTAATGTAGCCATGTCAGTGTACACCACGTATAAAAAAAAAAAAAACCTAAGACCTACAAATAAGGTAATGAGCTCATGTGAAATACTTTATTTGGGTTACTGTATTTGGCCTTTTTTATCCACAACCATTTTTCTGTTACATCCTTATTCAGTGATCCTCTTGCATCCTTTTTATCCACAGGAAATTTCACTTTCTTTACTTTTTTATTCATATTTTTGTGCTATTTATTTTTTTCTCTATTTAAGAAATTGTGTCTGGAGGAGAACTTTTCCAAGACTACAATTTAAACTTTAAACTCTAATGAGTATGGTTCTGTAATTAATTTGTAATGACTGGTGACAATGTATTTTCCTTTGCACACACTGAGTTTCCTATAGTGCAAGAATGATCTTTTTGCCTTTTGTAAAATACTTAATAATACTATGAAGGTATGATTTGCACCTACTGTGATTAGATAAAGTATAAGCAGTTTTTTTTCGTAATGTATCAAATGACAAAATTAATGGTAATTATTGTAATCAGTTTTCCTGTTGCACAATTGCGCATGTGTTCAAAATATACAATATGAAACAAGCTGAAATGAAATAAAATTCCTACCTTTGCATAAAATAAAACGTGTGGCTCTACACTGATTTTAACTCTCACAAAGACCTTTCCATCCTTTTGATACACCTACTCTAGGTCTGATACTGAATTGGCTCTCTGAGCGCTTTTTAGGAACATAAGGTCATGTATTACAAATAAGTTATATTTGCATATGCAGCTTTTCACTGATTTACATATGAAGCCAGGGTGGTTACTTCAGCTCTGTGTATACTTGCCTGCACATACAGCACTGTGGAAAACTCTTAGGCACCGTATGTTTGTAGGACGCATCCTGTTGCAGATATTTATTTCTGTATTACTTTGCCGTTCAGTAAAGAAAGAGCTAAAACAAAACAAGCAAGTTTAACAGATTCTCCAGGAAAACAACGGCAGATTCTCCAAGACTTTTAGTAAAACCATCAATCCAATTTCCAAACCGTACCAGAAATTAAAAAGCAAAATTTGTAACATTAAACATTCTTTGTTCAGCTTTTACTACATAGCGTATTGTTTTATCATTGATATCAATTACACAAGTCAAATCGGACCTTTTCATTGAGCAGAATAACAACACAGTTATGAAAATAAAAACTTCCATTATTTCTCTAAAAGGTGGGTGAAAATTACGTGGACAATATTTAATGGCTATAGAACTTGTAGTATTGCTGGAGCATGACCCCATGGTGCACCACCCCAGTGCTCTTACTATGTTCGTGCGTGGATAGACCAGCATTTTCTAGGACGTTGGGTGGGACGATGCAGACCTCATGAATGGCCTCCAAGAAGTCCAGATCTCACTCCATGTGATTTTTTACCCGTGCAGCTTCACAAAGAAGGATGTGTACAGGACAAAGCCTTGCACACTGGAGAACTTGGAGGCATGACTTCAGGAATATCTCTAATGACAGTGCAATTTAAAGATTAACTTTTTTTTTTGTAAGAAGGTACATCTAAAATTTTTTCCAGTAAATTTTTAGTAAAAATATGGACTTTATTACAAATTTTTAATGCCTAGTTACTTTTTACCCACCCATATAATCCCCTGCTACACTAATGCACTTATTCCAGTGTTACACTAGTGCTTGGACACCAACGCAGTGGAAAGTTTTCTTAGTACGCCTGAGCCATGATTGGACTGCCTTCTTCATGTCTGAAACACTGGCCTCCCAGGAACTCTTTTAACGGCCCAAAAATGTGGCTTTGAGCGAGGTCAGGACTCTAAGGGGGATGTGGCTATCACTAACCCACCCAAATTCCTAAAGTAATGTACAAGTGGTATTTGTGAATGATTGTATGTACATTTCCAACAAATAGTAGGTGCATCCCTTCTGCAAGTTGGCAATGATTTTCAGTGATCAAGCCTTCCACTCACTAAATTTTCACAGAAAAGACTGCAGTGGGCTCCAAGCCACCTTGGACGGGATTGTCATTCATGGACATACAGCCTTCTTTAAAACATTTGCTCCATTCAAATGTTTTACTGCAACTAAAAGGCTCATCACCATACTGTGTTTGAAAGTTTTCTTTAAATGTCAATAGTTTTACTCTTTCATTCACAAAAAAGAATCATTACAAGCCTTGACTTGAACGCCCCTTGTACTTTCTTTGCAGCAGTTCTTAACATGTGCCTAAGACCTTTAGTACTAGTACTAGTACCACAGTACTGTATATTGAAAATATTGCATATTGTCCTAGTTTACAGATAGTTCTGTGGGTTGCTGTTTATACTAGTTTATTTTATATTACTGTAAATGCCTCACTTTGATTAGTGCCTGGTTATAGCAGTGTTGTTTTAGGGTGGCATGGAGGTAGCGCTGAGCTTAACATGCTTTCCCTATGTACGTGGAAGGATGGGTTTCATCTGAGTTCTCCGGTTTTCATAATTTGTCCGGATACACAATATATATATATATATATATATATATATAATTTTTATTTTTTTATTTTTTATTTTATTGAATCACCCATGGGTTTGGCTGGATAAGCTCAAGATCCACCATGACCCTGATCAAGATAAAATGAATTACAGGAAATTAATGAATAAGCATTATGATTTCATCTGTACATACTAGATCAACTAGCCAGTTCTCATGTTTTTTTGTTTGTTTTTTTTTCACTTAAAGGGTTTCCGGAACCATTTCGATCGGAACTAAATGTGCTGCGTCTGTGTGTTCCCCCGGACCCATAACAGTGTGAAACCAGCGAGATGGCGCGAGCGGCCAAGGTAAAAATAATAATGAAAAAATTAATGTACTGTATAGGATTTATAAACAAGCGAAATGTTAATTAGATTAATATATTTGCGTGAATGTTAACGTTTAACATTTGTTTAACTCGCATGCTGTTTAACTGTACGATAAGTACATGAAAATGCCTTTTGAAAAGCTACATGTTCAGACTTGTCTGACTGAAGGCAGGTAATGATGAGTTCCAGGCGGAGTGACTTTAAGAACAAATAATAATAATAATAATTCAAAAATACATCTTCTCAAGTGTGTATTTTTTTCCCCCGCCGACACAAATCTACTGGGACAGTGTTTAACCCCAATAAAAGATTAAATGTTACTGGATTCAGCCATAATCTCTATCATATATTATATTATACAACATAAATTTATATATTTATTATCATCAAATATTGTATTTGATGATAATCAAACCAGGCAGGGAGATCATTAATAATAACAATAAAAAAGGCCTATAATATTTTTTTGTATACATTTATTTTGCAGGGGTTTGTCATGTAATACGAAAAGTTTCAACTAAATAAATATGTTAATCATTGTTTTAAAATCTATATGATGAAATTTCGTAAAACATTACATAAATCTGATTATATTAAGGTATTGGTGGCTCAGGTTTCTCGCCTGCCATGCAGAGGTGCACGGGTTCAATTCCCACTCAATACCCAAACTCCAGCTAGTGGATGCAGTGCCAGTCCCAAGCCCGAATATAATGGGAGGGTTGTATCAGGAAGGGCATCCGGCGTGAAACCTGTCCAAAGTTGTGTGCGGATCAGTTGGTCCACTGTAGCGACCCCTCGACGGGAGCAGCCGAAAGACTAACAACATAAATCTAATTTTATTATAGATCGAACAACATAAAAATATAGATGTTGTATATAAAAACAACTGTATGAACAGATACTGATTTAAATGATCATATATATTTATTTATTATTTTTGTTATTTTAAAATAAATGCGTATAAGATGCATTTTGTTTGTCTATTTTACATTAATATTTACGAGGGCTGTCAGACGACTAAGAATTGTTATAACAGCGATTTAATATTTTATGTAAAATGATGTTGTATATGTAATATAATTTGTTATAGCAATTAGGTTGGGGGTCTGTGGCAGGGGGCATTTTAGTGCATAAAACCTGGCACGGTTTTATTCGTGTCGCTTGAGTTTTAAGGGTAAGTGAACGCGGCTGGCGTTGTTCTCCTGGACAGATTTACTGTATTAAAATATACTTTTGCTGCCTGGCAATGTGTGAAAAGTTTAGAGTTTGTAGGATTATAGGCGAATGGCCACGTTTTACAACCTCAAATGTAAATGGACCTAAACTTTAAAAATATTTTCAATAATTGATTTTGGAGTCAGTGTTGTGAAATATGAATTGCCATGCAAAAGAATCACGATACTGTAATGAATTGATTTTTTTCCCCCTCATTTCTAGAAGACAATATATTATTTTTGTCATGTTGCCCCTTAAAGAAAAAAAAAATCACTCTCTATGGGTAAATTGGACGCATAGACAAGAATGAACATCTAGTTCACATTTAAGTGCACACTTTGATCTCTCTGTCTCTCTTTCTCTCTTTAGTCAGCTGTGGTACTCTGCATGGATGTGGGCTTCTCTATGAGTAACTCAGCCCCTGGTGAGGAAGCTCCATTCGAGCAAGCTAAAAAGATTATTCAGAAATTCATACAGCGCCAGGTACCTTTCTTTCCTTTAATGCTTAAGTTATACAACATGCATCGATTTAGCTGATCTGTACGGTCTCAGCATAAATCGACAATCATTATAGGTCTTTGCTGAAAACAAAAATGAGCTGGGCCTGGTCCTTTTTGGAACGGACAACACCAAGAATCCGCTCGCTCAAGATGGCCAGTACCAGAATATCTGTATTCACCGTCATCTGATGATGGCCGACTTCGAATTTCTGGAGGAAATTGAACATGAGCTTCATCCTGGTTCTCAGCATGCTGACTGTATCCTTTCTAATAGTTTAATAATGTAATATCCTTTCTAAAAGAGAGATCCACAGCTCAGGCTTTTATGGAAGAGTGGCAAGAAGAAAGCCATTGTTGAAGGGAAGCCATAAGAAGTCCCGTTTGCAGTTTGCGACAAGCCCTGTGAGGGACACGGCAAACATATTGAAGGAGGTGCTCTGATCAGATGAAACCAAAATTGAACTCTTTGGTCTAAATGCAAAATGCTATGTGTGGGGGTAACACTAACACCGTGCATGGTGGTGGCAGCATCATGTTGTGGTGATGCTTTTTTTCAGCAGGGACAGGAAAGCTGGTTAGAGTTGATGGGAAGATGGATGGAGTTAAATGCAGGGCAATCTTAGAAGAAAACCTGTTAGAGTCTCAGCAAAATACTTGAGACTGGGGCAGAGGTTCACCTTTCAGCAGAACAATGACCCTAAACATACAGCTAGAGCTACAATGGAATGGTTTATATTAAAGCATATTCACGTGTTAGAATGACTCAGTCAAATTCCAATTGAGAATCTGTGCAAGACTGGAAAATTGCTGTTCACAGATGCTCTCCATCCGGTCTGACTGAGCTTGAGTTATTTTTCAAAGAAGAATGGACACACCTGCTAATTCCATGGTCTTTCTTTTGTCTGTTCCAGAACAACTGACTTTTGTTGTGTTAAAATAACAACTGACTGTTGCTGTTGTTGTTACTTAATTACCAAATGCCAAATGTGTTGAAAAGTTTCAAAGTTTTGAAATCTCCAGTATTGTTCTCCAGAAATGAAAATCACTGAACAAAAAAAACATCAAATTTGAAGGTGTGGCCAAACTTTGAACTGGTACTGTACATTTACTTAACCTAGACTATCAAATCAGTGTAAATATTCATAAGTCACACTGCTTCAATAAACTCTTCCATACATAGATGGATAGATAGGTGGATGGATGGATAGATAGATGCGTATGGATGGGTGGATGGATGGATAGATATGCATGCAATGAACAGATTTTGTCAGTATTATTGTTATGCAGTGAACATCAGATGTTATCAAAACCATGACATGATGGCTTCCAGGGCTTGATGCTCTCGTTGTATGCATGGATCTTCTACAAAAGGAAACTATGTAAGTTTTTTAACTGCCTTGCCATATGTTGTTGCTTTTAAAGATTTCTGAAGGTTAAATGATGGGATGTGTTTATTAGGGGGAGAAAGTACGAGAAGCTGAATATTGCTGTTCTCACTGACCTCAACACACCGGCCTGTGAGGATCAGCTGGACATCATCATTGGCAACTTAAAAAAAGCTGGCATTACCCTGCAGTTCTTGTAAGAGTTTAATTATTTTTATGATTTTATATTTCAGTTTGTTTTACTTGCGTCATTATACACAAGGTCACAGCATGAAGTGGGAGATCACATGCCCTAACTGTCTGTGTGTGTTTGTGCGATGGTAGCCTGCCATTTCCCGTGGATACAGATGAAGGGGCTGCTGGAGCGGGAGACAGACCAGGGCCGAGGCCTCCACCCCAGAGTGGAAAAGGGCTGAGCAGGGAGCAGAAGCAGGGGCTGCAAATGGTTAGGAAGGTCATGAATTCTCTGGATGAAGAAGACAGCCTAGACGAAGTCTACACTTTTAGGTACAGTGGACGTTCGACATGTCAAACCTGGTTAAGATTTAACTTTTTGGTATGTTTTGTTTGTACAAGCCTGATTTTTAAAGGAAACTTGCGTGACTTTAAAAAGTTTTCCATCATTTCTCACTACTTATTAATGGGAGCTGTTTAAAACTGTTTAAAAGACATAGGTCTTCATAACGGTTTATAATGCAGAATCTTTTTAATTTTATAACATGGTACAGCCATGGTTTATGAAGAATTGCTTAATGTAAAAGTAACAATAACTCACATAACCTACATAAATCCTAACAAATCTCATATAAGGTCAAAAAATTATCACTTGATCAGGTCTTCACAAGCCTGTGAATCATAGTAAAATACTTCAGGTTCTTATTTCTTGTCTGTAATTGTTTGTCTGTTAAACAGTGATGCTGTGGAGAGGCTGTCCATCTTTAAGCGGATCGAGAGAAGGCCGATGGCTTGGCCCTGTCAGCTTACTATCGGAAACTCCATAACCATCCGCATCACCGGATACAAAGCAGTGAGTTGTGCTTAAACTTTACAGCAGTTGCTGTATATATAAAATGATGATGGTGATTGACTAAAACCTGACCCTGATCTAATTTCATCCAATCAGCCAAACATTTGCCGGATGAATAGTGCATAAGGATTGCGTACGAGTTTCAATAAACCTCAAAATGAGGGAATCATTAAAGATTCCAGTTACTTTGACCATAGTATGGTTGTTTTTGCCTATTTTCGTTTTTACACAAGAATCATTAGAGTTTGCATAGAATAGAGTAAAAAAAAAAAAACACCATGTGGATTAAAAAAAGGTCATTCTCAAATGTAAGATACATATTGTGGTTGGATCAAGGGGTGATTACTAATGCAACATAATTTGCTTTGCTTTGGTTTTTTTTTTTTCCTGTAAAGGTGTGTGAGGAGAAGATTAAGAAGACCTGGGCCGTAGTCGATGCAGAGAGTCACCAAAAAGATGACGTAAAGAGGGACACCGTCTACTGCCTCAATGATGACAATGAAACTGAAGTGCAGAAAGATGATGTCATTCAGGGTGAGACATGACCCTTTGGGTTCCTTGGGGCTGGAATTATTTAACTTTCTTATCCAATTTAGGGTTAAAAAGGGCTTGACTTGATATAACTGGGTTTGTAATGCTATACACTAATTCCATCAGTGTGTTTGCATAATCAGTGTGTCCTTCAGTATAACTTATTAAGACATGTGTTTCTCTCTCTCTCTCTCTCTCTCTCTCTCTCTCTCTCTCTCTCTCTCCTTCCTGGTAGGTTTCCGTTACGGAAGTGACATCGTGCCATTCTCCAAAGTGGACCAAGAGCAGATGAAGTACAAGTCAGATGGAAAAAGTTTTGCTGTGCTTGGCTTCTCCAAGCAGGAGCTGGTAAGTTGTTCACCACTAGGTGGAGTACTTCCTCCATAAATCAGTAAATGGGCGCCTGTGTTCCTAAAGTGTTGCTGTCATGCAGTGTAACTAACCTGACCTTCCCGCCCTGATCGTCCTCTTATTGTATGTATATACTCTATATACCAGTCAACAGTTTGAACACCCCTTCTAATTCATGATCTTTTCTTGATTTTTATTTCTTTCTACATTACACAATACACTACACTTTCTACGCTGCTCTACAACAATGCTGAAGGCATTCAAAAATATGCAATAATCTCCTCTGAACAGTTAATATTGACATGTGTCTGCTACTTTTGCTCTGTAAATCCTTCATAACGCCTCTAATCTGAGGTGCTGTTTGTTAATTAGTGATTTCTGAGGCTGGTAACTCTAAATTAAAGTCTCTGCAGCAGAGGTAAGGTTTTGGTCTTGCTTTCGTGAGAAGGTCTTCATGAGAGCCAGTTTCATTATGGTGCTTGATGGGTTTTGCAGATGCACTTGACAATACTGTTCTTGCAAGAACTATTCCAGGACAGCAGACCTTCGTATCTGACTGTTGTTGCTGTTGTTATTTGATTATCTAATGCCATATATATTATTTGATAGTTTTGCGGATATCCTTTATTGTCTAGAATATAGAGAATAAATCCAAACTTGTGTCCAAACTTTTGACTGGTACTGTATATATTACACCACAGTTTCTTCAATGTCAGTTCATCTTGCATTGTGTTTTTTTTTTTTTTTTTTTCCCCACAAAGTCAAATGTACACTCTAAACACAGACCTAGTTTATTCATTCAATAGAAAGATCTTTAGTAATGCACTTTTTTGTTTTGTGCAGATTCATCGCCATCATTTCATGGGCCAGCAGATTGTTAAGGTTTTTCCTGCCAAAGACGATGAGGTGAGTGTAGCGGGTATATCAGTGTTGTTATTGCAACACACTTTTTCCTAACATAGTTTTAGATTATTTTTTACAAGACATTTAGAAAATACAGGGTAGTCTCGTTTAAGATTAGTCATAACAAATAAAATTGTATCTGTTTATTTTGTGTGTGTGTTTAGCATGCAGCTGTTGCGCTTTCTGCTCTGATTCATGCTCTGGACGATCTGAATATGGTGGCTATTGTTCGTTATGCCTACGATCGCCGCAGCAACCCACAAGTAGGAGCAGCTTTTCCTTGCATCAAAGACAAATACGAGGTATGTGGTTCTGAGTCATACAGAAATCCTCCTCTTACTACGTGTGTCACCCCGGAGTCACCGACCTTCCTTCCTTCCTTCCTTCCTCTGCTCCACAGTGCTTGATCTATGTGCAGTTACCGTACATGGAGGACCTCCGTCAGTTCACGTTCCCTTCACTGGAGAACAATAAGAAATTTGCTCCATCAGGTGAGAAATCAGGGGTTCATACCTACATAAGGCTGAACCATTCTGAGCTAAAATGGGAATCACGATTCTTCTCCATCGGAATTGAGATCACGATTCTTTAACGAAAACATTGCACTCAAGTGCAAATAAAAAAATAATAATGAACAAAAAAGTACTCTCCACTTATTCTAGATGCATGAATAGAATATTAACAATAGTAATTGAAGTAACTAATAAATAGCATTTGTGCTTTTTGGACACTCAGCCGACTACGGTACTTCATCATTGCATTAGTTCATATAATGTTTATTTATTTATTTATAAGCATAAGGTAAATATCATGGAGTTTGTTAGGTAGTTTAAAATTAAATACAGTACATACAGTAGTTTATAGTAACGGATTTATTGTTGTTAATGGGTTTTATTGCTCAATCTTAACACACGTTTAGTATAATTCCCCATCGTCCATTTTAAACTTCTTTGCATCTGGTTCCTCAGTGCTAGGTGGAAAAAGAGAATTAGAAATGTCAAGCAACAAAGATCAACTAGAAAAACTAAAAAAAAATTTTTTAAAAACACACAAAGCTACTTTTTTGACTTTGTTTCTTATAACACAAGGAATTCCTTTTCCGAAACCAGATAAATGTTACTTGTCAGACTAATAAG
This sequence comes from Clarias pachynema, assembly GCA_030014365.1. Lineage (NCBI taxonomy): Eukaryota > Metazoa > Chordata > Actinopteri > Siluriformes > Clariidae > Clarias > Clarias pachynema. The sequence goes on from JAQMYL010000035.1 coordinate 25,111,837, forward strand.
GATTCAGAATTTAATCATCATTGATTCTGTTATTAGTGCTTAACACTGCAACTCGTCATGAGTTTTTTTTTTATTTTTTTATTTTTATTTTTTAAATTAATTTTATTTATTTATTTATTTTTACCTATTCCCAAACACATCTGCACTGGTCTTTTGGTCCTTCTTCTGCACCACCTCCTTGAGGGTGAAGAGTTTCTTCATCTCCTGCAGAGGTGCATGGCAGCGAGCAGAGACGGCCTGGGGCCGTTCCAGTACACGCTTAAGCCATGGCTCTAAGGGGGGTAGGGGTGCATCTGGGTTCACACCTCGATGATGTAGGCACTGCGGGGGAAAAAACATTAAGTATAAGTGTCGATCATGCCAGACATTCGATCTTCCTGATACTTAAATCACAAGTAAGCGAGTAAAATTATTTTTCTATAGCCAAGGTTAAAAATTCTATAACCTTGGCTATAGATACAGTATATGTGTGATATATTTGTGATACTCTTACATTTCCTCTCGCTCTCTGTCTGTTAGTATTGTCTTGTTAACAGTTTCTAGGTTCAGGTTTCACACACAGCACACCACACAAACACCTCAACACAAGCTGACATCCTTTCCTGTGTGCAGTCAACAGTGAGTAACATTGATTTAGGCCTAAGTTGCAAAACACAACTTCACTGCAGGTTGTCAGAGCTGCCAATGTCTGTGGTTTTAGTCATGGCATTTATGATTTCTGACACCATGCTATGTCGATATAGGAAGCTGAAAGCTACACTTTGAGGCTTTGTTGGCTAAAGCAGTGATCAGAACAAATCCCTTTGAAAAAAAGCCAGTTGAGGAAAGGATGCGAATATGAAATGTATGCATTTTACTGTGAATTGGCCTTGACCTGTGAATTCAAATACCTCAGTCTTATGATTCAATGTAGACCAAGAAGATGAAGTGTAGTGTTTTTGTTTAGTGAAATATTTACATATTATTTCTAAGACTTACTTTTCTCATCATGGAGCGCCTTTCAGAAATCCTGATGTAAGTTTAGATCCTTGATAATCAAGCCACGGACAAACAGTGACCAGGGAAAACTCCCTCAGACAGCATGAGGAGGAAAACATGAAAAGAACCAGATTTAAAAGGGACACTGACTTTCTTTTCTTGGAACTATATAGTGGAATTTTAAATCGTCACACTTCCAAAATGAAGTAAAATTGTACTGTGTGTTAAAAGGATGTTAAGGATGATCATCATGGTCTATGATTACAACACCTCATAAATCATGGGTGCAAATCACGGGTGGAATGATTGACTGAATAATAGAGTAAAGGTGTAAGAATTAACTGTTTATGGGAAGGGCCATTTTAAATGTAAAGTGAGAAACTGGTATAAAATTGAAAAGAACTTCCAAACATGGAAAGACAGTAGCAACTGTTGTTATTCAGTCTATTGTGGAGGCTTTAGAGTGAGTAAGTAAATATCACATGCCTGAAAAAGATGATTCACAGTAGCTGCCAGTGTGAAGGATTTTACAGGCATATCGTATACTGTAGCATTACTATTCAGTAAGGTTTATACCTTCAACTTAAATGTCACCATGACAGGCCTAAATCCAAGTGTCACCTGGTCCGTTTTTTTTTTCTTCCTTTTTTTTAAACTCACACAAAAAAAAAAGATAGAGGATAGGAGGGTCATTGATCATTCCTGTTGTCTGTTAAAATTGTCCTGAACCGATTTATCAATGCAGTTCTGTCTCTCTTTACCCAGAGGCTCAGCTGTCAGCAGTGGACAATCTCATCAACTCTATGATGCTGGTAGAGGAGGGAGAAGATGGAGCGATGGAGGACACATTCAAAGTCCACAAAATCCCCAACCCACAGTTTCAGAGACTCTTCCAGGTAAGAGAGAGACACACACACACACTCACACACACCACACACACAGCTTATTTAGAAGCACGTTTTGAGCAGGATATTGCCTGAAATCTGCCAGAGGGCAGAGCAGAAAACTGCAGTGCTTGTGGTTAGTCTTGAATATATCTTTATAAAAAAAAATATATATATTTTTTATTTTTATTGTTTTTGTGACCACAACTTGTTCCCTATGACTGGCTCAAAAAATGTCATGTATTTAGTTTAGCTTAAGGATACAATTCATTACATATCTGTGGGAAGAAAATTGAGCCATAACCTTCAAAAAATGAATGCCATGTACTTTAACTTGTTTTGGTAAATCTTTATATATGGTCACGGAATATGCTCAAGACCCCTAGGCTTTGGATGGTCTGTCATATCCTTTAAAGCAGACTCAAATCACATTTAACGGACGACTTTTCGATTTTGTTAAACACCACCTGTAAGACATTGGATATAAATCATGGATTCTAAATCATTCTCTTTTTTTAACCATATTATTTCAGGAGGGATCTTTGGGTTGTCGGCTTCGAAATGTTTTTTTTTTCCCCCCGCAGTGCCTACATCATCGAGGTGTGAACCCAGGTGCACCCCTACCCCCCATAGAGCCATGGCTTAAGCGTGTACTGGAACGGCCCCAGGCCGTCTCTGCTCGCTGCCATGCACCTCTGCAGGAGATGAAGAAACTCTTCACCCTCAAGGAGGTGGTGCAGAAGAAGGACCAAAAGACCAGTGCAGATGTGTTTGGGAATAGGTAAAAAAAACAACAACAACAACCCAGGACGAGTTGCAGTGTTAAGCACTAATAACATTGAATCAATGATGATTAAATTCTGAATCCTTATTAGTCTGACAAGTAACATTTATCTTGTTTCAGAAAAGGGAAAATCAAGTAAACATGGGAATTCCTTGTGTTATAAGAAACAAAGTAAAAAAAAAAGTAGCTTTGTGGGGTTTTTTTTTTTAGTTCTTTTATTTGATCTTTGTTGCTTGAAATTTCAAATTCTCTTTTTCCACCTAGCACTGAGGAACCAGATGCAAAGAAGTTTAAAATGGACGATGGGGAGAAATTCAGCCTAGCAGAGACCTCGGAGGGAAACATCACCTCTGTGAGAAAGCGTGAAATGAATTCAAGCCTTTTTAATATGTGATTCTAAATAGAGAAAAAAATGTCAGGAAAGATAATGTTGTACCTTTGTGTATTGTTTTGCAGGTAGGAAGTGTGAACCCTGCAGAAAACTTCCGCAGTTTAGTTCAAAAGAAGACGATTCCCTTTGACCAAGGTGAGATAGAAAAATGTTTTTGTTTGTTTTATTTGTTTTGTTTTCCCTTTTTGATGGCTGAAAACATTTTTTCAAGAGTGATTTAATGTACAATTGAGGTGCCTACAAGTACATTACAACAGGTATTTTCCTGCTCTGCACACGGACTGTGGCGCTTCTCCCTTGGAATGCGAGTACAATGTAAGTCATCGGGACCAAATCTCACAACCTTTGTTTCATGCAATGCAAAAATGCATTCCAAAGTTCAGCTGAGACTCACTCATATGACGCTTCTGCAGTCCCACTGAGCTAAACTGAACTTTTTTCCCCCCTCATACGTCTACTTCTGGTGAAAGAAGAGTTAAATTTGTACTGAGTACACTGTAACATTAACACATACCAACTCGATTTAGCTCAGTGGGACTGAAGAAGCTTGATATGAATCCCAGCTGAGCTTTGGAATAATGCGTTTTAGCATGGAATGAGGGTTATGGCTCGGATTACTTATATTTTACTTGTGTTCCGGGTGACAAACTTCACAGTAAGTATGCAGAGCAGAAGAATTTATAGTGACCAAGATCTATTGTAATTTACCTTTATTTTGATTGAAGGCAGACATGAAAAAGCTCTAAATAATAAAAATAATAAGGGTTCATGATTAAATAAAGAGTAAATTTAGGTACAAATAGGAAATGATCATTAAGTTGTGTGATGCAACCTAATGCGAAGTGGAGTTTCCATTCCCACTATGAACTTGATTATTTTCCAATAACAGCACATGCTGATGTGTTTTATCCCTCTTTTTACCATAGCAGTTTGACAAAAATTAAAATCTATTTGTTTTTTAAAAAATGCAAAACTAATCAACACCCTCTTACAGAGCTAATTTGTGAAGTCAGTCTCTTCTAGAAGTTTTTAACTTAACCTAAAAGTATCTACTCACTCAAGTTTTTAGGGTTTCTCTAAATAAACAACTGAAGGACTTCATTTTCACAATTTAAAAATATCAGTTTATTGAATAATATCTCCAATATAACAATATTTTCTGTTCCATTTAGACCCACACACATAAAACAATAATTTGTTGCACTGCTTAGCAAACAAGCACTTTAATACACAATGTTTTTGCAAATTAGTCTCTTGTGTTTCCACCGAGTATGGTGTTAGCCATCTGCAGAACTGTCACTCATGTCTGATCAGGTTCACACCTTCTGTTGATATAATTGCTTTTGTCACCTTTGTCATAGTTTTGCGAACATTTCTTCTTGTCCTTGCTTTACTGTCCCACTGAATTGTTTTGTTTTCGGTCCTTACAACAGCATGCGAGCAGCTCACCCACAGAATGGAGCAGTTGCTGGGCAACAGGAGCACCGACTATTACATGAAGACCATCGCATGTGTCCAGGCCTTCAGAGAGCAGTCCATTAAGGTGAATGCTCAATCAAGGCTCAATATTCAGTTAGGGTTCACTTTACAATCAATACTGTCACTCTGTAGCTTCTCCAGCAGGCTAACAGAGTTACCTTTGCTAAGTGTGTCGTATTTAGACTGACGTCCCCACTCGACACACATGGAGTGTTTACTGGGTTACATCATTCCGGCTGTTATCAGTCAGGTGAGGGGGAAGGAAATCATCAGCGGCTCCACCGAACGAAATTTTAAGTGTCCTCAATACACCACAAGCACTGATATTTGCAAACAGCAGATGAGTCGCCGCTGATGAGTCACAAGAATTCTCATTTCGAGTGCACTGAACACCTGTTGAGTCTTCTGACAAAGCACTCGTGGGCATTTTAGGCATTTGTTTACTGAGCTGTGTGAATGACTGTGCACCGAAATGTACTAATACATGTTAATCACAGATAATAATCATTTTAGAGCACTTCAGTGTAAAGGGAGTTTTAAAAAAAAGGCAGCTCTACAAAGATATATGTTGCTTAAGAGGGTCTAAAACTTTTTAAATTAATTAATCATAAAAGCTGAAACGTAATTGCTGTCTTTTTACAGCCTCGTATTTAAAGTGCGTAATCGGGGAGATTATTGCTACACTGTATATTGCTGATTGCTTTACATGCAGGATGTTCAAACCTTCAAAATTGTGTGGTTGTTAAAACAATATGTATATATTTTTAAAGCATATTTAACAGTCGAAGTTGATTTTAAAAGTAGTAGGAAAATGTTTAAAACATAGACCGTAACAGGTGAAATAAAACAGTGAAATAAAGCAACGTAAATTAATACAATATAGGTATAATAAATTAATACATTATAATACAATTATAACGAGAAAATACCAAAAAGAATACCAAGTTGAATCTTGAGGCTAGGTTTAAATTGAAGATCAAAAATTAAGAATTAATCTTGGCTTACTAATGAAATCCAGATTCAGGCAGGTGAATAGTGTGAATAAAAGGAAGATAACCTTCAAGTTTCATGTGAAATTTTAAAGGATTGCCTAAGAAGGTGCCAGCACTCTGTAAAAGCAGCAAGAGCTAAATACTGTATTTTTCACAGTGGATTTCTCATAGTTGTAAGGCTCTTTCTAACACCATTAAAGCAATCTTAAATCCACCAGAGACCCCTCGTTTTGATGAAACCTGTGGGAAATTTCTTGGGTTTTGGTTGCTAAGACAAGGGTAAAGAAAACTCATGTAATTGAAACTTCATAGAAATGATCCTTTTATCAGTGAAGTAGGTCATGAATTATAATAGACTGTATAAAAGTAGAATTGCATGAGGTTATAAACCAAACTTTTAAGTTAACTCCTAAAACTGAGGCTCCCAGCAAGAAGTTTTGCCATTTTCAGGTGATCAGATACAAAGCTTGTGTGTCAAAGAAAGTTCTCATTTGTTAACACAGGAGTGCTTTGAGTGCACTACATCTGTCGAATCAGGGTTACAATGTTTTAATAGACTAAGTTGTTTAATGAGTTACAAATCCATTTTTGGAAATGGTAATGTATAAACAAAAATAACACACTGAGGGTCACCCACTCACTCATAGTCTATACCCCTTTATCCGGTATTCAGGGTCGCGGGGGGCCTGGAGGCTATCCCAGGAGACTTGGGGCACGAGGCGGGGTACACCCTGGACTGGGTGCTGATCCATTGCAGGGCACACACATACAGTGGCTTGCAAAAGTATTTGGCCCCCTTGAACTTTTCCACATTTTGTCACATTACAGCCACAAACATGAATC
>JAQMYL010000035.1:25118248-25130919 GCA_030014365.1 Clarias pachynema
GGGCTGTGGAACGAATAATTTGAGTTTCCATTATTTCTTATGGGAAAATTTTATTTGGTTTACGAGTGTTTTGGAATGCAAGCTCGCTTCCGGAACGAATTATGCTCGTAATCCAAGGTTCCACTGTATTTATTTTTTAAAGTTAAATCCACTTGTATGTATGTGTCCTGCAATGGATTGACACCTCGTCCAGGTTGTACCCCGTCTCATGCCGAAAGTGTGCTGGGATAAGCTCTAGGCCCCCACAACCCTGTACAGGATAAGCGGTATAGATAAATGAATGAATAAATTAATAAACAAGTAAACTTTTTTTCAGGTATCAAACGCGGAACTTTTCAACAGCTACATGCAGTCTCTGAAGAGCAGCGTTCCAGACAAGAATCTGCAGGAATTCTGGGATCTGCTTGTTGCAGGTGTGTGTATACATGTTTTTCAGGGGGCAGGGTTGGGGGTTTGAAGATAAGTAGAGTGCATCGTGACTGATACAGACTTCTGTCTGCAGATTGTATAACACTAATCAGCAAGGATGAAGTGGACAGCAGCGTTATATCCAAGCAAGAGGCAAACCAGGTGATTTATTTATTTATTTATTTATTTATTGGGTGTTTTTGTTTGACAGTGATTTAAATCAGGGAATGTCACCCTTGTTTCTAGAGAACAACTGCCCTGCTTATTGTAGTGTTTTCCCTGCTCTACCACACACACTTTCATTAAAAAAATGGCTGTTAATTAGTTGAGTAGTGAAATAAGGTCTGCTGGGAGGTGAGAAAGCACTAAAACATGCCAGAACCAGCACTGATTTTATGTAATTTAGTGACACTAAGAACATAACATTCTGTTATTACCTAAAGACAACCAAAAATAGACAGGTTTACCCTCTATGGCTTGTGTGATATAGATTTATGGCTTGTGTATGCTTATCTTTAACCCAAAATAACTCTATACCTTGACCAGTTTTTGAAATTGGAAGAGGAAGAGGAAATGGAGGCCTCTCCTTCCCACGAGGATGCAGGAGATGTGGATGATTTGGTAAGCGCCTTTGTTGGAGCTGAATGAATCGATATTGTTGGAAAGCGTTTTTGTATCCACACTAGCATGCTGAATGACCTTGGCTGATTTTCATCGTGTATGTCTTGATTTTTTTCATGAATTAATTTTATTTTTTTTAACAGCTGGACATGATGTGAACCTGGACTGTCCTTCAGTGTGGCCTTCATTCTTTTCCACCGAGGCTCCACTTGGTCCTGTCAGAATAATGTTTGCACTATATTTTTTTATGTCTTAACAAAACGCAGGAAATATGTAACAAATCAAAGTTAAAAATAAAAAAAGGCTGCTCCACTTAAAGGTGTGAATACTCATTTCTGATTTTATTCTTAACAACTTTCCTGCACAGCAATCAGGATGTAACTTTATTTCTTACCTTATCTAGCAAATTAACAATTTGCTTTATCTGCTGTTTTTGCTTCACATATCAGAAATGCAGTGACTATTGTTATCTGTGAAATATATTTTTTTAACCTTTTCGCTGTAGAATAGTGTTTGGAACAGTGTTTTTTCTGCTTCAGATGTTGCAAGTACAAGGGGCATTTAAGTCAAGCTGGGACTTTTGATTTGCGCAAAAAACAGTTATGAGAATAAAATATATACCATTTATTTCTTTGTGTAGACCTGCACTTATCCACTAATGCACTTTTCTCAACATTTCACTACTGCTTAGATATCAACATAGAATGTTTTCTAAGTACGTCAGAGCCATGATTGAGGTGCCAGCTTTAAATTGTGACCTCCCAAGAATTATTTTAATGTCACAAATATGGAGCGGAAATGGCTCGGAGCAAGGTCACGACTGTACGGGGAATGTGGCAATAACTCCCAGCCGAGTTCCTGTAATGTGCTGTTCATGAATGAATGTGTGTACAGTTCTCTTCTGCAAGTTGATAAGAAGTGATCCATCGATTTTGAAGTATCAAGCATTCCCCACCCTGAATGTTCACTGGAACGACTGCAGTGGGCTCCGAGCCACCTCGGCCAGGATTGTCATTCATAGGCGTACAGTATGGGCTTCTTTATAACGTTTGCACCATTCAAATGTTTTACTGTGGCTTTGAGTCTCATTAGCATATTGTGCTTGATGTCTGCTTTAAATGTCAATTGGATTTATGCCTTCCTTCACGAGAAATTTCATCACAGTCTGCCCCCTCTATAAAATTTTTTTAATAAATTCACCTAGGGGTGTCGATTAATTGATTATATTATAGATATATCGATAACTGATCAGTTTTGTTTTTCTTAAAAAAAAAAACAATCTTCAATTTAATAATAATAAAAAAGGCTCAAAACTAAAAAAAAAAAAGAAAAGAAAAAAAAAGACATGGTCACCAATATAACAGACCAATGTTTGCTTTTAATCAACCTAAAAATCAGGACTGTAGTCTGTGGTGCACAAAATCTTATTTTTACCCAACCTCAAAGGACAGACCACAAGAAATAAGACACTGTCAAGAACAGAGCACTGACTGACACATCCATGATTACACTCTCCTTGGGTGAATTGTACTCAAGGAGCGTGTCCAGTGATGCCAGTGTGTCATACTGCATTCCATCAGACATCAGCTATGCACACAGCCTGTGAGGGTCATGATAAAGTTCAGCCAATATATCATGTGCAGCCACAGTCATCAATACCACCAGACAGTTTGGCATGTAAGTTCTTTAAATATTCATTTAGGTTGTTCATCAAGCTGGATCTTTTTTTTTTTTTTTTTTTTTGACTTATAACAACGTTGCTTTTGACACGGTCCTGTGGAAATTTCAGATGTGATTCATCAGAGGGTGTTGAGTGATGTTCAATTCCATCAGCTTAGACAATAGCTGGTGTGTTAATGCACTCGTTCTAAAATAATTTCCATAGTAGCAACTTACACAGGAACTAACATGGTAGCTACTGCATATATATGGATATTTAAAAAAAGAAGAAAAACTTTGTAATCATTGATATTTGCAAAATGTTTTGTAAAATATATGTTTATGATGTTGTTTTTATCATCTCCAGAGTCAGTGGTTTCTTACCATTGATGGGTTGTGCTTGAACTTCAGTTTTTCTTTTTTAAAATTTTTTTTTAGAAATAGTTTTCTAAGGACATTTTTTTAAAAATACAAGCTGCATTTTTTTAGTCTTATCAACCTTGAGAAAGTACAAAAAAAATAGAGGCTGATGAGTTAATGTTTGTTCATAGCAGCTATAAAATAAGAAATTTCAAAACCCTAAACGTAGCTTTAAATGGATAAAAGTATGTGCCACTCTTTAATACATGAAATGTTTTTTTTTTTTTTTTTTAAATCTGCAAATTGCTGTGGTATAAAACCCTTTTCAGGCATGGGATATGCAATGTTGCTGGCTTCATCAATCCATTAAAGGCGACCTATAATGCAAAAGTTTATTTTTTATTAATTTTTTTAGATATTCGTATGTCTCCGGTTTGCAGTGTTGTCTGCCACGGCTTAAACAAGCCAATTAGATTTCCCTCTAATGTGACCTCATATAAAAAGATACCCTCTGTTTGCATTGCTGTTCTCTGAACGGGCGTGGCTTGGAAGTATCACAATTACATAGATGCTGAACGAGTGCCTTCGTGGGAGTTTGAGGTATAAAAAATGCATTATCTGGGTTTTTCTGGGTTTCTGTCATTCATTTATGTTAATTTGCATAATTTCTTTATTCAGACATACCACGACCATGACAGAGATAGCCACAGTACGTGTGCAATATTTTCAATTCCCACAAAAGTCTACAGTACATCAAGCAACACATTTTATGTTCCTTATGTTAATACTGATATTTGCTCCTCTGTCTCAGACTGAGTCTCCCAACAAACTGAATTGAATTTATATCGTTGCAATTTGTGCAAATGCTCAACATCAAGCAAATTACTGAGATCAGAAAGTACTTTAATAGATTTATAATTATCCCTTTCTTTATTCAGACAAAAGCATAAATGCGGTGCACATACTGTACCATAACAGAATTCTATCTGATTGTGTGATCTTTAGGAGGATGTGAATGTTCATCCTATTAACACGAGTTCACAAGAAGTGCAAGAATTTCTTTTAAGATGAATGACCAAAAACAGACACAAAATAAAAAAATTAAATGACTTTTTCTGCATTAAACAACAATAGTGCTGATTTACATATTGACATGTCACAAATCAATTTCAATTTCAAGAACCAGAGATGCATTCAGATAGAAATGTAACCACATGTGGTTAAAAACTGAACAGAATCCTATCCAGACACAAAGCGTATTAAAAAGTTTGACACCCATATTATTATATTGTCAGATAAAAAAAAGGTTTTTAAAAAAGATTCTACTTTTGGTCTGTAAAAAGAGAATTACCACAGGATATAAGAGGGGCGTTCAAGTCAAAGCAGGAATTGAAGTCAAAGATGTCATTAATGAAGGAGTGAAACTAATTGTCATTTACAGAAAACTTCAAACGCAGTATAGTGATGAGCCCCTTGGCCGCTCTAAAACATTTGAATGATGAAAATGTTTTAAAGAAGGCTGTACGTCCGTGAATGACGATCCTGGGCCAAGCTGGATCAGAGCCCACTGCAGTCATTCCTGTGAACAATCAGCGAACACCTGATCCTTGAAAATTGATGGATAATTTGTTGCCAACTTGCGGAAGAGACACATCTGTCTATTTAAAACTGGAATTATTCACCAGCACCATTAACATTACATTTACGTTATGGCATTTGACAGACGCTCTTATCTAGAGCGACTTACATTTTTATCTCATTATACATCTGAGCAGTTGAGTGTTAAGGGCCTTTCTCAAGGGCCCAATAAGGGCAACTTGGTGCTCTTGGTGACCTTCCAAACCGTAGTTCAACGACCTTAACCACTGAGCTATCCCTGACCTGCACCACAGCTGGAAGTTATTGGCACATTTTCCACGTTTGCCCCATTAAAAGAGTTCCTGGCAGGCCAGGGATAAGTGTATTAGAGTAGCCGGGGATTATATAGTGAAATAAAGGTAGTTTTTATTCTCGTACTGTAACTGTGTTCTTTTAGTCTGTCAAAGTCTCTTTTTGACTTGAATGTCCCTCACAAATTCGATTTAATATATTTTCAAAACTACAGAAAATAAGTGTTGGCTGAATAGGTGCCTTAGACTTCCATTTTCGGTCAATTAAAATGTTCAACGTTATAAAAGAATGATAATTGAAACTCAGTATTGAAAGCATAATTAAACATCAGATCTCAGTCCCTACCATATTAGATTTCAAAGCCTGCATACTTTTGAAAAGCTGCACAAAATGACCTGAAATTAGCTTTTTACAAAAAAAAAAAAAAAAGGAATAGGAAGTCAGATTTCTGTTTCTGAGAGATTTTAATAAAACCCATGGAGCTTCTCTTGATTCGAGATTTTTTTTAAGGGATGCTACTTTTTCACAGAAGGGAATGTGAGCTTGATTATGTTTAAGTGTTTATTACAGCATGCAAGAATATGAGTGGCTTTTTACAGTATGAAGCTTTGTATATACTGTACAGTCTAAACATACTGATAAGCTGCACTTTATTGTTACAGCTCTTATTTATTCAAATCGTCTCATTACATTTCCTTTATTCTTTTAGTGTTTAAATCTAATACATCATAAACCATAAACACTTAGAATACAATTAAAGACCACAGATTTATAGTATAAGCTGCTTCAACCTACTGTATGGTTCCATTGATTAAATATCAGTTATTACAAAAGTCAAGTGTAAGAGACTCGCCAAAGGTCCTTGTGGTGGCTTTTTGAGATTAAAATTTATAACCTTCCAGCTAAGAAGCTCCTAAAGCCATACCTCTCTATCACTGCACGACTATCAACAGACAGCAACGATGAGGTCAAATATAGGTGAGTAGTTAGTTTTTCCTTCTTTATTCAATTCAGATTTCCTAATACTCCAGCATGGATGATGGGCTTCTGGCCAACGCGTAATGCTTAATATCCTTTGATTTGATTTTTAATTTGAGAGATGAGGGAGGAATGAGGGTAGGTGAAGCACAGCGGCCTATGAAGACATTATTGTGTGTATTTATCAAGGAAAGCTTTGTTGGTGATGCAATAGAGAGCTGAGGAGAGAAATTAATTAATCTGCTAAAAAAAACATGCATAATATTGAAAACGAAGGAAATGGTGTAACTACAGTGATGGGAACTAAATACGATTAGTACTATTGCTGGTTTTATCAGTTTTATTTCTGTGAATGAGATTTCTGGATTTTACCCAGTAATGTGCCTCTCGATGCATTCATCTCCTCCTGTTCACATGAGATAAATTCATCTGACCTACAGTCGGCTCAGCTCCAGAATTATTGGCACCCTTGGTAGGCAATCAATTTTTTTTCTTTGTTAAGTACCTTGATTACTGAAAATATGAGAAATATTTAATTGAAGTAAAATGTACTGTTAAAAAAAGGAATGCTTGTAAAATGTGTCACAGTTATTGGCATTTATTATGTTTTGTAACACCCCAGCCTGCTAACAAAGCAGGACTGATTCTTGTCATGTAACGTTTGAGGAAATTGTAAAAGAAACAGAGCACAGACTCTGAACACCCCAATACAGAATCTTCTCCAAATCTTCCATCATACTGTCCAGCCTCGTGTTTACTTACTTCCTCAGCTCACCTCAGAGGATTTAAAGGGGTTTAGGTCAAATGTGTAATTTTTGGACTGTTGTGTGATTTTGAACATACTTTATATCTTCATTCTTATGTATCTAAGACCATTACTCAATAGAGAACCTCTCCAAATTCTCAGTGGATCTGCATCTTGGCTTGTGACCGTTTCAGCTTATCCCACTATTTATTTAATGGGATGTAGATAATGGCACCAGGATGGCTATCTCAGAAGCTTGACTCTGTGGACACTGAAGCGATTTTAATTGAATCTGGAGAAATATGATGAATTTTCTGATCATTGTCCTCCAGTCGAGAGCAAGGATCCTTGGACCCCTCATATATACTGAAATAGTTTTAAATCATTCATCATCTTATGAACTTTCCTATTCAGGTTTTCAATGGGGGTTATGATTCATGTCAGTGGGATTATGTCAGTGGACCGGTATGACCATGTCAAAAGTGTCTAGATTCTGTAGTCCTTAAACATTTTTGGACATATTTTTCTGATTGACCTGCTGGGAGATCCAACCACAACTCATTTTATAAGAAAAAGCAACAAGGTTTTTATTAAAATCCATGGTTCTACATATCTTAACAAGGCTCCCAAGACATTGGGAAGATAAGTAGCATCACAACACCACAGATTCTTTGCAATAACTGACAATGGCATTGATGTTTTTTTTTAAAATATATATATATCTGTCCTTCTTTTTATGACAAACTCACAATTGAGTGTCATTTAAATTTCCCTAAATTATCCCAAAGTGCTGACTTGAGATTTTAAACAGTTCTGTTAACGCTTTTTTTTCTCTAAGGGAACCATTAGAACCCTACAGCAAACAGTTTCCCTTTCAAATGTTACTATGTTGAAGCCTTTTCAAAGCCATTACCCAATCTAAGGTTCTCCGAACAACCCACGTGTGTCCTGCCTGAAAATGAGTTGATCATACTAATGGTCAGTTTTACATGAGGCAAAGCCCTGCTAAGGAGTCCTTCTTTTACAGTTAATGCGTATTGTGATTTTTAGTGCATGGATGAAAAATAACTTGTCATGCTTGTAAATCAATACACCATTTAATTTAAAGGAGTTGTCCAAACAGGCCAATTTGTGCTTGAATCACTAGACTTCAGCATTAATGAGGGGGCTTCTGCTGCCCTAAGTTACTAAAGTAATGATTCAGCATTAAAAGAGATAGAGGAGGAAGTGTCCTTGTATAGGAGGAGCCTCATTAAAATCAGCTTATATTCAGATATCGCACTCCGACTGTGCCAGTAACAATCCCTGAGCCAGCATAACCATATACTCATTATAGTGCATGTTGTCTCTAGCAAACAATATTTCTGTCAAAACCAGTATCAATATAACATTTCATTATATTTCATGCTTTTAATGTCTTTTACGGCTTGATATTGTCTTGACACGTTTCGCATAATATCCCTACTATTGTGGAAAATTCTCTCTTTTTGTTCTGTCTGTTTAAAATGCAGAAACATTAAAGTAGACAGCCAGAAGAGAAATAGCTTTTTTTTCCCCCTCTTGAGATGAGAGATTTGTACTGCTCAGACATCTTAGATATAATTTTAATGTCTTCACTCTGAAAACAACGCAAGAACATGATGTGATTTGGACCGTGAAAGAGAACTGGTCAGGTTCTTGACATTCTGTTGAATACTTTTTTTTCTGTAAGTTATGAAAAGGAAAATAACATGGAATGGAGGCAGGGGTCATATCGTCTGGTTGTATAATCAAAGTCTGTGATCAATCCAGGGCTTGAATGTTATTTCTGTATATTATATTGTACCAGGGCTGTGCTGAAAGTACAGTGGAACCGCGGATTGCGAGTAACACGGTTTGCGAGTGTTCCGCAACACGAGCAAAGATTTTTAATAAATTTTGACTTGGAAAACGAAAAAGTCTTGGTTTACGAGTACCGAGTATCATGTATCACGCATGCACTTCTTGTTTTGGCGCCGAGCGTCACGTGATCACAACTGAGCCACTGTTTTTTTCTCTCTTTTGCGCTGCAGAATTGTGGGTAATCGTCTCCCCTGCTGGGTCTTAGTGCGCGTCTCTTACTTGTATAATCAACATTCGTGCACGCGTGTACTGTTTACTATAACACTGTGACTACGTATGTGCGCGTAAAACATATTTTATTTTGTCTTTGTATGCGTGTGTGTACAGCGCGTGTACTGTTTATTATACAAATGTGTGAGCGCGCGTGTAAAGCAAAAGAAAGTGTCATTAGAGAGGTTAAAGATCAATTTTCTCCCATTCTGTACCAGCCTGCCGTTTGTGTGCGCACGCGTCATTGGACACCGTGCCCCTTCACACAAACACCCCTCCTCTCGCCTACACACACACACACACACACACAAACACCCCTCCTCCTCTCGCCTTCACATACACACACAGCAGTGATTCCGTTAGTATGCGCTCACGCGAGTTTTATCAGCGATTATCAGTTAATTTTTCAGATAAAACAGTCTTTCCATTAATGTGTATGTGTGTGTGTGTGTGTGTGTGTGTGTGTGTGTGTGTGTGAAAAACTCAAATAAGAGAGGAAGAAGGTTTACTGTGTAAGACGAGAAGAGGGAGAGGGGAGGGTCTAATTCCTCCTCTCCTCTTACTTTAGCTTCACACACACACACACTCACACAAACACACACAAACACACACAGCGCCTGCGTGCATAAATGGAAACACATATCTGTCTGGGTTTATTTTTACTTTTTTAAAGGTAAAGTGCAGGTTAATTTGTTTTATTTTTACTTTATATTTTGTGTTAATTATTTTTATGTATTTATTTTTTTGGGCTGTGGAACGAATAAGTTGAGTTACCATTATTTCTTATGGAAAAATTAGCTTTGATTTACGAGTATTTTGAAATACCTTCGTAATCCTTGGTTGTAATGCAAAGAGACGATTCGTTGGGTTCAACTATGGTGCAAATGCATCATTTGTGATGGAGACTATGTTGAGTAGTAGCCTTATATAGAGGAAGACTTAATCTACCAATAACCTATGTCAGTTAGGCCACTTCTGCGTTACCTTCAGTATAGCTCTGTAATGAACGTGAATGAAAAGTGCATGTATGCAAACTTTGTACATTTGTTGATTTCCTTCCAGAATTTCTTCTCATCTCATAAGTTTTCGACATCATCAACAAATCTCACCTGCCCATCCAAGAAGCTACTTACCTCTTGTGAGAATGAATCCTCCAGGATTATATATGGTACCTTGAACCAATAAACCCTGGTGATTTAATGCTGATTCTGAAATATGCCATAAAATGGGACTGCAAGCAGAAATGTACAGTTCTGTTCATTATTTTGACAGCTACACCAGGTTTGCCACAAGCAGTTATAGGAACCATTAAACCTTCAACAAAATAAATGCTTGAACATACGCTACTCCTCCATAAAATATTTCACGCAGTAAAAACAGCACAAGACTTACTGTAGGTGCGACGTGTGTGCCAAAATACCTGATATCTTCTTCTCCTCATGAAAAAAAAGACATGATCCTTTCACTCATTTTGTGAACAGACTTTCCTCCTATTTTGACTAATTTCCAAGATTGCTGTGGCAAAAAGACGCTGACATCGATAAAAGTGCAAAGAGAAGTGGGGCAAATTAATTCTCGGTGAACTCGCAGCACCAGGCTTTCCCAAGGAAGCTGTTATTGTAACTCAAGCCCATTGATATCAGCAATTCATGAACTGAATTATTCAGGGGTCGCAGATGGTGGCTACTGAAAATCAGCAGATACTGGCCTCTAAAAGCACTTCCAGCTCAGTCATCTCCAACACACCTGCTCGGAAATGTCTAAAAAAAAAAAAATTGTACCCCATTTTGTGTTTGTTACTATGAACGGAAAAACACATTAAACTTAAAGTCTATGTTCACAATGGCATATTTAAAGTTTATTTCCTTTTCAGTACTGAAATGGCAACAAGGCAAAAGTAATCTCAGAACTCCATGTGGAAATAGGAAAACATCTGACATAAGCACTTCATGGCATCCCATATGACTGAGAAAGTAATGCCTTCCTCAGGAAAAAACGCACAGTTATTATAAGAGTCCTATCTCTTCACTTATTTTGAAATTTCAGTTTTACAGTGACTTCGGGGAAAAAAACAAAAACACTTGAGAACAGTTTCCCTGTGAGATAAACCGTTTCTGATTGTAAACGTTCAGACTGTACAGTTGTTTAATACAGAATGTTGACAGATGTGCTGTGTCAGTGTTTCGTTATCTACTTCCCGACCTGGTCTTTCTGATTGGGATGGTGTGGATGAAAGAATGTGGTCACATTTACAGATAAATGAATTCAACATGAAGGAAAATATGTGACAGGTGGACTCAGAGACAAACTGTATTGTAAAGGTACAGATACATATATATATATATAATTTTTTTTTTTTTTAATGTCAAATTGTGTCATTACAGTTACGGATTGTTGTACACAATCCAGATTTCATCCTGCGCACCAAACAGAAATTGTGCTTTTCTCCCATTCAGACATGACCGTTAAAACCGTTCCATCCTTTGTGCTTTTTGGCAGTCCAAGTCCACAATGATAAGGCAGGTCATTTTGCTCACACAGTGGTTACTCTCATGACCAGTTCTCTGGGCTGATGGTTGCTGGTGTTGCTGGTGTTTCCTGACTGGCTGCGTAGCTCTTGTGGCCTAAGGTGACTTAGGAGATGAAAAAAGCTATAAGGACAGTGATGGTCAGTCCCTGTAGTATCGTTACTGTGGTTGTGTGAAGAGTCCTCTGTAGTGAGACCTGCTGCTGGGGTGTTTGGCGTATCGGGAGCCGTTGCAGCAGCCAATAATGAGGAGTTTGACGGTGATATACCGGCTTCCGCCTGCTCCTGCTGTTGGAGCAGTGAGAGAGTCCAGTCGCCTTCACTGGCCTTTAGCTCCTCGCTGTCCCTCTTTTTATCATAGTTCAGAACTTTCCACTTCTGGTTTACAGCCTGCCAGCGATTGAATATTCGGAAGACGGAAGGGCCCTCGTGGACAATCAGAGCTGAGAGCATAGAGAAGACAGATGTTGTGTAATTGTTTCATCTTTTAGCTTACTTTAAATGCATCTACAATGGTATAGGCTATAATAAAAAAAATCACGGTTAATGCTTGGCTAACTATGGTTTAAATTTTAGCTAAGGGTTATGTCAATCTTTAAAAATATACTGCAGATACTGGGTTTTAGATTTAATTTCAAATCTAGAGCCCTTAACCTTAACTTAGCTCTAATTTTTATTAGCTCACAGGGGTTTTTAAAACTTGTCCAAAGTAATCAGATCTAGAGCTGCAACAAATAATAAAAAAATTTTTTTTTTTTAATTCAATAACAAGAATAGCTTACAGCAAATGTCATTAACCTTTAGTCACTACTCATAAATGATTCAATATCTTAATATAATGATGCAAAATCATTTTAATACACACTGTGTTACATCAGAAAGTCCAAGGTTGCTAGGAGTCAATCCCAAAATGTTGATTTCCTGATTCTAAGTATTAAAATCTAAGAGTCAACACATCAAACTCACATCAACCGGCAAGCAAAAGTAATTTTGCATCCCAGTTGTTTTAGTTAATGAGACAATCAGAATTGGAAAAAAACATAATTTTAAATGAGACACTCTCCCAGCAAGTACTGTAGACCACTTACCGTTGATCACACTGAAATATACAGTCTTATGAAATGACTCTATGCATCAATGTTTCAGCAAACATTGATCCATTGTTATTTCTTATGCCATAAATTAAACAAAAATAAAAAAAATAAAAACATTATTATGGCACTGTGCAAAAGTTTGGGCACCCTAAGAGATCCAGAGTCTCAGATTCTTTTTACAAGGTTTCAGACCTTAATCAGCTCATTAGATCTGATGCATAGCAACAGCTGTCATTAGTAAATGCCAATTTCAAAGCTTTACAAATACTTTGACTCTTCAAACCTTGTGCACACACTT
>JAQMYL010000035.1:25160840-25180112 GCA_030014365.1 Clarias pachynema
AATGTAGAAAGAAATAAAAATCAGGAACGATCATGGAGTTAGAAAGTGTTCTAAAACTTTTGAACGGTAGTGTATATCAAAAAGATGTTACATGGCGAAGGATTTTAAGGAAGTCTGGACTGGGAAAACGGCTCTGAAAGGCCGAGAAGATGAGGGAGGATGAGACTTACAACTGGCGGTAATGTAAACTCTTAGATTCCAACCGCTGTTAAACAACGATGAAGAAAAAGAAGGATGATCATCTTCTTTCTTTCTATAATATTTATTATATAAAGTAGTTGTCTTTGGTCATAGCGCCACAATCTGATTTTTTTTTACCTGTTTGCATACTAAGCAAAATATGTAGTCATATTTGGGAAGTAGACATGAAGAAAGAATTATAGATGCAATAACATGCTTTTATTACTGGTAAAAATTGAGATTTTGTTACCTATCCCGGTACTTTTGTGTTGTAATTATGTATTGCCAGACTTCCAAATTAAAAAAAAAATTAATTATCTTTTGCATTTATAAATGTATCTGTTTGTGTGGAGTTTGTATGTTCTTCCCATGCTTGGTGGGATTCCTCTGGGTACACTGGTTTTCTTTCACAGTCCAAAGACATGCAGATTGGGTTAACTGGAATTAACTGGCAAGAATGAAGGGAAAGTTTACTGGATGGTAGTGAGACCAGCAATGTTGTATGGTTTAGAGACGGTGACAAAAAAAAGCAGTGAATGGAAGCAGAGATGGAGGCAGCACAGGTAAAGATGCTGCGATTTGATTTGCGAGTGACAAGAATGGACAGGATTAGGACTGAGTATATTAGGAGGACAGTGTAGGTAGGAAGGTTTGGGGACAAAGTTAGGAAGGCTTATGTGCAGGGGAGGAATGCAGAGTATATTGGGAGGAGAATGTTAGAGATGGAGCTTCCAGGCGAGAGGAAGGTCCAAAAGGAGGTTTATGGATGTGCATATAATACAATAAATAAATGGCATAAGGATTTAATCTGCACTAGATGTGCTGTAATGTTTTAAATATATCAAATATATCAAAGTACATGATCCCCAGATATTGAACTTTTGCACATCTTAAAATTTTTTAGCCCTTTTTCTTGAAGGTTTAATTGAAAATTTAATATCTTTGTCCTCTTTCGGCTGCTCCCGTTAGGGGTTGCCACAGCGGACTATTTGTCTCCATCTAACTCTGTCTACCACATTAGGGCTGTAGCTATTGAATATTTTAGTTAATCGAATATTCTACCAAAAATTTAATCGGTCAATCGAGTAATCGGATAAAATGTACTTTTGCTTAATTAAACAGCAATGTAAAATATAAAAGAAAAACAAAGATTAATTGTTTTTCTTTTTAGAAAAAATTACTTTTATCTTTTAAATGCATACAGCATTTTATCATTTTTAATTTATCAAAATAAACATTGTCATTATTCACAATACAAGGAATAGCTTATACCCCTATCTCATCTACCTTATAGCTCATTAATTTTGCGAGGACCGGCAAAAAAATGAAACATGTTTAAACGTTTTTAAGGCGGCTTAAACATGTTTAATTTTTTGCGCGGAAAGATGGAAACGTAATTGCAGCGCCAAAACTCGCGGTGAATCATGATGAACCGTACTTCCAGCCACCACGCGAAACCGTGTAGGCGAGATAGGGGTATTAAAGTTGACTGAGTTGAATTACAGTGCCATACATTCTTATTTTAAAGCCTTTTCTCAGATGCAAAAACTAAAAAATAGGTATTTCAAATAACTTTAAGGATAAAAGAAAACTAAGGCACACATTGAAATAAATAATTATACAAAAACACTAAGTTGTACAACTAAACTAAAAATTTCAAAATCTACAGCTCAAGCATAACATAAGCCTTTACTGACAATTTCTGTCATTTTCTCTTGCTGGTTTCTTTCTTTCTATCTCTTGGCTCGCTGATAATTTTATTGCTCCCTTCCATTTTGTAGACACAATAGAATGCTCCCTCAAATCACTACACAGCGAACTGTTTCCATCTCCTTCCGCTTTTTGGGTGACGTAAGCACTTCTTCTTCGTTGGTGTTTACTGGTGGCTTGCATCCGGAAGCGCACTTTGTCAAAAGCTGACAAACAAATAATTACGCAAAAACATAATGCAAGCTTTTAAAATTAATTAAAATAAGCTTTGAGGCAGAAGGTTTCGCCTCGATCATTTTTTATAATCGAATTACTTTAATCGAATAAGTTACTCGAGGAATCGTTTCAGCCCTATACCACATCTTCCCTTGTCACTCCAACCTCCTGCATGTCCTCCCTCATCACATCCATAAACCTCATCTTGAGCCTTGCTCTTATTCTCCTGCAAGACAGCTCCATCTCTAACGTTCCTCCCCTCATCCCTTCTCTGCACATGCCCAAACCATCTTAATCTGGCCTCTCTAACTTTGTCCCCTAACTATCCTGCATTGTCCCTCTATTATACTGTACTCATTCCTGATCCTTGTCCTCTCTTATCACTTCCAAAGAAAATCGCAGCATCTTCAGCTCTGCCACGTCCAGCTCTGCTTCCTGTCAGCGGCAACGTCTCCAAACCCTAAAACATCGCTGGTCTCAGTACCGTCCTGTAAACTTTACCTTTTATTTTTGCTAATACTCTTCTGTCACAGATCATTCTTGCTACCACTTTTCTCCACCTATTCCACCCTGCCTGCACTCTCTTCTTTGCTTCTCTACCACACTCCCTGTTACTTTGGACAGTTGACCCTAAATATTTAAACTCCTCTACCTTCCCCACAACTCCTTGAAACTGCACCCTTCCCCCACCGTCTCCCTCATTTACACACATGTAGTCCGTCTTGCTCCTACTGATCTTCATACCTCTTCTCTCCAGTGTGGTCCTCCAACTCCCTAGACTTATCTCAACCTGCAATCCCTACTCTTGCTGCTCATCAGCAAACATCATAGTCCATGGGGATGCTTATCTACCCCGTCCATCACCACTGCAAACAGGAAGGGACTAAGAGCAGATCCCTGGTGCAAACCCACCTTTACCTTAAACCAGTCAGTCATCCTACAGTAATGCTGTCCTTGTACATATCTTGCACCATCCTCACGTACTTCCCTGACACTCGTGGCTTCATCTCTGGGAACCGTCATACGCTTTCTCTAGATCTACCAACACACAATGCAACTCTTTCTGACCTTCTCTATACTGTCCATCTCCATCAGCATTCTCAAAGCAAACATTGCATCTGTGGTGCTCCTTTTTGACATGACGCCATACTGCTGCTCACAGATCGTCACCTCTCTTCTCAACGTAGCTTCCACTACTCTTTCCCATAACTTCATGGTGTGGCTCATCAGCTTTATGCCTTTGTAGTTGCTACAGCTCTGCATATCTCTCGTCTCTTAAAAATTGGAGCCAACACACTTTCCCCCATTCATCAGACATCCTCTTACTTTCTAAATGATCTCGTAAGCAACTCAACTGCCATCTCTTCTGAACACTTCCATGCCTCCACTGGAATGTCTTATAAACCATCTGACTTTCCACTCTCCACCCTCTTCATAGCTGTTCTCACTTTAACCATACTAATACCCCGTACTACTTGATTTACTACCCCCACCCCATCCAACCTTGTCTTCATTTTCTTCATTCATCAGCTCTGCAAAATACTCCCTCCACCTTCTCAAAATACTCTCTTCCCTAGTGAGTGCATTTCCATCTGCATCTTTTATCACCCTAGCCTGTAGTACATCCTTCCCCGCTCAGCCTCTCTGTCTGGCCAGTCGATATAAATCTTTTCCTCCTCCCTTTGAGTTTAGCTTCTCATACAACTCACTATACACCTGTTTCTTAGCCTTTGCTACTTCCCTCTTCACTTTACATCACTCTACTCTCCTCATCTCTCTCTTACCCATCTTAATTCTGTTTTGCAAGCCTCTTTCTCTTGATGCCTTCCTGTAACTCTTAACGCCGCTCTTATATGCTACCCTGTGTTCCTTTTTCTTCTTAAAATATGTATTTACCCCTGCCATTTGCGAAATCTACAATACTCTGTCCTTCTACATTAGTCTCCTGGACCCCACCTACACATTACCACCTCATCACCAACATGACCATTTTAGATCAGCTCCAATCGCCAATCTTTCTTCTTTTTCGGACACTCGCTACCACTTTTGTCTAGCTCACTCCAGAAATCTTTTTTTTTCCTCTTTCACATCACATTCTACCTGTCGAACATATGCACTGATCGCATTTACCCTTACCCCTACCACTTCCAATTTTACACTCATCACTCCATCAGACACTCTCCTCACTTCCACTACACTCTTTGCATATTCTTCCCTCAGTATTAGACTAAGAGAAATGGTGTAGGTCTAATACTGAGGGAAGAGTATGCCAAGAGTGTATTGAAGGTTTGAACCCACCTCCAATGTTCCTAGCCTTGCTTCCCTTCCACTTGGTCTCTTGTGCAAACAGTATATCTGCTTTTCTTCGCTCAGCTAGCTCTCTCCCTTTACCAGTTATAGTGCCAACATTCAAAGTTCCTATTTTTACCATCTTTTCTACCCTTCCTTATTTCCCCTTTCTCTCTCGACACGTCTACCCCCTCTCTTTCTCTTTTTTCTTAGCACGATTTCCTAGCAGATATCCTGCTGAACAGCGGTACCTGAGGTGGTCGTTGTTAACCCAGGTCTCGATCCATCCGGTGTGGAGATCTTTTTCATAATGCGCATGTTGACGTGGCACATGTTTTACGTCGGGTGCCCTTCCTGACGCAACCCTCCTCATTAATGCGCGCTTGGGACTGACGCTAAACTACACTGGCTTGTGCAACCTTAACGGCCGAGCTGCACATTTAATATCGCAGTTTTTATATTACACTACACAATTAATGAGGAGGGTTGCGTCAGGAAGGGCACATGTTAAAGCAGGGATTTAGAGAAACCGCTTTATTTCTAACTTAATCTGAACTTTAATTAAGAAGACTATGACCATGGTGAACAATCTGATTAATTCGATCAAATTGTTTTTCCAGACGCAGTTCACAGATCCACTTCCCATCCCTAAAAAGACCACTCCAGCTCCGTCGACTAGTTTCGTACCCCCTAAACCAAAATCTGGTGCCAGTGGTTCCTCCGAACCGAAGCCCGCTTCCACAGTGGCTAATTTCTATGCAAAGAGTGTAAAGCCACCCACCCAGCCTTTAGACGAGAAGACGTCCAAACCTCTGGAATCTTGCTCTTCTGTTTCTGAGAAGAAGCCTGCAGTGTGTGTGAGAGGGAAGTGTGTTCCTCATTCAGATGAGCGCTTCAGAGTACAGGTCGGCTACAACGCAGAGCTCATCAACGTGTTCAAAAACATTCCCTCCAGAAACTATGGTGAGCGCTGATCCGCATTACTTTCAGAAAATTGTTAAAAGCTTTATTGATGCTATGTATGTTTTCATGTATGTTATTTAAGAAATGTAAAAAAAAAAAACATTGATTCAAGATTAAATTTCCAGGTTGTGTGTTATTTATTTATTTGGGGGGCGGGGGGTTCTTTTAATTGTGATTATTATATGTCTTTACAGGATTGTAACTTTCATTGCAGATCCTGGCACAAAGATGTGGAACTTCAGCCTTGAAGATTATAAGCAATTAAGTAAGTCTTGCACGCTAGAAAAGACACTATAATGTATACTGTATATGAAATGTCTATACAGACGCTATGAATTCTACACCATCATCTAAGTTTTGATTAAGCACATGTGTGCAGTCAGTGAATGTGATTAAAACGAATGAATATTGTTGTATTGATATAATAGTACGTTTTACCAGGCATTGATATGGAGTGAGACGGCACGGTGGCTTAGTGGCCTGTGTGCGGGTCTGTGTGCGTGGAGTTTACGTGTCCTCCCTGTGCTTGGTGGGTTTCCTCCTGGTAATTCTGTTTCCAGTTCCCATAGTGTGTGAGTGTGTGCATGTGTGGCCTGCCATGGATTGGCACACTGTTCAGAGTGTATCCCGCCTTGTGGCTAAAGTTTCCTGTGATAGACAAACTGGGAATTTCACCAAGCAAGGGGTCTTAAGCAAGTTATTTGGTTAGAGAATGCAATGCACGTCTTCTCTCAATTTCATATTTTTAAACAGACTTGTTATAAATAATAAATCAAAACATTATAGATCCTGGAAGTACGCAAAAATATGTAAAGCACAAGTATGACGTAAAAGAACTTAAATGATGCAAGCATGGAAAAGCAAAAAGTCTACTGAGAGTGAGTTTGTTATATAAAGGGTGATTAAATATACAGTAAAACCTTGGATTGCAAGTAACTTGGTCTGCAAGTTTTTTGCAAGACGAGCAAAATATTGAAATCAATTTTGACTTGATAAATGAGCAAGGTCTTGAAATATGAGTAGTAAGCATGCGCTTTGTCTGCTGAGCGTCACGTGATCACAACTGAGCAGATGGTTCTTCTCTCCATCTCGTGCTGCGGGATTGTGGGTAATCCTCTCTCAAGTGAGGCAATCTCAGTGCACATGCCTCACTCGTATAGTCAACATCCATGCGAGCGCGTACTGGTTACTATAAAATTGTGACATTTGCATGCTTGTAAAGGATTTTTTAAATTTTGTGTACAAGTGTAGTGACCGTTCTTTAATAATTGTACTGCAACAATGGTTAAAAAGTCTGTAGCGGAGAGCAATAGTTCCGTTAGTGTGTGTTTGTGTGCGTGTGAGCACCATAGTTTTTTAAAATATTGCTTTAGGACAATCACAGACTTGTGCTGATACAGTATGCCAGTCTAGTGCATTATAGTTTCTAAAAGCTCATTCAGATGCTTTTCTATGACAGATGCTCTAAAACCAGGTTTTGGCTGGCATGGTTTAGGTGCACTTGTGCATGCATTGAGGGAAGCAGCACTACAGATCAATATAAAGTTAATGATCTCTTAATGATCATCTTTATCAAGATCAAACATTATGCAGTCTACCCCGATGGGTGTGGTGACTTTGGGGATGACCCACTCCCATACACAGGACTGCTTTGCTGAGGATACAACCTTTATACAAGGTTGTTATACAACCTTTGAATTCACTAGAAGAGAACCCAGTTTTTCTTTTGGAGTATAGCTGGGAGTAACACTGTCCCCCTTACCATGAATAATTAAGGGTCATTTTCTCTTCAATACAGTTGAAGAGAATTCTATTCCAAGATGAACTCTCCCAGCATGAGAGTCGATTCTCTTATGATGGTATACTATCATGCCAGTATGACTTCCCACCTCCAATTTCAGTCCAGTTGTTTGTTGGAACGGTGTAGTACCGATAAATCACAAAGAACGTTATTTTCCTGTCATGATAGCCTGAAGTGATGATGGTGAATGAAGTGATGACTGTAAATCTTATGTGTTTTCTCTCCTCTCAGTGGAGGAGGTAGCAAGCCTGCCCTTAGTGTCTTTGAAGGCTCTGGAGGGGATGGAAGGTTTGGATTTATCCGCCTCTAGCATTCGTCCCAGAGACTCTGCAGCATTGGCAGCCATGATGAAACTGTGCCAGGGCTGGCAGAAACCTGGGGCCACAGTCAAGGGCAGATGCACACTTATCTCTCGCTCTCGCCTGGAAGTGGACATCACATACCATGCAGATGTGATAGGTGCCTTTAAACAGATACCTTCAAAAAACTATGGTGAGTTATGCCTTCGATTGGATTGTTGAATATTTGTATACACTTGGCTGTTTTTGGATTCAGTAAACATTATGAATAAGCTTTTTAACATGAATCCACCCATAAACTCACTTTGCTTTGTTTTTTTTTTTATTGAAGACATGAAAACAAGGAAATGGAGTTTCCTACTCGAGGACTATGGAAAGTTGTGTGGGTATCTGATTTATTCGAATATGTTTTATGAATACAAATGACATTCAGAAAAATAAAATGATCATCAGACTGCATGGCTCAAATGATCACAATAATACACCAATAATGCCACACATTTTGGCAGTTTGTTAAACACATCATTCAGTTTACTGTTTACAAAGTTAATCTGTTCATTATAACTAATTATGGACCTAGTCGTTCATGCATCTTATCATTCCCAGTGCTTGCCTAATTAGCTGTTGTCACTTCTCTCTGTCATCAGTGGAGACTCTAAACAACATCGCAACTGTAGAGGTCGAACCGTTACCACGTGCTGTGCTCCAGGCCTTTTCCTCCCATTTTGAGAAGAGCCTTTCCACAGCTGCAGAAATCCCTGAAGCTGATCTCTCGAGCATCGATATGACTCTCACACGTAGCCTCATGCCCTTTCAGCAACATGGTGTCAAGTAGGTGCTACATGCTTCCTGCCTTCTAGACTCTAGCACTAATGTAGACAAGAGCTTTGAGAGCTTGTTTTTCATAAATTAAAAGAATGTCCACC
Source organism: Clarias pachynema (assembly GCA_030014365.1). Classification (NCBI taxonomy): domain Eukaryota; kingdom Metazoa; phylum Chordata; class Actinopteri; order Siluriformes; family Clariidae; genus Clarias; species Clarias pachynema. The sequence continues at coordinate 25,169,225 of JAQMYL010000035.1, forward strand.
AGTTTGCAGATTTTGATTAAGAATACAGGGTTTCTGTTCTCTAGTTTAAAGCTTTGCCTACAGTAACAGAAATAAGCACTCTTTACAACTATGGTGAGCAGAAAAAGATTTTAAAACACCTTGGACCTTAAGGCAGTTGGCCAGTAGTGTAGCATTAATGTTTTCTTGAAGTAGTCTGACCTTTCTCCTCAAAATGAATTGCACTATTAATTTTAAACTGTTTACATAAATGCCAAGAAATCAGCTTTTTGAAAAAAAAAAAAAAATCAAACCAGCCCATTTGACAATAGCTATGCATTGGGTCAAAGCTCACAGAGAGATCCCAGTGCCCCCAACCGGCCCCCCCATTCTTTTTAGATTAACTGACATGTGATTGGCCGAGTGGGTACAGTAGTTACACAAATATGCAAGTGTGTTCCAAATTATTAAATGGTGAATGGGAATAATTACTTCATGTCCACGTTTTGAACTCTAAGTTGAATAAACATACTTCTCTGACCACCATGCTGCTAAGTATTCTGTTTTTCTCGTCAAATTCACCTTTTGCAGCAATAACTTGAAGTAATTGTTTCCTGTATGACTTAATCAGTCTCTCACATCGTTGTGGAGGAATTTTGGTCCATTCTTCTTTACAACATTGCTTCAGCTCATTCAGGTTTTTGTGTTCTTGCATATTCGTAGCACTGTTAAGGTCTCAACACAGCACCACTTGACTCTGACTTGGTCAAAACCTTGATTGTTTTATTTTTCAGCCATTCTGATGTAGATTTACTGGTGTGCTTTGGATCATTGTCTTGTTGCATGACCAAATTGCAACCAAGCTATAGCTGTCGCGACAGATGGCCCCAGATTTGCCTCTAGATTTCTCTGGTATACAGAGTTGTTCATGGTCGACTCAGTGATTGCAAGGTGTCCAGGTCCTGTGGTTATGAGGTATTTCTGCTAAAATGCTGTTTGGTTTTCTGGGCATTAAGGCCAAGCAGCTCCACTTTGGTCTCATCTGTCCTTAGGACATTGTTCCAGAAGCCTTGTGGTTTGTTCAGATGCAGTTTTGAACTCATCCATTTTTCTTATATACAGAAGAGACTCTCTCCTGGTAACCCTTCCAAACAAACTGGACTTGTTCAGTCTTCTTCTAATTGTTCTGTCATGGACTTTAATATTTAACATGCTCAGTGAGGCCTGTACGGTTTGAGATGTAGCTCCTGTTTTTTTTTGTATTACTCTGAGCATTGGGTGGTCTGACCTTGGGGTGACTGTGCTAGGACATCCACTCCTGCGAAGATGGGCAACCGTCCTGAAAGCTTTCCACTTGTGAATAATGTTTCTTACTGTTGATCTTCAAATTGTTTAGGAATTGTTTTATAACCCTTTCCAGATTGATGTGCAGCAACAGTTGCTTCTCTAAGACCATTGCTTAAGTCTTTCCCTCTTGGCATTGTGTTAACACAAACCTGAATGCCCCAGATGAGCAAATTGCCAAAACTTCTGCTTTTATAGAGGTCAGCGCACCTGCTGCTGATTAATTAATCAATTAATCAGGAGCTGATGATTAGCATACCTGGCTGCAGCTTATCCTGTGGAAACAGTAAGTGGTTGCTTGATATTGCCCACATGTGTTTTTTTTTTTTTTTTTTTTTTTTTTAGCTGTTTGTTAATAAATCATGACACGGTGAGAAAAAAAAAAATTATGTTGTTGTTCGTATGTTTGTACAGTATGAGGGTGTATTTGCCTACTATTAAGACCCGCTATGAACTGATGCCTTCTTAACATTTTTTTTTTACACAAAAAGTGGAATTAAAGGATAGGAACTTTTATACATGTCTGCTCTGCTTCAGTACTGTTTCAACTTTTGCTGTAATAGACATGAACCACAGTCTGCCTGTCGATGACCCCTACATCATGGCTAATCTTGCCCCTTTTTTGTGCTCATGTATACAGAAATGGGCAATTGAAGCTTTCCTTACTTAGTATGTTTAACTGCTTATGAAGTTTTGTGAGTGACAGATTAAAAAGACCTGATGGCTTTGTGTGTCTCAGAGGAAGAATCTGTTCACTCTTCGACATCACTGGATTACTATGCCGAAGTAACCAGCCTCTGAAAAAATGGGAAAAAAAACTATTAAAAGAGAAATTTTGTCCAAATATTAACTACTAAGTGGTATAACATTTAAAAAAAATGTGTGGTGAGGCTGTAAACTGTATAACATGCATCTGTTTTTACAGCTTTGCAGTGTCCAGAGAAGGCCGTCTGCTCCTGGCTGATGAAATGGGCTTGGGGAAGACGGTGCAGGCCATCTGTATTGCAGCCCACTACAGGAAGGAGTGGCCACTGCTAATAGTTACTCCATCGTCCGTACGCTTCACCTGGGCTGAGGTGAATTATAATGCAGCAGCCCAAACAAGACTCACACTGATGTTTGGAATTGGGCTTATTTTACAGAAAGTAACACTATTTCCCGATCCGTTTTGATGCTGTTTTATATTATAATATGTATCCTCTTTCCGTGTTGTATGTCAGGCGATACGGCGCTGGTTACCCTCAGTAGCAGCAGACAGCATTAATGTGGTGGTGACAGGAAAAGACAATCTTCGCTCTGGTCTCGTCAACATCATCAGCTATGACCTGCTTAGCAAGATGGGAAAGCAGGATTTAACCAGTCCATTTGGTGTGCTCATTATGGTATGCTTCCTTGTCTTCCTATAATAACTTTAATTATTTATTAATTAATTAATACCATTGTTGTTGTTCCATAGTGTACACAATATATGAAAATAACTAATTAAATACTAATTATTTAAATATATTGTGTACACTATGGAATGCATTTTATCTGGACTTTTTCTTTTTAATAGAACAAACTGAAATTTTTCTGTACATTGACCTTAACCCTCAGATCATACATTCCTGCCATTAAAGTTATTATTATTATTTTTAAACCTTTACGTTCTACTGAACATGCATACTTGCCATGGATGTCCCATTTCACCAGATATAAAACACTATGGGCCGTACTGTTATGGAAAAATTATCAGCAATAACTGAATGTTATACAGTTTGACTTGAATTTTAGTTACTCTTACTATTCTTATTATGTTTAATATTTATTATTTTTACACATGTACATTTATTTTTAATGTGAAACATTCGTAAAACAATTTAGTCTCTCTGTTACCGGCCTCATTTTTTTTTCCTCACTTGAAGCTAACAGGGTAAGTTACAGCTTTATATCTGACTATACATACAAGTACAGTACCTGAAAAGGTTTTTACTACAGACCTTAAAAATATGTATTCTTATGTTAAAGCAGATGCATTAATAACAAATCTGAGTTTTGAATTAATGTTTTCACTTTTGTCAGAGCTCATTGTTTAAAAAAAAAAAAAAAAATATATATATATATATATAGTACAGTATATATAGTATATAACACCTCCTGAGCAGTCATTTTTAAGAATTCACCGGCGTTGTGGTTTAAAAACCTATGCAAACACAAATTCTACATCTAAAGGATTTCCTTGAATTTACACTCATCACTCATATTTATTCCACCTGTTTGCTGTAGTTCTGTAGTGACAGTTCCATTCATTAACACAAATAGCTGTGTAATACTGTCTGACCTGCTTTCTTCCTCTGTGCATGCAGGATGAGTCTCACTTCCTGAAGAACATTAAAACTGCTCGCTGTAAGGCTGCTCTTCCTCTGCTAAAGGTGTGATGAATATTCTCCCATTATCACCAGCCAATATGACTCATTAGTTTGATTGAGGACTGTTTATTATTTACCATAGTCTTCAGTATTGCTTATAGTGGTTTGAGATGTTTTGAGCACACTGAAAGGTAAATTATTGTGCAAAAGTTTTGCGTCACCCCACATTTCTTCGTATTTTGCTTCGAAAGAGCCAAACTTTCTTGTATTTTACTGTAGTTTTCCAGGCATGCTGAATGAATTGCCCTCGATATTTTGGCAAGTTTTTTGCCTCTCATTTTTAATCTAGTCCATGTACCTGACCAATTTCAGTGGAATCTTTTTTGTTTAAACCACATATTTACCTATGAATCATTCAAGCATAAAACATTATCTAACTTAAGACATAAACCAGTGAGAAACACTTTGATGATCAGACTGGTAATTAGTATACTGGTGATGCTGAATGCTGCGTGTTTGGAACAGACGGGAGGGGAAATGAGGTTGCTGCTGAGGTTGATACATGAACACCCGAGTTCCACATTGTATCTTTAGGCACTTTACAACCTGTTGCAATAAAACATTTAATTTAGTTTCATAATAAGAAAAATATACACTACCAGTCAAAAGTTTGGACACACCTTCTCCTTTAGTGTTTTTTTTTTTATTTTTTATTATTATCCTGAAGACATTTAGGAAAGAACACATAGTAAACAAAAAAGTATTAAACAGTCCAGAATATGTTTCATAATTTAGATTGTCCAAAATAGCTACATTTAGCTTTGATGACAGCTTGCCACACTCACGTTCAGTACAAAGGTGTGTCTTGTCAAGAATTAATTTGTGAAATGTGTTGCCTTCTTAATGTGCTTTAGACAATCAGTTGACTTGTGCAGCGGAAGGGTGGGTACAGAATCAATAGCCATATTATTGCTACTACAACTGTACAAATCCATATTATGGCAAGAAACACTCATTTAAGTAAAGAGAAAACACAGTCTATCATTATTTTCATTAAGAAATGAAGGTCAGGCAATCTGGCAATCTGTGATACTCTAGAACTTTGAATGTATCCTCAAGTGTAGTCACCAAAATAGGCAAACTCTAAGAGGAACTGGTTCTCATGAGGACCATCCCAGGAAAGAAAGACTAAGAGCCACCTCTACTGCAGAGGATAAGTTTATTAAAATGACCACCATTAGAAACCACCGATTTACAGCACCTCAGATTAGAGTCCATATAAATGCTTCTCGGAGTTCAAGCAGCAGGCATATTTCGTCATCCAGTGTGAGAGTCATGCCTTCATGGTCGAATTGCGACAAAGAAAAAAAAAAAACTTTGAGAGGACAAAAAACATAAGAGATGTTCTTAGGCCAAAAAACATAAGGAATGGACATTACATCAGTGGAAAACTGTCCTTTGGTCTGATGAGTCCAAATCTTCTTGGATCTAACCATTGTGTCTTTGTTAGTAGTAGAGAAAGTGAACAGACTGTTAATTGGATCGAAATCCAACTGAGATGGTTTGAGATGAATTTGACTGGAGAATGAAGGAAAAGAAAAGAAGCATGAAGGAAAATGCAGGAATGTTGGAGAACCTCATCAGGTGACTACCTCATGAGGCTGACTGAGAGAATGGCAAGAGTCTGCAAAGCTGTCATCAAATCAATAGGTGGCTACTTTGAAGAGTAAAAATATAAAACATATTCTGGGTTATTTTAAGCCTTTTTGTGTTGACTACACACTTGGATATTTATTCTGACATAATTTCAGTGTTGTCCGTGGCAAAGAATAAAATTTAAGATGGTGTATCCAAACATTTTAACTGTACTGCATATGCATGCATGTACAGTGTGTGTATTATGTATTATATATATAATTATATGTATACAAATATGCTTCGTTTTGCTTTTTTACATGCTTACTATTTAAATTATTGCATGGTTATTGAACGTTTTGTCCCCTTCTCTTGCTATGTGAATAATATGGCAGACTGCTAAAAGAGTGATCCTGCTGTCAGGAACTCCTGCTATGTCCCGTCCAGCTGAGCTCTACACACAGATTCTGGCTGTGAGGCCAACACTCTTTCCCCGTTTCCATGATTTTGGATTGAGATATTGTAATGCTAAGCAGGTACTGTAACTATCTCAGGGGGGTTTAATCAGCTTAAATGAGGTCACCTCACTGCTCTGTGTTAAATATTATAATAGGGTGTGTTTAACATTGCTCTAATTAATTAAATACTCAATCTGTGTCTTACTCTACAGTATTTCCATATTCACATTGTATCCCATCTCTCTCTCTCTTGCCCTCTCTCACATATTCTCTTCCACCTTCCCTGTGTTTCTGTAGCTCCCCTGGGGTTGGGACTATTCCGGCTCCTCTAATTTGGCCGAATTGAAGTTGTTGTTAGAGGAGAGTCTCATGTTGAGGCGATTAAAATCCGACGTACTCTCACAGCTTCCTGCCAAACAGCGCAAGGTCGTCACTGTTACTACAGACGGCATCAACGCCCGAACAAAAGCTGCACTCTCAGCTGCAGCCAAAGAACTGGCCAAAGGATGCCATAATGTGAGTGGCACTCATACCAGCAATACACACCACCACCAAGTTCATGCCAGAGCTGTGTTAAAAATAGTTCACCACGCAAATAATACCTTGTCAGTGATGGTAATACAGTGGTCCATTTCCTACTGGTACTGTAGGAGGTCAGAGGTGGGGCAGACAAAATTGTTTATGGCAGCAGATGGTCAATATTTATAGAGTTGTACATATGAGAAAAAAACGACATATGCCACACTGGCTGATTTTCTGGCAAGCAGTCAAAATATAGTAAATAATTTTCAGCAAAAGATTAAATACACTGCCAACGCAAAGTTTTCGGACCCTTTCAAGTTTTCACATTTTATGTTTTTGCACTACTCTTAAAATGGATTGAATGCTGCAGAAGGACCATTGATGCGAGTAGGATGCACCGGAGCTCAACTGCAGGTGTCATAACAAAGGGTTTGAATCTACTTATGTAAATGGGATATTTCAGTCTTTATTTATTTATTTATTTATTTTTATATAAATTAACAAAACACTTCAAACACCTGTTTTTGCTTTGCCATTGTAGAGTATTGTGTGTAGCATGGTGAGTGTGAAAAATTGAAGTAAATATAAAATGAATAAACCCCCCCAAAAAAACATTCAGTTCTAGTTCATTAACCAAGTGTGCTTTCTAAAGACGCCGGTGGATGACATTACAATATTTAAATGCTATTTAAAGACCACAAATTAAGCCTATAGAATGAACTCACTGAGGTAACCATCAAGTATTTCAGCACTGACCTTGTGAATAATAAATGAGGGATGTGAATAATTATCAGTCTAGTCAAGAGATAATAATGAGACTCCGGTCTTGTCAGTGGAATTGTTAAATGCAGCTCTCACATTTAAAAGTGCTATTCCTTTTTGAGTAGAGAAACACACTTCATTTAACTTAGTATAAGGGACACATGTTGTCAAGCAGAACTGAACATCAGCACGGATGTGATGCCACAATAGGCACGAGGGCGCAGCTCCAATGCTGATGATATCTCAGCCATGCTGATATTCAGCATAACAGCACGCCCTCAAGTGTGATATTGTAAAATGGAAAGGTAATGCACTATGTTGGGGTTAATGATAGTTATACAGTGGAAGCTTGTATTGCGAGTAACTTTACTTAACTACGAGCAAATTTTTTTTTTTTTAGAAACTTTTACTTAATAAACGTCATGTGATCACAACTGAGCAAATAGTTCTGACTGCCAATAGATCTACTGCTGTGGAATTGTGGATAGGCGTCTCCCATGCTTAGTCTCGGTGCTCGTGCGTCACTCATATAGTCAACATCTGTAAAGCATTTTTTTTTAAATTGTGTGTCCAAGTGTAGTGACTGTTCTTTAGTAACTGTACTGCCGTGAAGAAAAGAAAAAAAATCTAACATTGCGGGAGATGAATCTGTTTAACTACAATGCAACGTCACATTTCCATGAAAAGCCCATGTCATTAGAGATCTTCCTTGTTAAAGATGTCGAGCAGTAAGTCCGTTAGTGAGTGTGTATGTGTGTGTTTGTGCATGCGTGTGTGAAGGTCATCCTACATACACAGTACACAGACCTCCTCCTCTCCTCTCTCGTCTTATTTCAGCCACAATTCTTTTCAAAGGTAAAGTGGAGGTTAATTTGTTTTATTTTTATGATATATTTTGTATTAATTATTTTTATATAAATATTTTTGGGCTGTGGAACGAATCATCAGAGTTTCCATTATTTCTTATGGGGATATACAAGCATGCTTCCAGAACGAATTATGCTCGCAATCCAAGGTTTAAGTGATGCTGTGCACTTATAGAATCCCTCTTGTCCAGTCAAATCACTTTGTCGGGACTAATTGTTGTATAAAAGACTTTACAATTGTGTATATAGTAGGAACTGCAAGGACTTGCCAGTGAGTGTACCTTATGTCAACATACATTATTTGCACCCTGTAAGTGGATGGGGATTTTATTTCTGTTTTTTGCAGAAAGTGAAAGAGAAGGAGGCTCTACTGGTTTTTTTTAACCACACAGCAGAGGCCAAGATTCGAGCCATCCTGTGAGTTTGTCATGTTCATTTCCACTTTTACTACCTGTTGATTTCTGAATCAGATCCTAGATTCTAGATGAAACAAACCCTGAATTGTGAAATGCTGAGCTGTTGCATTTACTAATTACTGGTTTAATCATTACTTACTTATTTACTTACTTATTTATTTATTTAAATAGACTTACCATGCCTGAATTGAATTTTATTTGTTTTTCAATATTAGGGAGTACATTTCAGACATGCTGGAGTGTGGCCGAGAGAAGTTTCTGGTGTTTGCGCATCACAAACGAGTTCTGGACAGCATAACTAAAGAGCTCACCAATAAGGTCAGAAAGGAGATATGGATATTTCGGGCTCTCATTAAGCACAAACCTAAAGAAAGAAGAAACTCCCAGAGGCTTAATGGATTGCAGAAATTCTGCTGTAAAATGCAACTTTGACCTGACCATTAATGTTTTTTAATATACACCCATCTTGTTTAAGCAATACTGTACAAGCGAGTGCTGTTATTCAGTAAACAGGTTGTTACATATGGTAATGTGTAACAAAGTCAACTATTTTATATTATTATCAACTATTTATAGATATTTTTTTTTTAGCTAGAATTGGAATACAAGCAGAGTGATACTAACAGAGAGATGTGCCTTACTATATATATATCAGCACTCCTGTAATGCCACTCGTCCAGTTAAATTAGTAGATCGAAACTCACTGTTATGTGACTTGAAATATATCCTAGAATGTGTATCAGCTCTGAAGATGGATGCCTGTTGTTTTGTCTTGACAGTTTTTATCTTCTCTTCCACGCCACAGGGAATCAGTCATATCCGTATCGACGGGTCTACACCCTCAGCCGAGCGCCAGCAGCTGTGTGAGAAGTTCCAGTTCTCTGAGCAGAGCTGTGTGGCTGTGCTCTCCATCACAGCTGCCAATATGGGTCTCACTCTGCATACTGCCGACCTTGTCGTGTTCGCAGAACTCTTCTGGAACCCAGGGGTTAGTGTGATTCTGTGAAGGCGGAAACCTGTCATGTTTTTTTTTAATTCAGTCAGGCGCCGTATTGATTTTTTTTGGCATTTTGTGAGTCATCCAACATGCTTTTTGACTTCTCCTTAATGATGGAAAATGTCTTCTGTTTAATCACAGTGGGATTCACTTCTGTGATAAGATTGAACATGGTGTGCAGGAATAGTGAGGAAAATTTGTATAAATTATCAGGCTAAAACATGCAGTGTTAGTTGGTTCATTGTCAGATTTGGTAGTTTCTCTTATTACTCTCACAATATCTGTATTAATTATGATTCGCAAGGGACAAGAGAGCTTTGTATAAATTCAAGACCGTAAAAATAAGGGGCTTCAATCAGGGTTCTTGGGGCCGATCAAAAAATTTGAGTCATGGGTTTGTGTGGGTTATTGGGATCTTCCATTTAAAGTGTTCTGTTTTTGTTTACGTACTATTTAAAGCAGAAAAAAATGACTATTGTAAACACAAATAAAATGAAGATCTGAGAAGGTATCATGGGGCTGGAAAGGTTTACCCAAATACCTAAAAACAGATAGGTCTTTAGTCTTTGTTTAAAGATTATTTTGTGTAGATTATAAAGAAACTGAAACCCATAGAATAACCTATGCTCGACTAAAGAGCTAAAATTTTCTATTCCTTAAATAAGGGAAGTGGTTATTTAAAATGTGACTATACTCACTCGTTATAATGCGCAGCACATGGAACAAGGCCGTGTCAATGAATAGCAAAACATAAATGCACCGAGCAACAAAAAAAAAAAGGTCAGTGTACTGTAGCTTGTCATTGGACTACGGCTCGAAACCCACGGCCACCAAGTTGTCCCTGTTGGGTCCTTGAGCAACAAACCCAACCCTCAACTGCTCAGATGTATAATGAAATAAAAAGGTCGCTCTGGATAAGGGCGTCTGCCAAATGCCTAAAGTGATTTGGCGAGCCAATCATGACGGCTCATTAGTAAACCGCGAGGGCAGGCATTTCCTTATAAATATTAGAAATTCTGCATTTTTAAGAGACAGTCTATTCCTCCTATCATCCAGAATGTGTGCAGCCATGCTGAATAGTCGCTCACTGTCAGCCCGTATGCATGGCGCGGTAAGGTGAACCCGGGCTGCCTCGGCCAGAGCTGGGGACCGCTCTTCATTTCTCTCTTCATTATTATTTTTGTGATAATGGTTGTAACCTTTTACTCTCAGCAGAGTAAGGCTCAACGTTTTGAAGGCTTCTGCTATGGTTGGTTGACTGAGGTTCGACTAAGATTTAGCTGCTGCCTTTGCAAATAACTTTTCATTCTCAAATTATTCATGGTGCATTTTTCTTAAGTAATGAATAAGGTTTGTTGTAGTAAAGCTTTTGGCAGACGTTTGCAAACTTTGTTTTTGCTTAATGTAAATTTGACATCTTTTAAAGAGACTTCGTAATATTCCCTAGAACAGAATTCTTTAATAACATAATTGATTTTTTTCCCCACTCTTTCTAATTAAAAATATATTTTTTGTTTATGCATCAGACCGAAATATTCATCTGATTATGTAGATGCATATCTTATATATAGGGTTGTTTGGG
>JAQMYL010000035.1:25192576-25202929 GCA_030014365.1 Clarias pachynema
ATTATTTTTATGTATTTATTTTTTTGGGCTGTGGAACGAATAATTAGAGTTTCCATTATTTCTTATGGGAAAATTAGTCCAGGCACCAGGTTGCAGGACCCTCTTAGTGCCAGAATGGATAAAAATGGGAAGGTTGGGTGAGTAAGCCAAAAAAAAAAAAAGTCCAGATCAGATGATCTCATGTGGTGAGAGACAGGAGCAGCAGAAAGAATCATAACATGTAATAAAATGGTGGTCTTTAAATTTGTGTATGTAATCTCACCGACACATGTAGTCCACTAACTGGTCGAAGAATGGCTTATCACTGTGCTGTTTATAGAATTCCTCAGCCATCTCCCTGGACAAAACCATCTCCTTCTGCCGGGAGATGGTGAATCCTGCAGCTTGGATTTCCTCCAAGATCTCCCCTATGGAATAGACACGAACCCAGATTCAAGATTTCTCTGGAAGTTGGCCAGAGGTGCAACGATGTAGTAAGCTGCAGTCCTGATTGTCCTTTTACACTGAAATATGGAATTCCTGGGTGTTGATTAAATTAATTCTAGAAACTTCTGTTCTTTAGGAGTTGCTTTAAACAGGTTAGGTAAAGATCGTAATTTCAGATAATAACTTTCGTGAGGTGGTCTGCTGATTTTGTGCATGTATAATGGAACGGTGTCACGGTGGTGTAGTGGCTAGCACTGTGGCCTTGCACCCCCAGGGTCGAGGGTTCGATCGATTCCCTCAGAATCTGTGTGCGTGGAGTCTTTTCTTCCTCTGCTTGGTGTCGTTTCCTCCCAAATCCAATGACACGCAGATTAGGCAATTTGGCATTCTAGAATTGGCCGTTGTAAGTGTGTGTGCCTTGCGAGAATATACACAGTATACTGTATAGTTCAGAGTATATCAGAGTAAAGAGGGCTCAATACAATGCACGCCACACTTTTCACATATGTATTTGTAAAAAAAAATTGGAAACCAGTTAGTTCCCAAACCTATGTACCACTTCACAATTATGTGCCACTTTGTGTTGGTCCATCACATAAAATCCCAATAAAATATATATTTTTTTGTGGTTGTAATTAGGGTTGGGTCGATAGACGATGCCATCGTCCATCGCCGATGGCCGATAGACATCACGATGCTGAGCCGGCATCGCAATCCTCCACCCCGCCCCCACCGCAGCAGCAACCAGCTCGCGAAAAACACACACTTACCTGTAATCACACTATATAGCTAAATGAAATGCATGCTTTCAATTTCCGCATCTTTACTTATTTTATAATTATTATTATTAGGAAATAATAACGAGGAAGTTGTTAGCGATCACAAGACAAATTACAGTGAACTCAAAACTAATTACACGAACTAGTTCGTTTACATTAATAAATGAGGCATACAAAAACAGCAGAAAAAAATCTAAATAATTTTAATTAAATTAGATTAAATAAACTACACCAAATATGGCTTTTTCATGGTTTTACAATAAATAACTGAGCTTGGAACAAAAAACAAGATTAAATATGAAGGATTCTGGACAGAAATACTAACATGTTCACCTTTTCTGGCTTTAATAAGCTGTGAAGTGGAGTAACAACATTACGGTATTAAAAGAAACCATTTCTTTTGCTAGGTAGCGGGTCACAGCATCAGTATACTGCTTCCATCTTTCGCTTTCACGCGTGTATTTAGTAATTTTAGCGAAAACCTCAGATACTGTTGGTTGGTTCCTGCGAGGTTCAGTTGTGCGGGATCACACTGGCAATGAGCTGTATTCCGCGGAACGGTGAACACGCAAATGGTCATGTAAATTTGTCGTCTGCACATCTTTTGCATGGACAACTTTACCGCAAATCCTACACACCACTTCAGACGTATCTCGTGGCTGTCCTCTTTCATTCGGTCTAAAGCCAAAGTGTTGCCAGATAGGTGAATTTGCACCTTTTTTTACCAACCAAGTTTGTCGACGCCATTATAACGACACAGATCACTTTGCCTGTTCATGCCAGAGTCCCACAGAAAAAGTGATTGGAGGTGGTAATTTGTGTGTAACTTATCTTTATTTATTTATGGTTTGGTTATGGGTAAAACAAAGCCATGCGGGTCAGGTAGTGGAAACTATTATGAATTAATTATTTAACCAATCTCCCCTCGCCCCCACCCGCCTACGACGACGATGCCATCGTCCATTGCGATGTTTCACATTAGACATCGTACGATGCCAAATTGGTCGACATCGCCCAACCCTCAGTTGTAATGGTACAAAATGTGGAAAAGTTCGATGGGTATGAATACTTTTTAGAAAACCGTGTATAAATATTTTAATACTAAATTTATTGCTATACATTACATATTGATATATATGATCATATCATGGATAATAATATGATATTATTAATATTATATTAATATAATATACATCATACTATTTTCCTTTCCTGAAGTATGTATAATTTTTTTTATCTGACTCTGTATATAAAATAGGTGTTAATGATGCTGATGACTAATGAATACTGCTGCTCATTTTATGACCCTACTTGATCTTTTAGTATCTCTTCATTATCTTTTTAATCTCTTTTTATTTCCTTGTGAAGCAGCCTTGTTTAAGCTGCACTTTATATATGCAAGGCCCTTTGCAATTTGTTATAGTACAAGCTAATTACCTAACCAGGAAGCCATCAAATTGTTGCAACTTGAATAACTGCATGATTTAAAAGTTGCACTGTATGTGCAAGAAGAGACTGTGGACTCTGCTGATACTGACACAGAGCAGAATGTGCAGTTGCCGTAAACAACTCTGATTAGTACAGTACCTCTGAGATCCTCTGAAGTGTCAGGTTTGATAACAGCCAGTGTGTGCTCTATAGGGAAAAAGAAGCTGATCTCCTGCTCAGCCGCTTCCATGCTCTTGCTTCCGTGCAGCTGGTTCACACACTCGCTCTCCCCTGTGAACTGAGCTCGCAGGCTTGAGAACAATACACAAACACACAAAAACACATCAAATGCATCTCATTTAAAAACAGAATTCATGTAAATCCATGCTGATCAAATTTTAGGTGTATACATTTACTGATATTAAACTAACATAAACAAAACTATGTGAATATTTATTTCCCCTCCCTAAATATTAATGACTTGTGCTTAACCTGCAGTAGTCAGATATGGCAATTCATTTCAATTTTATCATACTAGAATTATTGTAAACAATATTGTGCTTCCAACTACCTAAACTAAGTAATCACTGCCTCCCTCTCTCATTGTTTATACCATTTTATCCTGTGTACTGTACAGGGTTGAGGGGGGCCTGGAGCCTAAACCAGGAGACTTAAGGCACAAGGCAGTGTACACCCTGGACGGGCTGCCAATCCATCACAGGATTATCCACACACATACACACACTCACATGCTCATTCACAATTTCAGAATGGCAATTATCCTAATCTACAGGTTTCTGGACTGTGGGAGGAAACCGGAGTACCCGGAGGACACCCTTCAAACACTCCATGCACACAGACCCCAATGTGGAAATCGAACCTGGAACCTGTACTGTAGGTGCAAAGCGACAGTGCTAACCCCTAAGCCACAACCTAATTACTATTGAATAAAATGATAGTTCAGGTTCTTATTTCCAATTTTTAAAATTTCATATTACAAAATATAACAGAAGCATTTTTAATAACCTGTATTCCCATCCATTGCCCTTATAACAACTTATATCCGCTTGCATTCCGGACATCTCTGCTCTGCCAGAAGTCAAACACTTCATTTTCAATAAACTACATGCTTTAACCTAGTATCGGTTTTGTGTAATATATCTTTAAACTAAGGAAAAGACTGTATGCTCATCCTGTATATACAGTACATAGTATATGTCTACATCTTAAGGATTAGTCCTTATATACATACTGGACAACAACCTGATGAGTACTTAAAATAAATAAAAATTGTAGACACTGACAAATTTCTGGAGTAGTACACACATGTTATAAAGCTACTCTGGAACTCATGCAAGTGAAGTATGTTTATAATTTAACATTTCAAGACAGTAAGGCATAAGTAATAAGTAAACAAGAAAAATGATTTAAGAGAAATGTAAAAAAAAAAAAAAAAAAATGCAGATCTATGGCATGCATCTGCTTGTTCTTTCTCCACATAAATATTATGTCAGTTATCAACTTATTTTTTCAGCCAGTTGTACGAATCATTGATCATTTTGAGTTTTTTCCCCTGTGGACATCAAATGTCTCACCAGCGTCTCTAATAGACTTTTACAACATTTTCTCAGTCATCAGCTTAAAAAACAAACAAACAAAAAAACAAAAACTCTGTGATGCCCGGACCTGCTTTAATTAAAGCTAGAAATTGTTGGTACTGACACTAATAGTTTTAATAGGATTAACAAAAACTAATAGGATTTGTTGAGAAAAAATAAAAGATGGAGATGCACTCACTCTGCTTCTCGGATACTTTGATAAAGTTACTCACAGCTTCACTGTGAGAAACAAGAAATTCTTCTTTCTCCATGAGTTACCCAGCTCTGGATGTTACAGTATACAGTATGTAATATTGCAAAACCTAGGTCTTACATAGCACTTCATATCTCTTTTATTATGTAAAAAGGTATGTAAATGTAATCACCTGCAACAACAAAAAGACTACTAACAAGCAAGTCACCTTCTCCCATGTACTGTATTTCCATCGATTTTTGTTGCTAGCTATCCATCTGACAGTATTGTCAGTACATACTGATATGTAATATTAATAGATGTTGAATCTCTCTCTATGTTGTATATTAATATTAATAGATGTTGAATCTCAGATAACTTTAGTCAGCTAAAAGAAGCTAATTCAATAAAATTTATTTTACATACAGTACTGTGCAAACGTTTTAAGCCACCCATCATTTATTCATATTTTGATTCAGAAGAGACAGACTTTCTTGTATTTTTAATGACCAGCCCCTGTACCTGACCAGTTTCAGAGGAATGTGTTCGCTAAAGATCAACACAGACCATACATGGTTCTTAAAATGTATATAACATGTGTAAGAATGTATGATAAAATGAAAAGAAAAAAAAGGTTTATTTCCTTGTTTATAAAATAAAGTTACTATAGCGAATACAATGTGTTGAAATAATAACACTGAAATAATTCAACATAGACAAGGCTGATCCTGTGTACACGGCCATCTTTGGCAGACACTAATGAATATTAATCAGTATGCAAATGCAACAGTCATGTGACAAAGTGTTAAAACAAACAAGATGTCAGAAACACAAATAAGTGTAGATTTGGTAAGTGAAGCCTTATTTTTTTTGCTTCAGTAAAAAGCTTGCGTCTTTTTTGTGAGTTGGCTCTGTGTCCACCATGATGGGTGTTTTGAAGAAAATTGTAATGACATCTCAGGTCATGTGCCATGGAAGGGAGGTTGAGCCAAATTAGCATGCTAAAAGTACAAGCTGCACAAAACCATTTAATTATTTTTTTTATAGAGAGTTGTGCACAGCCAAGACAATAAAGTTATGACTTGTCATTTTTATGAATATTCTTCTTATTTATTGCGTACGTGTGTAGTCGGAATCAATCTTTAAGCCACACAGTGACCTATGACCCATTCAACCATAAGAAACGACATCTAACTTAAGGCATGATCCAGTGAGAAACAGATACAGATGATCAGGCCGGTGTTTAGTATACTGGTGATGCTGAATGCTTGGAGTGATTGGAACAGATGAGTGGGGAAATGAGGTTGCTGCTGAGGTTGTTACATAAACAACCAATATTTAAATTGTATCTTTAGACACTTTGCAGCCTGCCGCAGTAAAACATTTGTTCCCATGTCATTTAATTTAATGTAATATGAAGAAATGCAGGGTGTCTCAAGATTTTTGACAGTTCTGTGAAATTGTTGAGTTAATAAGAAGTCATATTCATAGACAGGTAAAGCCATGCTAACATACTGTAACAACCTGACAAGATACCTGAGGAGAATATCTTTTTCAAAAAAAAATGTAAAATAGAAAGCATATATTAGCTTACTTGAGGAGATGTATTTTAGGAAAACTCTTTGTAAGCAGTACAAAAACTTGCCCTCACTGAAACCTATTGCTATTGAGTTCGCCTATGACATCACTATTAATCTTGCAAAGATGCTAGCAACAATATAGGGGAAAAAAGGTTGTAGGGAAAAAAAGAGAACTGGGCCTAACAGAGAAGACAAAACCTACTTCACTAAAATCAGGACTGAATTGAATTAGTTTTGCTTAAACCAGTTTCTCAAGGGAATTTCCACTTTTCCACATTCCCCCCCCGCCCCCCCCCCTTATTTATCCACAGAAACAACAGTTTCAGTCATTAGCTTTGTACCAGTCTGGTTGTTCCAGTTTTGCTTGGTTTGGATCTTTGGGTCCCAGAAGATTTCTCCAGTGCTCTACAGCCCCCTGTTTCGCCAGGACCAGAGCCAGCACAGGTCCACTACACACACACACACACACACACAACATAGCAAATCACACACTTTATATTACACATGCACAGAAAGTTTAGGTTCACTTTCTTAATTTTGATTATATTGAGGGTTTTGATTCATTTTCTATAACAGAAGAACTTGACTAGTAGTGCTGGCTGGTTTATATTAATGTGTTTGTTTTGATATTTTTTTTTATAGTAACTTGCACAGGTTGTTCTTTGTATGATGGACACTTCACATAAACTGGTTAGAAAATGTGCAATTGTTGATATGCTGATGTTTTCTGTAAAAAGACATTTCTGTTGTATATTTGGAAGGAGTTTTCAGTAAGAGATAAAGCTGTTCCTTTATATTTTCTAGCATGGTTAAGCTTTCCAGGCAGTGGACTTTAGATTTTCTTTTTCTATTCATTTGAAGCCAGAATAAAAAGAGAGGTTGGAAAGGGGGATATTGGTTTATAGTGGTTATAACATGAGTTTGAGATTGATAATGTCCTATCTATATGATAACATGTCTGTTTATAATTTTTTTTTTTGCATGTGGTTACAGTAGTCCTGTCACACTGCTAAAGGTTTCAGACACTTTAAAGTTTTCCCTATTTTATGTATCACACTTTAAAATGGATTAAAATCCTTTTCTTCCCCTGATCATTTCTACACACAATGCTCCACACTTGCAAAGTAAAAACTGATATTTGTAGTGTGTTGTCATTTATAAAAAATATAGACTGAAATAAACTGACTTAGTGCTTAAGTGATGGCCTCAATTCTGCTGGCGGATGAAGTTACGAGCTTGGCACAGCTTGCATTTGGAAGATTCTTCCATTATCCTTGGCAGAATCGTTCAAGCTCAACACAGTTAAACGTGCAGCGTCAGAGCACAGCCATTTTCAGGTCACTCCAGGGAAGCTCTATTGAATTCAAGTCTGTACTCGGGCTGCACCACTCCAGGTCTTTCACAGGGTTGTCCTGAAGCCACCCCTGCATTTTCTTGGTAGCATGCTCCAAGTGATTGTCTTGTTGACATGCAGACTGTCACTCCAGCCTGAAATCCTGAACACTGTGGGCAAGGTTTTCACTCAGGACAGCTCTTTATTTTTCTTCATTAATTCATCTATACTGACTTATCTCCCAGTCCCAGTTGCAGAAAAACTTCCCCAAAGCAAGTAAGGTGATGCGCAATGCCCGATTTCCTGATCATCAGACCAGAAGATTCTGTTTTTCAAGGTCTGAGATTTCTTTTGGGGATTTTTGGCAAACTCCCAGCAGGGTGTCATGTGCCTTTTAGTAAGAAATGGCTTCTGTCTGGCAACTCTACCATACAGTATGATACTTATTCAGTAGGTAGAGTGCTGCAGTGGTGATTGTCCTTCTGTAAGTCTCTCCCATCTCCACAAGGGAACTCAGGATCTCATTTATAGTGATCCCTGGGTTCTTGGTTACCACTCTGACCAAGGCCCTTCATCCCTGATTACTTAGTTTGCCTGGGTGGTCAAATATGGGAAAAGTGCTGGTTGTTCCAAATCTCTTCCATTTGAGAATAATGGAGGCTATCATGCACTTTCAATGTTCAGAAATGTTCTTTTATCCTTCCTCAGATCTGTGTCTTGACACTCTTGTCTCATAGGTCTACAGATAATTCTTGACTTCATGGCTTTGTTTTTACTCTGACATAAACCATTTATAGTGACATATTATACAGGGTATGTGCCTTGCTGAATTCAATTAGACATGGGTGGACTCTAATCAAGCTGTAGAAACATCTCAAGGACCCCTGATAGGAGTAGGATGCACCAGAGTTCAACTGCAAGTGTCATAACAAAAGGTTTGAATCTTTATCTAAATGGAATAGTTCCGTCTTTTTAAATAAATTAGCAAAATATAAATAAAAAATCATTTTAAGATGAGTGTAAAACATAACAAAATGTGAAAAACGCAAAAAGGTGTGAGACTTTTCCATTGGCATTAAAAACACTTTAGTAGAAGTAGAGCAACAGGTTGTGAGAGTATGTCTTTGTACCCTTTTTACACCAATATAAAGTGATTACCTGGTCATGTTGGTGAGGAGGGCTTGGAAGTTTTCCTCATCTTGTTGCTGACTGTAGAACTGTTGTACTTGTTCCTCTGTTAGCGTTATCTCCTTCTGCATGGTCACTGTAAATCCTGCCTCATGGATCCTTGCAAGGACCTCATCTGCCAACATAAATCCATAGTTTTATTAATCAAGTTGAATATGAATATGTTTATGTTATATATGCAAATTTAATATAACTATGATGCTGCTTTTGAATTACTGAGACAGAGCAGGTTGGACTGTATGAGGGTGTCATTTAAAATCAAAGTGTCATTTTAGAGCTGGGTAATAAGAGGATATTGATATACAGAAAATTCCCTGGTGTTGAAATAACACTTGGAGTGATAAATTAACACCCAGCAGTGTTTGTATGAGTCCAGTTGAATTCAAATAAACTCTGAAAGTGTTAAATTAACACTGGGGATTTTACTGTAATATATACACCACAATATGCTCTTTATAGGTACAGTTTGTACTCTTGCTTACCGTAATAAGCTAAACTAAAAAATAATCAATCGTTTAATTTTTCCCCTTTCTCCCGTGTCAAAGAAATTTATTTCTATTCTGTAGATTGTCTTTTTTTAAATGATATTCTGCCATTTCACCCACATATGTACTACTAGTATGATACATATTTCTATATATAGCTCCCTTTCTGTATCTCTGCATATTTGTGCCTGTAGGTTGTATTTCCATGCAAGCAGACATGTTTCTGGCACCTGCCTCTGTTTTCTCTGGCTGCGTCAGGCCGAATGAGTGCCAGCGTCCTCTCTACAGGCGTCGGATCCGGTTCTGGAGGTCCGAAGTTGGGGAAGAAGAAGGCCAGCTCCCTACCAGCTTCCTCACTATCATGACTGCCATGAAGAGCATTGAAGAGATTCTCAGTTCCATACTGAGCTCGGAGACTGAAGAGAGAAAGAGAAATAGAAAGATGATCAGCTAGAGGAACAATGTGAGATCGGGGGAGAAGGAAGAGATGCATGAAAAGCAGGAGAAAAGAAAGAAAAACCAAGGGGGAGTCATGGAAAAAGACAGAAATGCAGGGGTAGTGAGAAAGTTAGAGAAGGAAAATTTTGAGGTATAGTGTGGCAAAAAAACAAAAAAAAACAAACACATTGAACGGAGAGACAGAGAAAAAGAGAAATCATGAGAGAAAGAGAAAGAAGAAGAACAGATGGTGTGACTGCTGGGTCTCAGCGAGCGCAGAGAGAAGGGGAAGTTGACGATAAGCACAGGATGCGTACTGTTATAGTATCTGTTAAAGCTCATATCTGTGAAAACAATATGGGACCGTCACACTAAAAGCACACATCTGCTCTTTCTGATCTCACTTATATTTTGTCCTGAAAGATATCTGGTTCTCTTACATTATATTTATGTATGCATGAGAATGTAGTAATATGATCCTCACCTCATGATGAGTTTTAAAATGTGTATAGTCTGCTTCGCCCGATGTGGCAGGCGGCATGTAGATACCGTACATACATGCATACATACATACATACATACATATATACATAGAGTCTGCATGCAGTGAGAAGCTGCACAAATCTTTGCTCACTCTGGCCCTGCCATCCTCAGTTCTTCCTTCAGTGTATACTCACCATCCACTGCTTTAGGTACACCTGTTCAACTTCGCATTAACGAAAAATGGTTAATTAGCCAAACACACAGCAGCGACTCAGTGCTTTTTTGCATGTAGACATGGACAAGGTACATTTTTAATTGAAAAAAATCACAAGGCACACCAACAATCGAAACTGTAAAAAAATTAAACTCTGTAGCCTATATTAACAATATACAGCCATTCTTATCAAAGTGTCTTGAATAGG
>JAQMYL010000035.1:25265364-25283935 GCA_030014365.1 Clarias pachynema
CTTGCATACATGTAAACCTGTTTTAAGAGACTCATAAAGCAATATTAGCAACCTTTAAAATGGCATAATAGGGGCACCGTTTGTATATAAAGCAGAGCCAGGAAGATTTATTTATGACTTATGTGGGAATCACAACCAACCTTTCTAAAACCTTAGTAATGCATGAAAATACTCTAGTAATTAACTAACTCAACAGGCTACTTCAACTGTGGTTTAGGCACATCAACTGGTATAAACCAAATAAACAGTCATTAAAAAGTAATAACGTGAGTGTATTGTGTCAGTGGAAAGTTCAGGGAGTAAACAAAGCTCTGAATCCAGAACATTGCAAACTCTTAAATACTTGCGTAATATTTGAAATGATTGTGTTAAACAGGTGGCTTGACTTGATTTATTCATTTATTTATTTATTTATTTATTTATTGTAAATAAAATTAACTTGTGATTTCTACCATAAAATCATGAAGGCAGCATATTCCTAGACCAAACGGTCAACACTTTTAACTGTGACTAATCGATTCAGCAATTAGTTAAGTTGCAATTTATTAAAATGCAAAAAGGTAAATGTAACACTGAGACAGGTTTTGTATATACAAACAGTGTTTATTTTAGTATAATTCCATTATTGCAGATACGTAGCAAAGTATAACACGAAATGCCACCGTAGGAGTTAAGCATGCAGTAGGCTTTTTTATGTATTCATGGCATTAGGAAACATCTTTTCTGAAGTATCAGCCTTATACCTACAGTAAGCTGTATACTTACGATTTCTACACCAAATGGCTACAAACGTCAGAAATGTCAAAATGTTTTGGCTGTTTTTTGACATATTAATACAAACGAACTAAAGTTATTATAAAATAGTGCATTTGAAAGTTCATACAATAGAGTGAAATACTTTACATATTAAGACTGCTTTTGAAAATTTTTATTAAAACAAATAGGAATGTGTATAATTAATACAGTCTTTGAATTGGAATAAAATGAAAGAGGAGCTCAGCATCAATTGTATGCGTTAAGCTTCTTATAGCTTTCATAGATCGTGCAATGATACATGGCTTGGGAACGGACAAAAAGAAAAAGAAACCCATTGCAGTTTAAAGAAACAAAGGATTGCATCATTTGCAGGGATACTATGATTAAAGAACAACAACAAAAAGCCCTTATAACAGAAGGGCTTATAGTATTGTTTTCTATAGATGAATGCAATATTTTAGGTTTTATAATCTTTGTGGTCTGATGAGAAACATTTTCAACAATGTGCTTTTAGTTTAGCTTCATAAGTGGTCTTTCCTCCCTCAGGTGCCACACGCTTTTTGGTTTTTCCTTGGTCTTCCTGAACCTTTGTACTTGAGGACTTGGCACACCTTCACTGCCCTCATATGACAAGTTATCATCATAGTTCTCCTCTGGCAAGTAGGTCACGGTTCCACAGCTTCTCTGGTGTGTATTTTTGAATGAGAGCTCTTCTGGGGTGCAGGCTGTGATTGTACTACTTTCACAGCTGCTCACTTCTGCATCCTGTGTGTAGATTACCTGTGTGCGAGTTGTGTTTCTTTTTGGTTGGCTTTGGCTCTGCTTTCTATGCTGCTCATTGAGGTCGACACCTGAGTCCAGGCTGGTGTCATGACTGTCGGTTAGTAAGAGTTGACATTTCCGTAGGTCTATGATGGAGTGGCAGACCTGTGCAGCAGGCTTTCCTTCCAGAGAAACAAACCAGGCTTTTGGATGAGGGAAGGGTTTACTTCTAGACAGCTCCAGCAGTGTCTGCTCAGAGCTTCCTTGATGAGTCCCATAGGAATTATCCATCAGTGAAGCTTTGTTCAAGGTGTCTGGGACAGACACAGACTCTAACAAGCAGCTCCACCCTTTAGCTTTGGACTCACCATATGGTGCCTCCATAGTTAGAACTTGCTTCTTGACATCTGAGAGTAGTGCCATTTTTGTCAATGTTTGCTTGTTAAATGTTTGGTCCAGGTCATTGTACTGAAGTGCCTTCCTAGGTAGCGTGGCGGACCTGCTTCCCGATGCTTGATCTGATGATGTGATGTTGTGTGGAACCTGAATCAATGCTACAGTCTGGTTATACAGAACTAAGCTTTGTGGAAGATGCCTATTTTCATGCAGAGATACTGGTATCACAAGCTCACTATTGTTGATGGTTTGTGGTGTCTGTAAGGTTTTTGGAGATTCCTGGACAATTTTAACTTTGTTTTCATGATTTCTAACTTCTCCCTGACCAGTTTTCTCATTCCTCCTGCTGAATTTCCTTTTCCTCTCAGGGTGATCCCTCCTACTTGCTGATGTGCTTTGAAATGCTGCTGAACGATGCCTGTTTTTGCGAGATATTGGAGCCTTAAAAGAAATGTCCAGCTGCTCAGTACTGTTGTTTCTAGTAGTGGTCTGTTCTTTCTTCTGAACTGCTGTTTTTCGGCCATGGACTCGCTTTCTTTTTCGCTTACAAAGGGAGTCTCTAAAGGAAAGAAATATATAAATAGAAAGCTGGAATTAATACTTGGAAAACGTGTGTACTATATTTACATGTAAATACCATTGCACACTACTTAGGTACTCTTAGGCATATTTTGAGAAAAATATCTAGCGGCTTTCAAATTGACACACAAAATGTGATAAATATTTAATACATTACAGGCGTCCAAACACACTTCTGCTTAAAGATAGTCATGCAAGGAATAAAATACTGTGGTAATGATATTAAAAGAAAATCAGCAAAAGAATGTTATAATATGGCCGAACACACAGTGGAGTTACTGTTACCGACCTGGCATTGATTATTCTTTCAGTAACAGCACATAGCAAATTGATTTTATTCCTCCTATACCACAGAAACTGTATTAAAGCACTACAGGGCAGCACGGTGGCGTAGTGGTTAGCACTGTGGGCTCACACCTTCAGGATTGAGGGATCAATTTCCTCTTTAGGTCTGTGTGTGTAGAGTTTGTTTGTTCTCCTGTGCCTGGTTGGTTTTCTTCAGGTACTCCGTTTTCCTTCCATAGTCCAAAGCCATACAGATTAGGCTAATTGGCGTTTCAAAATTGCTAATTTTTGTGCTCTGTGATGGATTGGCACCCTGTCCAGGTTGTGCCCCGCCTTGTGCCCCAAGTTTCCTGGAATCCACTCCAGGCCCGAGCGATTCTTTATTAGCATTGTTAGAAATAAAATGAATGAATTCTTTGCCGCACAGGTTCATCACTTTGCATGTTAATGACATTCCAATTCTTTTCGTTTGCAAACTCTTCCTTTTAGTTCACTGGGTTAATACTTAAAAAAATTTTTTTTTTTTTACCATAGCTGTCAGAAGTGAATCATATTGAAGCAGGGAGCAGACATGGAGAGATCCTGACAGAGAATGCCAAACGCGAATTATTATTTCCCTATGAGTGTGTGTACATTGAATGGGATCAAATTTTTTTTAAATGTCCTGTTGCATAGGCATGGCAGGGGGTCTCGTTGGCATGACATGTTGTCTCTGTACTACACTGTATTTGGATCCACTATATTCTATTTATGTGCATCCACTATATTACTAAATTAACATGAGTACATTGTTGTAAACATTGCACCTGGCAATACTATTAGAGCTGATGTTACAGAATACTAAACACCTTCTGACCAAACAGATGTGAGAATTCAACAGCACTGTGGCATTAAGCCATTTGATATGAAATCGATCACCATTTAATAACAGACTGTTTTGGTTGGTCAAATTTTGGTCCTTAAAACAAATTTACAGATAGTCCCTGTCTAACGAGTTCCATTCCAGTTGGGGAGTACCTGTATCTGATTTTACAGTGGCAAATACATTATGGCAATAAAATTTGAAAAAAAATGTGAAAAAAAATTATGGCAATACACATGGAAAATTAAAAAAAAGACCTTACCTACAATAGCAAGACACGACAGCAAGCAATCCAACAGCAATAACTAACCCTCCTCCTACTACTGGAACAAGAAGGTATGCATTGTATGATATGAAGTCCAGAGCATTTTCATGTCCCAGGTAACCTAGATTAAAAAAAATGTTTGTTTGAAAAAAAAAATCTAATAATAAGCAACTCAAGCCTTACACTACGACTCTAAGTGTTCTACAGTAAATGCGGCAGAAAAATCACTTCTACCAGCAGATGAGGGGAAAGGAGCAGCAATCCAGTAGTCCAGATGGGGAGCGGTGTAAACCCAAACCAAGTGTCTGTTCTCCATTTTAACTGTTCCTAGACCACGATTCACCCATGCACCTGCATAGACAAAACCACCTATTTTAGTAGCAATTCACAAGGTTTATTGGGGTGCACAATGCCTACATAAACTTATAAAGGCCAATTATAACTGAAGTCAAACAACTGGAATAAGCCTTTAAAATGTTCTTTAGGTTTATGCTAATTTTCGTGAAAGGCTTATGTGAGT
The DNA here is from genome assembly GCA_030014365.1 of Clarias pachynema. Taxonomy (NCBI): domain Eukaryota; kingdom Metazoa; phylum Chordata; class Actinopteri; order Siluriformes; family Clariidae; genus Clarias; species Clarias pachynema. The sequence continues at coordinate 25,269,790 of JAQMYL010000035.1, forward strand.
GTAGTGCAAACACATTAAGTAAAATGTTACTGTCATTTCATTCACAGCTTTAAACACAAATCGTAATAAAATTTTATTTATAAAAAAGAAATTGTACATTAGAATAAGAATCTTTTCTGCCTTTACTATATAATAAATGCAAAAATCATAGTACATAAATTTACACACAATATTGTACACATTCGAATTTTGTATTGTATCAGTCTTTATTTCTTTGATTTCCATCCTTCCCTGCTCTTCCGTCATCCATCATTCCTCTTTCACATATCCTTACTCTTTCTTACTTCCCTTCACAGGCATAAAGACTAGCACAAGTCTCCAGAGTAGTAAAGAAAACAGAGGCAGAATATAAATTACTATCAGCGATCCAGGGAAGATGAAACCTACCAGTTTTTCTGTCAAACGACCAGGCCGGGACATTATAGGAGAGCTGTGATTGGCTGGTTTCAGCAAGAGGCAGTGTGATCTGTACAGGGCCTGATATCTGCACATCTATTCCATTATACATGAGCTGGACACTAACTGCTGCAATCGGTTTTAACTCAACACTTTTATATCCTGTCAATATAAAACATAGACATATAAAGTACACAGGCTATAAAAACTGTTGTTATACTAAAACTTGAACATTGATGTATAGGCCAATTTATATCACACCTGACTTGCTCATGATGAGGCCTGTGGTGTTGGGGAAGAAATGTTTCTCCGCAGGAAGACGAGGTACAGTCAGGTAGGCTGTTAATGAAGAGATGTTGCTGTCTGGTAGAGGGAGCAGCCTCTTTGGAAACTGCACATTTGCAGGAGGCACAGTATCTGGTTATAAACACGTAATTTAGATAGATTAACATGTGTAGCTGGTAAGCAACATGATACTGTATGCACTATGTCATGGTACAGAAACTATAGCTACACACCAGACAGTTTGCCCGTTATGACGACCAGATCTTCAAACAGCCATATGTTTCCTTGGTTTTGGTAGAAAAGCGGCAGTGTCACTGATGAAAAAACTAAAAAAAAAAAAAGAGACACGAAATCTTATCCATCATTAAATTAATGATCCTGCATGAAGACGCTTCAAGCACATTATATCCTAAGAATGAAGAAGTGTGTCGAAATATCCCATTACTTTTGCTGGCCCTGCTTCAAACACCATCTACCCTTAGAATTAAGGAGAACTGCGTGGAAATATCATATTATGTTTGCTGGATATGCTCATTACTGGGGTGAGAGTAAGCTGAAGATGCAAATGAGCAATAGGGCACAGCTCTTGCTGTTATTACAAATCCACAGTCATTCTTTAAACACTTTAAACCTCATGTTCTGCTTGATAATTAAAACCTGTCACAGGGATCCAGGTTATTTTTTTTTTTTTTATTCACTATTGCAACAATACATATTATTTGCTAAAATTAATAATAATTTTGCGTTTAATTATTAGTGGGTTACTGTAATTATTTAACCGTTATACTGTAAATATAAATGTACACACCAAACCCTATTGATATGAGTCAAACATATTTAAAAAGCAGGTAAACAATGATTACTAACTCACTCACTCACTCACTCACTCATTGTTTATACCGCTTTATCCTGTATTCAGGGTCGTGGGGGCCTGGAGCATATCCCAGGCGACTAGGGGCATGAGGTGGAGTACACCCTGGACAGGGTGCCAATCCATCGCAGGGCACACACACATACACACACTCACACGCTCAATCACACAATATGGGAAATTTGGCAACGCCAAACCTAGTCTGCATGTCTTTGGACTGTGGGAGGAAACCGGAGTACCCGGAGGAAACCCACCAAGCACGGGGAGTAAACCATGATTAATGTCAAAAAATGTGTTTTTTATGATTAATCACACAAATATTGTCATACTACCTTGACAATGTGGTTATGTGTAATTTTGACTTACGTGGTATTTTGGTTGTTTTCCACAGCAGAGGAGTTTGGATGTAACCATCTTTTCTGGCAACCAGTACAAGAGGCTGGCTGTGTGTGTATGGCACCCGGAGCACAGTGATGCCATCCTTGCCGGTCGTAGTGGAGTTGATAAGTGTGTAGTTTGCAAACACTTCTACGTATGCGAGGCTCAGGGGCTGCTGACTCACTGCATTCTTCACCTGAACCCTGAGGGTGAACGTCCAATCTGGAGCAACAGAATCATGGTTAGAGATTTTAGTTTTTTTCCTTGCTTTGTCTACTAATACACACTTATTAATAGTAGATATGATTTGTTTTCAAATCTATTCAAAACGATTGAGTCACAATTTACATGGATGTAATATGTTGCATGTTGTGAATAAACAAAAGTGTGGAGCCTCAAAAAGCTGATGTATACAGTCCTTAATCCTCTAGTCCATATTGTGACCTAAGCCTTATTTTAAATTTAATCTTGCTCTTTCCCTGTTAGACGTGCTGTGTATGTGCATGTTGAATCTTCGTAGAAATGAACCAACTAGCTTTCTAAATGGATTCAGAAGACACAATAGCCTAAATGCAAATAGGCCATGCTATTAGGCTGAAAGCTGTTTTGATACATGATCAACATTACCGCTCCAACAATGCCTCTACCAGCAATTTCAGAAAACATCCAAAAATAAATCCATCATGCATTTTTAATGAATACTCTACTTGGACAGTTGATTGAGGGGAAAAAATTACTTTACTGGCCACATAATGAAATCAGATACGATGACTCTATGTTGTTTTGTCCTTCTCACCCTTAGTAATGCCTCGATCGGTCATCGTCCTTCCTTTTTTATCCTCTTACTTTATTTATTGACATGATGAATGTGATACTGTGTTGCTAAATACTTACATTGAACAGGATGTTTTTTTGTATTACTTTTGCCCTTTGATTTGCAGATGTGAAATTGTCATTCTTTTATAAATTTAAAGCTGTGGTGCAGTAGTGGATAGTAACAAAATACTGTAAGTGTAATCAGTTACGGTAATTAAGTACTTTTTACATGTATTTATATTTTAGTAAAGTATTTCCATTTGGGGGGACTTTTTTACTTATTGTTCAAATTAAGGCAGGTAAATTGTGTTCATTGTGTATGAGTTTTGAATAATTGTGTACATGGCTAGTTAGTTAGCCAAGTAATTTGTAACTCTTGAGCCACCGTGTTATTTCACCACAACCCAATATGACAAAAGCAGTGAGGGCTGAAACTAGTAAGCGCTTGATTTTTTTTACTTTAGCTAGATAACGGTTTCCCCTTTGTTTTTTATAATTCAATGACAATTAACCGCAGTGTCGAAAAGAGTAATTCACTGCTATTTGTTACTCTATGGGAAGTCATACAGCTACTAAATGTTCTACACTGAGTGCCATGGCGTTTAAATAAAGCTGGCATAATAGTTCAGTGTTTCTTTTATAGTATTTTTCTACTCTGTGATATATACAAGTTAGATACAAGTTACTAACCTGCTTATCATTCTATGATTTATCTCTCAGATTTTACCATGTGCTATGTCTTTTATATTAGAGATCACAATGTTTTGAAATGATGTTATTGAATGAGGGAGTTTGTGTTATGCACGATGCTAATACAGTGAATTTTTGTGAATCTAAAATACATAAGTAAGTTGTAGTATATGTTAACATTTGAAAGACAAAGTGAGAAGTTCATGACTCTGATGCACTTATTCCTCACCACTTTTTGATTGATATTCATATATTAATATTCCATATAATCTGGACACCCGGTTTAGTGTTATTGTATGGCAGGATTGGTTAATAATGCATTCTTGCATTTACCCAAAATACACACAAAACACTCATCAATATTTTTGTATAGATAATGCTTAATTATGTTATTGAGTATATTTCCTTATTCTCCCTGTGGCTATGCAAATCATGTAGTTGAAGAAAATTAGAGATACCTAAAGAAAAAAAATACTATCCCACTAAAAGTAGAAGATCTATATTTAAATTTCCGATTGAGTTATTTATTATGGCTTATTATTGCTTAATCTGCTTTTTGAGCGAGAAGGTTCTAATGTCAGTCTGGGCACACAGGTCCGATAAGATCATTAAATTAGTCTGACACTGAAGTCAGTTAACATCATCATGAGCAAGTGAGTCAATGAACTTTGTTTCTGCACTTTGGCTTCCAGGCTTTCTCTATGAAACACTTCCCCAAAGATATTAAATTATCAGAAATATCAGTCTCCCTTTCTTTGATAAATACTGAACGTACCATTGTTTTGTGTGTGGGTGGCATGGTGGCTTAGTGGTTAACAATGTGGCCTTACACCTCCTGGGTTGAGGGTTAGTGTCCCGCCTTAAGATATGTACTGTATGTGTGTGTGAGAAGTTTGCATGTTTTCCCTGTGTTTAGTCTTTTTCCTCTGGGTATTCTGGTTTCCTCCCACAATCTAAAGACCAGCAGAATACAGTAGGCTAACTGGAATTTCCAAATTGCCCCTAGTGTGTAAGTAAGTGTGCTTGTGTGCCCTGCAATGGACTTGAACTCCATCCAGGGTGTACCATGTACAGGATAAGCAGTATAGAGAATGAATAAATAAGGGCGAGTGAGTGTTTCATGTGTTTGTATCAGATGTATGGAAGTCTGGATCATTTGATCGTTTCAAATAGTTTTTTTTTTTTTATCACAGCTAGTGGAAGCTGAATTTGTGGAAATACTCATCTCAGTTGGTTAAAGTACTGTAGAACTACACTCCAACTGCTAACTGTTTTATCATATGCTATATAGAAAACTAGTTATAGATTTTATTTATCCAACACTGAATGTTTACCATTTGACAATATGACTGTCCAACTGATAAGCTTTGAACACTACAGAAAGTGTTTTTCCACAGATCACAGTCATCTCACTGATGTGAGAAATTAATGCAAGTAAAGAAAGATTAAAGACTATTTCTTTCCAGTTGTCAAAAAAAATTTCAATATTAGCATTAGTATTGATTTATGTGGATTTTTCACGCTACATGACTTTCATAATGAACCCAAAGTGTAAGTTCTTCATCTTAGTTGCTCTAGTCTCCCATAGGAGAGATAGCAAAAACAAATGTTTAATTCATGGCATTAGTAGGGATATCAATATCTGTGTAGTGAGTAAGAGCTTTTACGGTGGAGGTGATATCAAAGGCAATTTAGCTGCACGTACTTTAGAGAATGCAAACTCATCATATCCTTTCACAGCCAGCATAAAAAGTAACTAATGACCTCATTGAATGTCGATAAAAAGAACACTAGAAAACTAATTTAATTAATCCAGTGAGACTATTAAAAGATTTGCAAAATCAATCTTCATATAGATGTAGTGACAGGTTTTTAGACTTGGTAGAACTAATTATGACAGAATAAAAAAAACTGTGCCAACTATGAAATATATACACACATTTATGTCATTTATCTATTTGAATAAAGTGATACTACTACTACTACTACTACTACTAATAACAACAATAATAATTGATTGTTTTAGTTTAAAGTCTATTTGATTTCACACTGTTAATTATTGATACCACTTGAGGGTGTGTCCTTGTAATGGTTTTTTCTTCTGGACTGCATACACCAAATGGCCATAACATTAACATTGATTGTCAATTATATAACGTTAAACTGGTGACAGGTTCATAGGCACCCAAGGCTCATTTATGTGTGCGTGAAGAAAAGGCTAGCCTACCTCCTACAATCCGACAGAAAAGCCAATGAACAACCAGTACACCACAGCTCGCAATGCATGAAGCCCAGTAGGCAAAGACACCAAGGCCACCAACTCGGTCTCCAAACTATCCAAATCCCAATGTATACACACACTCATGGAATGCACATGTCTGATCCACGGAGGCCCCACACTGCAACCCACAGCATCCGAAGGACCTGCTGCCAACCTCCTGGTTCCAGTCTCCACAGTAAGCCCCACATGGGCTAGAGCCACACAGATGGCACAAGGAAGAACCTACACAATGTTTGGCCTAATGTTTTATATTGTAGTGTTGTGGCTGATTGACAAGGTGCTAAAACCCAAGCAGATACAATACACCAAAGAGTGCTTATAGCCCTAAATAACCCTCAGATATTTGACAATTTCTTGGCATGATCAGCAAGCATGCTGTGTTCATCTTCAATGTGCCATTACTAATACTAAAGAGCATAGGCAGGGTTTATTGAGTCAGTACACAGTCAGTACATACAGTACATATACTTACCATAACAGAAGACAATAATGCCAAACTTGCCATAAAGCAGTTTTTGATCACATAGACTTATGGCTAGGTATTTGTCTTTATCACTTGCATACTGGCATCTATAGAGCAATAGTCTGATAAAAGGGAAACATCAGTTGGTTAATATTATACTGTTAGGATTTTATTTTCCAAGTAACATATTTAGCGTATATATACTCATACTCATCTTCTATACCGCTTTATCCTGTATTCAGGGTCGCGGGTCCCAGGAGGATTAGGGCACGAGGCAGGGTACACCCTGGACAGGGTGCCAATCCATCGCAGGGCACACACATACACATTTTGGGAACACCAATTAGCCTAACCTACACATCTGGGGGGAGAACATGCAAACTCCTTGCACACAGAGACTGGCCAAGAATCGAACCCGGACCCTGGAGGTGCAAGGCGACAGTGCTAACCACTACACCACCGTGCCGCCTATTTAGCGTATATTCACAAGCTAATTTCATGATAAACTGACAGCTATGAAATATACATACTTACTCAACTCATGCTTAGTTCAACTCATGCATGAACACACACAACTATAAAATGCTCAGCAATGGCTTTACCTACTGCTCAGCAATGCCACTATTGCCTCCCCATGAACTCTGCCAATGCTGAAGAGGTAATAAAAGCGACAGATGGCATAATAAATGTGCCCTGGAGTGAAATCATGACAGATAAACAATAGTCTAACAAATTTTATGACGCTCCAGTAAAAAACGGTTCGTCATGCATGGTGTAAAGCCTTTGTGTAAAGATTACTGGTTGATTTGTTGGGTGAGATTTCTTTGCTGCACATGTGCTTTGTCTATCTATGGGTTATTGCATCTCTTTTTTGGTCTGTCTTTTTTTTCTTTATTGCATTAAATGTGTCAGCCTAACGCTACCAAATGTCATCCTCGTTACCTTCCTACAATGTGTTTCAGTTATTTCGAAGCCATCCTGATCTTGGTGGTGCTTGAGATAGGCTTTTATGTTTTATTGCATTTAAATGGCCGAGTCCTAAGTGCTAGGTGAAAGTATTCTCTTATTAGTTTATCCCAGAACTGTCTCCAGTTTTTAAAAAAAAATTTTTAAATAAGAGCTCTTAATGCTCTTTTGCTTTGTTTCTTTCATGATATATAGGTTAGCTTTTGTTGACGTCTCTTTATCTGATCCTTATGTATAGAGAGATTGGGATTAAAAATATGAAAGTTACCTCATATGGTAACAAAACAGGACTGAACACACCTGACTGACTGGGGAAACTGTAGCCAGGGTTTACCTCAGAGGAATTTTGGTCAAGTACATCCCTGCCAAGATCTTTTACAACTGAAAGAAACTACTTCCAGGAACTACAGATAGATTAATTTCCTGATTATCGAAATTATGCGGCCTTCTCTAGGTATCATTAAATTATGGATAGGGTTAGATGGAGTTGGATTAGTTTTATTGAACTATGCAGATCTTACTATACATCACCTATTTGAACAAAAAAGATGACGAAGATATGAAACATTATCATGCACTTATTGGTGTAATATGTTTTTTGTAAGTATAAACTGTATAGAACCACTCTGCTTTAGTGTGTAGTGCTTTAGCTTATAAGGAGCTGAGCTGCTCTTTCCTGCTTTATCACTCCATCATCCTGTAGATCAGCAAATCAATATTCTTAAATTGCTCTCATATCACTGGAGCTCACCTAAGGAAATGGCTAAATCAAGTATAATCCTCTCTGGGATCCGCTTCAGTGGAAAAAGGATATGGAGAGTAATTTAACTGAAAAACCAAGGCAGCAAAAACGCTATTTTGCTATTATTTGACCCGAAAGAAACAGGGTGGTTTGATCTATCAAAACCCATATTTCCTAAAATGTTGAATTGCTGCAAATATACTGTACATCTAATATATGGTTTATTAGCATTATATAAAAATTGCATTTTATATTAATATTTAATTCTAATAATTATATAAAAAATATTGTATATCATAATAAGTATTTATACAGACTATATATTTATATCTAATTATTTTAATAATAAAGAAATACAAAATTATTCATGTTCCAGTACAGATCTTCTTTCAAATATCTCAAATGATTTTTCTGCTGATGTACCCAGGAACACATAACATGAATAAATCATTACCCTTATCATCACCTTTACAACATGGTCTTGAACACACACTCTCTCTTTCTCTCACACACACAGAGGGTGGAGATTTAGATGTCAGAGAAGATGAAAGGAGACTAATAAGCACAACCTTATGGTATTTTTCAATCCCAAATGCTATGAAGTCACTTGCACTGCCAGAACATGAAAGTGTCGTCTGTATTACGTCAGTCCTTTATGTTTAAGATAAACCATATTGTTAATTAAAAACACCTTGAAAAAATCTAAACAGGATCTCTTATATTGTGTCAAAATCCAACTCTTAAATAGTAACTTAATATATAACAGTTTATTAACTCTAAAAACAAAATGTGTGAAAACACTTGTAACTGTATTATAGAGAACTACACTTACTGAGTAACTCGGATCACCACTATGCACAGCTACAGTGAGCAGAAAAGCATCTCAGGATACACAAGATGTTGAATGGACAACAACAGCAGAAGGCTAGATCGGGTTTCATGTCTGTAAGCCAAGGGCAAAAAGCTGAGGCTGCAGTGTGCACAGACTCACCCAACTGGACTGGTGAAGACTGAAAAATAGGTTTGATGAACCCCAATTTCTGAGGTACACAGGTATTCTGAGGTATTTGATAATTATGCCAGACCATGTGAATCCCTTCATGGTCAAAATTTCTAATTTCAGAAATTTTCTAATGTCTATTTGAGCATAATAAAGCAAAATCTCACCTTGGAAAAGTCATCTCAAATTGGTTTCATGATCATGATAGTGTGGGTTCAGTGTTATTTAGTGGCTTTCATAGTCACCAGAACTGAATCCAATAGAACAACTTTGGGATGAGCTATAACAGGAGATTCACAGCATGATGCAATCATGGAAACATGCACCAGAATCTTTTAAGAATGTTTTGATTTTAGTCCCTGGCCAGGGTTGTATTCTAGCATCAGACAACAGTCAAAATGGAGCAATAAGACTTTGAGGGCTTGGGGTTAAAAGTCGTTGTTGTAAAGGATAGTGAAGGTATTTTGTGAGCTGTACTATACAGCATTGTTAGAAACAGCAGATGGAGAGGAGAGCAGGAGGGGGTGGTTTGGCAGATTCAGGCTATGCACTGAGCTGTTTCCAGGGACAAAATCCAACACGATTACATAACTGTTAGTCATGCAGTATGCAGTAACAGAATGGTGAACAGAATAAAAACCCCATCAATAGCTTGGCAAAAAAACTATTAGTGTTGGACAAAACATTATAATCAGAAGATCTCATCCATCCATCCATCCATCCATCTAGGAACCTGACCATTGTATTTATTCCCATGTGACCATTGTATTTATTCCCATGACCATGATAGGACCTCGCTTATGTAATAAGTATGTCGGAAAACACATTTTGTGTATATAGTCATGTGTAAAAATTAGTGCCCCGCTCTTTAAAAAAAAAAGAAAAGAATTGCTTGTTTAAAACCATAAAAAAAATTCTGTTCATTGACATGTACAACCTCGGATGAAAAACAACTTAAAAAATTAAACCAAAGGGAAAAAAACAATTAGGCAATACTAAGTACCCAGTACCCAGTTACTGCTTCTACTAGATTTAAAGGGGTAAGTTGTTGCCAGGTGCTGCTAATCATAAGCCCTTGATTAATTGATCTTTAGCAAGTGAGCAGACCTCTATGAAAGAAGTTTTGCCTGCTGATCTGGAGCATTCAGGTGTGTGTTAACACAATGCCAAAAGGGAAAACCATAAGCAATGTTCATAGAGAACCATTTGTTGCTGCACATCAATCTGGGAAGGGTTATACTGTAAAACCATTTCCAAACAATTTGGAGTTCAACATTTTACAGTGAGAAATATTACTCACAAGCATTCAAGATGGTTTCCAATTTTTCAAGGAGTGGACGTCCCAGCATGTTGACCCCAAGGTCAGAAATACCAAAAAAACAAGAGCTACATCTTAGACACTACAGGCCTCACTGAGCATGATAAAGGTCAAAGTTCAGAATTGAACTTTGGAGTGGGAGTCGGTCTCACTGGTTTCAATTGATCAGTTTGGAAGCACAATAGAAAATGGATGTCCTGTAAATCTGTCCTGATGGTGAATAATCCTAATTTCGGAAAATCCTCATCAATACAGAGTTCACAGTCCAGTGCAGTGGAAAACAGCTCTGAGACAAAATGGTGTCTGGGATTCCCCTTGCGATTTAAAGGCAGAGAGACAACACTGTTACATTTCACTGTAAGGTTCATTTCTCGATTACTCAGATTTTGGTCGCATGATGGAAGTGTGGGGAGAGGGGACAGATTTAGTCAAGTGGATTGCTATGCTTTACATTGTATATTCATGTTAAAGGCATACAAGACTCACTTTGTTGGACTTAAGAACAAATCGGACTTACGAACATGCTCCCGGAACAGAAATCGTTTATAAGTCGTGGACTACCTGTAATTGAGACCAAAGTGGAGATGTTCGGCATTAATGCCCATGGAAAGGTTTTGCAAAACCAAACAGCATTTCAGCACGAACACCTCATGCCCACTGCCAAGCACGGCAGTGGAGGGGTGATGATTTAGAATTATGTTGTAGCCACAGAACCTGGGTTCTTTGTAGTCATTGAGTCTCATTGAACTCTTCTGAGTATTTTAGGTAAAAATGTGAGGCCATCTGTCTGACAACTAAAACCTAGTCAAAATATGGTCATGCAACAAGACAAAGACTGATTCGAGCTAATTAAAAGGCAACAGTAACTCAAAAAACATCTTGTTACAACTGAGGTATGCCGCAGAAAGCATCTCTGAAAATACAACACAAAGAACCTTGGGCAGATGAGCTACAGCAGCAGAACAACACACCTGGTGCCCCTTTTGTCAGTTTGGAACAGGAAACTGTGATTACAATTCGCTCACCAAAATTGGACAATAAAAAATTATGCAAACGTTGCTTGGTCTGATGAGTCTTGATGTCTGCTGCGACATTTGGATGTTAGCATTATATCTTAGCAATATCACACAAGTGGGACTGTTATGCTGATACTATTTTTCATTTCATTTTCATTATTTTGAAAATGAGAAAATGTTATTGATGCTGTTTTCACTAAACGCTTTGGAGTCTTTTTTTTTTTTTGCTTTAATCAATGAATAAATTAATTACATTAATTAAATCAGTGAATGTTGGCGCCATTGAGTTACTGTTTTTATTGTTGATTAGGTAAGCTGCTCTTAAACTGTAACATCAAGATGTTGTGATGGTGGGAAAAGTACTACAGTAGCACATGCCAACACACTTTAAATTTTCCTCATTTACCTCAATATATTTAAACATGTTGTGAACATGTGGTGGTGAATAAATAATGGCAAAATATTACACATGTATATTAAGCAATCAGGAATGTAATCTTTAATTTTATGTGGTATGCTGTGATTTATTGTCCCCTAAATTGGTACCCTGCCAGGAGTGATACCTATTGTCCAGTTTCTTACATTAAGTTAAATAAGACAGTTGGCTGAGTCTCAAATGGATGCCTATTAGATATCCAGTGTTGCTAATATTCACTACAACAGCACAACCTTGAGTGCTCATGACCAGCAGTGTAATTAATGACTGATGGAACAACTGTGATGCAGAGTCATACATATACAATAGATAAACATCCTAGGGCTGTTGTGCTCTATATTAGCATTTACAGTCCTCATTCTGAACTAACTGTTGTGTAATTTTACATAAAAGCATAACTCCATCATGCTTTGTATCAACAGTTTAGGCTTCTGCTGCTGCTGTAATGTGTGGAGGATATTTTCTTGGCACACTTTGGGCCCCTAAGTACCAATTGAGCATCATTTAAATGCCACACCCTACCTGCATATTACTGCTGACCATGTCCATCCTTCTATGACCACAGGATAAAGAGCTATGTCACAAACCTAAAGTATTCTCAAACTGGTTTCTTAAACATGACAATGAGTTCACTGTACTCAAATTACTTCCGCAGTCACCAGATCTCAATCCAATAGAGCTCCTTTGGGAAGTAGTGGGATGGGAGATTCACATCATGGATGTGCAGAATCTGCAGAAACTACATGCAATCAAGTCATTTAAGACCAAAATATATAAGGAATGTTTGCAGCACCTTGTTGAATCTGAACAAAGAATTAAGGCAGCTCTGCAAGCTATGTAAAAGCTATGTAAAATCTCATCCAAGTTATCCCACCCAACATGTGTATTGTATTTGTATTTGTATTTTTTCTTTTGAAGAAAGAAGTGATTGTAATACTGGCATATGGTTCATAATGACCGGAAACACTGGCCCATTATTAATTATAATACAATATTATAAGACAATAATATAAGTATGCTGCAGACTGGTCCAGTGATGTATTTTAATTCCATATGAACTGACAAAACACAATCTGCGACACAATTTGCTGTTCTAAATGTGTTACTAGTTAATTTGCATTTTTACCACAACATAAATATTAGATCAGTATCTTTATGTATGGGACAATACACAAAACTTTAATATTGTATTATTATTTTGAAAATGAGAAAATGTTATTGATGCTTTCCCAAAGGCAATTTGTTTTCTCTAAAAGCTTTAGAGTCTTTTTTTTTTGCTTTAATCAATGAATAAATTAATTAAATTAATTGAATGTTGGCGCCATTGAGTTACTGTTTTTACTGTTGATTAGGTAAGCTGCTCTTAACTGTAACATCAAGATGTGATGGTGGGAAAAGTACTAGCACATGCCAACACACTTTAAATTTTCCTCATTTACCACAATATATCTAAACATGTTTAAGTGGTGAATAAATAATGGCAAAATATTAGACATGTATATTGAGCAATCAGGAATGTAATCTTTAATTTTATGTGGTCTGCTGTGATTTATTGTCCCCTAAATTCTTACCCTGCCAGGAGTAATACCTATTGTCCAGTTTCTTACAAGACAGTTGGCTGAGTCCCAAATGGATGCCTATTAGATATCCTAGCCTATAGCTTTCAGGATACACACATTAAAAAAAAAAATAAAAAATCTTTCTCCTACAGCATATAGAGTAGTGCACGACATGATGTAGAAAGCCATCTAGAAAACAGAGAAACAATCTGATACTGGTAGCCAAGGAGAGCACTTCCTGATTGTCTATATTTATCCTGTAATTAAAATTGAGAGACATGCAAACCTACCCTTTTGGCCAGAGCCTCCATCCTGATGGTCCTGATGGTTGTGATGGTATGCCAGTTTGTCCTGAGTGCCATCAGTAAGACCGAGGCTGGCACCGGGCGAGCCTTTAAAGCCAGCCGTGACTGTGCCATCCTTACTGAATATAAACAATGTCAGCAAAAACAAGAGTGCGATTTGCTTGTCCATGGCAGGAAAGAGAAAAGGGAGACATAGTTGTGAGAGTGCTGCTATAACAGCAGACAGCAGTCCCTTCTTGATGCCTCCATTTAGATGTATTGGAGTGTGTGTGAAAGCTGAGTAAACACGGTTTGGTTTGTTAATGTATGCTGGTGAGATCTATTTGCTAAGGGAGGGAGGGATAGTGGGAATGATGGCATTTTGGGATTCCATCTACTGGTTCAACCTTGCAACTACTACTGCTTGGTAATATTTTACAGTTGAGATTATCATTACAGTATTGAAATTTAAACTATACTTATTTTTTCTTATAGTATTTTGCATGGTACCAAGCAGTGGCTTTTGAAAATAATGTTAATAAGAGCAATAATGCTAACCCTAGAAATAAGGTTGCCACTGTTGGGCCCTTGAGCAAGGCCCTTAACCCTAACTGCTCCAGGGGCGCTGTATCATGGCTGACCCTG
>JAQMYL010000035.1:25287627-25306135 GCA_030014365.1 Clarias pachynema
TATATATATATACTGTATATATACACACATAATATTACATGTTAATACAGTATATCACAATAAGTCTTATATGAGGCAGAGTACAACACAGTACAGATGGAAAAATATATAATAGTCTTACCTAACAAGCCCTTCTATTATAACTGGCTAGGATAAAGGCAGGAAAGTCTGCTTGAGATAAGACTCAATAGTGTTTTTAACATACAGTAGTGTAATTACTTGCTGGCTAAATCCGGTTGACATAAAATGTTACTGTAATTTGCCCCAATTTAATTATATAAATAGAAATGGGTGAAATATTGTCTAACGCAGACCAAGGATACTGTAAACTTGACTTTTTATAAAAAAAATATATATATTACTACCCCGGATCCTCTTTTAAGCACTACCTCCAGCATATAAATGACATTATTAAAGAAAGGATTTAAGAATTAGTCTGTGTAAGTCACATTAACCTTACTGGATCCACCACTCAGCACTTGGCCTTGAATTATCCCTATTCAGCAGTTTGCTAATATCAGAATAGACATGATATGAGCTCGTCATAAAGTGCACTCTTCAGCTGGCTCTTTCACGGCCCCACAGGAGCATTAGCGTTTCCCAGCATCTTCATTCCTGATTATTTTCTTTACTGTGAATGGTCAGTCTGAGTCCATACATTGCCTGGGGATAAATGATGGAGCATATCTCAATTGGATACCCACTTCCAGCAAATGAGATGCTGTAATAGCTCATTTTTCTCTGCAAATTGCCATCTCTGCTGGGACTATTTTTTTAATTATTATTATTGTCGGGTTGGAGACTTGTGGCAAGTCTTCTGTGACCCAGATAGGGTTATTTTTAAATGTATCAAATTTAGAGATTGGAGCAATAACAGAAGGAGGTCACCTGTGAAATTTGTAGGGTAAACACATATTGGAGTGAGTGTACAAATAGTTTGTTGAGGTGTAACTCGGGCAAGGTTTAAAAAAAAAAAAAAAAAAAATTTAATGGCATTGAATGTTAATACAAATGAAATACATTATATTATGGGGAGCCACAGTTATCTGCTTCATCTTTATTAATTAACCGCTGTTGTTTATGGATAAATATTTCCAACAATTAACATTATTGTTAACAAATGCGGACCCTGGCTTATTGCTAAGGATGGCCCATGTGGTCTGCTTGGGATGCATGTGGTGACTTGGGATGATTCCACTTGACCATGAAGATGGACTCGTACACGGCTGATGCAGATAGCTGTTCTCTGATGATTCGTGACTGCAGTCGCTCAAAAGTTCAGGACTAAAATTCTCACAAAAACAGTTTTGTACCTGAGACTCCAGTAATGAAAATGGACTTCATATTAACATTTTAACACTTTTTCTGTCTATGTCCAGTCACATACTGTAGCACTCAGTATGACCACAAATCAAACCCTGCTATCTAATATCACCCGATGATGGATGGGTTTCCTGTTGAGTCTGGTTCCTCTCAAGGTTTCTTCCTATTTCCATCTTAGGGACTTTTTCCTTGCCCTTGGCTTGCTTATCATGGACAATCTGATAATTGTGATTTGTAGATATTTCCTTGCACTTTTCAAACTCATTTCCATATTTTTTTAAATTATGTAAGCTGCTTTGCGATAATGACCATTCTTAAAAACCGCTATATAAATAAAAGTGAATTTTCGATTGCACATAAATTGCAGACATAAATGAAATGTTTATTCAAGGTGAATGCACTTAAAGCAGATGTCAAATAACAGAAGAATAAACACATCGGTCACTTTAATAGGAACACCTGTAAGTATCCAATCAGCCAATCATGTGGAAATGGTGCAATGCAGATGCAGGTCGTGGGCATGTTTTATGTTCAAATTAAATAGGTAAAAGCAGTTTTTCCAGAAACTGTGAAGTTTTATTTGTATTTTATTTAGCATTTTTTAAAATAGTAATCATTCTTTAGGTTTCACACTGTGTTGTACAAACAAACACAACAAATAAAAGACAGCATGTACAGTTTGCTTGCATACACACATTGAGAGGAGATTTGAAGAGTGGTCAGACTCAGTAACTTAATTAACCAGTGTGGGTAGCAGAAAAGCATCTTAAAATGCTCATGTCAACTTGTGAGGTGGATACTGTGCAGTAGCAAAAGACCAGCTTGGGTTCTACTTCTGTCAGCCCAAAACAGCAATGTGCTTTGGTATGAATCTGTGGAAGTGTGCGTGGGTGTTAAGACGAACTGTCAAAGTAACTTGAAAAATCAGCTAATTCTAAAATGTGACCCAGCATGTGTCTAAATGGCTTGTCATCCCAAAGAAATACTATTTGATTGTTCACTTCAATCCACAGGTTATTCAAGTTAAGATTAAATAATCTTTATGTGATCAAAGTGCATATATAGTTTGTTTGGAATTGCAACTTTAATTTAAGAGTTTTTTTTGCCATCTAATTTGGGTAAATGATTTAGGCATAATTTTTATACAGTACTGTGCAAAAGTTTTAGGCACTCTGTGTTTTTTAGTACAAACTTTAATGTTTTTACATCTTTTTTTTGGACTTGAGTATGCCAGAAAAGAAAGCAACACATTATATAACACATTATATATTTTCAGACAAAAAAAAAAAGAAAGGAAAAAAAGCCCTGGAACAATTAAGCAGGTGCAACAATTAAGGTCCTCAGTAGAACTGTGAGTGGTTCTGCATGATGATCATTAAAACATAGTAGGGAAATTTCTTATAAAATTGCACCCGCAAAGCTTTGTCACACCAAAAACTGACTTTGTTTGATTAATTACTGTTTACTGGGTTTATTTGCTTTGTTAGTGTCAAAATATGTATACATAGGACTGTTGTAAATGTCCACAATGTTTCTTAAGTCACAATGAAATCTTTAAATACAATTTTCTTAAAGACTGAAACTTATGATCTCTTAACCATAAAGTGAACGTTAAATGTTATTGTTATTTTCAATTGTGAAGGAGGGGACCTTTTTGCACTTTACATGTAAAGACAAAGTTGAGTCTTCGATAATAACATGTATAAATAAATTCATTCATTCATCTTGAATAGTCATTTTATAATGGATCTGGAGCCTATCCCAGGAACACTGGGCATGACAAGAGAATACAGTCTGGATGAGATTCTACACCATCATGGTGCTTCACACACATGGCACTTTGTGTGCTTATCTTTAAATATATATTTAAGCATGCTATCATTTTAAAAGTCGTCAATCTGGTAGAGAAGTACATATTGGTTTATTTATAGTGAATTTGAATAGTAGTGTGTTTAATCAAACTATCTATATAAAGGGCAAAATGCTATTAAAACAATATTAAATGGTGTGTTCATTACAAATACCTCATTATTAGCACTGCATATTTTGTATTTATAGTGCTTTTTACAGTAGAGATTTCCGCAAATCAGCTTATTAAAAGTATTGGTAATTTTTTTTTTGTACAATGGTTTATGTCATTAACAAGAATAAACAATACATCATGTACTCTTATATTTCACAGTGAAAATCCTGGTTGAGTCTAAACATTGCACCATTTTGCAGACTTTTGGAAAATAGAGTAGATGCCAGGCACTGATTTTACATTTGACAAACTGACGTCTCCCAGTTCGTCTCCTTTCTCACACTTGACAAACAAGCCTTGGCTTTGTAATGGGACTTCTGGCCCTGTTCGTCTCGCCAGATGCGTGAGCTATTCCATTTTCATAAGCTCTTCGGGACCAAGGCCCTGAGGTAGACATGTAGTGTGCTATTTGTCTTTTCGTGTGTTCCATTAAGCACTGTTGGCTACTGAGTAGTTCCTCCTGGAGCACAGCACTTTGCCAAATCCAGTCTACCCCTACATATGACAAAGGTGAGGGAATAGTTGAATCGCTGGTGCCGAAGCAAGTTATTAATGGCATGAGATGTCGCCATTATAGCACTCACAATTTATGACCAATAATGTGGAGTGCAAAGCTCCACATTTCTTCTCCTAATGCTGACTACTCCTGACGTCACTGTTTTGCACCTAAAGTGTAAATTTTAATTTCAGCAATGGGTGTCAAAGGATAGTCCTCCATGACCTCAGTGGAACAGCATTTGTCTAGAGAGCTAAAAACTGCTTCAGGCATTTGCACCAGAAAAAAAAAATTGCATTTTCTCCACGCTAATGAAAATGAAAATGGATAAGGGGAAGATAAGAGGAAGATAAGGGGAAATTATTAACACTCTTGGGCATGATGCTGTGAGTCAAGGATTCAGGCTCGTTAAACGTTTTTTTCTTTTTCCTTTTTTAACACTTTCATATTTTTTTGATTTCTCGTAATTGGAAATGAAGCAGCTTGAATTTGCTTGGTTTTCTTACAATTTCTAATGTAAGAATTCTCAGTGCACTATTTCAGTAGCACCGTGTCCAAGAGGAACAGAATGCAGAATTAGATTTGCCTAAAGCAAGAGTCGGTAAAGCTCAAAAAGTGATGGAAGGTTGTCAGTATTTTACAGAGTGTTCCTGTATTATTTATAAGACACAAAAGTTTGCAAGCAAGACATTAAAGTAAATGCCATGATGAAGAAGCTAGCTGACAGCAAGAAAAAGAAAAAAAACTTGTGATACACACCTACCTTGTGTTGTAAATAGATATTGTCGATGGTTCAGGAGCTAAGAATTTAAAGTGATTGTTGTTGAAAGAGTGGATAGTGACTGGGAGGCATTCATGGTCATATTACGATAGAACAGGATTTAATAGATAGATAGACAGACAGACAGACAGACAGGCAGACTTTATGGATCCTGTGTGGGAAATTATTGTAAAGTAATTATTGTATTAGCAATGTCCTGTTCTTGATGTAGATAAACTGTATCACCATAATGATACAAAAATCATAAATTTAAGTAAAGGTGAAATACCATTTAAGCTGCATTTAAACATTTGTAGAAATAAGAGATTCAATAAAGTTTCACAAGATTAATTCATTTCATAATGTTGATTTCATTTAGTAGTTGGCATTGTGGTCAATCGCCTTTAGGGTTGAAGGTTTGATTCCCACCTCAGATCTGTATATGTGGAGTTTGCATGTTCTTCCTGTGCTTGGTGGGTTTCCTCTGGGAACTTCGGTTTCCTCTTACAATCCAAGTTTAATTAGTGGGTGAATGAGTATGTATGTAGATTGAGACCCTGTACAGGGTGTACCCTGTCTTGTGCCCAAAGTCTCCTTGGATAGACTCTAGGCCTCCTGTGAGCCAGTACACAGGATAAGTGACATAGAAGATGAATGCATGAATATTAATTTCATAATAGTCATAAGATTATTTATGGTGGCCTGGGGAAACTGATCATACTGAATTCCAGCAAAAAGACAAAAAAAATAATTTTGCTAAAATGAATTTTTGTGCCTATAACAAACAAACCTGGTGGTTAAAAAAAAAAGCCACTAAAAAAGTCTGAAACCTTAGCCCTTGATGAAATTGTTTCAGGAAAGTCTGCTGTTTTCAGAACTATACAACTTATAAATAAATAAATAAATAAATAAATAAATAAAGTCAATTGGACCTTGTAAATGGGCTGTCCAAGCTACACACACGAGAAAACACTAAGCAGTCTACTTTAGGCTGGTCCACAGGTTTGTAGACTGTAAAGCAGCTGTTGCTTAACATGTGAAATCTTCAATCTATCTTTTAATAAGGAATTAAAATTTCAATAGGTCTGGGGACAACTTGATAGACGATTAGTCTACAGAGCATCTACTGACTGTCAGGAACCGTAAATGAAATCATCCAAATGAAGTAAAATCAAAAAGAATGAGTTTATAGAGTGGTTGTACCTTGTTTAAAAATCTTAGATAGTATTTTAACAGCGAACCTTATTTGTTCCCCTATTGGTTGGTAGTTAATTGTCAGGTTCATAAGTAACCTGACCTGACAGGCTGCTAACAGTCTGCGGATTACTTACTGACCACAACCGCTGTGTTAGCAGAGCATCAAACATGGTAAAGGACCCTTCTCGTCCCAGTCACTATCTGTTTACCCTTCTGTCTTCTGGGAAGTGGGTACGACCATAAAAGCATGCACGGCTAGACTAAAGAATAGATTTTACTCGTGTCAGGGTGCGGTTGAATCAATCATAACATAAGCATTAGTGAGTGGACACACTGAGTAAAACACATGTTTTTAAGTGCAGTACAGTATTTCTCATTTATTAGATTTTCTACATAGTTGTACAGCGTTACATGATTACATGTTATATGTTCTCATTGTTTCCCTTTTAATGAAAGCCTATTGTGTATAAGTTTAACTATTTAAAGCTTCTTTTAATGGCTGCATTGAAGAAAATTCTACTTCAATGCCATTCAATACTGTATCATTCTCTTCATGGTCTATGGCTTCATATAAAAAGCAACTCTATCAAACAAATTAAAGCCTTTCTGGCAGGTGATAACTGGTGTTCATTGTAACTCTACACAAGATCTGAGAAGTGATAAAAGGATTTCACATCACAGCAGGATTGCCTTCTAGTTATAAACTGGGTAGCCTCTTACTGTTTTGGCCTTTATATATACAGTAGCTTACAGCTTTGGAGTCACTGACAAAAAGAAAAGCTTCATTTTTGTTGTGCCGTTGGGAAACGACAAAGTTCTCCAGGGGCTCAAATTAAAAAATTTTGTTTTCTTCAAGGTAAAATAAATGATTAGCAGACCAAAGGTGTTTTAAAAATGGAATAAGGCATGTTCTTGCTGTGTGTGCAGTAAAATATGACGGGAGCAATTTTTCCCCTCTCATTTTAAGCGTGTAGACATACTGTATGTTCTATCAGTTCCAAAGAAGCAGACATGCTTTTGTCTCCCTGCTTGCACTCACTAATCCAAGAAAACTTAGAAACATCATGTCCAAGCTGAGGAGCGGAATACTCAATCAGTTTACCCTAGAGCAAAAAGAGGCAATGTTTAGAAAGTGATGGACAGTGTCAATATTTTTCCACAATGTTCCTGTATTATTCATAGGATTTAAACATTTCTAAGGAGCAGTTAAAAAAGGAATGCTGACCTGGATGGATGAATGTCATATTTTTTTTAGCATAATCCATGAAAGTTTTATTAAAACACATTTTAAGATTGCTTTTTATGCTGGTGTACAGAAGTAAAAAATGATGTACCATGGCAACGTAATTTTTTTTTCAAATATAATAGGATTTCAGCTCAAAGTAAGCAGACATCTTTGGAAACTATAATCTCTTGTGATGTATTTCTTTTGAATATCCAGTGAGCCAGAGGCAAAATAGGGTTTTAAGTAAAGGAAGGTGTAACTTTTTATCTTTCACTCTGTGTGATAAAAAGGATGGTGAAAAAACATAGACAGAATTCATTTTATAGGTCAAAATTTCAAAAGCCATTGATTAATTACTGATGGTGTTGTGATGAATGCAGAAAAAAAATATCAAATGATAAACATCAAAGGGCTGTGCCAAAAGAGCATAATTATTTAGCTAATTATAAAATAATTTAGAATTCTTGTGTTGTCCAGAATCTGGGTTCGATTCCCTGCCAGGTTCGATTCCCATCTCTACGTGCATGGGGTTTGCATGTTTTCCCTGTGCTTGGTGGGTTTTTCCTGGGTTCTCCGGTGTTTCCTCCCACAGTCCAAAGACCTTCAGATTAGGCTAATCGGCATTCCCAAACTGCCTGTAGTGTGTTATTGTATGTGTATGACCTGCGATGGATTGGCACCCTGTTCAGGGTGTACCCCGCCTCATGCCATAAGTGTCCTGAGATAGACTCCAGGCCCTGTATGACCCTGAATACAGGATAAAGTGGTATAGACGATGAGTGAGTAAGTGAGAAAATGCTAAAAAAAAAGAAATTATTAGTTATATTAGGAACCTGTGATTTGAAATGCCTCAAAGGCAGGTGTGCCATGTATGCCTTCCAAAAGTTTGTATTAATAATTTTTAAACGCTCTTGAATTATTATTTTTTTTATAATTCTATTTTGAAGGGTCATCTATGAGAAAAAAAAACTTCAAGGGAAGTAGGAAAAGGGATGCTGTTCACATTATCATTAGTTAATTAAAGGGAGAATTGATGAGCATATTATTCATGGGGTCATTAATTAGTTTTTTTTTTCTTCTGCTGTACTGCTGTCTCAGAAAGTAAATCAATCAGAGTAGTTCATTTTAATCACAGAGCTGTGGAGAGTTGCAGATTTGAAAAATGTAATTAAGCATTAGAAGTCTAGAAATGTGCTTCTGTTGTTTGTAATTACCCAGGAATAATCAGAGATTTTAGAAATGTTTTAATGGGAGGAAATTTGCATTATGTTCCCACTTTTTTTTTTTTTTTTTCAGGAGAACCAATAGGCATTCAGTAAATGCAGAAAGAAACTTGTGCAGCCTGCTAGATTTATATATTGATGTACAGAGGTGTGTAGTAACGAGTTACATTTACTCCATTACATTTACTTAAGTAACGTTTTGAAAAAAAATGTGTAAATCAGTAAAAGTAGTTTTACTGCACCATACTTTTTACTTTTACTTGAGTAGATTTGCGAAGAAGAAACGCTACTCTTACTCCACTACATTCGGCTACACTCAACTCGTTACTTGTCTAACCATTTATTCTACACTTTAGATATTCTTTATTTTTGCCAGAGAAATGCAGCTGGAGGATCTACGTACCACATGACGGTTTTCGCCAATCAGATGTAGCAACAATAACTTCAATAACAATAACCACATGTAGTCACATGACCAAACACAAACTGGCTTAGCATAGCTTGAAAAAAAATCTTTAGCCGTGGTAGACAGGGAATTAAAAAAAAATAAAAATGCAGAGGCATCTGTCTCCAATGCTACAACAGAAGAGGATGAACACCCCTGGCCTCATATACAAAGCATGTTTCGCTTATACACAGTGCAAAAGAACAGCTTCATAATGCGGTGTCTTCTCTGTCTGCCAAAACAGACAGACAATTCAGCATATAAAAACTCGACGTCTAACCTGAGGAAACATTATAAACCGTAGATGCAATGGTTGGCCAAGAAAATGTAATGCAGCAAATGAAAGGCACATCATGCTCACTTCAGAAGCATGAATGAGACAACATCAGAATTGGCGGAAACCAGTGGGAACCAGGAAAGCTCATCTGTCCGGAGACATCTGGCCAGAAGTGGTCTTCATGGAATAACTTCGGCCCAAAGGTCATACTGTACCTCTGACATGGAAACAAAGCTAAGTGATTCAACTATGCACGAAACATAGGAACTGGGGTGTAGGAAAATGGCAACAGGTGCTCTGAACTTCTCTAGTCAAAATTTTAAATATGTGGCTGTAACAGGAGGCAGGTTGTTGACCGAAGGGTGAGTGTCTGTAGGCAACCGTGAACCATGGTGGAGGTTCCTTTCAAGTTTGAGGTTGCATTTTTGCAAATGGTGTTGGAGATTTGGGCAGGATTTATAGTGTAATCATTTCTGATAAATAAAGGCAGATACTACTTCAACATGCAATGCTATCTGGGAGGCATCTGATTGACCCCAAATTTTTTTCCAGCAGAACAATGACCACAAACATACAGCCAATGGCATTAAGAACTATCTTCAGCATAAAGAAAAACAAGGAATAATAAAAATGATCATTTACCCCCCACAGAACCCAATCTCTGCATCCTTAAGTCTGTATGGGATTACATGAACAGACAGAATGATTAGAGGCAGCATACAGTATATCTACAGAAGATCTGTGGTTAATTCTCCAAAATGTTTGGAAGAACCTACCAGCCGAGTTCCTTGAAAAACTGTGTGCAAGTGTACCTACGTATTAGAATTGATCACAATTCTGGTTTGGTTTGGATTTCCATTTTGTTAACTAATTTAAATATATATACGGCTCAAAAGTCTGAGATCACTTTCTAACTCGGTTGTTCTTGATTTTTATTTCTTCCTACATTGTAAAGCAATGCTGAAGGCGTTCAAAATGTGCAATAATCTTCTTTGAACAGTCAATGTTGGGATGTATTTGCTACTTATGCTCTGTGAAGCCTTCATAACGGCGATGTTAATTGGTAATTTCTGAGGCTGGTAACTCTACATGAACTTCTCCTTTAGAGTTTATTATTAAAGGAAATAATAAAATAAAGCTATTAAAGCTTTATTTGAGCTTTAATAGCTCAAATTTATTTAGTATATCAGTATTTGGTGGAATAACGCAATGGTGGATTTGCAATTACAGCGTTCATATGTTTTCATGCTGTAGTGGTGGACACTTGTCTCTTCTGTCTGTACTTTCATACTGGACTCCTTTGGGATATCTAGATTATTGACCAACAGTGTATCAGACAAAAATAAATGGTTAAAAAGTCCATGGGTTTTTATAGGTTTATTAAATCTTGTAAACTTGTAAGCACACTACATAGCAATAGAACACTCCGGAGGAGATAATGCAGTAACAACAACAACAAAAAAAAATGTTAGCATTAAAAAAAAAAAAAGTCAGGCACATTTTAACTCCCACTGGTGTTTCCATAGCAGTCTTTTATGCTTTTGATGAAAGCATTAGCATATGTGAGCGCAGCTAACAGGACAAATAGCCACAGGATGCCTTTCTTCATGATATCTAGATACAACAGACATTTCTGTGATCCAGTCTGTGGGTGCAAAAAGAAAAAGATTAATTTATCTTAGAGTGAGGAGTGACACATTTCAGAATTATGAGGTCGGACAATTTAAATGTATAAAGGTAAAATACATGGAAATGAAAACAGACCTACATGGAATCTCGGCTAGTAAAATGTTTTCAGGATTTGTTTAGCACTAAGATGAAGAAGAAGAGGAAGGGGCAAAGTGTTTATTTTTTTCATTGCAGCTTACAATTCATTGAAGCATGTGAGCACATAAATAGACTTTTAGTCAGCTATTTGTGGAAAATGACAGATATTCAAAAGCTTAATTACTGTAGGTGTGAATATACTCTATAATTACACTGCCTGTTTGTTCCTGGTGTCATCAGGCAGCACTACAGCAGTGTACATGACATGTAGATATTAAATTACCATGTCCAATGTGTCTAAATTGGCATTTCCAAGCCAGTAGAATTTCAGGCTATAAGCCATTAAGATGCAGAAAGTTTTCTATTGTAGATCTAAAATACATACAAAAAGTCACTATTGGGTTAAACTGAGTGAATATTTAAGGGCTTTCCACTGGATAATTACTGCGGTAATTAATATGGTTCAGCTGGGAACATTAATTTAATTTAATTAAACCCTAACTGATGCAGTGATTAGTTTCTCATTTCTTAAAATAACCATGTCAAAACACCTATCATGTGGTCGTGGCAAATACCTTACCTTACTGTTTAGTGAAATCAAATCATAAAAAACAACAGTAGAACTCACAGCCATATTTAATAGTTAAAGTAAGAGCATTTCCACATATACAATATGGAGAAAACTCAAGGGATTGGGACCAATTGGCCCTGTAGGGGCAGTGTTATGATCACGGGTTGCTTCTGTTGGTCAGGTCAAAGTTTAGGAACATTATGTACCAAAAAAAAGTAGGCCAGCTGACTATGTGAATATACTGAATGACAAGGTTTTTCCATAAATGTTTTTTTTTTCTTGCCAACTCTGATGACAAGAAGCACCTTTTATTGTATAATGCAGGTATAACGAAAGCTTTTTATACCCCCTGAGCCACTGATAAATATATAATGACCATCAGTGGTGAATTTAGATATGGGCAACATGGGCAACTACCAGTTGTGGCACAGAGCAAAAATAAAAGCTTATATAACATTTGTGTAATTGGTTTCTTGTTGCTTATATAGGAGTTATGTAGAATATATAATTAGCTGATTCTTGTTGAATAAAAAATATTGTTGACTAAATAAGGTCAAAAAAGGTAAAATTAGGTTCCCAGTATAGATAAAAGAGGATAAAAAAGAGAAATGGTCAAAAAACAAAGGTATGCAGCTATATCATCACTTTATGAGTATAATATTATGTATATAATAGAATAGTATTTTATCTCACTTAAGTTTTTTATATCACATCAGTTTGCAAAATTTCTTTTTTTGGGCAGGGCACTGAATGGGAGTTTACCCAGGGTGCCATGCACAAGAGAACCACCACTGTTGACCAAAGTAACAAATAGAACAGCACCACGATGCATCTTATGATAGGGTGGACCCCAGCCAGGTAACTTATCAGTATGTTAATTTCCTGAGAATGTCTCTGAGGACAAAAGGCTTGTGTATTCCAAGAGGCTCTGGAATGTACAGCATATTGTGTGTGTCTGTCCTGGGTTTGTGAAGGACGAACATGCATTCCACAACATAAAGCCTTATACTGTAAATGGCATTTCCTAAATTGATGGTATGATTTTTGTTGGCACCACGTTGTTCATTGTGAAAAATGGATTAGATTGATACCAAACATGCCCTGAGGAATATATAATGGTTAAACATTCTTCAGAAAATTACTGATAATTTTCATTTGACCAGTCCTGCATCATCTAGTGCCACAATTTACAAATCTTCAACACTATCTTAAAAGTTATTATAATTCTTGGAACTATAACAGCCTGTACCAAAAGACCGTTAAAATTTTTTTAGCTTCAGAGGTACTGTCTGAGTCATATTACAGAAATCACAGCTTTATATTTATACACTTATTCTCATAGGTATTGTTTCTATAGTAACAGATAACTCACCAGGAATTGTATGGCAGACAGACATAAATGGGTTTTACAAAACTACTTTTCCGTATGGCGAAAGGAGCATCCAGTGTAACTGCTTCATAAAAGTCTGAGTTAAAGCTGTTCCAGACACAGGAAAGTTTCTTTGTTAAATGACAAGCTGACTGTGAGGAGGAAAAAGAGAGGCTGGTGAATGAATTACTGTTTATAGATCTTATTAAGGATAACAGGACCAGTTTTCTGGCTGTCCACAACATAAAGTGCACAAAAAGGATAAAGTGAATGGCATGTTGTTCTTTAATAAAGAGATAAAATGTCATTAGGTAAAAAAAACCACTTCTATATAAAGCTGCATTCCTCCACATAATCTTCAAATGATCTGAAAAAACAAAGGTGATTTTATCTAAACATTTATTGGATAATAATAATTGAGTGTGTTATTAATTGTGTAAATGCTGGGCCAACATATAAACTCAACCATATTTGAACCAGAATTATGTGCTATCAGGAGGATAATTCAGTCTTGGATCTGCCCATCAAACTGCATTCATTACTCAGTAAAAGATGTTCCTATCCAATCCTGTTCGGTACATACTGTATGGGTCTATTTACTATACTTGCCACACAGCAAGCAGAGATTTTCACTGTGCTTTGACTCTTGAGTAATTCAATTATATAAAGGAGAGGACGTAAATGGATTTAATTAGAGGTGTCCTCTGTATTGACTCTCCAAATCAACAGTATAGATGGATTTGAAGAGAATGTTTTTGAATCAGAGGTTGTTGTAACCACACACTAAACCAATTTACCTCCTCCAGCTCAGCTCCAATAAAGCACCCAGCAAAACTGCTTCAGATCGAATTCAAGTTTCAAGTGACGTAATTGCCTGTTAATGTCGATCTAACTGATGTTTTCTGTTGATTTTATGGTTCATCTGCCCTGAAACATAGTGGGTCAAACAGCAACTGCAGATACAGATACAGGTTGTGCCACAAGTATAGATACTTTTGGGTGTTGTTGAAAATGAACTTTAAGCTGTTTTCTAGATCAGGGCTAACATTTTATGAGTGCAACTATTACCATCAATTACTAATTATCATTAAATTAATCACTTTATCTTGTACTTAAACTAGCAGTTGTCCTTTAAACATCCCGACTGCATGCTTGGAAAGTGCCTGTGCCATTTACATGAAGAATCAAACATGCTTAAATCAATGTTCAGCCATTTAAAATAGGTGCACGAACAACCATTTGCAAATTAATCCAAAATGTTTTTCATTGCTCCATACAGAAGTGGAAAATAATTAAATAGCAGTCCAGGAGAGGGAGTGCTGGTGTACGGCCATAGGCACGAGGGCATCACAGCTGTGCTGATATTTAGTACAACAGCTTTACTACAAGTGTGATATTGCTTTTATACAATATATAAAATTATATATTATCATCAGATTACAATTTGTTTGTTTATTTAACCAGTTATTTTGCACAATTGTCTTTGAGCTGCACAACAGTTATTTAATTAACCATTGTGAAAGTAGTTTTAATTTTTTTTTACCGGTAATATGTAGTCAAAGGCGAGAGAATAAAACATGGAGGTGGTGGACAGTCCTGTAAATCTATAGGTTTCTCTTTATATTTCCACTCTGCTTCAGAGTGTCATCTAACTTTTGGGGCTCCAGTGTTGAATCCCAAATAGTGTTAAATAGAAAGCTAGTGCAATATGTAGGGTGTGCACTCCCTTGTTCCACACAGCAAGTAGTGCCATTGATTAGGTGTTAGAGATAGATTTTGGATTCAGCCTTGTATTAGAAACAAGTTAGTCTTGTGGCTCACCTTATTTACTTTTGTGGCGTAAATAAAACAACAATTCAGAATGACTTGTTTTGACAGGCAGCTGCTCTCCCCGCTTTCTAGTACTTGGACCATATCAATTAATGATTTTTTGTTTTTAACAATTGTTAGGACACCTGCGATGTTGAGTGAAACAAATTGTTAAACATTCTAGTGCTGTTATGTTCTACTGTATATCACCGCTAATGGAATGCCTCTCATCGAATCAGATTACTCGGTCGGAACTATATGTTAGATAATCTCATTTATACCACATTGCTGTTGAACGTGATAGGTTAGAATATGTTGATTCACCTTTTTTTCTATTAATTCATGTTATCCAAACCCAAAAAATAAATGTCCTCTAAAATGTTAACAAAAACAAATGAATAACCATGTGCTCATTAAATATTATTATTTTATAGCACTCCCTGTTATGTTTTATTGCAACAGTTCTAGTCAAACCCAGTACAATCAAGGTTTTAGGTATAAAACTACATGAACTGTTGTATAATGCTTACTAGATGTCTAAGAGAAGCAGAGAACTACTGTACAAACCTGCATCTTTTCAAGGTGGGTCTAATTACAGTATACACGAGTCAGCAAGGACATATGCAGCGGTAAAGTAATTGCCACAACTCGCTCATTGGTTGATATGCAGGCAGGAGGCTAAAAATAGATCGGCTGCTTCCATAGAGTGGCCAAGTCCAACTAAACTGATATGAAAGAGGTCAGTCAATTCAGGTGTCACAGCAACACTTGAGATTAATCACTGCCATCCCGGAAATTCAAGAAATCATACGAACTGTCCTGGGAATTTTCCCCTTCATCTCAGAGTGCTTCTTTAATCTTTCTATCTCTGTCTACCTCACACTATGTTCTGCGCCCCACCCCCTCAATCCCCTCACCTTGCACACTTGCTCAGATTTCATTTCACACAATCAATAGTATATTTCAAATCATAGTGACATTTATGGGACAGTGCAATATATTTCCTTGTCTGTGCATACCTACTGTAGAAAAAAGATGCTTTAAAAAAACAAGAAGAGTGAAGTGTAATTATTGTGCATGTGTGGTTTCCAACATCTACTGTACATAACTACCCTCAAGGAGTCAAATCTGTTTATCAGTTTTGGTATTAAACTATTTATAATATTTTTTTGCCTAAATCTAAAAGATAAAGTAAAGCCTCTAATCCAGCAATAAACAGATCCTGCTTTGATGATATACTGTACATACACATCAGATTCTTTGGCCAAAAGTATGAATCATTATTATGACCATTGATCCATACTATGACTACTTTAAATGATAGCCGTTAGGTATACTTGGTGTCCACATGACCCAAAAAATCCCCTTAAATTGCCAGAGCTGTCTGTAACATCTGGTGTGTTTACACTCTGAAATAAATGAATTTTGTAGGGTATGATAGCCAGACATGTTACTTCAACTGTATCATGGCAAAGTGTCAATATTTTTTATAAAAGCTTTTATATTTACATTAATGCACTCACTCATCGTCTATACCACTTTATTCTGTATTCAGGGTCACAGGGACCTGAAGCCTATCCCAGGAGACTTAAGGCACGAGGCAGGGTATCCATCACAGGGCACACAGACATACACTCACACACTCATTCACACACTATGGGTAATTTAAGAACACCAATTAACCTAACCTATATGTCTTTGGACTGTGGGAGAAAACTAGAGTCCACCCAGCAAGCACGGGGAGAACATACAAACTCCATGCACACAGAGACAGGAATTGAGCCTGGCCGGGAATCGAACCCGGACCCTGGAGGTGCAAGGCGACAGTGCTAACCACTACACCACCGTGCCGCCTGCATTAATGCAATAATAATAATAATATTTATGATTATAAATTTATTATTATTTATTATTAGGCTTTAAATATGTAGAGCATTCACTATACACGTTCAACTCAATAAATAAAAGGAAGCATAGAAGGAGAAGAAGCCGAAAATGCAATGCTACCAGGTGGACCAATCAGAGTTGTTATGGTCTATCTTGCCGCGCTATGTAGTTATATTTCTGGGGAGGAGCATGTAACATATAGCTATGCAGTACTGATCTGAGACCAATTGTGTAGACTTGATGTAGAGGCATAACTCAGGCTTTATAATAAAGGATCTTCTTGATGCAGAGAATGCATCAAGATGCAGAGGGTCACCATCATTTGCGTTCATAAAGTCCACTGTGTGGCATGTGTGTCCAAGCACTTAGCAATTGCTCTGATTCTTAAATTCTTTTGCCTTCATAAAAGCTTACTGGGAAGAACTGACTCATTGTGTCAGCAGGGTTGGCACCATGGAGGGCCCACAGGGCCAGGCACCCTGCCAGACAGCCTTGGCCCACCAATCTTCACCCATCCATGCCTTGTATAACAGAAATAAATAAGATTTAATTATTTGTCATATGTACCTTAAATTATAGTGAAATTGTTTTGCATATCCCAGTATGGACGTTGGGGTCAGAATGCATGGACGGCCAGTATATAGAACCCCAGGACCAGATACTGTAAGGTTAAAGATCTTGCTAAAGGTCTCAACAGTGGCACCTTGAACGCCCAACTTTCCAATCATTAACCGATTTGAGGCACCTCTGCCCAATGTTTATTTTAGATAAATATACCTTATCTAAAATGAAATATAAATAAAAAACAAAAACATGGTGACATTGTTATAATGCATATTCATATTGTCTGCTATAGTTGTGAATCTGAAGCTGAACCTTACATATTTTTGCAGGTGTTTTGATGTGATGGGTATTATAAAATGTTTTGCTCAAAGAAAACAAATATCAGTGTAAGATGCCAGTGTAGGTAAGAAATGTTACACCGATCAGCCATAACATTAACACCACAGTCTTAGTGTTAAACAGTAAACTGGTGACAGGATTATGGGCACCGAAGACCCATCTATGCCCATAAATAGCCCATCTGGCTTGATTACACAGAAAAGCCAATGCAGCACAAACCACAGAAAAAAGCTCAATGTTACCCATGAAAGAAAGATATCAGTGCATCCAGTGCGTGACTGCCTGCAACATATGTGACTTAGTAGGCAAAGAGATGTTGACCCAGTCTCCAAACTCCTCAGATCTCAATCCAACAAAGTACCCATGGAATCAGATTTTGTATGTGTGTGAAATATTATTTTCTCTCACTAAAAGTCTGTCTTTCTTTCACATGAACTCTGAGTTTATTTTGGCTCACTCAAATCTTCATGCTCTCTCAATATCTTTCATCTGAAGAGGAAATGCTGGGAGACGGTTCATTCTGAATGGCTGTTTAATTCCCAGTCAGAACAAGTTAATCAGAAGTGACCTTCTTCCAGTCTCTGATGGTCTGATTTTGTTGTTTATTGACATGCTGTGAGCTCATCTGAGATCTCGATGGATGGAGAGAGAGAGATTTGTATATGCAAATTGAATAAATGAAATTATTTTCTGTTCAATAAAGAGCCACTAATATAATGCTATATGATTTGCCTTGTTGAGCAGCAGGGCTACCTTGGCTGGGCTGTAGGACAAGAATCTGAACTGTAGTGCCAGTTGCCTGTGTTTTGATACTCCCTTAGGGTAGAAATAGCTCAGTGGTTAAGGTCAGCCAGGCAGGACATTGGACTACTGATCAGAAGGACCCAGGTTCAAACACCTCCACCATGGAACCAAGTTGGCACTGTTGTGCGCTTGAGCAAGGTCCTTAACCCTCAACTGCTCAGATATGTAATGAAATAAAAATGTAAGTCGATCTGGATAAGGGCGTCTGCCAAGTGCGGTAAATGTACTAGTTTGTGAGAATGCATCCTGCGTTCATATCCATAAGTGTACTGGATTGAAAATTGTCTGATTAATTGCTATTGTAAGCTAATGTCGTGACCCAAAATTTTATTGCCCCTTATTTAATCTTTCTTTCTTTGTCTTTCGGCTGTTCCCTTTCAGGGGTCGCCACAGCGAATCATCTGCCTCCATCTAACCCTGTCCTCTGCA
>JAQMYL010000035.1:25327112-25340165 GCA_030014365.1 Clarias pachynema
AGTGACTCCGGAAATCCACTAGCCACATTGGCCAGTGAGCAAAAAAGTTAATGTCAAACCCTGATATATATATATATGTGTGTGTGTGTGTGTATGTGTGTGTGTGTGTGTGTGTGTGTGTATATACTGTTCCATCTGCCCCCAATGAATAAGCTTCCATATATGTACTGTATAGAATGCAAGGCAGAGCTTTAATGAACAGTATTCAGTATTGGCAGTGAAGTTAGTCTATATATAAATTTTCTTTTCCTGAGTTTTCTCTGCTCCCTGCCAATCTCTGGTCCTGCCCTAGTTTCTCTATATGACCATTAGCACATAAATGGACAAATGAACTGACATAATGAAAGGAATTATGCACCTGCTGGGGAATAGAGAGAGGGGGGGGGGTAGCTCTGTAGAGCTTGTCTGCAAGAGCCACAGAAGAACATTATTTATACTATTGAAAGCATACATGGAGGGAAAAAAATCCCAGAACCTTATATTACGCAGGTGGAAATCCTAAATAGAAACACAGCGCTAGTCATTGCTAACCAATATTTACCCACATAAATCATCTTAAATGTTAGCACTACTTGCATTTTTATCAGTGTGACCTGTCTATTGAAAGTCATACATTTTGAGCTGTAAGATTTACTTATTTAGAATTGAATAAAGAAAACAGCATTGTGTATTTGCTTGTGGAGTGCTCATGATGAGCTTTAAGGCTTGCTGCTGTGCCATCCTGGCTGTGCCCCATTAGTTTAATCCATTCCTGACCCAAAGGGTTTGATGCAGATGCTACAGAACAGTACTTATGGTGTCCAAGTCTTTGCTAATTTGGGAAGTGCTTGGCAGAGACTTGAGATACTCCAAGTGTCTGCGGGCATCCTCTTGGTTGTGCCGCACATAGTAAATGACATAAGCAATCACCATGGCGAACCAGCCGAACATGGTCACAAACATGGCCACGTCAGTCGTCCTATGATGAAAATTGCAGAAGTTGATGCCAGAGTCTAGGACCTGAATGACAGGCTTGCCTGCATACTCATCCTGCACAGCTGTATGGCAACTCACCTCACTGGCGGTCTCAGGGTCGAGTTCTAGTTCCCGCAGCACCTCCTGTAACATGCATTCACAGTGCCAAGGATTGTTAGCCAAGCCAATCTTGGCATGGAGTCGTGCAAAGGCCTCCTTGGGTACCCCACGCAGGCGATTGTGGGACAGATTAAGCATCCGCAGGGTCTCAGAGATGCCCTGAAAAGCGTTACCGTCTACACTGTCAATGGCATTGTGTGACAAATCAAGCTCCTGCAGGTGAGGGAGGTGTTTAAAAGCCTGGCCAGTGATCTTGGTGATTTGATTGGAAGAGAGCAGAAGAGCGACGGTGTCATGCGGCAGATCGGATGGGATAGTCTCAAGGTTGCGGGAAGAACACTGTACCACCACCAGGCTATTCCTATCTGAGCACAAGCAGCTCTTGGGACATGCAGATGCCATGGTGCACAGTAAGAGTACTGTCAAATGCAATCTCAGCACAAGAAAGGAATACACTGGGAGGAAGAAATGCTTCCTGGATTCAAAAATGCCTGCATGGAAACTCATGGTTTCCACCACACTAGAGTTCAAGGGCAGTCATTCTTACTCCATTAGAAGCACAAAGAGAATTTCCCAAATGACTTTTTTTTTTTTTTTTTTTTTTTTTAGTAATCCATTAGATTTCTAATCTAATTAATTTAAAAGGAGAATGCTGACATAGCTGGACAGAGGTTTAAAGTGATCATTTTAAAGTTGTATATTATTGTTTATTGCAAGTGTCTAGACTGGAATCCAGTAGTTACGTGTTGGAGAGATTCATTTCTGAGCCAGGTTTTAAGTGCTGTCAGAAATCAGGTGAACACTGAAAGAAAAAGAAAAAAAATGACACATTTGGTAATATTAAAATCAAATTACAAGTGGTATATATTTCCAAAAAAATGGTGTACTACAGAACAAATTGTTAGTCATTAGGCATAAATCCATTACCCCAATGAGGCTATAAGTTCTTCACTAAAGCTTTTTAGTCAGCATCAACTGAGCAATCTTCCACTATTTGTCCATTACATACAGAAGCATATACTGTACAATAAATAGCAGATTAACAGTCTACTGTAAATGGCAGAGGGATCATAAATAATAAATAGACCTTGAGAGCAGAAGCAAATGTATTACTACACATTGTAATTTAAATTATAAATGTTCAAGTAAGTTGGAGAATGAGAAATTTCTTCATATTGGAACAATTTAGTATAGGTTTATTTTAAAGTCCAGTTTCTTAATGAGACCTCTAAGGATTTGATATTTAGGAATACAGTTTTAAAATCAGAATTTAGTATTATTTAATAGTAAGCACAATCAGTGACATTGAAACAAGCTGTTGGAGAGAAGACTTATGGCTGTCTGTGGCTCTCTGTCTGCTCACTGCATGTGCTATGCCATCAAGACATATTCACATTATGGATTACCTCATAGGACCACCCTTGTTTGTGTTCATGACTATCTGTCTTGAAAATAGCATGTGCTGTGCCATATTTTATCCCAGGCCTACTGTAAATATGGAAATAATTTGGTGATTTTTCCTTCATGCCTAAAAGCTGACATTTTTCACACAGGGGTATGTCTCAGTGATTGAGGTTTTAACGACAAAGAAGAATAATTAACAATGAAGAATAATTTATGTTTGGTTTCCCGCAAGGTATACAATCCATTGCCTGCTCTAACTCCATAGCAAAATGCTGGCAATACAGCAAAGGATGATGTGAAATTATATGAATTATAATGTGAATTGTGGCGGCCCACCAGCAAAATTTAAATGGACGTCTGCAGCACACTGCACATGAACACAAACCAAACAGGACTCTTTACATTTTGCATCTTTGCGTACAAATTTTAACCACCTTAAATATGGGAAGTATAGCCATAAATATACATTTATAAAAAAAATATGCTTTAAGAATGTCAATGTGCTCCTCCTGGCTGAATTATTATTATTATTATTATTATTTTATAAATACACACTTTGATGACTGAACAGAGAAAAAAAAACAAATTGATAGCTGTGGATGATAACTCTAGGCAGTCATACATTATAGGGGGAAAAAAACCACACCAAAACCCCAGATTACACACACTAAGTATGCACACTGACTGACCTGTCTGCACTGGGACATTTTGAATTATTTACGTTTGCCTTATAAGAGTATACACTGGAATCTCATGCATATTTAATTTAGTATAAGTTCACTTTTCCAATGGGAAACATCATAACAGGCAGAACTGATTCACCTGGAACCTAATTCACATTCACATATGGCAAATAATTTTAAAATATCCATTTATTATTTACATTTATGACTATACACAAGTTAAAAAGTACCCCTGTAGCTAACCAAATGAGCAAAGAAAAGTTGATGTATTTTAGAATAAAAAAATAAATAAAAAAATGTGGTCAAATAAGACTCAGACAAAGATCTCATTAAACCTAAAAGTGCTTGATGACTAAATCCAGCACACACCTACACCAACTGCCATATTTCCACGCTTTGACAAATCTCCTTGCTCCTACAGTGTACAGGAAAAACACAATTTGTGTTCCTATTTCTGGCTGCTACTGTTACTGTAACTGATAGACAGTTAACTGTTTGGCATAGCTGACCACACACTCTGCGATTATACTTCACTGTACAAAAACACGCATGGGAAAACAACCCCGCCAGTTTTAGAATTATATCATTTGACATTAAATCCTGTTAATGTCCAAGCCATACATCCAGTTATAGGCTTAGTTAGCAGGACAAACTCATGGTGGTATGAAGAAGGTTATGGCTCAAAACCTAAAGCCCTTAAGGGATTGTCTATTGTGGTTGTCTATTTTTTGGTGACCTTTTAAATGGTCCATGTATAGTGCAGTTCTATAACAGAGAGTTTTCTTTTTAGATAAGGTCAAAGGAGAACCCTTAAAAAGGAGAAGCCTTAATGCTTCTTAAGAACCCTAAATGAAGGGTTTCTGGAATAATTCTGGAATATCTGAAATGAATATATGTTTCCTGGGTTTTGTAGGACAGCTTTAACACACTATTACACACTACTACATTCCACCACTAATCATCATCATCATCATCATGATTATTATAATCATAACAACAACAACAACAACAACAACAATAATAATTCATTCATTCATTCATCTTCTATCCTCACCGCTTTATCCTCTATTTAGGGTCGCGGGGACCTGGAACCTATCCCAGGAGGCTTAGGGCACAAGGCGGGGTACACCCTGGACAGGGTGCCAATCCATCGCAGGGCATAATAATAATAATAATAATTATTATTATTATTATTATTATTATTATTATTACAGTTGACCAAGATGAATATCTTTCTATTTAGGAGCAATATTCTTAATCTTCAGGCTTATGAGCTGAAAATCTTAACCATTATAAGATTTTATATATATATATTGCATTTACAGGTTATAGATAATGAATAATACACATCATTATAATAATAGTATATTAAAGAAAGAAAGGCACATAAAGAAAGACACATACTGTACCGTGCTGCAGGTGATCGGAGAGACTCCACTACACTTGTTGCGGCGCTCCGTCACTCCCTTTAACCGCTTTCTAATGTTCAAACGAGTGAGATCGGGGTGCTGTAGGAAATAATCCCGAACGCTGATTGGCTACTGAGAGCCGCTCGCTCGCTCCGCCCGCAAAGAGCTCCGGGTACGACGGAGCAGGCGCGCGCGCTCAGACGCGAAGCCGCGCGTTTCTGACCAGCACGCTGTGCAAAGTGTCCGTGCAAAGTGCTCGGGGAGAAGACATCGGTTTACTCATTGTTGTGGATTCTCTTTTCTGAAAAAGGACCTCTTAGAGAGTTCTCCACACTTGCGCAAACATTTTGGTGTGTTTATTGCTCCGTTTGAATAATAAAACTGGAGGTAAACAGCTTGTCATCTCTGACTCTTAATTTCTAATAGACTTTTTTAATTTATTTTTTATCATGGTGTATCAAGAACCCATACCTATTCTAAAGAGCGACGTGATGTGTGGTGCGTAAACGTGTTAATCACGCGTTAATGATTCACTTTCGTGATTGAATCTAAAATAGCCGCACCGCGTGTGATTTTGGCAGCTTATGTAATGACTCAGGATAATGCGCAGTCTGTCAGGAACAGCTGACAATCCGGTGCGCTGAGATCCAGCAACACTTTCAGACTCCTTATGTGTTTCAAATCGCGTCAAAGTTTCGCCTCCAAACGACGCTTGTGAGTAAACGGATATAGTAGTGTTAATGGGACAGCAAGATACTGGACACAGCCTTGTGCAATAAATAACAAATGATTCCTATTATAAATTTTAACACATTATTTAAAAAAAAAAAAAAAAAAAAAAAAAATATATATATATATACATATATATTTTTTTATGGTGGCACGGTGGCTTGGTGGTGAGTATTGTCGCCTTGCACGTTGAGGGTTCGATTCCCACTTTGCGTCTGTGTGCATTGAGTTTGCATGTTGTTCCTGTGTTCTGAAAGGTTTCCTCCGAGTGCTGCGGTTACCTCCCACAGACATGCAAATTATGTTAATCTGTGTTCCCAAATCGCCTGTAGTGTGTACAGTATGTGTGTGCCATGTGATGAATTGTACCCCACCTCGTCGGGGGTAAGTGTCCTGGGATAGGCTCCAGGTGCCCTGCTGCCCTATATACAGAAATAAGCGGTATATATGATGACAATTCATTTTACTATTTTATTTAAATTATTATTGTTATGATTAGTGGTGACTGAGACTGTTGCCTTGCACATCCAGGGTCAAGGTTTCGATTCGCTTTGGGACTGTGCGCATGGAGTTTGCATGTTCTTCCCATGCTTGATGGGTTTCCTCCAGATACTCTGTTATTTTCCCATAGTCAAAGACATGCAGATTAGATTATTGGTATTCCAAAATTGACCGTAGTGTGTGAATGAGTGAGTGAGTGTGTGTATGTGTGTGCCCTGTGATAGATTGCCACTCTGTCCAGGTTGTACCCAGCCTTGGCTATACAGTAAGTCTCTTGGGATATGCTCCAGACGCCCCAAACCAGTACACAGAATGAAGTGGTATAGAAGATGAGTGATTATTATTATTATTATTATTATTGCTTACAGTCACAACTTGGTCAGGAATCCACATTATCAATCTACACACAGTAGCCCATATGGAAAAATCTATACACTTGAGTTATACAAGTTTACAATAATTTTATTCCTCATGCCGTTTCCATCAAAATAAAGATTAGGAAATACTAGGTGAGGTTTTTCCCAACGTTCAATTGTTTAGTATTTGTGAGCATGTGACCATTATAGCTTTCTCTTATTCTAAGTACATATGGCAGGTTCCACAGAACAGTACAAAAATGCATAAAGACAAGGCATATGTCTTGTCTTTCCAACCTGGTAATGGAATTTGTCAGGGTTTAGTAAAACACTTCCTTTGTGTTTAAATGGCTCAGACATGTGGATCATGAGAATATTCCAAACACGGTTAAGTGTCGAGGCAGATGGTGTATAGAGAACATGCAGACTACTTTGAAAAAACTTAAATTCAGCTTACTCACATATTAACAAATATATCATATCATAACATACTTGACATTTAGAATTCATCCAGTGGCATTTAATAGCATAAATCATATTTTCCTCATGTCTAATCCCTTCTAATGAAGCATATATTCAAACAAAACTCTGATCAATTTGATGTAAAATAGATAATAAGTTTTTGCACAAGGTTTTGAAGTCCCTGCCAGCTCAAGTGCACACTTCAATAAAGCAAAAATTGACACATACCAAATAGTAAGAGATACTGAAATTTGTGTAAATATTTCCAAGATTCTTCCAAGAAGACTTTTCTACTTTTCACTCAAGTTTTTTGTCAGCAATATAATTTGTAATTAAAATGGTTGTAGCTTAGATATTTAGATAAGTATATAAAGTATATTAATATTTGGACCACACTGTATACAGTACAGTATAAACACAGTATGTACTCAACATAAAATAAAACGTGTGCCCAAGGTGCCAAGAGCATTACTGAGAATCCATCAAACCTATTTCTATTGCTCTTTGCAGGTAGATGATTCATATATGACACACCAGGTTTCAAGGTTTTAATAACAATCCTGTCACTTCATTTTTAATATTCCACCAGATTTTTGCATGAATATAATGCGGTCTGTTTTACCCAGTAATAATCGTTCTGTATTAATTCTATACTGTACATACTTTCTACTCAGATATCACGGGGTATATAACTATTACTGTGTACTTCTTGCAGTTGTCTTGTGGGTTTATTGTTGTCTGATTTATATTTATATACAGCCTGTGTAAAGTGCCTGTGCTACTGCTGTCAGTTTTTTTTTATTTTTTTTTTTTATAGTAAAACTGTATCATAAAAAAAAAAAAATTCCACTGGTTGCATGGCAATAAAGATTCCATTCATTTCATTCCAGTTGGCATACTTCACTCTCTGGGTTGGAATCCGAGCTGGCAAGTCATTCGTATGAACAAGTATGAATGTCCTCCAGGCCTGGCACTTATTCATTAAAGCAATTTTGCTGCTCATCTAACCACATCAGTTTAATCAAACAGCCAATTTAACACATTGCCAAAAGCAAATATCTTTTGAAAAATTGAGCAGTTCATCTGTCAGAATGTGGGAAAATCCTTGGAAGTACGATTGAAGAATGTCTTGTTCAACATGTGAGTAAGACAGCATATTGTGTTAAAATACACTATGGATTCATTTATGGATCTCCTTTTCCTCTCAAAGCCATCAATAAGCAGCTCAGCAGCATGTAGTCATATAAATCATTTCCCACATGTAAATTGGTGGGTGTTGGTTAATAGCAGAAGCATGTGTTGCTGTGGAAATGTTTTAATGTTAAAATCTGTTAAAGTGCAGGTCAATTATGATATATAATATTAATTATAGATACCTAACACTCTGCTTGTTTTAAAACACATAACAGGTTATACATAAGGAAGATGTAATAATGTAATAATGTAAAGACATTATACATACATATGAAAAATTGTTGACTTGGTGATTTTTATGTAAGGAGATGCTTATTTTACTTTTTAAGGAGGAGTCCCAGTAATCCTGGAGGTTACGTGTTCTGGATTCAAAGATTCCTGCAGTACTTTAATGAAAATAATCAGTGATCTAGTAAGCCGGTATCAGGATTTGTTTGTTTTAAAGATGCATTTCATAATATAGGATAAAAAGAAACAACATACCCTTGGTCAGTTATTGCCCCTGCTAAATGAGTGAGTACAGTAAGTAAGTCAGTAAGTATGTAAGTCAGTCAATCAATCAATCAATCATTATATTAAACCTGAACAATTTTAAATTCCACAAAATATGCGACAAATTATGGTAACCCTAACACACTACAAAAATGCGAAAATATTACCAAGATAAGAACAATAGAGCTGGGGTAAACAAATTAAGGAGTAAAAGCGTACTGTATTCCAAAAAAGGTTTCCATAACCTTAAAACTTTCTCAAAACTTTTGCATTGATGTATGTGATCTAACTTTTTAATCAATTTATTATTTTTTTTATTTGAGATGTTAAAGAAGAATCCATCTTGTTAAGCCATCTCTGAAATGAGAGGGGGAACTAATGACTTCCAGTTTCTCAAAATTATCATCTGCCACTCCAAACATGAGAGACAACTCCACATGAGGTATAAGTCACTGGTTGAAGGATATATTTATTGACAGAGACTTCAAAGCAATTCTTACTTCACTCTATAGATATAAATATAAATATAATTAACCAGCTGTGTTTCTTTTGGGTGAGAGTGTCTTCAAGAAGGAGGTAAAATAGATGCTAGTGTAATGTAAGACATAAGTCTTGTTAACATCCCATTACAATAAATGTAAATAATCGGGAAATTATTTGTTACAGTAAATGTTTCGCTCATTAAACCACATAAAAAAGCTGATGTTTGGCAAATTGCTTTGGTATAAGTACTGTAGAACATCACTTTTCAGGGTCATGTCATTATGGAAAAATAATCCACAGTAGGCAGCATCACAGTAACTTATAGCTTAAATTAGTGTTGTTCTGTGCATAAAGAGAAATTTGCAATATTCCACTCCAATTTGCAATATGATGTCTGGTGAATGCATATGAAATATCGCACTCTCTCTCACTTATTCTCTATACTGCTTATCCTGTCACAAGAAGCCTGGAGCCTATTCCAGGGTATCCAGGGTGCAAGCACACACCCTCACACACTACAGGCAATTTGGAAATGCTATTTAGCCTAATCTGCATAACTTTGTGAGGAAACCAGAGTAGCCAGAGGAAACATGCAGGGAGAACATGCAAACTTTACAGACACAGACCCGAAGGTGGGACTAGAACTCTCGACCCTGGAGGTGCGAGGCCACATTGCTAACAACTATCCACCGTGCCACTCCACATATCAAATATTATAAATAAAAATTTATCACATAACAGTGCTATTAAAGCAGCAGAATCCTTAATTAATACAACAGTTAGTTGCTTAGTTAATCCTTAGCTGACACAGAGTGGTTGTTTTTTTTTAGCAGACTTGGCTACAAATTATTATAAAGGCCATAAATTATATGTATGCCACAGGTATATTTTTTATATCAATTATTATTTGTGGACACATTTTATTAAGATTTAAATTTCTACAGGGTGCTGTGCACACATAAAATATTTCTGTGAAATAGAAATGATTTGGTTGTGGGTTTCAGTTGTTCGGAAAGTAATGTACCTTTTGGATTCAGAATAGTATGGGAGACAAGCGTTCATTTACAAACAACATTGAATTTGATTCTAACAAGTACATCTAACAAGACTTCAAAACATTTGTTAATCTGTGATTAAAACAGAGAACAATGTGTAGTAGCATATCTACTCGCTACACATGAATGAGAAAAAAAAGACCTACAGAAATAATAATAATAAGACTATTGAACAATTGAACCATACACCAAACCAATTTCGTTATAATACAGTGGAACAGAGCAAATGGATATGAATATAATTGCATTTTTGAAATGGAAGCATTTTTAATGTAATATATAGTGCCCTTAGAGGGAAGTCTTATGACTGACATCTTTATTAAAGGGCACAGTCCAATAACATTTGATGCTAATGTTTTCAATCCAGGTAGAATTTAATGGTGGAAATAAAAGCATTATTGATAGAATTTGCACTATTGATTCAACTTATTTTTAATAAAAATGTATTGATAAATTCTCTGGTCACTTCACCAGGGAATGCGGTCTAAATACAGTACATGTCTTTAAATTCAATTGCATGTAAATATCTGAATGAACAACCATGCATTAAAACAATTGTCAAGAGATTTGCAAAATGAAATGACTCTTTTTTCCCTCAGCCCTCACAAGGCATCCGTACTCATGTTGTGTGTAATGAACTTGATAAGGTGTTACTTGCTATAACTTTAATTATATGGACCTGATGGGTGTGGATGTGATTGTTCTAAAGTACTGCAGTTCTTGTTGGGAAAATAATTTATAATGCAAACTCATGCTACTTGAGTGTAAGCAAGCTTACTTTGGGAATACTTTGAGGAAAAGTTATTTTACGAACAAAAGTGTCTACAAGGGCTTTCAGCAACACTGTAATTTAACTGTGACATTTTTCAGATGGTAAATGCTTTTCAAACTCAATCAGCCCATGACTGCATTTTAAACACTGCAAAATTGCCAAGATGGCTGCCCAATAACAGCACCCTATCATTTTCTAAAGGCTTCACAACCTTTCTCATACATGAGGCAGCGAAATGAAACGAGATGGCCAGCCTGAAAGTCAACAAAATACACTAGTGCTACTATAATAAGATACTAACGTGACAGTTAAATTATACATTAACATTCACAGCATTTAGTACACATGCTTATCCAGAGTGACCTGTAATTTGAAATACATATCCTCATGCTAGGATAAATAGGCTAGGGTGTATTTCCATCATTTTAAAGTTATCTAGTGGTAAGGTGAGTGCTTGGTGAAGAGGTAAGACTTGACAGCCAATTACTCAGTTGTCTAAACAGATAGGAAAAATCTAATAATGAGAATATGGGGGTAGTTCTGATGGAAGAGAAAATGTCATATAATTTACATACAAATATTTAGTTGCTTGTCAAAATATGATTTCTTTGCTTACACTACACCGGTTTCCTCACACAGTCCAAAGATATGCAGGTTAGGCTCATTGGTGTTCCCAAATTGCCTGTAGTGTGTGAATGAGAGTGTGAGTGAGTGTATGTCTGTGCCCCGTGATGGATTGGCACCCAGTCCAGAGTAAACCCCGCACAGTAAGTCTCCTGGGATAGGCTCCAGGTCCCTGCGACTCTGAATACAGGATAAAGCGGTATAGAAGATCAGTGAGTGAGTGAGTAACAGGAGGCATTCCATGAGTGGTGATAATACACAAATGATAACACCACTTGGACATTTATCTATCATTTAATTGTTAATTACACTAACTGCCAGTCACAGCATGGGTGAAAGTAAGTCTGTATGATTTGTGATGTGTGATTAGAGAATGTGTTGCTTGTCAAAAAACACATTAAAAACCAGTAACAGCACTTTCAGCAAGAAAATACGTCTGATAATGTTACGTCATCTTAAACAGCATTTTGACTCCTTAATATCTGAGTTGTTCCAAAGCGAATCGGTGAGCTCTCTGTGTTCTCTTTTTTTATGCTATCAAACTCCTAACGCAAGGCTGGGTTGTTTCCGTGACAGTGGATTGTACACCCTAGTGCACTAGCGTTCTATTTAATGGTATTTGGGATTCAATCCCGGAAGTTAACGAAACTGATATTCTACAGCAGAATAAGTGGAAATATAAAGAGTTCTTTATAAGTGGTTATCTTATCCATGTTTTATT
Organism: Clarias pachynema; assembly: GCA_030014365.1. Lineage (NCBI taxonomy): Eukaryota > Metazoa > Chordata > Actinopteri > Siluriformes > Clariidae > Clarias > Clarias pachynema. The sequence goes on from JAQMYL010000035.1 coordinate 25,339,072, forward strand.
CTTTTTACCTAGTACTAGTAATTTAAAACTACTTTTAACACATGTTAATTACATCTGTAGGTCACTAACTGTCGGTCGTCAGCTCTACCAGTCGCGGTTAATTTGTTTCACCAGTTGCTTGCATTTATCATGGTACAGTAGAGTGAAAAAAAAGGTTAAATAATGATAAAAAAAATTATAATCTGTTGATAATAAATGTTTTTTGTGAATTTTGAATGTGATCTTATTCATTAATCAGTTATATCAAATCCCTGTAAAGCTGTAAAGCTGTTTTTTTCATAGAAGAGATTAGAAGAGGGAACAGCACCATAATTGTACAGTAGATACTGCTTATTGAAAAGGGTTTTTAAATGCATTCAGTGTATAATATTAATCTCCAATTAGTAGTGATTTGATCTCCTATCCTACATCTCACGCACACACACACACACACACACACACACACACACACACACACTACTGTTTTCAAAACCATATTTTGAGGAGGGAAAAATCGACTTGCCCTGCGTGAAAAGTAATCATTCTCTTCATTACTCATTACTCAATCAGCTAATTGACCAAATGTAATTAGTATTTGGGTTCAATTAGACATACAATACAGCGAAAAATTCACAAAGTTAAAACCTTTCAGCAATGTGAAGTAGGTTAAAAAGGTTTTCAGATGCAGAACACTGTGTTGTGAAGAAATTCTGGAAGAGATGAAAGAGTAATTTAATGAAACATGTACTGTAAATCTGGTAAGGGTTACAGAGCAATTTCTCCAGTGACCTGCTGTGAGCACCATCATCCGGAAATGGAATTCCCAGAGTGGCCATCCTTCAAAAACTCAAGGATCACATCAACAACTCATCCAAGAATCCAAAAAAGAAAACAGACAAACATAAAGATCTTCAGACCTCACTCACCTCTGATAAATTCAGCATTTATGATTAGAGACAGACTAGACAAAAATGCGAGAAACGGGAGTGTGAAAACGTGAAAACCACTGCTAAACAATAACATTATAGAGGTTCATATAAATATATATACTCAGCAAAAAAAGAAACGTCCTCTGACTTTCAACTGTTTTTACTTTCAGTAAACTTAATGTGTAA
>JAQMYL010000035.1:25380029-25401235 GCA_030014365.1 Clarias pachynema
GGGGCAGAACTGACTGGCCATGCTGGCCATTTACTCATTTTCAATCTCTCAGCAGGATGGGAAAAAAACACTCTACCTCTCTCATCTCCTTGATCTTAGAGCCTCCTTTGCCAATGAGAGAGCCACACTGGCTGGCTGGCACGACCAGCCGCAAGGTGACAGGGGGCTTGCTGGTGGCTGGGCTGTTGCTCATGGAGTTAATTATATCCTGAGAAAGCATGTGAAAGAGAACCAGAGTCAAAACTTTGAACAGCTGCAAAACTCTAATTCATACATTTTAACGTCTTAGAATACTGGTTGATTATCTTATAATGAGTATCTTAGAGGATGTTCTTCAGTACCTATGATGAATTATTCAGTATCTACAGGTAAACAGAAAAATAAATATACAGTCATGGCTAAAAGTATTAAGACAACATATAACCTGTATCATAGTTCTACCTGTGCACAAAGCAGATGATGTCACTAATTATTTCAAGCCTATCTAGTTGAAGAGTTGTGCTAATTAGCTAAAAGACTATGAACTAATGAAACTAAATAATGAACTATGAACTAACTAATGAAACACTGGCTATGTGACTATGGTATTCAACTTCTGGAGCCATGGCCTGGGTCATCTCAATACCTACTGTAAAACCAATAGAAAACTGTAAAGAAGGCAGCAGCAGTCAAGAACCTGTCCTCTGTACCCGATGTTCAAGAATCAAGTACTGTAAGCATGAATTGAGCGAGTGATGCCTGAGTGCTACAGACATCTTTTTCACTCTATGCCCAGACGGATCCAGTAGGTTTTGAAGAAAATAGGGCTTCATAGTAAATATTGATTGATGTATAGCAATTTCACAGCATAAAATTACAAATAAATCTTATTATCTAATAATATTATCTATAATTGTCATTGTTTAAAAAAAAAAAAAAATGTCATTAAAACATTAAATTTCACTTTTGTCTCAGTACATTATCAACAAAACATTGTCTCTCACTTAATCATTCATTGTCTATACCGCTTTATCCTGTATTCAGGGTCGTGGGGGGCCTGGAGCCTATCCCAGGAGACTTAGGGCATGAGGCAGGGTACACCCTGGACAGGGTGCCAATCCATCGCAGGGCACACACACACTATGGGCAATCGAATTGAACGTAGCCAGGAATCGAACCCGGACCCTGGAGGTGCAAGGCGACCTTGCTAACTGCTACACCCCCGTGCCGTCCTAACAAAACATTGTGCTTTTGTAAAATAAAGGAAATAAATAGGGAGCGCTTTCAGCTGTCTTAGTCTTTGCCAATGTATTTCTTAAACGCGTCATTAAAATGAACTGAAACTCTGTGTGCAAATACTTTACACACAGACATGGGAAATATATCTATATAAAGCTTAAAGTGTCCACTTGAATGAGTAAAGTAAAGTGTTTACTTAAATAAAGCAAAAATGAAATATACTCAGTTTATATAATCTGTATGAATCCAAAGAGAAGTCATAGTCTTTCCATCTCACTTCTATTATCAAATAACAACCTCGGACAGGACACGGCCAAGCGCTATTCACAGGGAAACAGTCGCGCACACACTGTGCGTGTGGAAGATTTCATGTGCTGTACAGGTTTCTAAAGCTCTTCAGAAGGTTCTGGGCAGTGGGAGAAGTTTAGCCTCAGAATAAGAGACTCACTGAGACTCCGACAGAGAATGGATGTGTTTTGAAAAGTGAATTACTGCAGCCAAGAAGAAGAATCCAGCAAGTTGTTACCATGGGTAAATTAATAAGTCTTACATAATCCTTATTGTGATAATATACAGTAAAACTAATATCATTTTGGCTAGCTTTGACCAGCTTATATGAAACATTGCCTTTCAATGTCACTTACATACAGTAGTTTAGGTTAACATGTAGATAACACTGCTAATCATGCTAAGATACTGCCTTATGTAGCTTAGCACAAACATGTTAGCTCACGGTGGATAAGCTAATGCCTTATGGAGCTTACAGATGTTCATGAATATCAGCTGTGGTGTGAATGTTCTAATGTATTTGACCCCGTACCTATTTGGTTCAGTTTTGGTTTTCTTATTTTTTAAAAAATTTTTATAAACAGAGTGAAAACGATCAGCCACATGTTCAATGGAAATGAAATGCAAACAAGCAGGCAAGATATGGATAGCACACCACTATGTTATGGAAAACACTGATGATGACTGATGATGACCTGGTTCCACAGACTCTACGATTCCTGCCCCCTGGACCACAAGTGGGGTCTGGATTCAGGATGGATCTCTTGTATTTTTAAAGTGGATGGACACAAACGATAAGTATCTGTCCACACCTGTGACTACATTCAACCAGCACATGGACTGACCTTGGGTGAAAGAAATGTTGCCACTGCTGGTCACAGGGTCTGTGTGCATTGCAAAGCAGTGTATGTTGAGCAGCAAAAAACACCATGGAAATACAAGTGTTCACTTACAGTATGTCTTCAGTTGAACAGGAACTGCTTTTTGAGAGTGCAAGAGTGGGCTTTTACAAATCTAACACAATTTTTTCATCATGCACTGTTCCTGTTTGCCCTGATTTACCATGAATGTCTGTTTTTGTATGGCCATGTTTAATTATGCCATAAATGTGTCTTCTGTGAACAAGATCATCTGTGTCCCTTTTCACTCCTGGACATTGTCTTTGCACTATATGAGTGATATAAGGGTTATGGATAGGGTGTAAGAGTGAGCTTTTCTGTTCGAGTTATTTTGCCTGTCAGTTAACTATAGTCTAAATAAACTACAAACAAAAAAAATTCTTTTTTGTAGCTCTGTCACATACCTGACTGAAAGGCTCATTATGCTGGTCTTTGTCTTCTTTGGTGCGAATTGCAGCATTATTCATGATCATTTACATCTTCTCGCATATGGCCTCTCTCAACGAAAAGTGTCTTAGAAAATTTAAATGAATATATTGTTTTCTGTGAATGAATGAGCAGGATGATTGTCACATCATTTTCAAGCAAAAACTCTAGGCTACAAGATCCAGTTTTGTAGTACACAAATGTTATGAATGTGGTTTGTGGACATATTTCAGTGACTTCACAGACTTTTTTGTTGTTTTTCATAACCATGTTATTTTCTCCAAAACACAAACCTGTACCTACGGTACATGCTGCCCACATATTACTGTAGCACAGTTTGTGCTGAATACAGTGTAATCAGATCTTTTGCCTTTTACTGTATATGTTTATAATGGACATAATGTTAGAACTACTTTAGCGCCCCAAAACACCTGCACACCTCTAAGGATTAAATCTGAATAGAAGTGATAGTAGTTTTCAGTTTTTTTTTTTTTTTTTTTTTTGTATAGTGCTTTGAGCAATAGTCTTTGTCACAAATCAGCTTAACAGAAAATATTTAGCTTCATAATCAGATCCCTAATGAGCAAATCGGAGGCAAGAGTGGCAAGGGAAAACTCCTGATGATGGCATGGGGAAGAAATCATGAGAGGAAAAGCACACCAAAGGTGCAAACCTCCACTATCTATGTTAGCTTAACCATTGAAATAAGGGTATATCACGACTAGACATTTCAAAGACCTTCTAAAGAATGCCAACCATCTTTATGGAATAAAGCAGCCATATGAATGCATCTCTGTCCTGTTATTGAAGTGCCAGCTGCAGTGATTGCTTACTGGAGCTTTAATTTCGATGAGATTTTACAGCTTGAGGAGCCGCTAGCACTGATCACCGACATGACTCAGTTCTGCTCAGGACAAGCTAAATGCAATGTAATGTATATCGAAAAGGGTTGTCTGATCTTGACTTCATCGATTCAGATATGTTATATGTATTCAAAATCATAAAATGAAACATACTTAGGACATATGACCAATGTTTGCTGAAGATGGTGATGCGATGTTGCTGATTTTTGTATAACATATCTTGCTTTGCAGTGTAATGATTTGTTGGTTCTTATTCAATGAGAGATCATTTTATTGTTATTTAAGACTCTGCATGGTCAGTAGCTAATAGCGTGTACCTCTTCAAATTTGTAGGCGATCATGGCAAAAGCCTTAAAGATGGCGTCTGTGGGTCCTGTTATGGTGACGATTCTCTCTGGACAGTTCCCCTCCGAGATGTTGATGCGAGCAGCACTCTGTAGATCACAAATAACAAATAACATAATAATATTGTATAATATACAAATATAACTTTAGGTTTCATACAAGATGAAAGTTAAAATGATATTTTCTGTATTTTTGTACTTTTTTTTGTAAGTAACTGCGGGTTCTTGCTTTACTAGCTCTGTCGAAGGTTTAGGAAGGTAACATTCTGCTGTTTTTTTTTTCCTATTATTGAACCCTGCGTGAGAGGAGCTGTCTCTCCAAAATCCCTGACTGTGGATTTAATCCTGCAACTAGGGCTCTGTCATTCCAGGAGGATAAAGACACAAACAAAATTGACTCATACTCTTCTCAGAGAGTTTATTTTTTATTTTTTACTTACCTCTTCACGCATTTTCTTTACAGTTTCTCCTTTCTGAGAAAGAAATCATACCATCATGAATTAAGAAAAAGACTTAAAATGCTTTCAAAGTTTTTAAGTTAAGACCTTGAGACGAAATATGGATATTCTTAACATACCTTTCCAATGATGCTTCCAACTTCCTGAAAAAAAGAACACATAAAAATGACCAACATATTATTCTTTTTTTTTTTAATGTTTCTATCTTTTTTGGATTTTTTCCCCGATTTTCTCCCTAATTTAGTCGTGTCCAATTCCCCCCCGTCTCTAGAGGGCTCCCACATTAAGCTTCTACTACCACTCAGTCGGGTGGGCCGCAGACTATCACATGGTTTCCTCCGACCCACGTGACGTCACCGACGCATCTTTTCGAACTGCTCGCTCATGCACCGTTGGGGGCGGCGTAACTTGGAGGACAGCGCTATCCGCTCCTTCCGCTTGTGTGAGCTCACAGACACCCCTGATTGGCTGTAGAGACGTCATTAATGTGGGAGCACTAAGTACCTCTCATCCCTCCCCGTTGAGAGAGCTCGGCCAATCAGCTCTCTCGAGACCTCCGGCTGCGACCAACATATTATTCTTATCAGAACATTCTCATAAAAATCATTAAAAGCTCAGCATGATAGTGAAAAGGAGCAGTAGCTAGTTTGTTAGTTTGTTTGCTGGTTAAATGACAAATAATACCAGTTTAATGTATAAATAATTCTTAGGTCATGTCTCACATCTCTTAGGACCTAGCTCTCTATCTGCCTGTCAGTCTGTCTGACTGTCTCTGTCTTAGCCTGTCTCTTAATGTGTATGGCTGTGTCTGTATGTCCTTTAATCTGGCAGTTGAAACTTTCATTCTCTTTTAATTTCTCTCCATCTGTACGTACTTTGCCATGCATGAGGAGGCGGATGGTCAGGGTGACGTTGAGGCCGCCCTCAGACTGCACTTTGCTGGATTCCATGGTGAGACTGGAGGAGTTGGTGAAGTTGGTGTATGATCACGTGACAGGAAATCCCCAGGGGTAGGACGATAGAGATGGTAATTACAGCCAACCAGTCTCCTGCAAGTTATACATTTATATATATATATATGTTAAACATTTTTGCATGTCAAAAGGAGGGATGACTTTCTATGGCAGCATGTTCATGAAATTATTAGGGATTAGGGATATATACATATACTATATGCATATTTTGAACACGAGGGGGAGCACTTCTCAACCTGTAAATTCCAGTCTCGGTTTTCCTCACAAGCAGGATATCTTTAAACCCAAATGATTATTCAATACCTCATCCGGTACATAATTTCATATGGCATAAAACTGAAATAATGCAGATCAGACCATTATTATGAAGCATAAAACATCGGTAGGATGATGAGTAATTCAAATTGATTTAAAATTCAGTTCAATTAAATTCAGTTTTACACATATTTAGTGATTGACATTCAAACAAAGCAATTTTCCAGAAAGATTTAAAAAAGTTTTCTATGCCAAAAGCTCGATTTAAAGGGCCCTTGACCACCAATAAGCAAAATCTGCTTTCTCTACAAAAAAATTAAACAAGATTAATTTCAATGCAGTAGATTACCACCAAACTGAGAGAGAGAGAGAGAGAAAGAGAGAGTCAGTCAGAAAGAAAGAGAACGGAGAAAATCATTTCTCCCTTAACGATGTGGCAGATCAATTCCCACCCCCACGGCATCTCTCTCTTATATCATGCCAGTCATTCAACATACACTGAGAGATAAAAATGCCAGAATGCCAGACTGCAGGACAGAAAGTTGAGGATGACGACCAGACAGACAAAGAGAAGAAAAAAACTGCATGTGGTAGATGATGGCACAGCAGAAGAATTACATGGTGTTTATGAGGATGATTTATTTTCCCTACAGTATGTATACATAAGGTTACTGACCTGAGATATTTTTTATAGGATAAAGCAGCAGGAGAAAGGCAACCAGAGAAATAATTTAAATGCATGTGAATGTCTGTGTGTTTGTGAGAGAGAAGGTGGGAGAAAAGAAAGCTGTATGGACAGATGAAATCTGGAGCCAGATGTCCAACAATTTCCCCAAAGAACTGTGGATTGTATAAAGCCTATAATCCACACTAAAACCATGAAGGAAAATAAAACCATGTCACAAAAGATCCGAGTTTGGCCTGGGGAGATCTCTTCAGGAATCAGTGACCTGGTGAAACATGAATGGTATCGGCTAGTTAAGCTTTTGCTGGTGTAATAACGATGTACACAATATATTATTTATTTGGTTTTTAATCAAGTAATTGTTTTTGGCATGAGAAAATAAATTGCATGCTAGTAGGGCATAATCACAGATAGATAAACATATGAATTAATAAGGATAAGGACCAAAAAATATTTGAATTTATATTATATGATCCAATCTATTTATCTGTGTTTGTAATAGAGATAAAAAAATTAAAAAAAATTATTTAATTTGTATATATTTGCTTTTGAGGTAATAAAATATTGCTGTTTCTCTATAATCCTGCAGGTGGCATGATCTAAACTATTTGCATAGCACAGCATCCTTTGTGATAGGAGACAATTATTTGGTAATTGGTTTATAATTGTAACAAAATCTGAAAAAAGGTTGATATCAAATGAGGATATTTATAAAATCATGATACCTACAGAATCGCAATACAAATTGAATCAGCACCTAGGTACTGTAGCATGATGATATCGTATCGGGTTGATCCATGGTGATTTCCACACCTACCTACCTACCTATCTATCTATCTATCTATCTATCTATCTATCTATCGACCATGTCATGGGAGTCACTAGGGTGGGAACACGTAGATCCAATCGCAGAGAGAGAGAGAGCGAGAGAGGCACACTTACAGCCAGCAGAGGGCGTCTCGGTTGGGGAGAACCAGAAAGTGCCATTGTAAGGAGACTGCACACAACTCCACTTTTGTGACTAATAACTTATAACTGGGGACTAGTGACTTAAATAACTTTGTGAATTCCGTAATCCAATCTCGTAATCAAAAACGGAAGCCGAGTTCAAAAGCAGTAAATCCAATTGTAAGTACAAATCCAGAAACAGTGGTCAGACGTGAGCAAAGTTCAAAGCCGATAACTCATTAGCGTTAAATCCAGAAGTAGGCAATCTCGAGGTCAAAACGTGAGCAAGATTCAAAGCCAATAATCCGACAGCGTTAGATCAAGGAACAGGCATTGTCGAGGTCAAATGTAAGCAAGGTTCAAAGCCAGTAATCCAAATAGAGTGCAAGATCCATAGCGCAAAGACAAAGAAGAAACCGATAAACAAGGCGAGGTTGTAACCGATAAACTGTGGCAAAACAAACGCGAGAATAAAGGCATAAACAGCACAATAATATGGCGACAAGTGGGTGTCTTGCAGCGCCTTAAATTCGCAGGGCTGATTAATCCAAAGCGGCAACAGGTGAGCTCGAACCGTGACTGAGGCAGCAAAAAACAAGAGGCGGCACGGAGCTGGAACGAGAGTGCCTTAGATACAGTAGCTTACGGAGGAGCTTATGTTGTGGACGAGATCTGCCGTGTTGTGACAGTACCCTCCTCCCTACGAACGCTAATGGGCGTTCTAGAAGGGGCTTCGGGGTTGAGCCTATGGAACTCTCTAATCAGGGATTTGTCGAGAATAAATCTGGCAGGTATCCAGCTTCTTTCAGGTCCATACCCTTCCCAGTCCACTAGGTATTGTAACCCGCGTCCGCGGAGGTGAAGGGGGCAATGCACAAAAGACCAGTCATCGGATCTGGGACACATGGAAGGTAGGGTTGATACAGCGCATGGACAATGGCAGAGAAAGCTTGACGGAGCAAGGGTTGATGACTCTGGAAATGGAAATTGTATCTGGGAGACAATTTCCTTGACATGGTCTTTAGGGGTATGTCGTGTGTGGACAGCATCACTCTTTGACCTACGTGGTATCTGGGGGAGAAATTTATTCCATGAGGCTGCATCCCATGATGCCATACACTTTAGAGACTTCTCTAGTTCCTGGTTGATCCGTTCCATCTGTCCATTGCTCTGGGGGTGGAAGCCAGAGGACAGGCTGGGTGTGGCACAGCCTGTCCTCTGAGCCTACAGAAGACCTTCCAGAATTGTGCGGAAAAATTGCGGGCCCCTGTCTGAGACGATATCTGATGGGAGACCATGGAGCCGGAAAACATGAGACACCAAGAGTTCAGCTGTTTCTTTAGCCAAAGGGAGTTTGGGGAGCAGGATGAAGTGATGAAGGATGAATCGATCCACCACTGTCATAATGCAAGTGTTGTTGTCTGAGGGTGGTAATCCCGTGACAAAATCAAAGGAGATATGCGACCACGGGTAATGAGGAATTGGGAGCGGTCTAAGAAGGCCCTCTGGGGTGCGATTTATGGACTTATTCCTAGAACAAAAATCGCATGAAGATACAAAACCTTTACCATTCTCCTTAACGGTTGGCCACCAGAAATGTTGCTCAGTAAGAAAAAGAGTGCGGGCTACACCGGGATGGCATGCCAACCTGGAGCTGTGAGCCCAGTCTAATACAATGGAACGGAGAGGGCTTGGGACAAAGAGTCGGTTGGGGAGGACGTTACTTGGACCCGGCTCATGCTTGAGCGCACGTAGCACCAGGTTTTCTATTTCTAGGCGAGTGTCAGACACCAGACAATGTGGAGGAAGGATGGTTTCTTGAGGGGGGGAATCCACAGGGGGGGGAGAACTGTCAAGAAAGGGCATCAGGCTTGGTGTTGTAAGACCGCGGGTAGTGAAACCGCGCGAGATTTACTAAAAACTTTCAGGAGATCGTGGTATTCAGCTGGGATGTTCAAGAGGTTGAAGCAGTCCTCAAGCGGAGAAGGCGGGGACCTTTTGGCAGCAGAGCGGAGACATGACGCCAGACAGGAAGTACTTCATTTCAAAACTCTCTTCTTCACCCAATCAATGTGGGAATTGTGTAACTGTAACCATGGGAGACCCAAGATGAGTGGAGCATGGAAGCTCTTAACAGGAAAGAGATCATTTCAGAGTGATTCCTTGAGTGCAAAGTGACTGGTACTGTGCGGTGGGTGATGGGAGCCAGGAAACAACCATCAAGCGCCTGGACAGTGGGTGACTGACTCAGAGGCGTGGAGGAAATATCAAGGAGGTTCACCAGTGAAGAGCAGATTAGGTTTTGGTCGGACCCAGAATCCAAAATGGAATACGTGCCATGGGGCTGATTCTTGTGGGTCAGGGTTACTGGGGGCCACTGAGGGGCCTGGCCTTTTAACGGCCAGTTGCTGAATTTGAGTGGCAAGAGAGGTCAGGGTCTCAGTTACTGTTTTAAGCATGCTGGTAACTTCCTGAATGTCACATTGATGTGACCCCAGGAGCGCTCCCTGACTTTCTGTGCTGACCTCAAGTAAGCAAACTCCGCTGGATGCATAATGGCCAGATTATACTGTCACGGGCGTCACTAGGGGGTGAACACATCGATTCAGTCGCAGACAGAGAGAGAGAGAGAGAGAGAGAGAGAGAGAGAGAGAGAGATCAGGAAAGGGACACTTACGGCCAGCAGAGGGCGTCTCGGTCAGGGAGAACCAGGAAGTGCCGTTGTAAGGAGACTGCATCCAACTCCACGTTAGTGAGTCCAATAACTGCGTGAATTCAGTAATCCAATCTTGTAATCAAAAACGGAAGCCGGGTTCAAAACCAGTAAATCCAATTGTGGGTACAAATCCAGAAACAGTGGTCAGACGTGCTTACGGAGGAGCTTATGTTGTGGGCGAGACCTGGCATGTTGTGACAGACCAATCATAGTACTTTTTTAATATTCAAATACTGTAAATAATTTATGTGGACATGCACAAATTATATGTAATTATAATTTATATGTACATTGTAACGGGTTTAACCCTATGTGCATGGGCGGCACCATGAAGCATGGACACGAGGCGAAGTCTTATGGACAAAGGGTAATTTATTTAGGAAAAATGGGGAAGGAAAGGGTTAAAGGAGGGAGAATGGAAAGAAAGGGAAGGAAAGAAGGTGCACGTGCAGGTCCGGGGGCAGTGCCATTCTGGCATGCGGGCACCCTGCTGACGATAGGGGGCGGTGGGCAGAACGGAGCATGCGGAGGCAGCGCTCCTGCATGCTCCCTCATGACATGACATGGCCGGCCTGGCCCCTCCCAGATCTCTGTGGGTGCGGCCTCAGACAGGAGTCCCTACTGACGTCCGTCGGCTGGGCGACTTTCCCGGCTGGGATCGGGGACTTAATGCAGGCCTCCTTGCGGCCTACTCTTCGGCAGCGGGTCTGCGAAGGCGGGCTTGGCGCGGGAGTGAAGGTGTCGCGCCAGCTCACGCAGTTATTCCTCGCGCTGTCCTCAGCGCGGAGATCAAAGGGCGGAATTCCAGTGCCCTTATTTAAAAGTCCCTGGGGCGCGTCATATCGCCCCACTCGCATGCCACTCTCCCCTGCTCCACCGCATTACGTACTTCCTGGACCCCGGACTACACTCCGCGCCTTGCTTTTATAATGCGGAGGAAGCCCGAGATCCTATTAACGTTAATCATCGCCAGCCGGTCCGAATAGGCGGCCCCGTCCCTTCGCATACCTGCAGAAGGGGTGCAGACTACTTAGGGAGTGTACGAGCGCACGCCGTGACAATATGTATATATGTATATACTATTGAATCTACAATCTGCTTTCTACACAACTTTACTTGCATACTCTTCATGGGTTTGGCAGCAAAACAGCTGAATGAAGGAGCATCATTTTGCCTTTTCAGTTTTAAAAGAAGCTGCTTATATTTACAATAAGCTCAGAGCTATGGTGAAATGTTTGTTCTTGTCATGAGACTCAGCATTTTTAAAGTGGCACTTTGATCCGTTCACTCAGCACACACCCGAGGGAGGCTCATTGTTTAAAAGCTAATTAATATAATCAGTACACAGCACCGAAAAAACAAATCAAACACACAACATGGCATAATTAATGTACACTATGGATAGCAGGCATTGTATAACTGTTGAAGAGATGCACCTGTTATACAGTATCCGTGTTTTTTTTTAACCACAAGCTGTTTATATTTCATGATTACAGTCATGTCATGTCCTGATGGTTTAAAATAAATGTAGTCAGAGGTGAACGCTTAAATGGTACCAGTGCTATTTTAAGAATCCTAAGCATGAGGTAATACAATAGCAAACATACAAACAAACAAAAAAGGTGGGCATTTAGGCATGCTCAGAATTTTAAACCTGTCCCCCTCATTTGTGTCGGTGCTGTTCAAGTCAGTCGCATAAACATAATGCACATCTAGTTAAAAAAACAGAATTCCTTGGCCAGAATTAAATAAAAAGGTCTTTTTTTTGTGACAAAGTCTAACTTTTTCCCTGTTATGCCTATTGAAAGCCATTTGTTGTATATACCATGGGATGTTGTAAGTGGGTCATGCTTTTCTGTAAAGAGCTTCTCCCCCCCTTCCTCTGACCTTGCTATCGAATTAATCACGCTTTATGCTTGGTCAAGCAGAGCATCCCCAAAAAACTGCTCTGCCATTTTTTTTGTTGTTTCAAGCATACCAAAATTTACACTGTATATCTGGTAACACATGACTATTATGTCCATAAATAAAATACTCTGTACATATTAATGCTTAATTAATGAATCAATAATACTCAAATAATAAAGAATAAATGCACTTATTCTTAGCAGATCTAGGAATAATTATCAATATACATTAAGTACATAAACATATGAGTAGAAAAATCCTCAATAGTGATCAAAAGATGTTAGTATCTTGTTTATTAATTGGCAGAATAAGTAAAGACTATTTGCATTATATAAGGTGTGTATAAAGGTTAATGTAAATGCCTCATTATGCATTATAAAAGAATTAGTAATGTAATATTTGTTTTTTGGGTTGTAATAATAGAATGTGCTGTATTGTTCAAAATGAAGTTCTTAATTCAGTATGCCTGCTCTCTGTTTATGTCAAATCGAAAGCAATTACAGAGGGTTAAAGGGAGACTTCTATTAAGCACATTGCTTTTCCATGAGCGAATTATGTTAGCATGCAAGCGTACTAGCTTAGGAAAAGCAGCTATGGCTATGGTTAGCAGCATGCAGGTGTAAAGGAACACTTTGATTCTTGATTTTAGGGCTGTTACAATCCTGATGGCCAGTAAGTGCTACAATGAAACTGTTTGTTGAATCTGCCACAGAGGAGTACCACGCCCTGGTGCTAATGCCACAAACACATTCAACACCATGTGTCAGTCTCTGACACTAAATGAAACATGAAGCAACACACCCACATTCATTCATTCACAGAAATTCTATATTAGTTATAGGATAATTTATTTTATAATATCTTTATTTGGATGAACAGTTGGGTTGGTGGGAATATTGCAATTCTTTTTTGCTACGGGAAATAATGGCTCAGACAGCCAAGGCTCTAGATTGTTGATTAGGGGATCTGAGGATCTGGGTTTAAGCCCTGCCATTGGTGGGTTGCCACACCCCATACTACCCAGCCACTGCATTCAGTGTCAGTCCCATGCCTCGTTTGGAGTAATACATACCCTAATGAAAGTTACTAAAGTTTATCCTCAGCTTCTCAAACCGTACATGATCACATCATTTCCCACACTCACTCTAAGCACCATGGCATTATGCAATAGCACCACCACTAATACCATTATACTTGATCAATACTCTAATGCTGACTACTAGTGCTTTGACCCTACTGCATTAACTGTATTAACTGTAACACCAATCTTAAGACACACTCAAATAAGAAGTACTTAGGTATGCAAAAGTTGAGGTGATTCAGCATTCTTTTCGTATTAAGCCTCCATCAATAGATTATACAGTACTTGTGCATTAGCAGGCAATGTATGAAAAGATACTGCAGAGGAATATGAAGAAATTGCTGAGCGACCTCCAGACAAACCTTCAAGCTCCCTCATAGAAGAGCAGATGAAAGAAGTGTTTTCTCAGACATGAAGAAAAGTCTCACTTGCACATATATGTCTAACCTTCACAAGGGCAGCAGGGTGCAATCTAGTTTCCCCACATTTAGATCATCAGAAAGAAATGACTACATGCAAATAAACTAGGTAATCTTTAATTTTATAAAATGGAACTTTAGTAGAATAACGTACTAAATAAAAAAAAAACTTTGTAAATTTAAAAATAATAAGAAATCAACTGAAATTTAAGTGATATTAAAACAAGACATCTAATGAGGTTATACAGTACATGCCAAAAACATCTTTAATTTTGCAAAGGTTAAATTCCATCTTTCTTAATGCAATGGCCACTTCACACTAGAACCACTTCACTTTATAGTAATACATAGTGGTTAGCACTGTCTCCTTTCACCCCCAGGGTCGGGGTTTGATTCCCGCTGAGTGTGCAGAGTTTTGTATGGAAAATCTACCGCGCTTGGTGGATTTTCTCTTGGAACTCTGTTTTCCTCTCAAACTTCAAAGACATGTAGATTAGGATAACTAACATTCCCAAATTGCCCATAGTGTGTGAATGAGCGTACAGTACGTGTGTGGGTAAGTGTGTTTGATTGGCACCCCATGCAGGGTGTACTCGTCCAGGCAACATACGACCCTGTGTTCAGGAAAAAGCGGTATAGACCATGAGTGAGTGATCTAATTTATGGTCACATTTGCATGTTAAGTGTCCAAATCTAAGAAATATGGATTCAGAGAATATTAAAGACTCATAACTGTTTTTTTTGTTTGTTTGTTTGTTTGTTTGTTTTTGGTTTGCATGGTTAACTTTTACTTGAACATTGTTCCTCTACTGTTTTTTTTTTTGTTTTTTTTTTACTAAAACCTAAGACTTTTTTTTTTACTAAAACCTAAGACTAAAGGGAGACTTTTTTTTTTTTTTTTCTCTTCCATGAGCGAATTATGTTAGCATGCAAGCGTACTAGCTTAGGAAAAGCAGCAATGGCTATGGTTAGCAGCATGCAGGTGTAAAGGATATACCTTTATTCAAGGATATGAATAAAGGTATTTGTAAATCAAGACTTAAACAGGAAACAAAAATACAATTTGTTTTGCATAATTTTCATATCTCATGAGATCAACTGAATGTGTTTTTAAATTTACACTCAATTTGGCAATTTTCCATACAAATTGTACTTTTCATTTTAAATAGTGGATTTATTTTAACCACATGAATTTAATAAAATATTTAGTATGATAGGATTTATATTAATAACTAACAATACAAAACAAATGCATACAGTATGCTAAGACAAATAAATCCAGCTATTCAATTAAGAGAAAGGAAATGTGAAATGTTTGACAAATGCATTTCAAATGCTGTGGAAATGTTTTGCTTGGTTTGGCCTCGAAAAACCTTTACAAACAATGTCTTTAAAAGACTAATAAATCTGGCACAATGGATGAAAAAGAAGAATTTTATGAATTTTAGGTTTTTAAAATAGTTGATATTTGTAGAGAAGATTTCTAGACAAAGAAGCAAACAGAGAGTGAATGAGAGGACAGTGGGTGTAGCCCTTGCTCTAGGCTGTGGAGACCTGGCAGAGGAAGAAGAGGAGAAATAGGAGGACTGGAGCTGGAGGGGAGCTGGCAGAGCAGCCTGTGCAAATCGGCAGCCATGATTTATTGTATTAAACACATCGCTAGGCCTGTCAGTGTGTCACAGGCCTGAGTATAACGTGACATGGCAGTGTTTATTGGAGACACCATGGCTTATACTATGTTTCAGGGCAAATTACTGCCCAGGGCAACACATCTTTGTTTTTTTGTTCATTCTTGTTCCACACTGTAGCTTCAGCCTAATACAGGCAGAACAAGAAGGAAAAAAAAGCACAAGAATATAAGAGGAGAGGTTTGTAAAACCTGCCAATGTAATAACAGCCCACAAATGAAATACATTACTTTATTACATTTTCTGGTCTGTTATTATGCTGTTAGGTGTAACAGATATAACAAAGCACGACAAAAGAAGTTAAAATAAAAAGTTAAAGTTTTAAAAGGTCAGTTTATATCTGTAAAATAACTGTAGCATAGATTTCCAAAATAATAAAAAATATTTAGTTAGTTATAGAGGTATCGCTGGACTGAAATGCCTGTACATACAGTACAGCAGTATAATACAATACATACAGCATTATAATACAATATTCAACCAGACAAACTCTTGCAGACATGTGAGAATCAGTCAATTGACAGATTCTTGAAAGGCGTGGCAGATTCTGGATCGTCACTGGCACTGAACATGAACACTGCACTAGTAATACACACAATGACATATTATGTGACAAATACTGTTCTCATTATGTAATGTAAAAAAAGAACTAACAGTGTTGTATGGCTGGGCGTGTATGGCTATTTGGCCTTGCCCAGATCTCTCCTGTCGAAATGAATGTGAATGTGCACATGTACATTATGTTATGTTCTGAAAATGGTGCCCACTTATTGTTCACATTATAGTTCCAATTAGAACAAGTACACATTAGCTAAAGAAGCAAAAAAAAAAACTTTCCATTTCTATTTATCTGTCTACATATAGTATATCTATATTTATCTTACTGTTTCACTCTCGCTGTTAAAATGTTCCACAAAAATCCACAATGCATGCCTTTGTTCTAACAAAAGACAGTTTTCCCACAAATGTCGATATCTACTGTCTATCCTTCACCATCATATGTCTCCTATATAATTAAGTCTCCCAGATTTCCATTCAAAGAAACTTTAGCAATCAAATCATCTCTTTGGGTTACTCTGTGGTGGAAGGCATGATTCTATGCAAACCGCTAAATAAGAAAATTTCCTATTTAGAATTTCCCATTCAAATCACCAGGCAATGCATATTATTTATTATTCATGATCAGTGGAAAAAACACTACCACCACCACTACTTATAGTAATAATAATAATAATAATAATAATAGACTACATTGTTGCACTGTGCTGTGGTCAATTTTCATTCTTGGGTACCTGCGTGAATGTGTGTGTGTGTGTGTGTGTGTGTGTGTGTGTGTGTGTGTGTGTGTGTGTGTGTGTGTGTGAGTTGCCTGTTGGTTGACTGTTATGGTGGAGGTGCTGTATGCTCAGACACTCGGATCTAAGAGCTTTAGACGATGGATTTTGCTGCAGTGCTCGTGGCAGCATAGGCACCATTCCTCCCTCTCATTCCCACTGCTCCAATCCAACCCCTCCCTTACCCTCGCCTTTCCTCAGACAACCGCCTCCAAAGCTGTCAGCACAGATCAGTCGCCCTCGCTCAGATCTCACCCTGAATTATAATCACAAATCCAGCCACACATACCCACTAAATCAGTGGATCATATAATAAGTTATTAGAATCACTGCTGGAGAAATGGTGACAAGAGTCCAACTGCAAAGCAGATGCTTCTAGTTTTTTTTGACTGGCACACAGAAAAAGCAAGGTCTGAAGATGCGACCATTGATATGCAGACTGTTGTGAATGATATCATTTCCCGTGCAATGTTGCGTCTATGAATTCAGATTGATTCATTTTGTCAGCTTACTAACACGGTTTTCCTGATAACATTAAGGCAAAGGAAGTGCAGCCATTGCATCGGAATTAACGGTTAGCGACCATTTTGAGATCGCAACAAATGCGCAGACACATCTGCAGCAGTCTACAGCCATAAATTCAGACCTCAAATCTCCATGTAAGCTGATGTAGCTTCATCACAAATGCTTCAATCCCATCAGAAATGACAACTGGACACCCAACACCAAAACATGAACTATTTTCTTATTTTGATGATGTGTGTATTGATAGAGCCATTGAAGAAATTTACAGACCAATAATGCTATAATCATTTTAATATAATCCGGAATCTATGATATATGTATAGGTTAATACCAAAGCACCTTTGACTGATCACGTTGCGCAAAAACATTCGCCTGATTCACCGTGGCAGATAATGGATCCTTGATGGTCATCAAACTAATGGCATTGCCAAAGACCACGTAGTAGATTTCATAAGGATGCTGTACTTTTTCTCTTTTGCTAAGGTTGACAAACATGCCAGATTGTTTAATATAACACTATCTACCATTATGAGTCACAACAGCTGTTAAAAATGAAGATAAAAAATTGCTGCATTCTACATTACCTCTCCTCAGAAACTAGCAAGACAATGAGCGGTCTAGTTATAACGACGTTATTCTCCTTTCACTGACCACAGGACTTCCTACACCGCTTCCTTCGGAAAGCCCAAGACAGACAAGAAGTTAAACAATGAAAAAATATTTTAAAATCTTGTCCAACTTGGGAATCATAAGGCAATCCAAATCAAACAAGAATGTAATGCTAAAACACAAGCAAGCAACAAGAAGATCGATCCTTACTCATGTCTTCACGGGATAAATATTTGTTTGCGTTTCTCAATCCGACAATCCGTAAAAGTCAGTATTTGGTATACCTAATCTGTAGGAATGTTCAGCAATTAGATGATTACATATTAGATTAAATATTTAATGAAGAAAATAAAAGGAAGGAAGCTTTTACAGGAAGTTTTTTTTTACCTTTGTTCGGCTCCGAAGAGATGACCACAAATTAGGATGGCTGGAAACGAGTGAAAATATTCAAATAATTGCACGAAGAAAGGATTTCTCCACTGTCCGTCCTTGCTCAGAGCCCTGACAGAAGCTGGAGTTTGATTGGTCCGCATACGGGGTCACGTGGGCGAGGCTCATGCCACGTGACCTTTGTGGCAAAAGTAAAGCACGAAAAAATCCTTACATTGAAATGTCGCTGTTGTTTGTGCTACTGTTTCAGATTGAGGATAATTCTTGGTGTAGAGGACACGAGGTGGTTTCTGTGTGCCAATCGGGTAGCCCCAGGGGTATTCGGTGCGAACAGGAGGGGTGGATGGCACCCATGACATCCGGGATAGTCATCAGGATTCTTTAGTGGGTCAACACATCAATGCTCAGGACTGCATAGTTTTATTTATATAAGTGCATCCACTTTTACTGCTTCATTTGTCCATTGAAAGAGAGACAGTTTGTTGTGACAACTGGACATCAACCAAACCATCGCTTCAACACCGCTCACCAACATGTCCTCATTTTTCCAGTCAAATGACTAAAACATGGTGTAAAGTCCCAAAGTTGTAACCTGGCTCTCCTGATCTTTACCATGATGTCTGATCTGCACCATGTACTCTCTACCCCCATTTAATCTCATGGCATTTGGGATTGCAAAATCGTCACAGACTCAGAAGGGATTATAAACTCCACAGACTAATCCACTTCAGCTGGACAGTAAAACAGGAATTAATCAACAATGGTTAAGCTTTATTGCTTTTACCAAAATAGGACTGGACTTACAAAATGGGTGCTGATGGCGTTATGAACTCACCAGTGAATTTGCAAAAAAAAATAAAAATAAAAATTCCTCACAAAATGTATAAAATCTTTTAAAACCTTCTATTGTAATGCAATTCCAGCAACATCCAACATCCCCTGTAAAACACATAGGGCTTCTGGGCTGTGGTCTAAAATTTTGCCCCTGGGACGTCAACTCAAACGGAATATTACTGCGGCGAATTAAACGAGGGCGCAGCAGCCCAGGCTTTCTGTGCATTCAAACAAAATTAGGGTCATGAGCAATTTGTTTCTCATACAAATACACGTGCAGATTTGGGCCTGTAATAAGGACACGACTAGATTTAAATTTAACCAAGCAACAAAAAAAGAGCTCTTATTGCAGATAAAAAAAAATTTTTTTAAAGAAAGAACACCTGGAAGGACACAATGTAATTTTAAGTTTTTATAGTTACGTTTAATGTTATGGAACATTTGTGTGACAAGTTATTACCAGCAATTACTTTATATTATCCAATATAAACTGTCGCTCCACTATCCTATAGAAATTAGAAAGCAGAAAGTTTTCTTTTTGGCCTGAAGACTAAGAGTCAGACATGCAGTTTTATTTGTTGCAAGATTACTATTAGTCGTTATTAAAGAAACAGTAACATATTAGACCTAGCGCATTACTGTAAAACTCTGACTTGAATTTCATTACTTTCTGACCAACAATATTTAATAATATAAACAGAACTGTGCTATAAGATGCTATGTACAAAAAATATGAAAAGTGGAAACAGTATGTAATAAACTATAATTAAGTCTGTCGGATATTGGTCTTACCAGATACTGTAGGGAATGTTCCTGAGGCTGACTTAGGACCAAAGGTGGTAAAGAATGGGCACAATGAGGGTTGAGAGTGACATTCTGGTTCTATAAGTAAACTGCCCTATCGCCTCCAGCAAGGACACAAATCAGACAACTTGCATGGAGTGGAATATGATTGGCCATTGGGTTGTTCGGGCACAGCAATAGCTTCCCGTCTACATGTCAACTGAGCAAGCTAATCGGCCCAGACGAGCGTGAAGGATGGAGCGATCGGTGTGATCAAAAAGACATGAGGTGCAACTTAGCAGTTAGAAGTGGATATCATTTCACACATACTAATGGTATGTAGAGTACACTTTTATAATGTCATTGAGAGATGTGACACCTACACCTACACTACAGTATATGTGTGTTTTTTTTCTTTTTCTTTTATGATTGGTCATTTAACTATGCAGTGCTAAAGCACTTCCACCATCGATTGGTTGAACAAGCCTCAGTGTCAAATTGAGCTGTGAACCTGCTGGCTGTAATCAAGCAGCTCATTATTGGGTTGGAACATGACCATGGCTTATCTGGCTTGGTCCTCTGAACTCTGAGCAGTGATGGGCCTGACAAAATCTATACAAAACTTAGTGCTGATGGAGTGTGTGGGAGCCTGCTGCAGATATTGTATTGACATAATTCAGGACATTTTAACATATTTTAATGTTCACTTTAGTGACAATATGCTTCCATTGTAAAGTCAAATCGACTCCCTTCCCCAGTCCCCTACCCCTTCTTTCCCCAGTCTTCCATTCTCTAAAGGGTGAAAGAAGCACATGATGCTTTGAATGAAATACTTAAGAAGCTTGCTCGGAGGAAGTTTGTGTGTAAGAATACTTACTCAGATTGCATTGTGCCAGCTCAAAAGGGTATGTTTCTATATTTGATTCTATAAGCTTTTATGCCCTCTATCCACATTCAACCCAGATATAACCGGCTAATGGAAAATTTTGCCTGACCTTCCACTTTGCCATATTCAGTGCCTTTACTACTGAGAATGCTTGCAGCTAAAACCAATAACCAATGAGCTTGAAATGGAAAAACAGAAGAACTGCCAAAAAAATTAAATAATAATAATAATAATAATAATAATAATAATAATAATAGTAATAATAATAATAATAATAATAATACACAGCACAGCTTCTTTGTTTTGGTGTGGTACCACTTAGAGTTTATATTTTGTCTGTTCCACTGAAAATAACTTAATCCATTGTGGTGCGAATAATCATGTCTTTAAGACACATTGCTTAAGTTTAAATTTGTATTTAAATAAGCTAATTCTCTATTAGACTTAATTGAAGTGATTAATATGTTTTAGTTGGTGTCAGTTCCTTTAACCCTAACTGATGCAGTGAGCTTTGAATTTCCGAAACAATCATACCAGTAGTACCTCATGGTCAAATTATTGGCCTGCATCAAAAAAAAAAAAAAAAAAAAAACCTAATAAGATTACTGCAATTACTGGAATTGAGTTAAAAACTGTCCAACACATTATTGAACTCTGGAAAGATTGTGCTGAACT
>JAQMYL010000035.1:25403458-25417775 GCA_030014365.1 Clarias pachynema
AATTTATTTTCTTTCGCATTTCTTTTTATTAATATTTATTCCTTACGTGTAAGCTTTTATTTTCTTTTTAAGGTCACGGGCGGTCGTACAAGCATTTCACTGCATATCGTACTGTGTATGACTGTGTATGTGACAAATAAAATTTGAATTTGAAGTGTAGTATGCGAGAAATTAATAGTAGAGAAATCAATGCTGAACATAAAAGCTGAAGGTTGCTTGTACTCTGAGTAAAATAATGGGAATGGAATTATACTGACTACTAATGGTTAACAATACATGCATAAACCTGTTAAATATTTACAGGTTGTTAACACTATACAGTGAGAAGCTATTCTGCCATTAGATATTTGAGTAATGAGAACTTGATTGAAATGTATTAATAATTGCTTAATTAAAGTTATTACGGTTTTTGCTTATTTTAATCAAAATGGTGACCTCTTATTTGGCCAGGCAGCATACCTGAGTTTGTTTAGTGATCATAAGAGAATCGATTCATAACTGTAAATTTAATGAAATTCTTGCAAGTTCCCTACACAATCTTCCCTAGTTGTCAATTTCAACACTATCACTACCTTCAAAATGGCCATCGTCATATTCATTTAAATTCAATTTAGCTTTATTTATATAGCACTGTTAACAATAGTCCTTGTCGCAAAGCAGCTTTACCAAATAAAATTAAAATATATATATGTAAATGAGTTTGAAAAGTGTGAAGAAATTAATATGAATCATAATTATCAGATTGTCCCTGATAATAAGTTATATTGATCACTCCATCCACTATTATATTTATTCCCATTTTACGCCGCTTAAATTTTTAAGATAAAGTTATTATTATACTAATAACTTTATCTTAAAATTGTGCACATGGAGCCCTACCAGTATATCCAAGCAAATAAATCACATTTAATGTAGTTACCACCACCATAAAACTTTACACCACTACACTACTGTGGCACTTCCACCCATACTGTGGCACTTCCGTCCCAACCCGATAACCCAGCTCATCCTGCAGTGAGAGGTCCAGTGAGGTCAGAAGGCTGTGCTTTTCCTCAAAGGAAAGCCACATCTTGTCATAAACAGACTCAGTGATTCAGAGAGTTTTCTCTTCATGGGTTATTATTTACACTTCTGTGCTTCTATACAAGCCATCTCTAATCTTTCAAGAGACAACCATTCAAAAAGACAGCATGGCTAGCAGCAACTCAGAGAGAGGAAAAAGAAAGGGCAAGGGAAAAGTGTGTGTGCATGTCTTCAATGTATTGTATATGAAGATGGCTGTATAGACCAGGATGGAGGAAAGAGTGATAGAAATCAAGGATGTCACAGAGGCTAATGGAGTAATCCTCCTCAACCTCATGAATGTGACTCAAGCGCAAACATGCCCACCCCAGGAATCTACAGTACTGTATATTACTCATAATAAACAGTAAAACTAAAGACAGATCTTTCGCAATATAGATACAGAAGCAACATACCTTGACATATCTTGGCATTCATGCAACTCTGATACTGTAACTCAGTCTGCTAATGGTGTTCTGTGAAAAGAGCCTAAGCCATCCTCCCTATGCAAGTAGAACATGCTGGCCAGTATTGTTAAAACTAGAGCAGCTACAGGATCTACAAAGTTTTCTATCAAGGTCATTAAATTGCTCCAGAAAGGCCTGACTTTGACAAGAAGAATAACGTTAGGTGGCATGTGTTATGAACCAGACATGGGGAACGCAGGTGCAGTTAGGATATTTATTAACAGGTGTTTCTAGGAACATTTCAAACAAACCAGCAAGGATAATTCAAAATCAAAAGTCGAGTAAACAGGCAAGGGTCAGGCGATGTGCGTCGGGCATAAACAGGATCATGCTAAAATCAGAAACAAAACCACAATCAAGATCAATATCCAAAAGGGGCATGCAAGTATCAAACGGCTTGGTAACAACACTGAAACTAGTCACAGGGAGCGAATACTTCGCAAAGGCCGGAAGTGAGTCTCTTTCATCTGTGTCTGGCAATTAGTGTCAGGTGTGTCAGTATTCAGGTGGAACCAGAACGTTGGTGTTGGGAGTTGTAGTTCTCAGTAGTTCTGACAGCATGGTGGCTCTGTTATCTCACATCTCCAGTCTTGGTGTGTGGAATTTGAATGTTCTCTCAGTGCTTGGTCTCCTTGTGGTTTCCCTAACAGTCCACAGATGTGCAACTGATTTGTGTTCCCAACTTTCCCACAAGTATATGATTTGGTTTGCTTGTATTGATTTGACTTGGCAAAGGTTGAAGTCCTCAGCAACATATATTCCAATAATTTACAGTTATAGACCATTGAAGGCAACCATCGTTTTCTGGTATTGGCTTAATTGCATTAAATAGACTGAATACTTTTCATCCAAAATTATCACTGCACCATACGTTTTCTGAATTACTACTGGAAAAATTAAAAAATTTAATTTCTATTATCTTCTTATTGAATTTACTCACTCTTAACTAGGCATGGTGACTTAGTGGTTAGCACTGTGGCCTTGCACATCCAGGGTCCGCTTCGGGGTCTATGTGCATGGAGTTTGCATGTTCTCCCTGTGTTTGGTATGTTACTTCTGGGTACTCGGTTTTCCTCCCACCATGCAGATTAGGCTAACTGGCTTTCCCAAATTGGAAGCGGAGGAATGGAATTATATTGACTACTAATGGTTAATTTAAATGGTTAGTTTATTATAACATTAATGCAAATTGTGATTTTAAAAAAGGAGCTGATTTTGTATTTAACTGGTTAAACAGTGTTGCCTTGCCACTCAGTTTGAACTCTCTTCTCCTTGCGGAGCTCATAAACAACCTACATGAATCTGCATAGTGTGCAAGAATATGTAATTTACAATGCATATCCATACACTCTTATGAGGAGAATATGTTCTCCTTATTTATGGATGTGATTCTTTAAAATAATATAATAGTACGGTTGATTCACCACGCAATAGCTCATATTACTATTGTAATTTTATTGCAGTATACAGTATGAGACGAAAAAAGGCAAAATAATGTAACAATGGTAGGTTGGGGAGAGGGGCAGGGAGGAAATGACAACTTAGTAAACAAATAATAAAATTTATCTAGGTTTTACTATTATAGCATTACCTTAAACCAAGTATTAGATTGTTACAGACATTTCTAGACTTTTATAAAAATATAATGGACATTCAAGTCAAACCAGGACTTTTAATTGTGTATAATAACAGAAGACAGGTATGAGTGTATCAAATTAAATCTCTCTTTATTTCTCTATATAATTCCCTTCTGAACTAATGTGCTTATCCTAGCATTTTACTAGTGCTTCACAACTGAAACGCTGGCCTCCCTGGAACTCTTCTAATGGCATAAATTTGGAAATGGCTCGGACCGAGGTCAGGACTGTACTGGGGATGTGGCAATAACTCCCAACTGAGTTCCTATAAAGTGCAAGTTGTGTTCATGAGTGATTGTGTGTACCGTTTCTACAAACAGATGCATCTCCTCTGCAAGCTGGCAACGTTATCTGTCTATTTTTTTAGGAAAAAAATCAGGCATTCTAGTCTCAGAATGTTCACAGGAATGGCTGCAGTGGGCTCTGAGCCACCTCGGACAGATCATCATTCATGGAGATTAGGCTAATTGGCCTTCCCAAGTTGCCCATAGTTTGTGGATAGGAGTGTGTGTGTGTATTTATGTGTGTGTGTGCCCTGCAGTGGATTGGCACCCATATACTGTACTGTACCATACTGGACTTAAAATCATCTCTAAATGTCAATCAGTTTTATGTCTTTATTCATGAGAAATTTCAAGTCCCATGTTTGACTTAAACACTTTCAAACTTGAAATTGCCTTGTTCTATTGACAGATGGTTTAGCTTATTTTAAGCATGTATTTCCTGAAAGACCATAAATTATTTCTTAATATAATAAGAAACTTTACAATGCTAGATAAATGTACTTTTTTTTTTAAAGATTTTTTTTTTTTTTATGTAGTAAAATGTCAGGTAGAATACTATTTTTGTGGTTTCTCTAAAAACATACATCATTATTTATCACTTGCAGCACTGGAAAGCATCACAAAAAGCAGACCAACTCTGATTACTGGACACTGTCCAAAACTTCTGCAAATCCCAAACGGAGAGATTCCACTCATCTACACCACGATGAGGCAAAAAAAAAAAAACATCTCTGGAACAAATATCTGAAATAATTTAGTGAGGTTGAAGCCTGAAAGCCAACAAATTTGGCCACAATGGATCAAGGCGCTTTAGGCCTAACAAACCCCACAGGGAAGTCTAGTCCTGAACTTCGGAAATGGAAAGAAGCTTAGTAAGAAAAGAAACATCTGCCTTTTTCCTCTCTACACATGGTTGAAATCCTGGACAAATCTTTTGACCATGTGTTCATACCTTTCTCCTTTATCTCTAAAGTGGATGCCACTCAATATCTTACCATAGAAACATTTTATATACACAGTGTTTTAGAATGAAACTTTCATCTGTTTTAACTTAGTACTGTATACTTTAGCCTGTTTATTTCCTTGTTCACTTTATATGAAACATAAAAGTAGCACATGATCACATGCTACATACTACAATGTATTATACAAGAATTATTTATGTGTTATATATTCCATGTGAGTACAAAGGCATTTGAAGTATCTAGACAATTTAATTGTGTATATACCGTGTATTCCAGGGTTAATGCAGTGCTTCAGTTAATGCATATCTAATGCATATTTCAGGACTGAAATATATTTGCGGTGGCCAGCGGAACGGGCTGGCATTACCTGCAAGTTCGAAAGTGTTCAATCTGTATCTGATATTTGTATTATTATTATTATTATTATTATATGTGAAGAATAAGACCAAGTAAAAATAACCCTGTTTTTCAGAGCACATAGCCCTTAAAATTTAGAGTATTATTTTAGACATTTTTTTTCCATTACTATGTTTTAATAAATAATTAATATGGGGCCAGGATTGTGCAGTAGACAGTGGCATTTTTTTTTTTCAGCACAGCCTAGGCAATATGATGAACTGAATTTTATCCAACTATACAAACTAGGGTTGGGAATTACCAGTCACTTCTCGGTACAATATTATCAGGATACCTAGGTGCCGATTCGATTTTTATAAATATCCTGATTCAATATGACGTTTTCCGCCAATTTTGTTAAAAAAAATTCAATCTTTAAAAATCATGAATTAAATGTAGGCAAAAAGAAGAAATGCAAGATGGTTTGCTTCCCCTCATGAACCTTCCACCACTTCAATTTTGATGCGCTTACTTTGACACACAAACCATTATGAAGACTGATGATGTGTTACGTATTCCCTCATCTCTCTGACACAGGCATTGCCATTATTGTAAGCACATGTGACAAGTGCATTATTCAAGTCAAGGTACTCGAGCAGCAAAAATCAGTTGGTTTAATCACAGAAGACTAAGGCAGAGCGGGACCCTGTGCGCAAACTCCTAGCTGCTCCCACAGATCTTCTCTTGATCCATGTCTCTCAATCATAAGTCCTTTAATGTAACTTTGACTTTTGCATGTTGAGATTTGCAATAAAAAATGAATCAGACACCCAGCACATGTGGATTATGTCTGTACTGGTACTGATACTATACTGAACAATAAATTGTTTATTTTAGGGAGATTCTTACTTTATGTAGCTAATATACTAAAATATGGCCTCTAATATACTTTTTAACATTAGGACATATTGAAAGCCAAGTTAAGATTTTAGTCTTAATTTAAAAGTGAGTCAAATAAATCCTCAAAAGTATGATGCATATGCCAGATCTGTCTCGAGTTTCTCTTTAGAATGTGCCCTTGGCTAAGAATCCTTAGAGTAGAAAGGACTTGAGTGTGCATGGGGATGCTACTTTTTCATTTTGGAAGCGCCTCAAAAAACAGGCCAAGCTGCTGGAAGAAAACTAAAATGGCACTCGGCAGTATAAATCAATTGATGAGTCACTGAACAATCTCTGCAAAGACTTTTCCTCAGTCTTTAAAAGCATCCGTGCGTGCATGAAATCCTTAAGCAAGGCATCTGCTCAATCAGTCTTCAGTTCATTTATGATTTCAGGTGGCAAATGAAAAGTCATCATCTGAACAATTAAAGCAACATCTCAGGAATGAAGTTTACTTTTCTCTGAAATATATAACACAACATATGTATAAATATGCTTATCAAGGACATTAGGAAATAAACAATTGTATACCTCTTTCACATTTCAATGCCCTCTTATCCTTGTTTAGTCTTCTCTAAGCTTTAAAATGTCTGGTGCTATTAATGATGAATCAAACTATGTAAGAACTTGGTGCTGAAGTATTTGCCATTTTATAATTGGTACGAGTCAAAAATGTGTTCACACTTTAGCTGCAGAATTAATTTGAATTAACTTTTTAAACTACAGTATGTAAGAACTTGGTGCTGAAGTATTTGTCATTTTATAATTAATATAGGAGTCCAATAATTATCTACACTCTGGCTGCAGAATAAATTTCAATTAACTTTTAGAAAAGCCATGACTGCACTGTTGTCTTCATTCTTCATCAGAACTGAATCTTTTTTTTTTTTTTTGGGTGGGGGGCAGAGGTTGTGGACAGGTGTCTTTTATACTTATAACGAGTTCAAACAGATTCCATTAATACAGGTAAGGAGTGGAGGACAGATGGAGGACTTATTTTACCAAGGAATTTACCAGTTAATTAATTAAAAATCCTAAATGTGATTTCTGGACTTTTTTTTCTTATTTCGTTTCTCATAGCTGAGGTATACCTATGATGAAAATTACAGGCCTCTCTCATCTTTTTAAGTGGGAGAACTTGCACAATTGTTGGATGGCAAAATACTGTACTTTTTTTCCCGACTGTAACTTTGTGTGCGTGTATATTGTTTTACTCAAACCCTTGTACAGTAGGTTAAAACAAATTAACTTGGAGTATTCATAACAGTGAACCTCAATACACTATAATACAGTACATTGGACTGGAAATATACTGCTTTCTTGCATATAATAGTATCAGTCTGAACTTATATTCTTATATATCTAGAATATAAGTCATCAGCCAGCCTAAGTTCTTTATAATTATAGGTAAATGCTTGTTCTAACGAGGTTGGGCTGTTAATGAAGCTGAAAGACGTCACACAAACTCTACTCAAGGAATATCTGATAATAAATTTCCGTATAAACCACAAACAGGTCATTAATCACATAAATCACTTGAGTGGTCCTTAAATGTCAATGAATTAGAATAATCTTAACTACAGAAATACTTCCCAGTGCATGAACGTGTGCTTTGATCTTACAATGCCATAAGCTGCAGTTAACAACTCGAAAGCAATTTAGTACTTATTACTTTTCAGACTCCATTCACATCACTCAGCTGCTTTGCTTCACATGTTCACTAACCGTAGAGTTAAACACATTCAATTTCTCTTTGAGTCTGGAAGTGGACCAGAGGTGATCTGAATGACCTTCTCAACTTTTCATGAACCAACGTGTGGACAAAATGCTAATGGCTCCGTGCAAGTTATTTTTAATGCCCATTCGGCACGTCATGTGTGGATTACCCTTCAGTGAAAGCTGCCTATGTGGGGAAGACATCCACAATGACAAAGGACAACAGCTCCCTTGAGAGTTTTCTCAGAGGTGTCTGAGACGGCACATGCTGATGGGGAAGTGATGTGCTGCAGCATCAGCATAAAGAACAAGGAGCAAAAGAAAATGTTGGGGAAATACTGTAGGAGGCTTGAGAAATTTCATGTTTGAACCCTCTCTGAATTCTTTTTGATAGTTTGTTACTATCACACATCACAGCTGATTATGTACACAGTACCAGACAAAAGTTTAGACACAAGTTCTAGAACAATGCAGGTTATTTATTTATTAATTTTTTTTCAAAACAATGAAATAACACATACAGTATGTCATTAGGTGATTGTAAGTAACAGCAAAAACAGTCAGTCACAAAGGTCAGCTGTTCTGGAACAGTTCTTGCAAGAACAGTATTGTCAAGGGCTTTTTCAAAACACATCAAGCACCATGATGAAACTGGCTCTCATGAAGACCATCCCCTGAAAGCAAGACCAAAACTTACCTGTGCTGCAGAGGAGAAGTTCATTAAAGTCACCAACTATCAAACATTACCTAAGATTAGAGCCGTTATGAAGACTTTATAGAGCAGACGTAGCAGAAAAGCCCATGTAGTTATCAATGTCGCCTTGCACCTTGAGAGTCAGGGTTTGATTCCCACCTCCATGCATGGAGTTTGCATGTTCTCCCTGTGCTTGCTGGGTTCCCTCCAGGTACTCCAGTTTCCTCCCATAGTCAAAAGACATGCAGACTAGGCTAAGAAGTGTTCCCAAAATATCCGTTGTAGTGTGTGTGGTGTGCAATATATTGGCACCCCGCCAAAGTCATATGAATCACCTCTGGTCTGCTTTCACCCTAAGAGAAAGTAAACTCTGAGGTTAGTAAAAATGCAAAGCAGCTGAGTGATCTGAATGAAGTGTGAGAAGCTCTGAGAAGCCATCAAAGGCTATTTATATAGCCTTTTAATGCCTACTAGACCCTATGGTGAGAAATAGGAGTATTCGATTATCCATTTTTTTCCGGCTCAGGTAGCAACACAGCTGACAAAGAAAGAATCCTTCATTAATACTAGAAAGAAGAAAGAAGTCCCTGTTAATACTAGCATATAGTTTTAACCTTTTTCAATTAAATTTTTTTAAAAGTCCTGAAATTAATTCCCTACCACTGTACAGTACATCAGTGCTATACACCCCAATGATAGAGATATTTATGATTACATTTCCTATAATTTGTGTGACCTGCTTATTTACCCCTTTGGGAAGACAGCCTTATGCAGTAGATTTTAGACAAATCTTTAGCCTGACTTTTTTATATTGTTTTGTTTTCAGTAAAGCAAGCAGTTTCTCCTTTAGGGTAAAAGCTAATATTACATTATAGAGGGTAGGAGTCAGGGAGTGCGAAACCATACCCAGTTCCCGAGTTTAAGACATCAAAACTCATCTTTCTACAAAATAAAAACATCAGTTGTGAGGAGTGAGGAATTTCAGCATGAAAACATTACAGATCTCAGCAGATGGTGAACCTCAGGCATGTTGCCAGATTAGCAGAGCATCATGCAGGGCTCTGGGACATAAAGGAACAGCAAGAAGAACAGAAACAATCAGAGGAAAGCAAAGAACTCACCAGAGTAAGTGCAGGGTCGGGGCACTCAGGTCATAAATGGTCCGATCGGGCCGACAGAGAGCACAGCTATGGCGCAGTGTGGATCAGCGCATCAGCCCTTAGACTTCTTTCCAGGTTGATAACCGGCCCATTCTGCAAAAGAAATCACACAAACTCACTAGAAGTGATGCATAAATGAATCCTAGCTTTCCAGTCATGCTTGGCCACCATACTTACTGTAGCACACTAGCCATGCCAGGGCCTGGCTTCATGACCACATACAGGAACCATATGAGCACCGAATTCCTTATCATACACTTATGGTTTGCCTTATTCGGTACTGAATCTTGACATTAATCAATTACTTAATTATCAATCAACCATAACATTATTAGATTAGATTAGATTAGATTAGATTAGATTAGATTAGATTAAATTAAATTAGATTAGATTAGATTAGATACAACTTTATTGTCATTGTGCAGAGTACACATGCAGAGCCAATGAAATGCAGTTAGCATCTAACCGGAAGTGCATAAGTGGCCTATTTACAAATTAATAAATACAATGTGATTATACAAACAGACGATGCATTTGGTAATAGAGTTATGGTATTTATATAGTGATATAGTACAGTACAGTATAACAGAAGGAGCATTAGGTAATAAAGATGTGGAAAATATATGTCTATAATGGTGTACAGTATAATACAGTGCAATGCAGTAACAGTACAAACATTGCAGTGAATTAGCATGTCTGGAAAATTACATTCCTAAAAGGAACAGGATATATAGTACATACTGTATGTACATGTGTGAGTCCTTATTTGTACAGTATATACAGAATGAACAGGGGTGGAATATACTGTAGTGCAATGAAGTGAATAATTATTAATGGTGCAAAGATGCATAGTAATAAAAAATGATTTCTAATCTTTTTTATTAGAAAGTGAGAGTGGAAAGATGACCACTGAACAACACAGATCACCATCTATACACCAGCAAACTGGTGACACAGGATCAACATTACCCAAGGCTCACCCATAATCATGGGGAATTATGCCAGCCTCTCTAGTCCCTTCCCACAGGTACAGTAGGGACTACACTACAAATCGCGGGGAAAAAACTATGTTCGCAATGATAAAAAGGCACCTGAACACCCAATGCACCACAGTCCGCTTTGCAAGGGGCCCAGCAGGCAGTCAGCCCAAGGCTGCTGACCCAGACACCACAACCCACAGCATCCAAAGGATCTACTGTGTCCTGGTGGCAGACACCAATACACAAACCCCCCAGAGGACCTGAACAACATTTTTCCGATATCAGTAGGTCACTGGCTGGATGCAGTTATTGCCAACTGTCCACTGTCCACTTTACTGACACATTGATGTGCAAACAAGGTCAACTATTTAGTCTTTCATACTTCTTCCAGCCAAAATGCATTTGGAGAAATAACAACAAGGACTAATCACACATCACCAAAGGACAAATGAGAGAACTGTAAGCTACTGTAGGTCTTACTACTGTAGCTCCACATCATTCTTATTACCTCATTTTTATGGTACTGTATCTTAGTATATTGTATAAATTCCTTGCTTAACCTTAATGCTTTCATTCTTAAGTAATGAAACATTTGATTTCAGGCCTCCATTATTGTCTATTATAGAGTGACAGTACTGTATCTCTATTTTTTATTAACTTTAAATATGTATTGGCCATGAAGCACACACACACACACACACACACACACACAGCCCCATGAGGCAAACAGATGAATAAATATAATTACAATCTAACCAGAAAGGGATCCAAAATGGCTCCTGGCTTTTCTCTTCCAGGTCATGTGACCAGGTTCTGTCACACTTCCAGAAGACTGAGGAGAGATCAGTCTGTTCAGTACAGTTCTACCTGTGCAGCAAAAAGGAAAAAAAATGTTAATTACAAGCCAAAATTAGTTTACAGTATTCACAATTTGTAGAATTTATGTATTACCTAAACCTTCTTTTAAAGGGATTTCTATATATAAACAATGGTTTCCTTCTTTTTTGTCTTCGCAATAGGCAGTTCTGTAAAAATAAAAAGAAATAAAAAGATCAAACAGTACATTACTTCATCTGTAAATATAAAAGTCATCTCCATTTTAAATGAATGATAATCAATAAGAAAGTGCAGCATAAAAAGCCAAAGATGATTTTTCTTTAAAGTAAAAAAGAAAAAAGATATTTATATGCTAAAAGGTTCATTTGTTGTGTTATGCTACATTTGTATTTCGATGGTATTGTGAGCTGTTATTCTGACTATTTTTTTCCCCTTTCAGCATCTCTGCATTGCACAGACAATAATTTTGACAGACTTCCCTTGTGCAAATTAGGGGAAACAACTGTTAATTCAAAATTCCTTTTTAATAAAAGCTTTAAAGCAGTTATTGGATTTTGTCAGTAACCTTTTTAGCTCTTTTAGTAAAGACATTAAGATGAGAGTAAAGCAGTTTTATCCAAATTTCCGATCAATCGATAGATAGATAGATAGATAGATAGATAGATAGATACTTTATTGATGCTAAAGGAAATTCCAGAATATTACACAATATTACTGCAATACAGAGGTAGAATATAACATTTCCTCAACGATTTTGCAGTTTTTATGTATAATATACACAGATCAGCCACAACATCATGAGCACTGACAGGTGAAGTGAACATTCATTATCTCGCTGCAGCAGCACATGGAAGGGTGTGGGATATATTAAGCTACCAACCCACAGCACCCAAAGGATCCGTCACTAACACTCCGTCCTGAGGTCCTGTGGAGTTATTTATTTATTCATTTATTTATTTATTTATTCATACACCGTTTAGACGCAACAATGGCACATGATGTGGGTGGGATACATTTGGCAGCAAAATGTGCAAGCGTAAGGAATTGAGCGAATTTGACAGGGGCCAAATTGTGATGCCTGGAGAACTGGGTCAGAGCAACTTCAAAACTTCAGCTCTTGTGGGATGCTCCCAGGTTGCAATTGCCAGGACCTACCAAAATTAGTTCAAGGAAGGAAAGCTGGTAAACTGGCGATAGGGTCATGGGTGGCCAAGGCTCCAAAGCCCAATTCAATCAAAGTGTACTGTAGCTCAAATTGCTGAAAAAGTGTATTCTGGTTCTGATAGAAGGGTCTCAGAATTTGGTCCACAGTTTGGTATGGAGCTGCATAGCTGCCGACTGGTCAGGGTGTATTCACCACCAAAAGCTCCTGAACTGGGCATGTGAGCATCAGAACTGGACAACAAAGCAATAGATTAAGGTGGCTTTGTCTGATAAATCTTATTTTCTTTTACATTATGTGCATTGTTACATGCAGGTGTGTGTTGGACCCGTGGGGACGTAATATGCATCACTTACCTGGGGAGGAGATGCCACCAGGATGTACTATGCGAATAATTCAAGCTGACAAAGGCAAAGTGATGCTCTGGGCAATGTTGTGCTATGAAACCTTATGTCCTGACGTTCACATCCTGAAATGTGTTGTTTACCACCACCTACCCACACTGTAAAAAGGGTTCAAGAATGGTTTGAAGAACATAGCAGCAAGTTTGATGTGTTGCCTTGGCCTCCAAATTCTCCAAATTTCAAGAAAAATAATTTAGATCCATGACAGGCTCCAATTCTCTTACTTACAGAACTTAAATGATCGGATACTGACAACTTGGTGCCAGATACCACAGGACATCATCAGAGGTCTACTGGATTCTATTTCTCAATAGGTCAGGGCTGTTTTGGTGACAAAATATTTAGTATAGGTGGGTGGCCATAATGTTATAGCTGATCGGTCTATGCTGGTGCTAGTAATACACAACTTAATCATAAATTGAAATAATACATTATTCAAATTTGAATGATGTTTAATGATGCAATAAATTTCATTAACTGCCCTTGGATTTTAATTTTATATGAAATTTGAAAACCACTGAAATTGCGCTGATACACATGGACATTGCACATTTGCACACTTCCTGGACATTCCATTTATTTCCATTCCATTTTTATTTGCATTTAAATTTATTGCTATTTTTGTCTACATTTGTACAGATAAGTTTTTATATTTCTTATATATTTTTTGAAATGTTTATATTTTGTTCTATTTTCTTATGTTTCTATAGCTAAACCTACTTGTATTTTATCTTATTTTATTTTATTCCACTATCTTTTTATCACTATGTTTTTTTTTTTTTTTTTTTAAGGTCATATAAGCGGTCGTATAAGCATTTCACTGCATATCGTACTGTGTATGGCTGTGTATGTGACAAATAAAATTTGAATTTGAATTTGATAGTACAAATGTGGTAAATGTAAATTATGTTGAGGGTTCAACTTCAATGCTTCTGTAACAAGTCTTGTTCTTGTTACTAATTTATCCTGTAGTCCAGAATTACCCTTAAAACCACTAGACCAAGTACACAAATCCTACACTTGAATAAAAGTAACGATACGCTAGCCAAAATATTACACTTTTAAAAGAAGGCTTCAATTCAAATTTCCACTTGAGTAATGTTTCAGAAATACTTGCCATCAAATGTATTCAAGTATCAAATGTGGTGAGCTTGCATTAGTTCACTGTAGTCTTAAAGTCATGGCAAAAGTATATAAATCTCCCTGTCTGTCTCATATTATCCAGGAGAGGTTGTATAAGGATATTGATTAGGATTTCTGTTGGAATTTATTTATTTAGTTAGTTAGTGGTTATAAATGCTAAAACCATTCATGAATCTGGTGACTTAAATTTGGCATTCATTCCAAAAAGGACGAGTCGGGTGAGAAGGCAATGATCTTGCAAATTCAATTACGTGTAGTAGTCTGCAGGTGGTGATATTGCCACATCCAAAAGAAAAAGTACTTGCACTTTTTAATGTGCCAAATTTAAGATGCTCTTCACGTTTTTAGTCAATATAAATATATTCGAGTATAGTACAGCATTTCTTTACTAGCAAAGTTGAGTAGAATATTATAGAATATTATAGTTAATAAATAGGGACAGTGGTGGCTCAAGCGGTTAAGGCTGTGGGTTACTGGGTTACTGATCGGAAGGTCGGGGGTTCGAACCCCAGCATCGCCAAGTTGCCACTG
>JAQMYL010000035.1:25421047-25437468 GCA_030014365.1 Clarias pachynema
AATATATATATATATATATATATATATATATATATATATATGTATATATATATATATCAAGCAGGGATTGTTCTTATTTTGAGAATAGTTATTGAACACTTCTTCTTCACACAACTTTCTATAAGAGTATAGAATATATATGAATTAATTTGTATATGAATATGAACTATATGAATCCAATTGATTTGTATAGACTATGCGAATCCAATCCGGATGTACATTTAACTCCCTGATAAGCAAACCATGAGCAACCAGTCTTAATATAGAGCCCATCATATTTTAGTTCATATTAAGTAGTATGATCATAAATCAGTACAGTATACAATGTTAAGACAAACATTAAGAGAAATGTGTTAAGAGAAATGTGAAGAGCAGGCCTGGGATATGTACAAGTATGTATTGAATTTGGAAAGCTGCACCAGAATGCTTAAAATGGGGATAGACTGCCCTCTATTGGCCAAAAATAAAGAGGAAACCATTTATATAGAAACCTGAGCTCTGGTTCTGGGGACCAACTGTCCTACATAGTGTTATCACTAGTAATATACTAGAACATCTACTTCAGTTTAACAGCCCCTTCCATCCATCCATCTAGGAACCTCTGTAGTCCAACTAGGGACCGTGGAGGC
The DNA here is from genome assembly GCA_030014365.1 of Clarias pachynema. Classification (NCBI taxonomy): domain Eukaryota; kingdom Metazoa; phylum Chordata; class Actinopteri; order Siluriformes; family Clariidae; genus Clarias; species Clarias pachynema. The sequence goes on from JAQMYL010000035.1 coordinate 25,421,677, forward strand.
CAATGGTGACCATTTATTTCACACTTGTCTGACCGTGGTAGGACCTCCGGTCAACACTCACATGCAATATCATCCCCTTATTAAGCTATTTACCAGATTTCAAAATGACATGACTGCCTTTCCTACAAATCAGCTTTCAAAACTAAACCAAAGAATATACTCATTCATAACCTACTGTATACCGCTTATCCTTGTACAAAGTTACAGGAGACCTGGAGACTATCCGAGGGTACTCAGGACTACAAAGCGGGGTAAACGCTATGTATTACATAAGCAAACACACAACAGACATTACATGCAATTTGGAAATTCCACTGAGTCTAATCTGCATGTCTTTGGACTGTTGGAGGAAACCGGAGTACCAAGAGGAAACCCACCAAGCACGAGGAGAACATGCAAACTCCACGCACACAGAACAGACCCAAAGGTGGGACTTAAACCCTCAACACTGGACATACAAGACCTTAACCTTAAGACATATATACACAAACGTCAGGCCAAAGTTACTTTAGTTTCCAATGTGACTAAAATCTACATACAGTGGTTTGGCAATACTGGTCCTTTCTGATACATTAAAAAAATCTGGGGCAGGACCATATGGGAAGTACTTGACATACGATTTTCCATTTCATCTGCACCCCAAATGCAAACCATATGCCTGAGAGGTATTTTACTGTACAATCTATGCAGAGCTAATAAATCATATGTAGCTCATCTTCAGTTAGAGCTTTTTGCGGGCTAGGGTTGTGATAGATCTAGAGCCTACCTCATGGAGAAATTTGCGGATACAGCCTGGATGGGATACAAAGCCATGCACACACATTTGCACACTCATTCACAGCCATTACTAGCCAATTCATCTATTGTAAGAGGTTTAAGTAACATGGTTTATGGGAGATGGGAGGAAACCCATATTATTTAAACACAAAATTCAGACAATAACCAGAGATCATGATCAACTCTGAACCCTTGAACTGTGAAGCAGCAAAAATACTTGATTGGTGCAGGAACACCAATTCTCGCATACTTTGGTAAATAATCATCAAAGTATCTAAACTTTTTTAAAACAGTTCACTGATTAAAATGTACAAGGGGAGTTCAAATCAAACTGGGACTTTTGACTGTACAGAATAACAGAAAACATTTAAATCCTCTGCCACACTAATGCACTTATCTCATCGTTTCACTAGTGCTTGAATACCACAAAGGAAGAAAGTTTTCTCAGAACGCCAGAGCCGTTGATCAAACCACCTGCTTCATGTATAAAACTCTGGCCTTCCAGGAACTCCTTTAATTGCCCAAATACTGTACGTGTAAATGGTTTGGAATGAGGTCAGGACTATACATTGGATGCATCATAAATCCAAACCCAATTTTTGTAATGTGCAAGTGGTGTTCGTAAATGATTGTGTGTACAGTACAGTTGCCACAGACATGTGCCACAAGCTGGCAAGAAGTTATCCATTTATTTTCAAGAATTAGCCATGATTACCGTCTCTATGTGCATGGAGTTTGGTAGTTTCCTCCCAAAGTCCAAACACCTGCAGATTAGGCTAATTGGCGTTCCCAAATTGCCCGTAGTGTGTGTGTGTGTGAGTGAGAGTATGTGTGTATGCCCTGCAACGGATTGGCACCCTGTCCAGGGTGTACCTCGCCTCATGCCCCACCTGGCTCCCCACGACCCACGATGAGTGAGTGAGTGAGTGAGTGAGTGAGGAATTCTACTGGGAATGACTGCATTGGGCTCCGAACCACCTCAGGGGGATGAGCCTTCGTTCACAAGAAATTTCATCACTAGTCCCAGGTTGGCTTGAACGGCCCTTAAATGCAGGTATAGAGCAAATGGACAGCAAACACAATCCTGTCTTACACATATTGTAGTGCAACTCCTAAAGCTGGCTTCAAATAAAGAGAAAAAACAAAACAAAAGCTTCTTTCAGAAAACGTCTTTTGAGAATTGGAGTTCATACACAAACAACAAAGCTCCTGTTCTGAAACCATCCTCTGCCTGTAAATAGAGCAAATATCACAGAGGTGCTTGCATCAGAGTACCGGGGTCATCTGTTTGATTTGAGTTCCTTTGTTTGCTTGATGTACTGTATGTGGCTGTAAAAGCTGAAGGTGGTGAACATGCTAATTATGTACTCAGAGTCTTTTTAAAACCACTCCATGCCTCCAGGGTACTAGAAAGACTATTGGGTATTTATTAATTATATTTATGAACTTTGTGATCGTTTTTCTTCTAGTTACCTCTCTTTTTTCACTTGAAATATAAAGCCCATATGTAATGTGTTCTGACCTCGTTTGCACTCCCTTTCTAAAACCCTGGGCAGGTTACATTCTCAGTGTCTGTGTTCTAGCCGGAGAACCACAAATCTGTCGAGAACACATCATGATCAGAATCATCTAGTAAGTGCTTATAAATCTGCATGCCAGTTCACACAGAGACATTTGATGTTTGTCATCACTGATCTGCAAAACAACGCGACACATGCCACGAGACAAGTGTAGTCATTAAGGAATCTGAGAGACAGTCACAGCACACATCCATCATGTCTTTTGCTCCTTTGAGAACATGCTCATTACAAACAATAAAATTCCACTCCAAAATCAAGTACTGCATTCCATCTATTTCATAATCTACAGACGAAATGTGTGATCAAACACTTGGTGTGTGTTCCTCAGTGCTCGAATCGTCAGTCAGAGTGTACAGAGAGCAGCAGACCGAATTGTTTCCTCCAAATCAGCCACAAATCTGAGATCTTATTTTACACGTGGCTACATCGGAGAGACGCACAGATGAAGATCTGTTAGGACACAGTGTGAAGTTCAGCAAATGGAGACTCAGCACATATATCTCGCCTCATAAATGTTTAATGGTATCTAAAAGCTAATACGTCTTGCACGGATTTCTCGGGCTGTAAGAGTCTAACCTCTATACACATAGCTTTGCTCACATAGGCAGGTCATGAAGAAACACTGAAGAGATGTGTGTGAGAGGTGTGTGAATGTGGATCTGTAAATCACTTACCATAAAACAATTTGTTTAAGAGAGGGGGAGAATAAAGTGCTTTTATTTATGGCCAAATGGAGTACGGAGGCAATAATCCTATGTGAATCAATAGGTAATAGCGAGCGAGAGAGAGAGAATGTAAGGGTAAGTGAAAAGTTCTTCATTAGATTATATGCTTTAAAAAACACTTTGCGATAGATATTTTCATTATACACTACATTTAAAAGTCTGCTTCATGTCTGAAACGCTGGCCTCCCAGGAACTCCTTTAATAGCCCAAACATGTGGAAATGGATGCATCTCTTCCATCAAGGATAAGATGTTTCACAAGTCCCAGTTTGACTTGAACGCTCCATTTATAAATGTGACATATACACAATATATTAAGTTACAGAGCTAGCACAAGGACACAATTTTTAAATCTTCTTCACAAGGTATTGTAACACACTCAGATGAAAATGCTGTCCGTTCAGTTCTGCATACAGTATGTGAGTGTACAGACATCCATGATTGGCTCGTGCCATTGTGATTGACAGAGGAGCGTGCATGCAATGCTGCCCACCCGCAGAACATGGTCAGTTTTGCTGCTTTTGATTTGGCCCATGGATAGTTCGCGATGCGATCTCCCGTTGCTAGACGACAATTTTTTCCTTGCATCACTGGGGAGTCTGACATTTATAAAAATAATTTGAGGAAAATTAACACATTCACTATCTAGTGAGATGGTGACAATGTCTAACTATAAATAACATTAATCTTTGTGTTAGAAAAGTATTTCAGATGCACCATAAAAATATAGTGACTCTCACTCACTCATTCTCTGTATCACTCGTCCTGTACAGGGTCGTGGGAGGCCTGCAGCCTATCCCAGGGGACTCGGGGTCCTGGAAGTGTTGCTCTCCCATTATAGGGTACGCGAGCACACACACGCACTTACAGACTATGGGCAATTTAAAAATTTGCATGTTTGGCTTGTTGAAGAAACCTGGAGTACCCCGAGGAAACCAATCAAGCATGAAGAGAACATGCGAACTCTATGCACTCAAGTGAGACTTGAATCCTCGACCCTGGAGGTGCGAAGACACTGTGCTAACCTATAGTGACTTCATTTATCAAAATATTTTATATTGTACAGCTAATTTAATCCCAATTCACTAGATAATAAAAGACAAGTAATCTTGTTCTGTTCTTAATTTTATGGAATATTAGAACAATATTAGGAAAACAGCTGAACAAACCGATCTGTAGACGAAACTTCATTGTTATCATATTTTGTCTATCAACAGTGCTAAACAGAGAGACTTATTTAGCACAGTGCAGTGTAACGCTAACTTGACCAAACTGACAAATCTCAACGGTTACAGGAATAATTTATTTAAACATAAAACAGATCATTTTATTTATTGTCACTTTCCTTAAGGGAGTATAAACAATACAGACTACTTTTCAAATATCAGACTACTTTTCATAACCTGTTGAGACCTGAATGTTCCCAGTGGAGGACATAACCTTTTCTCCTGACTACATTGTCTATATGTCCTTGTATGATCCTCATATGAGAACTGATTTTTGTCAAAAGTATTGCCAAAAACAGTTTATACTTAAACAGATGCGAACAGATGCAGACAGATGCAAATAAAGAGAAACAGTGAGGGGGAATTGCAACATACACAACAGTATGGTTTGGACTTCAGTATGATTTGCATTTTTCTTTGTGGAAAATACACTAAGAAGGTTTTTTAAATATTTAATATGTGCAATACACTTGCCTATAAATTATGCAAAAATTAAATGTTTACTTAATGCAGATTCTTTATGCAAGAAACAAAACTATCGCATTTACTGAGTGTTTCGAGTTTTCGTTCTGAATTTATAGTTATGTTTAATGTCGTGGAACATCTCATTATGACTCATTATAAAGAAGCTACTATAATTACTGATTCGGTAATATTTTTTCCTTTATTGAAATAAGACAAAAAAGAAAAAATGGGTAACTTGTTCTTTTTCACGTTACAGAAAAGCCGTATGTGTGCTTTCTCAATTTCGAGAAACCTAAAGGAACAAGTTTACCTTTACCTTAGTCTGTTAAAGCACTGACTCTTGACACTATGCATAAATGTATAAATCAATGTCTCCTTACTGACAGCTTCATCTGTATGTAAAGTGTCGTTCATACAACTCCTAGCTGTTACTAGAGAAATCATAACATATTAGAATTAGAGTATTAATATACATCAGTGATTTACTTACTGCACTACTATCAGAGCTGCTATTATAGAAAACTAATCAACACTAAGCAGATTTAAGAATTCAACAGCACTGAGCTATAAACAATCATAGTGGTGCTCAATACACAAATTGCAACACATAATCTCAGTCATTTCAATATTGTAAATATAATTTCTGCAAACATTAACACATGAATGCATCCCACAATTCCAATACACTGTATACTGTATACTGTACATACTGCATTGTTGACAAACACAACAAATACACAACATTCTCATATTTACAGTATTTAAAAATATTACAAGCAGTGTGTTAGCCTCAAGAAACTTTCATCAAGTTTACCCGCAATCGCTCAAATGCATTGCCTTGTGGTCATAAAATTTTAATAATACCTAAACTCTTTATATACTGAGTATTAATAATAAATAGTAAGGTTTAAAAATGTGTGCTTTAAATCAGAAGACAGTTACTGTATTCATATCTGTTGAGCCACGGATACTACAGAACTGTTATTTTACATAAACCGTATAACTTTTTTACTGTGAAAAAGTCTTAAGCCACCCCTTATTTCTCCACATTAAAATAAATCATGTAGTTTAAATTAAAGAAATTGGAACAAATGTTCTACTGTGAGAGGCTGCAAAGTCAAAAGGCTGCAATGTCTGAATATACAATTGAAAAATCGGTTGTTTATGTAATAACCTCAGCAGCCACCTCATTTCCCCTCTCGTCTGTTCCAACCACTCAGCATTCAGCATCACCAGTATACTAATCACTGACCTGATCATCTGTCATCATCTGCACCTGTTTCTCACTGGTTCATGTCTTAAGTTAGATTATTTTTTTAAATCTAAAATGATTGATAGGTCACCTTGTGGCTTAACGAACAAAAACATTTCTCTCAAACAGGTACAGGGACTGCACTGAAAAAGAGAGACAAAAAAAAAAACCATCAGCAAGCCTGGAGAACTATTCCTCAAGATTACATTTAAAGCATTTCAAGAATGAATTATGAATTATGAAGATGGGGGGGGGTCACTCTAAACTCTTTTACAATACTAAGATAAAGTTAAAGATGTATCTCTATATGTATTTAAGTGTAAATAAACAGACCATAAAATAGAATTCTAAAGGATGATTTTCATACAGAAATGTAAAAACATGATTTTTTTTCTACACTGTGGATATTCATGCTAGGGCAAAGCAACAGGAAGGTTAAATACTGTGTGATTACCAGTATGATAAAAAAAAAAAAAAAATCAGGGGTCTTAGGCAAAACTGGACAATCCAAATGTTTACCAGTACTGATATTTAATTTTATCGTTTAAATTGAACTGTTTGCTGGAGAAAAAAATACATATAGTATCTCTTCCTGTCCAGTTCTTCCTTAAGAGAACAACAAACAGTGTTTATGCATCATAATGAATAAAAATGCTACAGGCAGGGCTTATCGCATGTTTACATAAACAAGGTGAAAATGCCATGGGCAAACTGACGCTAATAGTTTTTTTTGCAACCTTATAAACTGTAGGCTTTATAAGACCTAAAGCAATAAATAACTGAATTAAAATCGGTTATTTATGCAATTTGTTTCCCGATTCTCTGAAACATTAACAAAAATGCTGGAAGGGAAAAAAAAGCCCTCTAGGTAAGTACATATCATGCATTATTGTCTTACAAATGGAAACATTAGCAGTAGGCTGGTGAAGACATGTGTAGCATTGGCACCTTACAGCTCCAGGGTCTCTTGTTTGATCGTGAGCTCAAGTTACTATCTTTGTGGAGTTTTGCACGTTGTTTCATCCCTCCCAGACATATGCATGTAGGTGGATCAAACATGCTAGATTGGCCCTAGGTGTGAAACTGTGTGTACGGATGTGTTTTCCATTCAGGGTGTATTTCCAATCTCTGGAATAGGCCTTTATTTAACCCTCATAAATGAGTTTTTACAGATATCCTGCACATGACATTACAGCTCCAGAATGCACTGTGGTTTTCTGTTTGGGTCACTATCTTGGCGGGCAAGCTTTTACAGTTGCTGGTAAAGGACATCAATAATTGATTCACAATGGCTTTTTCCTGTTTGGAGGTTGAATGTTATTGTAGAGCGCACGGGAATGAACGGGCATCCTATAGGCTTATGCTTACAGTACCAAAAGAAATAGGAAGGCAATAAATCTAGAGCATATTGATTGCATGGAAGTTCTGTGTATTACTTTAAATTTTTATATGATGAGCAAATAATAAGTAACATGATTAAACATGATTAAACATAACTGCCAAGAGTTATGATCATTCCCATAGATTATACTCATCATTGAATAGCTTTAATAATGTTGTAGATAGAGGGGAGAGGTGAGTGGAAAGAATATAAACCTGTGCGGAATTTGTTTAATGAGTGTTCTGTGTTTCAGTAAGCATCGAAAAAGACAAAGATGGGTGATTGTAAGAGCTGAAAGAGAGAGAGGGAGAGAGAGAGAGAGAGAGAGAGAGAGGAATGAGCAGTTCAAAGCTGAGAAAGTGTGTGTGTTTGTAGATGTGCAAAGTCGAATAAAATCGCTGGCTCCCCAGTCTCCACATTTCCGGACCAATTTGTAGAAATGTCACAGTATTAAAATACACTGTGTTCTATTTAATCAATAATCCTACCTCACATAACGGAACAGCGGTGTGAGCAAACTGACATTTTCTGTCTCTATTTTATATAGAGATGTCAGATCAGATCAGCATTATGTCCAGTTATGTAGTTCTTCTTAATCTTGCAGTGATTACTCACAAACCCAGATACCTTCAGTTTGTACGTCTCTAAAATCTTACATGCATGCAATTTCTCCAATAAAAAAAAACTGATGGACAGTTGATCAGTTAGTTTTAAATGTCTGGCTATTGCTTTGTCCGTGACATTTTCAATGTAATAAACGTGGCACAGGTGGAGAATCGTAGGGGTCCAATATGCCGAGAGAAAATTATTTTAACACAACTAATAACTTAAAGTTTAATGTTCACGGATTAATGCTGCATTAATGTTCACGGTAGACCTTTTGACTCTTGCCGCCAAAGTTAACCTTGAACATCAATAAGGCATTCGCTTACAATCTGGATCAGTGTGGGTTATGTGACTGCAGGAGCTCTGTTTTGATTTTAAGAGCCAACAATATAGCATAGTGTCTACGCAGCAAAGTCTATATGCACAGTGCGTACAATATTAAATGCTGAGAATGCTTCATTAACATACAGTAGAGGGGAGAAAACACTTTTTGTGCAAACTGCAGTTATAAAGCTGTCAACAGCAAAGCTGAATGCTGAAATCATCACTGGTGATCGTCAATGAATCTCTCAGCAGTGCAGGTCCTAATCAATTAAACATTATCCTGCGTTCTGTTCAGTTTGATTAACATGGAGGAAAAAATATTAAGTGCCCGGTGAGCACGTTTATGGAACAAAATGAGCTGCGGTATTTTGCTGATTCGAACTGATCCACAAAAAGGAAACGAGTGAGGCTGTCACTGATGCTGAAATGACAAAATATTAACGCAAATAAATAATCCCTGAAATATTACTGCTAACACTGTGCAACCTAGACAGAGAAACCAGGGATGAAAGCAAAATTTATAAGCAGCAGTTGCTACAATCGGGGTGAGGCAGGTGTGTGTGTGTGTGTGTCTCTGTGTGTGTGTGTGTGTGTGCGCGCATGTTTTGGGTGCTCGTGACTAAAACCTTTGAAAATCCCTTTTAAGACGTTGGAAGCATTCAGCAGTGGAACTGAGCTTTCAGCAGGCCGGAACGCAAACACAAGGAGCGGCGGGATCACAATCACACACACACAAAACAGCTCAGAAAAAGTAAGCAGAATGTCAGCAAAGTGCTTATGTGCAGAAACAGCAAGCAGGACACCAGGGGTCTATCTCTGCCACACAAACATATACAGAAACCCCTTAGAGCTTAGAAATACTTTATTTGAAACTTTTAGGAAGAAAAAGAAAACTAGGCTACATGCTGCAATGGGACAATAATCAAGGACAGGGTTGTGTAATTCAGCCCAAAGTGAAGCTTTAGTTACCAACCTAAATGTGCTAAATTATTAAATTGTTTAGTTTATTACTTTAATAATTCTGATCCTTTTATACGAAGGGCATTCAAGTCAAACTAGGAAATGTCTCATAAATGAAGGCGTTTAACTGGTTGACATTTACAGAAAACTTCAAGCATAAGACTCTTACAGTAGCTGCAGTAAAACATTTGATTGAATGGTGCAAACATTTTAAAGAAGACCGCATGTCCAGAAATGATGATCTGGCTGATAGGCTGAGGTGGCTTACATTCAACTAGTTGAACACCTGGATCCTTAAAAATCAATGGATAAACTGTAATCAACGTGAGAAAGAGACACATCTGTCTGTGGGAACTGCAAATACAATAACTCACGCACACGACTTTACACATTACAGGAACTCAACGGGAGTTATTGCCCCATCCACCGTACTTTCCTAACCTCACAACAAGCCATTTTCAAATGTTGACACCATTAAAGGGGTTCCTGGAAGGTCAGCATTTCAGACTTGAAACAGGCAGTCCAATCATGTCTCAGGCTGAAAAACATACTAAAAAAACTTTCTACCTTGATCGTGTCCAAGCACTAGTGAAACACTGGTATAAGTGCTTTAGTGTAGCAGGGGATTATAGAGAGAAATAAAGAGTGTTCTTAACCCTCGTAACTGTGGTCAGTTATTCTGCAAAATCATAAGTCCTGGTTTGACTTGAACACCCCTCGTAGGTATGTTTATGTTGTGGAGAGGTAATAAAGCAAGTTCACTTCTGCTATCACTTAAATTATAGCAGCTTTAAACAATCATTTCTTGACCATCAACTATTTTTTGTGGCTTGAAGTAAAGACAAAACTTACAGCTGGGTATACAGTATGATAGAGAAAATGCGAAGCCTTCGGTCCTAAAAATAACCCCTTGTCTGAAAATGTCCTGCCCATTATAAAATGCTGACCCTAACTTCCGTAAGTTCTAAATGTTTCCTTATAAGGTTTCATTTTATCAAATACACCACATTTTTAAATGCAGTTATGTTTAGCCTTAGATTATATTGCGTGTCCGCTGTACAAGCCCTGTGCAAGTCGTTAGTGTAGGAACAATAACCTATTAACTTAACAACAAACTCATTTATATAAACCTGTGATCTGCACTACTGTTACAGCTGCTGTCTTATTTTTTATTTTTTTTTAGGTTAAATGATCTCATTTTAAAAGATTTTTCAATTGAACCAAGGACTAGGTGTACATTTGGATAAATGTTAGAAGTTACTTTTTGCCTGAACAAACTCCTCATTGAAAAGGCCACGCTTTTATCACTTTAATAGGGCACCCTACTTATTTATGTTTTGTTACTAGCATTTTGAAGGAGTCTTTTATCCATATGTTTAATGGTTCTTCCACTTTAGTTTTTAAGTGTCCTGCCTTTAATACAGTACTTATTTAAACTCGCATTAATATCTAAGAGCAGACAAAAAGTGTCACAAAGGTTTCCTTTCCTATATGATAATCTGCAATGTTTTGTTTACTCTGTGGCAATAATAGTACTTAAATTGCATAAATTCTTTTTTTTTATTTTAAACTTATGGCTTAATGGCTACTAGTTCATTAGGAATAACACTAAACATATTCAACACCTAGATGCACACCAACAATTCATCAGTACCTGGGGTAACACTTGCCTGAAATTCTGTACCTGCTTTGTGTCTCAATGTTGGCCTCAGAGAAAAACAAAGCCAGCATTGTATTTATTTATTTATTTTTTTAAAGTTTTTGCCCATGGCACAGAAGTCTGTCAGGAACGTAAGAGCATTTAACGCAAATTCCTTTGCAGCTTTCCAGCTCGCTTACTACTTTCAGTTTTTTTTTTTGCTCATGGCTACATAGACACAACACAGTTTTACTGAGAAAGACTGCTCACATTATTTTATGGGGAAAACAATGCTCAAAAAAACCTGGACAAACCCTTTTTGACATCACCCACAGATTTTTTTGAAGAGCAAATTTGAAACTAAACTCTAGGATCTCTGTTCAACCCTGGTTTGTCCAGAAATGGGGAAACTGGGTGGAACAAACAGAGCCTGGCTGTTGATTGAAACATGCTTACTTACCTCATTTACAGTACCACAAGCTAGCTAGCTTAGCTTTAGCTTAGCTATAATGCTAAGGTAGGTCGCTAACATTAAATTATATGCTCATGGTGCTTTGCATTTGATTGATCTCTGTAACCCATACCCTACAGGTCGCCCATGTCAACTCCTACATTTCTTGTGGTAAGTTAAACTACAACATTCTAAATATAAAGTTCACTGATTCGAGTTAGCCAGTTAGCTAAAGAGATGCATAGTAGACATTGTATTGCTACTTGCACAATGCAGAGGTCACTCAAATTGACCACACCCTACTTATACATACTGTAGCGTTTTACCGCCGGAAAGGATCTTGGGGAGCCGTGTGAGCTTTATTGCTGCCCAATGCAATGGCTGGGAGTACTTTATTAATTCTCAGCACTGTATAGCATGAACAGCACATTCACACGAGAACCTCATCCAATTCAGCCTTAGCACGAACCGGAGCACATTCAACAGGTCATACGCACACACATACATAACACACCCAACTTGGCCGAAGCCACTAACCCAAACACCCTTCCCCAACAGGGTGGACACACAGAGAACCCCCGCAAGGCATGATGGTCGTCAGCCGCCGCCCCGCCCACGCCACAATACTTTTATGGCTTTATATCATTTTAACTGGTGAGTTACACGAAAATACATTTTTGTATCAGGCTGTAAAGTTGGACATTTTATCATGGAAGCCTATGGGGACTGGATCATTTGTAGAACCTAGTGGTCATTCATGAATCTGCAGATTTTGGCATTTCTGACATTTGGACTCTTTTTTTTTTTTTTTTTTTAGAACTAGAGGTGGTCCCTTGGCTTTTGCCACCCTACCAGTGCTGTGCCATGCTAGGCCATGCTCCTACTGTACCTAATACACTCATATGTTTATATCCAATCTTTACAAATATAGGTTATGCCAAAAGCTGTCAAGAAAGGGACTTGTTCCATGATGCATCTCTCGACCAGGCATACATTTTTTTGACAGCTGGATACTTTTGAAACAAAGGCATACTTCTCTAGATTAGATCATGGGAAAATGGTTTAGGCACAGAATTTAAAATTCTAAAATGATAATAGTAGAAAATCACACACCCGTTACTACAGTATGGCCTTTTCTCAGTTTTGACCCATTTAATTTTATAACAAAAAAAATTATTTTTCTCATGTCTCTTTGCATCATTCTACTTCTCCTAAGGTCATTTTCCTCCATTTGTGACAAAGTTAATATCTAAACAAAGCACAAGTAAGAATTTCATCTGAAAATCTAAGCCAAAACATTTAGCTATAAGAGCATGCCCTGTTGTGTGTAGTTCATTTACACTTTACATACCAGTACCATTTCAGTAACAGTAAAATGGGACTGTGTAAGAGCTGTTCGTAATGACTTTGTTTTTATTAAAAAAAAAAAAAAAAAACATTTTAAACAGAGATGCTTTTTATGCAAAATACAAGCACAGTCCATGCTCAAGTCACACAACTACTGACTTAATTTCACTTGGCATAATGTGACTGAAGCAATTAAGATCAGTGCCATATTGTTAGCAGGCATGCTGGGTTGTGATCAATATTGTTCCCCTTGGAATCGATTTTAGTGCTTTTTGTGGCAAGTTGTTAGACAGAAGTCTTGACATATCTTTGGCCACCTACAATGACTGTCTGTGCAAACATATGGATTTAACTATAATTTGTACAAATTGTGTTCCAGAAAGACAAATTAAACCCTTCTGCAAGGTATCACATGTGATTAAATAATAAAATGAAATGAAATGCAATTAAATTAGCATAATTTGGAATATTAAGACCAGTTGTAGTTCACCTGAGCACCATGTGTCAAACACAGAAACGTTTTGATTATGCTCTGATTTTCACAAAGGCAACTCTTTGCTTGATTGTGTGTTTGATTCAGGGAAGGTGATACACCTTCATTTTCATCAGTGGCCTCATGTAATACTGAGCATTCTGTAGTTATACAAAAAAAAAGATTATTAAATGAATACCACAGAACGGAATATAAATATATAAATATGAATATAATAATTATTTTAAAAACCTTCTTCAAATAAAAGACTGGGGTTAGTTTGGTGATGCAATAATGCTGTCTTCTGAGAAACGAGTATGAACACACAAAAACAGATTAAACACCAGAGACTAACAACAGCTCGTTTAAGCATTCTTATCTCAGAAAGACTGATTGCTTATTGCAAAACATGGTTTAATAAATAAGAACATTTACAAAGTTATTGTTCTTTTATTCATCAGCATGATAAATTACCAAACACAAGACATGCAACCCATATGAAAATTACCCATGACTTAGATTCTTTAATCTAGGAACTTGCCTGAGGTAAACCTGTGAAATATTAGGATCTGATGACTTGTGCAGTCTCACAAGACAATAGAGCGATGTCTTTAAAATGGACATTGTTTACATCCAGCAAATCAAATTGTGAAATTATTTAAGGTGATTTTTTTTTTCTTGTGCATCTCATAGAGACGGCATTATAACATAATGAAATAATATGGGCTTGTCAGTGCTTTTATTCAATCAATTGCACTTTCATAACATCCTTTTACACAGCATCCATTAACTTCGTAAAAATAAGTATTTTTGTAAATATCTAACCATTCCTGGAAAAATTACAAATGATTAGATAATGTTAATTCTCTTCATTCATACACACGTACTGTAATCTCCACTATGATTAACTACTGTAGCTTGTTTGAATACCACAGCCACACATTATCTTTTAACTATTTAACTTGTCTTTGCCATAATTTATTGATTTGGTTTGAATCAATTACTTTCAAGTTACTTTAAATTTTAAATTGAATAGACTGAGCATAAATCATTGACACTATCCACGGTCATATTAGAGTGTCTCCCTATACATTGCCTGACCAAAATAAAAGTTGCGCATGCTAAGATTTTAATCACCTTAAGCTTTGATTACAGTGTGACCTGTTCATGTGTGAAAATGATACACAATATTCCCAGAACTACTCTTTTACAATTTGAGTCCTGGAAAATGCCTGTCTCATAGGGGAAGAAAAACTCCATAGATGTGATAAACTGGTCATTCAGTACATTCAGGTCATCAGCTGACTTCATTTTATTGCCACATCATGTTGCTGACCCTACAATAGGCCACTATGCAATGTATGTTATTTCATGCACTTCCCTAATAAGATACAAACTTTAACAAGATTTTCATTAATACCCACTTTCATGTTTGAATACTCTGAGAAATGATTTACAAGGGTACTTATTCATACGCAGCTTGATAAATGAGCCCTATTGTGGTTTTGACTGTCAAAGTCCTAAACTAAGGGGAAAAATGAAGAGTTTACATTGTTTAACTCAAATTAAAAACTTTTTTTTTTTCATTGTTTGTTACAAAATGGTGATTGTCACAAAAGTGTGTCAGGTTTAATGTAAAAGATGTGAAATGGGAAATTGAAAAGAATGACGCAGCAGGAAATTCGCACTCCTAGTACTTAGGCAATTACAAACTGAACACACTCCTCTAATCAACAAAATCTTCAGCCACCCCTCATTTCTTCATATTTTGCTTTCGTAAATCCAGACTTTCTTGTATTTTAATCTAGTCTTGAGGAATAGTTCTCCAGGCTTCCTGAAGGATTTTTTTGGATCTCATTTTTGGCAAAGTTTTGACTCCCATTCTCAGTCCAGTCCCTGCACCTGGGAAAGTTTCAGAGGAATGTTTTTTGTCATTTGTTACAGTGTAAGTCATTCAAACATTAAAAAATATCTAACTAAAGGCATGAAACAGTGAGAAACAGGTGCAGATGGTGACAGATGATCAGGCCGGTGATTAGTATACTGGCGATGCTGAATGCTCAGTGGTTGACAGACATGGAGACGAGAGGGGAAATAAGGTTGCTGCTGAGGTTGTTACATAAATAAACAAACACTTTAAGTTGTAAATCTTTAGGCATTGTTCTGCCTGTCACAGTAAAACATTTGTTCCAATTTCTTCAATCTACATAACTTAAATTAATTCAGCATGAAGCAATAAGGGGTGGCTCAAGACTTTTGCACAGTACAGTACTGTACATAACATCAAACTCATCCGCAGAAATTGAAAACCATGATACAACTCCTTAAAGCACACCAACCAGTCAAAAACTGAATTTGTGAAGACAACATCAAATCCTTACGTAAACATTATGAGTTACTAAGTGAATTACAACATGATACTCATGTTAATTGATTTCAGGTTAAGCGTTTATAAAGGATATAGATACACTACCGTTCAAAAGTTTTAGAACACTTTCTAACTCCATGATGGTTCCTGAGTTTTATTTCTTTCTACATTGTAAAGGAATGCTGAAGGCGTCCAAAAAATGCATTAATCTCCTTTGAAC
>JAQMYL010000035.1:25437568-25442568 GCA_030014365.1 Clarias pachynema
ATGTAGAAAATAAATCACTAAACAAAAACAAAGAAATTTGCAAGTGTTCTAAAACTTTTGAACGGTAGTGTATATATTGACAACATTTGAGAAGTAAATATTTTATAATTTATAAAATAATTAATAATTATTATATAATAGTATCATTATTATTTAACAGTAAATGATTTAGACATGTTTTCTAATGCAAACCATTAACAATGTTATATTCAAATGTTAATGTGCACTGTATACTAATAATATATAATATATTAATATGTATCCTAAACTACAATATATACCCTTTCTGGGACTGATTTCTGTTGTGTTTTGCATTTGGTCTATTGGGTTTTTATTTGTATTATTTATAACTTTTTCTATTCAATGTTGTGTTCTCCTTTTTTGTTATTTTTTTCTTCTTCTAGTTTTACACTTTAAGGGCTTGCTGAAAAACACAGCTTTAACAAAACCATGAGTCACATACGACTAGACAGCATACCCAAACACAATAGCAGCCCATTCTTAGAAACCCCTTATACAATACATGTGCATTATCCTAATACATCAGTGTTATTTCACATGCCCTTGGTTTTAATTAAGTGTTAATTGGATTCCATAGATACCCTTCACATGCTCCATCTTACTGTGTCTCTTAATATTATACTGCTACACATTGTCTACATTCTGTCTCTAAATCCCTGGAGATGCCACACAGTTCCCCTCCAGCCTCCAGAGAGAGACAAAGCTTTGTGCCACATTCCCCATAGTCCCCTTGTGCTGCCTGAATCGTTCAATTCTGAAGTCCTTCATGGTCAAGATGGAGCGAGACAGCTGGCTTTGAAAATTATGAGCAATATAAAGCAACACTATGCCAAAATATTTCATAGTGCGACAGTGCTGTATATTAATATACTTTCAGGTAACTAAACCTAAAGAAAAGGTGTTTTATCCCTATAGAAATGTACATTTCTGTAAGAATGCATGTGCCATGTGAAGCTGCTTTTTAACATGTTGAAATTGTAAGTGTGAACCCAAGTAGATGCTACAACATGCCAATAATATGTGATCATGTGGGGGGGGGATTACATTAATTAATGAATTATGCAAACGACTTGTGTGGAAATTAATTAATAATATGCAGAAAAGGAATTACATGAACATAATCGTAAAAGAAAAAAAAAGAAAAAATCACATGAGAAAACCAATCATGTGGAGACAATAAAGAAACATCCAGAAAAATCACAGGTGAAGTCACATGAAAATAACTAAATCATATATGAAAATGAAATTGTGTATGGAGAAAAAACATAAAAACAAATGAGTTATGTGAAAAAAATATATAAAAATGTAAAATCTAAATGTAAAAATATAAAAACATACAATTTCTGTGAAAAATCCTGGATAAAAAAAAAAATCTATTGAAAATAAAAACATGAGGTACATGTGAAAGATTTATGAAACATAGCGCAAATTATTTGAAACCACATGATTCACATTTCTGCAATGAATTGTCACCCTGTCCAAGGTGTACCCCGCCTCATGCCCTAAGTCTCCCAGGATAGGCTCCAGGCCCCCCTGCATCTATAAAGCAGTATACATGATGAGTGAGTGAGTGAGTGAGTGAGTGATGAATCATGGGAATCTCTGTGGGTGTAGTCACGTCAGGTTTAATTAAAATCAATGCACAATCAGCACAGCTGTAATCTAATTCAGTCCTCAGACTTCATCGTTTATACTCTAACAACTGAAACCTATTTTTTTCTGAACAGTTACATAGATTATGTAATTAATTACGTACTCAGAAGATGTAAACTGGCAGAATAAGCTTCAATTCAAAGAGCAGAAAAATGCCTCTGTCAGGAATATGTGTATGCAAAGAATAAAAAAGGAAGGCAGAAGCAATTAGACTGCATGGCTCAATGATGAGGCATATATGAAAAGATAGCAAATAGGTCTTTAAATTAGTACGGGAAGGTGGTGTGTTGTGATGGTTAGCAAACCACTTGACACACTCACCCCCTTACAGAGCAGTGACATTAAAACACTTTGATGATTTGGAGCCTTTAAAGTCTTAATCCTACAAACGGCTCTTTTACAAAATTCAAAGCCTCATCCGAGATTTAAATAATGCTCGTACCAACCTCTTCCCAACACACACACACACACACACACTTTTTCCCTCTATCCAGGAAAGGAAGACATGGCCCTCAGCAGTATCTCCAGACTTACCTTCCCTACTGTAAGTGATAGGAAGGATTGCGTTATGATCTAACTGACAGCCCTTCTCTAGGTAATCATCAAGGAGAATTAGCCGCTGGATAAAATACCAAGCGATGTGGGAGAAGTCTTGCTTTTCAACCAAGTAATCTGACACCCAAATTTGCCTGCAAGAAGCAGATTACTCTTTAAAAGTGTCAGAAATTAAATCTCTTATTAATGACAAGCACTAAAGACTCAGGCACTTTCCACTGCCCACTGCCGAGCTTAATCTCAAAATTCCTCACATTTAGAACCTGTTTCTCAAAACTGAAGTGATTAATAAACTAGGAAGACAATATCAATAACATAACAACAGCATATCAGGAGCAGGAGTAAAACATCTGTAGAATTTAAAAATAAGTAACGTGTTATTTGATACAGTGCTGATATGATGTTCATAACGATACCGATGCGATTGTAATTGTTGTTATTGATTTGCTCTTCAAATAAAGTGTTATCATTTCTTAAGGCAATAACCCCTCAAATGTATTAATACAGTATTTATGTAGAAAAATATTGCCCTTTAATCGTACTTAATATTTTTAATTAGTACATTCAGTATCACCACTGATATTGTATACAAAATTACATTAAATCACTTTGTGAAAACCAAATACCATAATGACATCATAAAAATATATATAATTTTTACCTTACCAAACCAAAAGTTCTGCTGGTTTTCACAGCAAATGTTACACATTCAATAACTGATTTTAGCCTCATGTATCTTTCACATATTCATATTACAAGGGGGCGTTCAAGTCAAAACGCCACTTTACAGAAATCTTCAAACACAGTACAGTGATGAGACTCTTTGTCGCAGTAAAACTGATGCAAACTTTTTAAAGAAGACCGTCCGTTCGTGAGTGACGATCTCGGCTGAGGTGGCTCAGAGCCCACTGCAGTTGTTTACATGAACAGTCAGTGAGTGGAACACCAGATCTTTAAAATTAATGACTAACTTGTCGCCAACTTGCGGAGGAGATGCATCTGTCTGTGGGATCTTCACACACAATCATTCACAAACATCACTTGCACATTGCAGGAACTTGACTGGCAGTTATTGTCATATTCCCTATACAGTCATAGCCATTTCCACATTTTGGGGCAATTTATAGAGTTCCTGGAAGACCAGCATTTCGACATGAATCAGGCAATATGATAATGGCTCTGGAGTACTGAGAAAACTTTCTACCTGGATGGTATCCAAGCACTAGTAAAATGCTTGGAAAAGTGCATTAGTGAAGCAGGGGATTATATAGAGAAATAAAGGGAGTTTTTATACTCAGAACTGTGTTCTGTTATTCTGCACAATCAAAGTTCCCGGTTTGACGTGAACACCTCTCGTATTTTTATTATTCCTCTATAAATGAGGTTTTTATGTGTTTCTAATTCTCTCTTCTTTTTTTTTCTTCAGCTTACACATTATGCTTGAGTGGATATTCTGCCCTTAATTTAAATATGTTGATAAATGAATCATTTTTTTCAGCGTACTGAAAGTGAAGCAGTTAGAATAAAGCAAGCTGTTAAATCTTTCTGTGTAGATGATTCACAGTTCTTTATTTGTAATGTGAGAAACCAGCTGTCTGGCTGGAGACATTGGAACAGGAACAGAAAGGAAACACCCCGATATGCGCTTTTACATGAAAATAAATAAATAAATCAGCCACAGGACTATGTGATGCACCTCGATGTAAAATCCAGTATTGATTATTAAACATTAATAAGCAATACATCATGCTTTTTAAACCATTTACAGACACATTTAACATTGTGGAATGTGTATAAAACAGCCTGTCCTTTTTCCAGCATAAAGAAAAATCCTGCAGACTCTCCTGTGCGAGTAAACCGTTACAGAACACACACCCGAGCACGTCAGCGAAATGGTTTCATAGCATAACAAAGCCACCAAATCCCATGACAAGTAGTGAAATCTCAAATGTGCATTCATGTTTGCAATGAAATGTTTGTGAAATGCAATGCTACTGCTACTACTCTGATTGGAGATCAAGGTAAACTAAGACCTGCTCAGCTTTTCTATCCATGTCACACAGCATGTTAGGATGTTAATTGTGGTATTGTGCAATACACACCTGTCTGAAAGCATCTGCACTCATTATGCTTCTTCACTCATCCAACATTTAATTTATCAGCTGCATGTGTATGTATGTGTGTATCCATCAGATCAAGTAAGAATCGCATCTTCAGAAGCACTTAAAAATGACTGAGTGAGTAAACACTCACTCACCTAGTCACTCAATTCACCGCTTAATGAATAAATTAAGGGGAGAATTGAGTGACTAGGTTAGTGAGTGAGTAAAAAAAAGTAATTGTGCAATTGAGTCTATGTGTTAGTGAGAGACTGAATGAATGAATGAGTGAATAAATGAATGAGTTATTGAGCACATCTGAGTGGGTGTGTCATTGGTAAGTGAGTGATTGAGTGAGTTATTGAGAATGAATGAATGAATGAATGAATGAATTACTTTATTTAAATGAGTGAGTAAGTTATTTAAAATGAATAAATGAATGCATGAATGAATAAATATATGATTTAGAGTGACTGATTAGGTAATTAAGTGAGTTATTGAGAATGGTTGGATAAGTTACATAGAGTGATGGCGCATGATGTTAAATGAGTGTGCAAGAATTCATAAGTTATTGATAATGAAAGAATGAGTGAATGAATTAATCATTTATTTATTTAGAGTGACTAAGTAAGTCATTAAATGAGTGAGTGAGTGAGTGAGTGAATACATTCA
>JAQMYL010000035.1:25447568-25461485 GCA_030014365.1 Clarias pachynema
GCATAAGCTTAATCAATTCAGTCTGTAATCAGATACTGACTCTCCAAACGTCTGCAATGGCTCTGCACCATATCTTCAAAACAGATAAGAGCACTTATGCACTCTATACAGATGATCGCCAACCAAACTAAAATAGTCATGCATTATTCAATTGAATCTTTAAAATGTGTAAGTAGTGTTGTTCTGCTATAAATAGATACATTAAGTTCTAAGTGTACAGGAGGCATGGAGTCTTTTAGTGGAGTTGGAATTTAAATCGCACAGGTTTGAAGGTATCCAGATTTTAGAATGCCGGTAGTGTGTTTCTTTAGAAACATGCAAAAAAATCTAATATAAATCAGGAATTTATATTTAATAGATAGAAAATGAAATGATCACAGGCATTTCTGTTGAAGCACCTTTTTTTTTTTTAATAACCCTATACACGTTTGATGATTTGTAACTGCAACTACATTTCTATTGTCTATTATGTTACTGTCATTGATGATCTATCTATCTATCTATCTATCTTGAGAGTTTTGCAATTCTGACACACATACGGTATTCATTCACCGGTCTTTATTGAGAACCGACAATTGATATTAAATCCCTTAAATTGATAGAAATTAGTGTTGATGCATGGTTGTTTCTAGAGGTTGAAAGGGAAAGAGCGAGGGGGAAGGGAAGAAAAGGAGAAGCTCATGAATTACTCATTCAACATGGGATGTGATATATGCTTCTAAAAAAAATCTTTTAGGCAAATACACAACCTTCAACACGACTCATGATACAGGACTATAATGCAGGCCATAAACACGGTTTTGGCACGACAGTTGATTTTGTGTTGATTCCTTTTTTAAATAAATAAATCAATCAATCAAATAAAAGTTGCAAAGAAAAAGCACTCATTACATAATAGACTCACTGGGTGCACGACTAAATTTTCCTCAATATGAGGCTGATATCACCACAGTTACACAAACAAACGCTGAACCGAATCAAATGCGCCATAGGAATTCCCATTTAACTCGCTAGGATTTAATCCTGCAAGGGGGTTTTTAATGTGTACGTGCTAAAACGCGTCACCCCGCTAAGTTCCAGCTCCACTTCCTGCTTGGATCTGTCGACTGCCTGCCATGAAGTAAAGCAGCTTTTTAATTTGAATAATCACTTGTTCTTTATCTCGCCGCTGGAAACAGGCCAGGGTGGCTGCAAAGGGATACTGGTGTTAATTAAGACACCTGTTCTTCTCTCAGTTTACTTGCCTAATCAATGCCTCCGCACTTCCAACATCCCCAGACGATTCGAGGTCTACGCTGCAAAACAAGCCTGCAGTCTCAGCATGATCATGATGAATAAAGCCTCCCATAGCTACACCCGACAAAGCACTTAGTGAAATTCAGCTTCTCTTTCAAAACGCAAGATAAAGCGAACGTGCAAGAGAAACCAGAAAAACAGAAACAACAACAACAACAAAAAAACAGCCCATTATGATGATGAGTGGGCTACAGCAGAGTGCTGATTCCTCTTCAGTGTCCACATAATGTAAAATCAAGACAAACTACACTCAGTGGTCACAGCTTCAAGCAATCCTTTAACAGAGACCAATTCAGGCCCAAGCAGGACTAGAGACTAGGGTATAACAAAACGTTGAAGAAGCACTTGAAGATCTCAAGTTCAGCCAGTATTGATAGATCAATCACTTCTTCAGGAAACATCTATCCTTTTTTCTTTTTTCTTTTTTCGTGCTGTGGCTGCACTGGTGCATAGACCATGTTAATGCTTGAACTGCCCATCTTGATTAGATCAGTCCTGGTCCTAAAGTAATTACAGTTTCTGCTACGTCATGCTGTACGTCTTGTCTTTCTCTGAAAAGCTCATGCGGTATCAGGTTTACCGTACAGTATTTGCTTTTACACGAAGGCATTTAGCTGATGATTTTGCCCAAAGGAACTTTTAATAAACAGCCACAATAAGTTTTTACCTGAAGCAAATTAGGGTTGCAGTAAGTGTCTCACTCGGAGGCGCTTCAGCAGCAGATGGAAATCAATAAACATAAGCAGAAAAGTAATGATACCAATAAAACCACCCCAGCAGAACAAAACAGAACTGAAGCACACATTTAATAGAATTTTTTTGTTGTTCTTCTTCTTCTTCGTCCTTCTTTTTTTTTTATTCGCCCAATGAGGCTATAGAGTGCTTCTAAAAGTGGTGCAGGTGAAGTCACAGCTTAACAAGAGAAAGTTGTATAAAGCGCTCAGCATGAGCTGAATTTGGGCTCAAAAGCCATGACAACAAACATCCTAATCCCTCATGTCTCTACCCACTTCCTCATGGGAGGAACTGCCAGAGGGAGAACTTAAAAAGCCAGAATAGTAAGAGATGATGGGAGTGTTAATATGTTTGTTAGAGAGTGTAATATGCAGGAAAAGTGGGACAACAAACATCATGCAAAATGAAATCAGAGTTTAAAAAAAAAAAAAAAAAAAAAAAGCCCAAAGGAGAGAAAAGCTATTATACCTTGTGAACAGCTGGAGCAGCTGGAGCAGCTCTGCAGCCGGTCATGTTAGTGCGGCTCCTTACCTGCGGCGGCTAAGACGGGATGGTGAAGAGAGGAGAGTCAAAGGGGCTGATGGGTACGGGGTCCAGGCCAGTGCAGTCCGGGAGGGAGGAAGGACGGAGTGACAGGGAGCAGGGAGACGGGGAGGCCAGAGGGGGGAGAGGAAACGCTGCTCCTCTTCCTCTTGCTCTGTCTGCTACAGACACACACACATTGAGACACACGCACACACAGAGAAGCACGCGTGGGCGCGCACAGAAGAGGCAGACACCAATACCTGCAGCCAGTCACATAAGAGGAGAGTAAAGAGTCCCCTGCATACACGCGCGCTTCAGCACTAGAAGGAAAGACACGGCTCACCTCCCACTCTCTCCCAGTAGCCAATCACGTGCCAGCAAGCTGCTTCCCTTACCACCAATAGGAGGCCGTGCAGCCCTTAGCTCAGACCAGCCAATAAGTGCAACAGCTCATATCCAATCGGAATAATGAATCTGAGAGCAGTGTGAGGCTTCCCTTTCTGAAGGACAGACTGAGCAGTGCACTCAGCCGGCGAGTGTGATTTAAGACTGCAGCTGACATTAGAGTAATTAGATTGTGAGGCACTTAACCCACCACAATAACACCGCATGCTCCACTGCAGAACTGGCAGACAAGCTTCTCCACATACACGCAAAGTGTGCAAACTTAAAGCAACAGAGACAGAGATGATGCACAAATAATAATAATAACAATAATCTGACCTGTTACGTTCATAACCCAGAGTGTAATTATGTATTTATTAGACACACATTCCCCCATCAAAGCCAAAAGAGACATGAGATCCCATATGTGTCACTAAAACCACCAAAAGCCTAAAAGTCTAAAGACACAAAGTGAGCTGATTTCATAAAGACTTCTTTTATTTTGTTTTATTTTTTTCCCAGATCGATAGCATGGCTGAGCTCCCAGCGTGATACATGATCAATGGCAGACTCTCAGAATGATAAATGAAGAGCACATCAAGCTTCAGTTCCTCTGCACTGCAGGAAGCAGAGCTCCAAAGACAGAAGAGCAATAAATGTCCCGTTATTAACAAGGCGAAAAGATCACGGCTGGCTCTCCCCGCCTCTCTTTCAGGTGAGCTCCTGGGAGATACCGAGATTGAAGAAGTGGAGAAAAGTGCAAGAACTGTTCTTCCTGCTGAAGCCAGAGCTTTATCCCAGACCACAAGGCTCCAGGAAGTAGTGAAGTCCGAAAGCAGAAAAAAAAAAAATCAATGAGGCTGTCAATACGGGAGTGCATCATATTATGGGCCAATACCACACAGCATCATTGTGAGAAACACCCAATCATGACTCAGCAAGGTTGAGGCTGGAGTGCATCCTTGGCCCTTCTGTCTCAATAACTTTTGTCACCAAAGACCAGACAGATTGTTTGCGGCTACCTAGGCAAGGTGTTGCGAGGACGAACCGTGTGTCTGGCAAACAAAAAGCAGTGGCATTCTTGATGGAGTTTGTACGGCTGTTTCTGGGAGGGAGAAAGTCCAATAAAAAATGCATGAGAGATGGGAGCAGATGTCACATTGAATATGCTTCCAGCTGCAGAGATATTAGTGCACAGAAGCCTCAGAGATTGCCAGGTACATTCCAGTGAACTTAACTCTAAGAGCGTGTGAGTGGGAGTAGTGTGTGTTTTAAGGAGTGAGGGGTTTGGGGAGTAGGAGGAGCACTTAAGTGTCTCTGAAATGCTACTTCTATGGGACATTCCAGGACCCAGAAACAGTGAGTAAAAATAAATACTTAGGAGGAGAAAAAAATAACAATCGACATTTAACATGTTCGTCATCTTCTACATTTCACTGTCACAACAGAATTTCTTTAATGCAGACTATATTAACATACAGTAGGTAATATGCAAAATCTCAGTGCTCATGGGTGACTGCTGCCATATTGGATGGTGACAGGAGAAGATCTCATTAAAAATGCATGAATCCAGGGGTAGTCATGCTTTAAATGTCATTCCTACAGTACCAGAGAGAAAAGCCACTGTACAGTACATAGTCACCATGTGTTGTAGTAAGTAAAATATTTCCATGATGGTTTTTACAGTATGTCTGTGTCCAGTATGAGCACATTGATAAAGCAGATCCATCTGAGAGACAGGTTTTTTTTTTGTTGTTAGTTTTTTTTCCTCACTGTGACATTTTAAAATCTGTATGCATGTGGCGATTCGGAAATACCCTTCATGAGGTACAATTTTGACATTTGCTATATTTTATTGGGTTCTTCAAGCACTTAAGAATTGTGTCTGTTGTTGTTTGATGTGTCTGACGTGTTCTTCTGATCAGTTCTGTCTCTTCTGAAGATATGATAGCACTGGAGCATTGCAAACATTTTGTCAACTCCTATCTGATTACAAACTGAATCTATTAGGATTATGCATAGTTCACTGTCACATAGTGATCAAATAGTTTGATCAAAGCCTGACATTTGATTTTATTTATTTATTTACATTTTTAGGCATTTGCCACTAAATGTTAATCTTTTATCAAATTTTTATCTTGCTTTTATTGCTAGCATGATCACTGCATGCAGAAAGCCAAATTCTTTAAATTCTTTATTTATATATATATATATATATTTTACATTCTGTTTGCCAGAATTCGGCTGCCTATTTGCCTGGATTGATGGATTTGACCAATCACCAAATACACAGCGTTGCCCAAAAGTGTGCCTATGTATTTTTGATATGAAATGTGATATTTTTCTTTTCATTTTAAACCCAAGATGGCTTCAAAATTAACAATAGAAGACAGAATAGAATAACGTCACATTTATAATCACTTCTTTTTCTGGGTGGCATCCAAAGTCTGAAATTAATCAGAAATAAGAACAAACGCTGTAATAAATAAACAAAATAAATACAGTAGTCTCTGCATCAACTGTGACGCATTCAGACTGATCAAGATAGATCGACTGTCGGACCACCCTGTATATGCAATATGTTTGTTTGATGTCAATGATTTGAAGAAGCATGTGAACTAAAAAAATTCTTCTAAATAATTCCCAGATTAACATTTAAGTGTAATCTGCCTTAGTCATAAGATATTTTGACCCATTAACCTGTACATTTTCGACATCCTAAAACAAAATGAGTTATGCCAATAACTTGTGATCATTTAATAAGCCATTAAATAACCATCTGCAAACTTCTTAGAGTTAAGATATTCTTGGAATAGGGAGCAGGGTTTTTTTTATTTTTATTAAAAATGCAGATCTCCCTGCCATCAGCAGATGGCTCTAAATGTGACAAACTGCTCCTTTAACACACAGACCGTGTACATAATTACTGTAAAAATTTATATCAAGCATAGAATTACAAAATATTTCCTGTATCCCCCTTTTCAGTTATTCTAAAGTAAACATATAGCATATTTTAAAAGGCCAAAATACTTTACAAGCTTTGCTCTTGCTTTCACACACTGCCAAGACAAAAAAGTCACAATCTCAAAAGCACCAACATCAAACAAAAGGCAACTAAGGAGATTACTGTTATTACTTGAATAGCTTAAGAACTGTCCGATGCATTATGAAAAGCTTCTAGAGCAGGTGTCCTGAATTAAAATTTCCGGTCAATAAAATTTTCTTTGAGCTGGGGTCCAAATTTCATGATTGCTATACAGTATATGCAGTTATTGTAAGGCTATAAAAAAGAAGCAATTTAAGCAATTCCATAGCATTTTAAGAATATTTATTGTTAATTTTCAGTAACATGACGGACGTATATATTTTCTTGTATTTGTATAGAATACAAACAACAATCTTTAATAAAACTTTGCTCTGTTATACTGGGCTCTCTATTTTACACGCCCTTGCCTCAGACTGCTGCAGATATTTTAACTACTATTTTTATTACTCATACGGAACATATGAGACAAACATACATTGATCTGTCCATTCATCTTTGAAGGTTCAGTTTTTATAATCTAGTTTCCTTATGTTGGAGTAAGCCCACATACTGTACTTTGTCTATACACAGTAAACTACAGTATCGTGTTGATTGGCTCTGTTGAGTGACACGTACAGCCAGGTCCAACTAGAAGAAAAAAGTCCTAGACTGCTGGTATATTAATTATTCTTAATGATCAAAAAAGCTCCAGGCTCTGGATAGGACTTTTAGTTGGACCTGATCGGGCCTGAGGTCCGCTGTTTAGTGATGCCTGCTATACAGGCAATTTTATGGTCTGAGTTGCTTTAGTTTGTTAGGTGTTATGTGGCAATAAAATGAAGTCAGCTGATGACCTGAATGTACTGAATGACCAGGTTTTGCCATCTATGCATTTTTTTCTTTCTTAGTGGTATGGCGATATTTTATTACTTCACATTCCAGAGTGGTTCTGAAATCATGAATTATCATTTGGACACATTAGTTTGTCACTACATTACATGGCATAATCAAAGCTAAAGGTGGTCAAATGAACTGTGCAACATTTTTTTGGCCAGGCAATGTAAATACTATACTTTTTTTCTTGACCTTTTTCCCTTCCTCAGACTCGGCACACATCAGATCATTTAATGTGCAAGTTATTGGCACAGGTTTTATAGCAGATGCCCTTCCTGCTGAACCCAAACCTTTCTCCAGGCTTGCGGCTGGCACTTAAGATCCCCTGTATCTTCTGTGGCAGGGTATTTTACTGTACAGTATATACTGTAGGCATAGGGTTAAGTGGCAAACCAGCAGAGGCAGTGCTCGAACCACTGACCTTTTGATCAGCAATCTAGTGCCTCAACTCCCTTGAGCCACTGTTGCCCCACAGTGTAAATTCAATTCAATTTTATTTGTATTGTGCTTTTAGCAATTGTCATTGTCGCAAAGCAGCTTTACACAATCAAAAGAATTATTTAAATTTGAATAAAATGTGAATGTGTATAAATCAAAATAATAAGTATGGTAAATACCATAGTGGTTGTACTTTATTATATTGTATGTAAAATACCTTATGAGACACAACATTGGCATTAATAAGTAAATATATGGGCAAATATTAAAACTGAAACTGATCACTATGCAGACAGCCCTATACTATGACATTTCAAAACCAATTAACCAACATTAAAACACACACACACACAAACACAACATGACGGAAAAAAAGAAAAAGCAATAAAAAATTAGGTATCCATGTTTCAGCTTGAATGTGCCAATATTGAAATCTTTGACATTGCTTTTATAATGTCACATGTCAGTAATTACAGCAGTATCACTTATTAAAGCATGAGAGCATTTGTTTCTAACCAGAAAAATCAGAAAAATCAGATTCATGACTTGCCACAGCCTTGGATTGCACCACTTGTTAAAATTACACAAGCATGAGACTAATAAATTCACAAGCAGTCATAAAGCCAACCATATGTCATGTCCTCACTTACCAGCTGCTTGGAATGGACTTTGTTAAAAAGGCAGCACATTTAAGTACGGATATTTTAGCAGATGAGCCTTTAAAGCAAACTAAAAAAGATACATTGCCTTTACAGTTACCCCACAGAAACATGTCCATTTTAGTGACTGGTAAGGACAGAATAAACACAGCACGTCTAGCACACATGGCTTCCACATGAGCACCAATGTAATTAAAGTCCTCATTCTGTCTCCGCTATTGTATCATTACTGTCTGTAAGCCACTTAAATGTGATTACTTATTCCTCACCAGATACTAAAGTATAGCCTTGGTGGAACAGCGTAGAGATAACAGGCAGCTGAAGATGCACCGCCTGTAAAACACAGAGTCTTAGGAGCATAATCTAGCACTCAGCAAATTATACTGTATACGAGTGCTGATTTACAGGCCAGGCACCGGTGATGCTGAATGCCAATCACAAAATAACAAGATTTCGTTTGGGGAGTGGGGGAGGACGGACCAGAGGTGAACCGAATCAAATCGTTTGGCATCATGAAATTTGTTCTGACTGAACAAGTTGCTCTTTAACGCACTACTGGCTGAAGAAGGGCTTTCCACAATGTGAGCAGCTCCTTTTACTCACTGATTTGTGCCTCAGAGGTCCTCTCAAGGCCGCATAGCTAAATCCTATTGAAGGGGTTATAAAGCCCTAGAGGCGAACACTGAGCCAGTGCGAAAAGACACTATAGAGGAGAGTGCTGTCTCATCAGAGGGGCCTGGAGGGTGATTTAGGGTCATACATGAATCATAGCTTTGGGCATCCTTTGCCTTAGGGGTGAAGAGCAAGAGCCTGTGGTTCTGCAATGCATGAACTGTATTTAGGCCACCGTTCACTCTGAAGTTATCTGTATGGATCATATTTGCTTGGCTGCACTTAAGAATTTGGAACATCATCAGGGGAATTTGTTTTTGTATTTTGAAACGCATAATTTTCTCATTTCCTTACATTGCTACATTGAACACAGACAAATAAACATACAGTTGAATTCTCATGACGACAGCAAACAGAAGCTCAGAGAGGTATGCTCCATATTCAGCATGATGCAACACCGCTGAAAGGCACAGCATTAACTTATTCAATCTCACTTTTCAGCTATATGAATACACAGGTTTCACTTTTTGGACAGTCTTGGTACACATACCGCTTTTCAATATTGTTTGGGAGAAAATATAACTCTTAATAAAAGTCTTAGAAAGATACAGGCAAAATTTGCATCATCCAATCAGTTAGACCTAATAGTACAACAAAACACAGGGAAATATAGATATTAATGGCAATTTTCACCACAAATGTATCTTTTTATTCTGGTGCATTTAATTTTAAGATATATATTTTAAGACTATACACCATATAGTTTTAATAAGGGAAACGCTGCTATAAAAGTTTATCTTTACTGTACTTGGTAAATCTTTTGACATTATTCAGGAATATAATGTCTTAAATATATGAAGTAGCATAAACATTTTATATATATATATAAATGTTGGATTATTTTAGTCATTATAGAAGTAATTCTAAAGTACTGATTTTACAGTGTCGATATAAAAGTGCAAGATGGATAGATAAGATATAAATGGGCAATAAACAATATCTATCTTCACCTGATATGAAATTACCTGGTAGTAGTACAATACATAAATATTGCACAGACAGATCAAGATGATGGGGAAAGTGTGATCTCAGTACCTTTGACACTGTGCCTTTTGAGTATTTCAGAAACCACTGATATCCTGGGATTTTCATTCATCTCTGGATATTATGGACATTAAATTGTGCTAATTAAAACTGTGTGGTTAAAGACTATTTTGCAAATATCAGTTCACAAGCATATTTGGTGAGAATATGCCCATTGTCTTCTGTGTACTGCATTCTGGAATGCTTTTCTGATCGCCATGATTATAAAGAGAGGCCATTTACGTAACTGTAGCATTTCTGAGATCAATCTGTCTGGAACCATCATCCACCCCATGGTGAAAGTAACTAAGATCACACTTTCCTTATTTTCATGCTTGATGTAAACATTAACTGAAGCTCTGAAATCATATCTGGATTATATTGTGCATAGAGCTGCAGGCACATGATTGGATAACTGCACTAATGTCCAGTAGTACAGATATTCTTAATAAAGTGGATAGTGAGTGCATGTTGGCAGAATGCTTTGGACGAAGGTTGTGCATGCTCCATTAGTTGTGCAGTAGCAGGTTAAATCCTCAATTATTGCAGTTCCATTTGTACCAGTTTAAAAAAATGAATTAAAGGAGAACAAAAATTTCCTAAAAGAAAAAACTTTTTTTTTTAATTGGTACAAATGCAACTATAATATTGAATTTGTTTTTAAAAGAAATGCCTCTGGTCATGTGACATGTACTGGAAACCACATTCAAAAGTATCAACCCCTAAAGATAACATTTATTGCACAAGAAGTACTACTGATACCATGTTTTTTATGTGAATGGTGAAAAAAATCATTTATTCAGTGCCATGTAAAAATGATAAAGCACATAACAGTTACAAAAACGACGTGAGTTACACAGGGCCATACTTATATCACCAGCTTAACAGCAGAGTTAGCATTTGACAATTCACACAGACGTATTATAAAACCACGTCATTTCATAAATTACTCTCCGTACTGAGCGTATACGTCTGATTTTAAGAAAGCAGCAACTGGATACGTTTCCCACTTAGTGGTAAATGATTGAGTTTGAAATGGTAGAGATTTTGAATTAAAAAGCACCTATAACACGTTTAGTGGTCTCTGAAATATACTGGAGAATGTTATTTTTCTTGCTTTTGTGTAAATGGATGGGAATGAACAAAAACAATTACAGAGAATTAACTCTAACTGATCATACTTTGTACACAAGTGACATTTTTGTAAAGAAAAAAAAGAGAAAAAAAGTGTTTTTTAAGGGGCTAAATACTGAAATTCAAGGAATCACAAAACTAGTCTTTTGTGGTAAAGGTTTTAGGAAAAGCCTATTTTAGGTTCACACTTTCACCTGTGTATATACAAGTCATAATCTGCAAAAAAGTGCTGGCTAAAATAGAATAAAACTGCATTCTACTGTATGTTTCAAATTGATCATTTTTGTGTTTTCTTGTTGGTTTGTTTTAGGACAAAATAAATATTTACTCTCTTCGTAAAATCTAAAACGGTTTTTAGAGATGTCTGCCCCTTATTTAAAAAAAAAAAAAAAAAAAAAAAATCCTTGAATGGAAACAGAATCAATAAACAGAAACAACAGAAAGTTACACAAAAAATACGTAGCTAAAACGGTTAAATATACCACTTAAGACATGTGTTTTTAATAAAGAAACATAGAAAACAATTGGAACGACAAACAATTCATATACAATTTTATATGGAAAAATACAATTGGAAAAAAAACCCTGCCTCTCTGCATTTCCTGTCCTCTCTGGTTCAAACCCCTCCTAGAAAATATGTGCCAATGCCGGGAGACAGCGCCAACAGCCTGTCTTGTTGGCATTATAAAAGGAACCAGAGGACAGCGGGCAGCTTCTTTGCGATGCAGACCCAGTCCCTGTCTTTTTTATTTTTATTTTCTTTTTGTTGTTCACGTTATAAACAAAAGGTGGAAAATTTAAAAATAAAATAAAATAATAATAATCTGCCCAGACAGTTAACCTAACGGGGTCTGCACTCTATAGGACTGATGCATCATTTACTTCTTAAACTGTGTGATGTAGCTGTTCTCAACACACAGCACTATGAAGTTGCTGGAGCAGCTACTGGCTTTCTGCTGTAGGAGCTGGCCGGCCTGCAGAGACGAAGCCAGACCCATCACGGCGTGATCCGACGTCCTCCATGTCTCACAGTAGTTATCCATTTGACGGTGACCCTTACCGCTGGAGCCGTGCCAGATCATCTTCTCTGGCCTAGAGCGCACATAGGGGGAGAAATATTATGCAACGGAATGAAATAAAACATGTGATACCACATGCAGAGTCAAGCTACAGTACAAGGGGGATGGGGGATGAGTTTCGTCCTATGCGAAGGTGACTCAGGTGTCGTTACAGTGCAGAAATGCTTATGCATCAGTTTGAGTACTCTGTATGTGGCCTAGGGGGAAAAAAATTATTTTAAAATAGAGTTTTTTTTTGGCAGTGACATATCAGAGGTACCGGCCATATAGTAATCTAAAGAACTAATTGTTGAGTGAACCATTATTGGTGCTGTATAATCAAAACCCTACGATTAATAAGATTTGTAAGCTCAAAAAGGATATCAATGCAAACACGATTACATTTTAACTAACGACACAAAATAAGTACAAGATAAGTGTCAGATATCTGGGCAGAAAGTAAGAGTGAAGTTTGGTGTAGTCATCTCACCAAGCACTGTCCCTGAGGATATCTCTGCCATCAAACGAATATATAGGTACGTTAGTCTTCATCCTGCCCTCCGAATCACCGAACAGCGATTCCCAGCTGCTGAACAGCACTTGGTCCTGTGGAGAACAACATCAGCACAACATTGATCCAAGACCAAGCACAGGGGAAGCCAAACGACTCAGTTCACTGCATTCCCTGCTAACACACACGATTCAGCAACTACAATTAGCTGATGAGGGCAGAGAGAGAGAGAGAGAGAGAGAGAGAGAGAGAGAGAGAGATAACTCCATGCAGCACCTTAAGGAATCTCAACTAAAAAAAATGTGAACACAACAACATTGTTCTACAAAACTAATCAGTTTAATATTTTGGCATGGGGATTCCTATTAATGGCACAGTGTCGAACCAGGAATAATAATGAACTACTAAACATTTTTGCAGATCCTTGTAAATAGGAAAAAAAAAACTAACTTTGTTTTGTATAATTAGAAGTGGTGGATTAATTAGATGCCCCCCTCCCCCTCCCGCTTTCATAAAAGGACTTCAGGGTAAAAAGGACACATACTGTACCTTGAGGTTGACAATAGGCAATGTGTCTCTGTCGGATTTGCGAACGATGCTGTAGAGATCCTGCAGTCTGGAGGACAGGAAAGCCCTGAATGTTCCCTTCAGGCCTGCAGCACGTGCCTGCTGGAAGCACAGGAAGTCTGCGCCACGAATGCCCCTCATGTTCCCTACCTGAGGGCTGTTCAGGGCGATCAGATGCAGCTGTTCACACAGAGAAACCACATGGCATTATACACAAGCAGCCCGAGCCAAAAACAGAATTAAAGACATGTTTAGAGAATTTATTAAAGACAAAGAACCACATACGTCTTTATATTAATAACTATGCAGAAATTATACATACAGTACATATACACTATGCAGACAAAAGCATGTGGACACCTGATTATCACAACCATATACAGGTTCTCCACAAAGGCTATAGCATTTAGACCTCCATACCTGACGTCGGTGCTTTTCTTCAAAATAGACTATCCAAAAAGGTAATGAGGAAATGACTGTTTACCGCTTATAAGTAAAATATTGGGACATTGATGTGGCCAGATAAGAGAAATAAAGCATCTTGCAGCATATTGTTGAAGGAAAATATGTGGATTTGCGGTGATACTGTAAAATTAAAGCCACTTCAGTTTGGGTGATTCACACTACCTCGTCATTGATAATTTTCCTAATACTGCATGCTAACACCATGTTTTATGACTCATACTGTATGTTGCACATTGCTGGTCTTTCTTTACACATAAATGAGCACTATCCTTACACTTTCAAAAATGGACAATACCACACACATCATCTTATTTCATACTCCATGTTTCACTCATACTGCTGCTGTCGCACCTACATGCCATATCCTTTCCATATTATACCCTGCTATATTGCACATTCGATAGAATTAATTAATTTAATACATATTTCTTTATATATATATATACTCAGCAAAAACTTTCAGTAAACTTAATGTGTAAATATTTGTATGAACACTAAAAGAGTCAACACCATAAGACATAAACTAAAAAT
>JAQMYL010000035.1:25461585-25485641 GCA_030014365.1 Clarias pachynema
ATATATATATAATTTATTTATTTATTTTCTCCCTAATTTAGTCGTGTCTAATTCCTCCCCGTCACTAGGGGGCTCCACATTAAGGCTACTGCGACAACTCAGTCAGGAGGGCGAAAGACTATCACATGTTTCCTCCGAACCACGTGACGCCAGCCGACCGTATCTTTTCGAACTGCTCGCTCACGCACCGTTGGGGGTGGCGTAACACACTCGGAGGACAGCGCTATCCACTCCTTCCGCTTGCGTGAGCACACAGACACCCCTGATTGGCTGTAGAACTGTGATTAATGTTGGAGCACTAAGTACCTCTCATCCCTCCCCTCTGAGAGAGCTCGACCAATCACTCGCGAACTCCGGATGATAGGATGAGCTCTTTACCACTGCGCCACTTGGAGGCCCATTTAAAAATATATATATATATTATAACTGTATATATATATTTTTTTTTGTGCAATTTTTCTTTTCTATCATTGCAGGGATCTATATGTCTATCTTTCTATCTTCCTATTCTATCATCTTTTCCCTTTTTAGGTCACAAACAGTCATGTACACAACCATACACAGTATGATAAGCAATTCACTGCATATAAAATTTGAATTTTGATTACATATTTATATTAATATTGTTATGTTCACAACTTATTGTGAAGTAGTGAGAAATCACTTATATTTTTCTCCAATTTAACTGAATATTTTCAATGGCTAATACACTTATGTTAGGGCAAAAAACACAAATACTCAAAATCTGATACTGATATTTTCTTTTAAAAGGGCCATAATACCGTTACTATATGTTGTTGTAATCTTACCCCTGGTCCTGATGTGTGCACATGATCCTCAGGCTGATGGTCGGGTGTGCTGGGTCTTTGGATCGGGGTACTGGGGTATCTCTCTGGCTGTACAGGGACGTACTGATGATCAGGGTAGGACGGATATCTGTGGTCCGGCTGAGGTGGGTACCTGATGTCTGGGTGAACGGAGTACGGCGGGTTGTATGGTGGATCAACGACCGGCTGAGAATGCTCGATCCCAGGGCTCTGCGGCTGCCTGACTGCAGGATCAACAACATGAGCGTAATCCCCTGCTCCGTTATTTGTTGGGTGGCTGGAAGGGTAATGCACTACTGGGGGAGGCTGTACCGCTGCCACCTCGTTGTTCTGTAAATAGAGTGTACAACAATAATATTTGTCATGAAAGTTCTCTAAAGTTGTTGCACACTTAAATGCCGTTTTAATGTAGTTGCTTGAGTACTAGCTGGAGGCCACTCAGTTTTAAATCTACTTACTGAATCTCTGTAGAAGGGGTTATAAGTCCCAAGCTGGAGGAAAGAAGAATTTCATATTAAAAAGAATGAAGGAGATGTTGCTCTTTTTCTATATGAATGAATTTACATTATTTTAATTTTTGTCAAGAAAAAGCACCATACCATGACTTGTCTGAAGCCATCACGCACTCTGATATAGAGATCGGTTTTGTCTAATACGTAGATGAGAGCACCCTCCGGTTGTCTCTGCGCTGTTGCGAGCATTAAGTCATAGGTTCTCAGTATTGTTACCTATAAAATAAAACAGAACAAATTATGATTATTTTTATTATTATTATTATTGTGCTGTTCTAAATAATAATAATAATAATAATAATAATAATAAACTTTTGTATAAATAAACTAATAAAATAATAAATAAACTTGCTCATTTGTAGGTAATGCACAAATGTAAGAGCTACAGTAGGTGCTGACAAAGTTTTTGCCGTATTAAATCATATTGCTTTTTAGGTTTGTCAGTTTTAAACTCAACATCTTATAAAATCTTATATTGCAATGTCATGAGGAACTAAGAGTTACTGAGCACTCCCTGCATTTTACTTACTCCAGCGTTTTGGCCAGGCAACCCAGCTGGGCCAGGAGGACCAGGAGGACCAGGAATGCTGATTGCTGGAGGTGCAAATTAAAAAATCATAAGAAAACAACAATCTTCCTAATCAAGAAATATACAACACACAATTAGCTTAAACTAAGAATTACATTCTTTTTATCAAAGATTTTAGCATTTTATCACTTACTAGGCCTGTGAGCACCAGGTAATGAGGGTGAACCAGGAGGCCCAGGAGGTCCTGGTGGTCCTGGGTTTCCTGGACGGCCATCATAACCAACACCAGGAGTTCCTGGTGGACCCTGTGGACCAGGAGGCCCTCTGATAGAATCTCCCTTAGGACCCTGCAATGAAAGGTACATTTAATTTTTACATGTAATTAACTCAACAGTTTTAGACCATATAGAGTTAAACCAGGCTTTTCCCAACAAAAGTGCACCTCCTTCTTTAGGAATTTATTAGCTGTTAACAGTCTGAATCAGAGCTCCTAATAAACGGTTAGGTTAACCGAAACTTCAGGTTCAGATTTATGTGCATCATGAGGGGTAGCACAAAACACAACTCTGCTGCAGGCACAAACTAACACTCGGTGTGCATCTTGAATTAATGTTCAATTTAGGAAAGCTTGGAGCCTAAAAGCCTAAAACTCTGCGTGAGAGTTAAATTGCAATTTAAAAGCTGTTGTTGCATCAAGCACCCAAAAAGCTTAGAATAAATAAAACATTTAGTAATAAAATACATCATGTGTTAACAAATTAAGTTTGTAATAAATAAGTATGAATGTATATAAAAAGTCTTTTTGTCAAAGTAAGTAACCCTTTTGGAAGGCATTGAAATGTTGATGTGCTTTTAATTACTAATTGGTTTTAATGAAGGCTTCTTGAGAAGATCAGTGGAGAATAAGCTTTATAGAAAAGTGTGCAATTATACTCTATTGATTTGCCTTATGGCTTGACTGAGGCTTCTAAGAAATGTCACAAATGTCCTATTTATTGTGTTGTGGATCTTTATTGATCACAAATCAGGAAATTTTAATTTGTGTGTTCCTGACATATGTGCTATGACCAGGTTTTCCCAGAGTAATAAATAGGCCTAATACATACTGTACATACATTATTGACAGAAATCCTATAATACTCTTGTATCATTACACACTTTTTCATAGATGTTTGAAGATAATTTAAGCATTTGGTGGTAATAAAGGAAATAAAGATAGTATGTTTTCTAATTGGCTGCAAGGAAACATCAGTGATTGGCCATCTTGGCTCTTATTTATCGTATTAGTAAAATTGCTTGCTTCTGTAGAAAGGTCTTCATGTTCCTGCATCACATCGTCACAATGCATAATGTTTTTTACTGCATTCAGTTGGTCCCAGACTTACGAACATTTGTTTACGAACGGACAGTAATCCTATGAAAATAGACACTACAGTGCACAACAGTGCACCAGATACCAATATTTACAATGATATACACTATTTTCTAGTGTAAGTGGATGTGTAAGTGGATGTGTATAAAATGTCTAAAGTCCGCTATGTTGTATGTGTGTGGGTGTGGAGGTGCGGGAGAAATGAGTCGGCCATTGATTTCAATGAATCAGTCCGGGAGCATGACGGTAGAAAAGGGCTTTCCTGATTTCAGAAAATCCTCAACAAAACAGACTTCACAGTCCAGGAAAGTGGAAAACTTTGACAGAATGGCATCTGGGATTCCCCTTACAAACTAAGTAGAGTCAACATCCGTGCATGTGTGCGCGTGTGCATGTCTGCACGTGTGTGTGTGTGAAAGTCGTCCCCCTCCTCTCCTGTCGCGGATGATCCTTTTTAAAGGTAAAGAGCAGTTTAATTAGTTCTATTTATACCTTATGTTTTCCATTAATAATTTTTATATTTAGATTTTTAGTTTGTGGAACTAATCATTGGAGTTTCCATGATTTCTTATGGGGGAATTTGCTCGGAGACAAAATGACGTCCAGGATTCACCTTGTGATTTAAGGGCACAAAGACATTTCACTAAGAGATTAATTTCCTTAGGCGTGGTTACGGTTATGGTTTTTGGCCACAGTGTTGGAAAAGGGGACAGAATAAGTAGATTGGTATGCTTTATTAATAATAAATAATTTCATTAAACTATGATGATTTATATTATATATTTGTGTCAAAGGTGTAAGACACTCTTTGTCCAACTTACGAACAAATCCGACTTGTGAAGATGCTTTATAAACATAAAAAAAAAAAACTGTAAAGCAAATAATATGTAATAAAATAAAACATTTTCACACAAAAAATACTATAAACATCAGTAATCAGTAAACTAAAAACAGTGTTTCGTTTGATTTGGTGTGCACCTCATTATCAGGTACAAACTGGCAAAGTTATAATGAGCATCTTGGAGAATCTGCCACAGTTCCTCTAAGAGACTTTGACTCTGTCACATGCTTCTGTTTTTGCATGAACAACCGAGCAGCCTTAATTATGCTTTCCCTTTTTTTCGTCTAAAAAGTGGTCTACTACTTATGTTGTTTCATTACTCACATACAAACATTTTTCTGTAACTTTATAATAATGCACAAGCCATCATTTAAATATTTAGAACAAAATTGACACTTTAAAAATCAGGCTGCTTAAGACCTTATGCGCATAGGTTATACTCCCTGGCTTTGCACAAACTGCACACGCCATATGTCACAGACTGCAATGTGCAGTATAAATCAGGTAGTTCGCTGTTTATGGCATCAGTTAGTGTTAAATTGAGTGTGGAAATTGACAAAACGAGTGACCTGAGTGCCTTTGAATGTGCATAAAAGTAGGTGCTAGCTTCACTATAAAAACATCTCAACAAGAACAAACATCTTCAATATAGACAGCTTTCTAATGAGATATTAAATATTAAATATACATATAAAAATACTAATTTCATGCTTGAAATTAACTTGTTCTTTTGGAAGTAATTTAAAGATATTTTGTGCAGCATATGCTGGCTTAAGCATTTTTAAAACAGCTGTTACCTTGGACTGCTTCATAAGCAACTGTTTAAAGTGTTTACTGAGAACAAGGTGAAAAGCAAAACACTACCAGTGATGACAAATCCTGGAGCTGAAGACAGACTGTAGATCTGTGTAAGCATATAGTGCCATACCCAGGGAAATTGAATTTGAGTGTGTGTATGTGTGTGTGCGTGTGCTCTGTGGTGGATTGGCACCCCATCCAGGGTGTGTAGACGAGACTTTAACACATCCAGCATTTTTTGAAGTGTATTAAAGAGCCAAAAAGGCAAAAGAAACATGAACCACCTCTCATTTTTTCTTAAATTAAATGAAAAAATGTATCTGAAATGAAAGAAATGAATGCGAGCAAATATTTTACTGCAACAGACTGAAAAGTACCTGAAAACAAGTTAAAAATTGGTTATGTAAACAACCGCAGCAGTAGCCTCATTTCCCCTCTCTTCTATTCCAACCATCTGCATCTGTTTCTCACTGGCTCATGGCTTAAGTTTGATCTTTTTTTCTGCTTGAATGATTCATTGCTGACTTAACAAATAAAAACATTCCTCTGAAACCGGTCAGGTACAGAGACAGGACTGAAAATGAGAGTTGAAAACTTGCCGAAAATTAAAGCAAAAAAGGAAGCCTGGAGAACTATTCCTCAAGACAACATTAAAAATACAAGAAAGTCTGACTCTTTGAAGCAGAATATGAAATCAGGGGTGACTCAAGACTTTTGTACAGAACTGCATGCTCCCCAAACCCTTCCCACTAGTTCTTACAGTAGGTCCTGGTGGTCCCTGAACACCTCCATAGTGAGGACCGTAGTGTCCACCTGGCTCTCCCTTCTCTCCTTTCATTCCAGGGTCTCCATGATCACCCTTCAACTCGTGCTGTGAACATACACGACACAAAGGCACGGCTGTCAGCACACACATTCTACATTGTTATATGGATCTATTCTGCATATATTCTTCATTAAAAATTAACTGACCTTCAGAGCGTAAATGTCAATGTTGCCTGCAGAAGAATATACAAAAAGAAGATGATATTAAAATAAACATGAATAACATGAATTCTATTAACTGTTCAAATCCTTTGATTGTTCAGTTACATCCTGCAGCATTAAGAAGTTGTATACAAAGAAGTCGTACACAAAGCATTCCTTTTATAATAAAACGGATGTGATACCTGGTGTGCCAGGAAGACCTGGGACCCCACGATCTCCTTTCTCCCCTTTAGCACCTAGACGAAAAACAGTTACATACATAATGTCACTATATCAGTCATTTGAAGACCTGAGAATGGGACATGTGGTTATGGATTAAATCCCAGGCTGAGGGCTCCAGCCTCTGCGAGAAACATAGTTTATGAAGACAGTGTGTATTATTCCTGCATCATGAGCTTAACAACTATATGCAAATACCTGCTTAAAAATGGCAACCGTTAACAATGAATTAAATATGAAGGTGTGAAAAGGTCAATCATTACTGGCATTGAATTCCTTGTAATTTAACACAATTTCTGGCAGCTGAACTATATAAATAATATAAAATTAGCAAATCAGCTCACCTGGATACACTCTCTCAGACTCGTCATATCTCTAAAATAAAGCACAACCAGATAAAAGCTCAATTCACAGGTTATGTTTTTAAAATCCAGATATAAGCAATTTGTTCAGCAGTGCAGTGTTCATTTTCTGATTTTTAAAAAACGAATAAATAAATAATAATAATAACAATAATAATAATAATAATAAATTTTACAAATCACTTACACCAAATCTGTCTACAGCTGTAGAGTATGTTGAGGGTCCTGGAGGACCGGGAGGACCTGGAGGTCCAGGTGGACCCTTAAGTGATGAAAAAAAAAATAAATAAATAAAATTAGGAAATGCAGATCAGTTGTCAAGCATAATAATATAGACATAATTTTATACAAATGCATGTTATGAATTCTGTCCTTACAGGATAACCATATCCTGAGCCAGTTCCCGGCTCTCCTTTTTCACCTTTACCACCAAATATACCTGGCCGTCCCTGTGGTAATAAGACAACAGCAAGTTACTTTACATATGCAAGCTGATGCACTGCCTGGGACATTTCAGGAGGTTCATAACAACATGATTCAATATTCAGCTTTATAAATGGAGGACTTACAGGCCTGCCTGGCATTCCGATCTCGCCCTTCATGCCGGGATGACCATATGCTCCCTTTACGAGAACACAGCCAAAGGGAAATGTGACATACAATATCAACACTGAAATGTCATTAAAGCACAAAGCATATATATATACACACACACACACACACACACATTAAAATATACTCACAGGAGGTCCAACTGGTCCAGGAGGTCCGCTTTCCCCCTAGAGAAAGCAACAACAATAAAGCATGAGAAAGAAATGTGTAAACTCAACAAGCTGCTGTACGATACTAGCAAGACACATCAGAAAAAAGGTAGTTTTAAGCACTTACCTTTTGACCAACAGCTGAACCGAGGAATAAAGGGCTTCCATCAGGTCCAATAACCACACCAGGTTCTCCTTTCTCACCCTACAAACAGAATGTGGTCAAGTAGAGGCAAGAACAGGATAACCTCTCCAGCACTATTTATGTCCCTATTCTTGTGGTTATTTTACATACATTACCAAAAATGAAAATCTGAAAAGACAAATCAGCACCAAACTACACTATGTTACTGACCTTAATGCCATGACCTGGAGCACCTGGGTCTCCTCTTTCACCCTTTGGTCCAATTGGGCCCTTTTCAAAAAAAACAAAACATGTTAAGTAGAATTATAAACTTGAGTGAAGAATCTTCATAATTCAATTTATATCCACTAAGATGCACCATCCAAATCAATTAAAGAGAAAACTCTTTTGGGCTCAGTTATATAGTGTATTTACAATGGAATTATTGAATAGTTTGATATTCCAGTAGTGGTCATTTTTACACATATTTAAATTAAATTAAGCTCTACTCGATATATCCGGAAACCCACGTGCAAAATTTTTTATTTCTAATGCCACTGACACACACTGGCAGGAGTTTAGTATAAGCAGTGGTTTCTTTTTTTTTTTTTAATTGGTCACAGATCCATGCCGTCTGGGTTTTACGATAAAGTTTATCAGGTTTAAGATCTAATCAACCAACAGAGGTAGCAAAAACTAGCTAGTAATTAGAACCTGATAACATTAAAATTCAACCAATTATTTAATTTGTGTTTAACAATATAGGAGCTGTTGAATCTATCTACCTAGGTAGATACTGTACTACTGTGTCTGTGTTGTGCTAAAGGAGCCCCAACCAAGTACTGAGTGCATAAATTAACATACAATACAGATATGTCAAGAAGTTGGACATTTTTATATTGGTAAATAATTTTTAATTGATATTAGGAAATATTCTAATATTCGCGATGCTGGACTTTTTTCTTGAGCTGTTAGTCGAAATCATTGAAATTAAAACAAAAGAAGGCATGAAATATTTCACTTTACGTGTAATAAATCTACAATATTTGTTTTACTTATTGAATTAAAGTATGTATCCTTTTTTGAGATACACTACTTCTGTTTCTCATCATAACTTAAAATATTCTTCAGAGTATAAAACAAATAACAGTAGCACATATTACACACCCACGAAAGGTTAACTAGAAGGAACTTATTGCTTGCTAATGTGAACATGAGATTAGTCTCAAAGCTTTAGTACAAAGTAGACAAAAAAGGGATAATAATCAAACAATTTTCATTATTTGACCAAATTTGTCCTTTAACACCAGTGACTCGCCAACCAAACCGACAAAATGTACTTACTGGGAATCCTGCTTGACCAGGGATGCCAGACTGGAAAGACAGTAATTCAACTTATTAACACACATACAGTACTCATCATACAAGTACAATATATTAGTTACATAAAGTTAAAAATGTTGCATGCATGCTGCAGGAAGATGATCTACAGTAAGTGCTGCGCCACAACAAAAAAAGCCTTTAATCAGTTCATATCTGAATGAGGGTAATAAATGTCATGTTTGGTCAGGCAAGTTTTGACCAGGAAG
The DNA here is from genome assembly GCA_030014365.1 of Clarias pachynema. Lineage (NCBI taxonomy): Eukaryota > Metazoa > Chordata > Actinopteri > Siluriformes > Clariidae > Clarias > Clarias pachynema. The sequence goes on from JAQMYL010000035.1 coordinate 25,470,507, forward strand.
TTATTCCTTCACAAACACAGAAAAAAACACTGGTTTGAGGGTTCATTTTCTTATTTAAGGTCTAAAGCAATAAACTTTCTTTTGGCTGCTCTTGTCAAGGTGTCGCCACAGCGGACCATCCAGTCCGCATAAAACTTGGCACAGGTTTTACGCCGGATGCCCTTCCTGACACAACCCTCCATTTTTTTCAACCTTAGGACTGGCACTGCATGCAGTAGCTGGGTAGTCACTGGGGCGCGGCAACCCACTGACTGCAGGGCTCAAACCCAGATCTTCAGATCAACAACCTAGAGCCTTAGCCAACTGAGCCACTACTCCCCTGAAAGTCTAGAACAATACTAAATATAAATAATGCATTCAAAATAAAAAAATACTCGTTATAATCTGAGCAACACTAAACAGATGAATGAAGGTTCAACTCTGATACAATAAATTGCAGGAAATTGCTAAGATCAGCATTATGTGAAACATCCATGCTCCGGTTTTTGCTTACACAATATTTGTCATTATGTGAATCATTGCATATTTTAATTTAGTAAATAATTTCACATTTTTCAAGCACAGAATCATCAAGTTAATGGGGAAATTATATGAATTACTACACAAATACTTTTTCATATAGGTGCAACAGAGCGCCAGGAAACACATTTATTTATATATTTTACTTACGCCATCTGTAGACTTGTAGATAATTTCTCCTGGAGGTCCAGGTGGCCCTGGATGGCCAACACCATCACGACCTGCATCACCCTGTTATGCAAACACATCAAACTAATTATACACCATCAGGATTTTATATGTTTGTTACCTTTGTTCACATCTGAGAAAATACTCACTCTATCTCCTTTCATTCCACGCTCTCCCTGGGGTCCCTGTAGACAAAACCCAAATCTGGAGTCAGTCCCTAGCCTTAATTTCTCAATACAAATTTCTCAAATTCTTTTCAGAATCATGTGTCGCTCTAAGAAATACATCTTTACTAGAGTTAACAGGTTTTATGATATTAATATTTTGACCCAGAAACATTAACCCATGTTCCACATCATTTAATGTAACTAGAAATGGATAAAAGTATGGCATTATTAAATAAATAATTAATTTGTCAGTACAGGCTGTGGTATAAGAGAAAGGAAATAATTAAGGGCATGATATTTTTTTTAAAGTAATGAATGTCTGTGATGCTAACAGCAGCACATCACACTGTGACCAATAATCAGTGATTATGTTCCTGTTGCATCATGGCCCAAGTGCATTATTCTTCACTAACAGTAATACAGTAATCAATTATTTGCTACGAGGAAGTAGTTTTCTTTGGTCTTCACAGGCAATACATGTAAATTTGTGTTTCCCTCCTGTAACATAACCCTATACTTTTATGAGACAACTTTAATGGCATAGTGTTTACCTCTTCTCATGATATTGTTTTTCATCACATCCTACCTGAGGTCCAGGAAAGCCATCAAGCCCAGGATGGCCAGCTGTTCCTTGAAGTCCCACATTGCCTTTCTCTCCTTTTTGACCAGGAATACCAGGCTGACCCTACAGAAAACCACACGCATAACAAAACTCATACAGTATAAGGCATCTACTGTATATACATGATCCAGAAATGTGGCTTTACCAAAGATTCATCCCCCCAAAATAATATGAACAAAAGCACTTACTGGCAGGCCAGGTGGACCCTAAAAAAGATAACAGTAAAACATGTATTAATATAAAACCACCATATACAGTATAGAGTAAACAATAATAGCAGCAGACTGAGAGGTCACTGACCCGTATGCCTTCAGGTCCTCTGACTCCAGGTACATTACCGAAAATGCTTATACCTGAACCATCCATGTCGTCCTGAACAAGGAGGAAATTTAACATGAGCACAAAAGCAGCAAAAATTAGATACCAATCAGATTGCAATAAAAATGCTGCACTATAACTGTTGTTACAACAGTAATAGTGCTTATCTCTAACAGAAAAAATATATAAGGTTTTATAATAAATACAAATTTAACGTTTGGGATCACTTGCAAATTTCTTGCAATTTCTTTGTTTTTGTTTAGTGATTCATTTTCTACATTCCACAAAAATACTGGGGATTTCAAAACTATGAAATAACACATATGGAATTAGGTCATTATGTACGCCTTCAGCATTGCTTTACAATGTAAAAAGAAATAAAAAATCAAAAATGACCATGGAGTTAGAAAGTGATTGCAAGCTTTTGAGCGGTAGTCTATGTAAGACAAGATTCTTAAAACAGTTGTTGCTAAATTTTTACAAAATTTTTTGCATGCTTGTTTGCCTATGCGTCCAGTCTTTTGATATAAAATTTATATCAATATAATTGTTATACTCACAAATCCAGCCTGATAGCTTGGCCCTGGAGGCCCAGGTGGTCCAACGGGTCCCATTGGTCCTGGAAGGCCAGCAAGGCCAGTCTGTCCGGGTTGTCCCGGAGACCCAGGAGGCCCTTGTGCACCCTGTGGAAATGCAGCAACTAAGTTTATAACATGGAAGGTAAAAATGGATTGTCACCCCATCCAGGGTGTACCCCATCTTGTGCCCTAAGTCTTCTGGGATAGGCTCCAGGCCCCCCATAACCCTGTATACAGGATAAAGCGGTACTGACAGTGAGTGAGTGAGAATAAGAGAAGGTAAAAGATTGTCTTGATTCAGTAATTTGTGCTAAAGGAGGCCTGATCAAGTATTAAGTGCAGAAATGAAAATACTTTTCAAAAGTTGGACATTTCTTTACTGTAAATCCTCTTTTAATTGTTCTTAGGAAATATTCAAATATTTTGAGATGCCAGACTTTTAAGTTTCATAAACTGTAAGCCATAATCATCAACGTTAAAACAATAAAAGCTTGAAATATTTCATTTGACATACAATGAATCTAGAATATATGGAAGTTCCACATTATTAAATTTTTGAGATGCATTGTATGAGTGTTTTTGGTGGTCTTTTGCCATGTAATTAAACTTCATTTGATTTCACAATGAGCACGCCAGGAAAAGTTTAAAGAAATGTAACAATTCACATTACCTAAAAAATGTTACTGCTTATGAGAAACTTTACCAGACTACTACTAGGAATCACAAGTTATTTAAGCTATAAATTCTAGTTTATTTTACAAACATTTTACAAACTTAAACAAGAGCAAAACAAAGAAATCGAAAATTTCCACATATTAAGAAAAAGATTAAATAACCTACAGAATAATTCCCTATACAATAAACCTCATACACAATTCTATGTTATGTAATGCATACTTTCACGCAGACTCTGTTAGTGGCCAATCAGCTGTACTCAGTCAGGACACTAATATCACACAAGTTAGATCCAGTTAGATCATGGTGCTAAACAACACTTTGTTACAGATGCAATTAAAGATTAGAACATTAGTACTGTAAATTCACAAACACAAACATTCCACTCTGCTCACATACTGTATACAAGGTTCTTTATTAAAAATAATGCTCCAATACAACACACCCTACAGTACTCTACCTGTCAAACTGAGAGTGTTTCATCACAGGGAAAGAAGAGACGAGAGAAGGATAAGCTACATAGTGAATGCATTAGAACTGGAGATACTGAATGTCTTTGAAGACTACACAAATTTTTAAGTGTATAAAAATGTAGCCTGATTGGCAAATTTAGATTTCCTTTCATCTTATGTGGTGAAAACACACACTATCTGCTCCGGATAGCTCAGCGTAATACATCACTAAGATCTTGGGAATGCACCGCTGCTCCCTCCGAAAGCATGGATTTCCCTGAGTATTTCACGAGTTTGCATCAGCACCTATACTGTACGTGTGTGTGTGCGTGTATGTGTGTGTGTGTGTGTGTGTGTGTGTGTGTGTGTGTGTATTGTGGTGTACGCGCTCAGGTTCTAACCTTTTCTCCCACAGCTCCAGGTAAGCCGAGCGCACCGGTATCACCCTGCAGAGCATGACGTGAGTGTGTTTAATACCACATGCACAAGTGACATTTCAGCAGCACTACAGGAGCAGAATTAAGTCTGCCATGCATTTATAAATCCCTCATGGGATTATCATCATCATGTTTAATTTTAACATGCAAATTCTTTTTATCCATGGAAACTAATGATGCAAACCCACAAGTTGTCAAAAAACTAGACGGATGCTGGGGATTTAGATGCTAATGCCCTCCTACCTTCTCTCCTTTAGGGCCAGGCAGGCCGGGTTTTCCGTCAGCGCCCTGGAGGCCTGGAAGTCCCTGTAGATTACAATATTTAATATTTTAAGGAACAAATACTGCTTTCTGAAAATATCTAATCAAAGGGGTTCTCAAGGACCTATATATGTTCAGGCATACTTGCTGATCAAACAGAACACTCAGACTTTGTAAAAACATGCCGGAGTGGCATATTATTATGTTTTACGGATTTTTGAAAGTCTATACCGGTTGTCCTGGAGCACCGTCCTTTCCAGGTGGACCAGCAGGTCCGGGTACACCAGGAACAGTAGCATTTAAAATATTAGCGGGACCTACAGGTCCTGCGGGTCCGGGTGGGCCCGGTGGGCCAGGAAGGCCAGGCAAACCAGGCAATCCCTAAAAGACAGAGATGTAAATTTACAGTTTTATTTTACAAAGGTAAGAATATTCTGCATGGAAATAGGGTAGACAAATCAGAAACTTTTTATAAAGCAAATGACTTTCGCAAAGCAAATAATTTTTTTATATGTAGTTGTTTCCACTATGGTAGTTAGATATGTACAGTAAAAAGCTATATACTATACAATGGACCCTTGCAAGACAAATTTAATCTGTTCCTGTGGTGACTTTGTAACTCTTGCATATAAATACTATCATAACATTTAGAAAAGACATATTAATGACATAAAAGACATTAAACCTCACTTAACCTTTAATTATGATGGTGATTTTCTTCTTGCATATGGAAAACTATGACGAGTTCCACACACATTTAATGATTATTTATTTTTTTATTTCCACTGGAACGGGCCCCTGTTTTTTCTTGGTACCATCCTTTTTAAGTTTCTTTGGACTTATGGTGCTACTGTATATCCTCACTAAACGATTTACACATTTCTCCACCCACACAAACAGGTGTTGACTGGCCTCCAGAGATGAGTCAAACTGGAAGTGTGCACCACCAGCTTGATCCCTTGAAACTGCTTCGCATGACAAACCAAAATCCAGACAAAACTTTGGTGCACTAGTCGAAAATTTCCTAGCCGGTCATTCGTATTGCGAGGGTTTACTGTAATATATAGTAACTGACACGATTTAGCAGTTTAATACATTAATTTCCGAGAAGTGTCGGAATGGCACTGGACTACATATTCAATTAGCCAACCCAAGTTACATGTGTGTAATCACATAGACCTGGTTCATGTTCATTTTTGATCGGTTAGTGTATTTAAGTTCCAGGTTTTCTGTAAGTCGTTGTCTTGCAGCTGTACTGTATGTTTATGCCACAGTGGTTACAGTATTGAGATCTGCACATACAATCAACTCCGCTTCTCTTTCCTGACAATCAAGAAGTTGGCAGGCACATTTTTACATTTATATTTTTTAAGGTATAAAAAACAAGCACTTTATCTTTGCCAAGGATGTTAAAATCTTTTTAAAAAAAACATGGTAAAATAGGAGAATAATTAAATACTCCTCTATAGAAAGTGAGAAACATACTGTTCTTCATATTGTACATTGTTATTTGTTTATTAGTGATTCAGTGAGTAACTTAAAGTGCTGTACAGAGCTAAAGATTTTGGAAAAAAAACATACAGTATCAGCACATGTTCACATGCATGCTGCATTCTAATCAAAATGAGATCTGCTGTATTTCTTACCCGCAGCCCCTCTAGATCACCAAAGCCAGAGCCCTCCATGTCCACAAATGTCTGCAGGTAAAATAAAAAGGGTTAAATACAAAGAGAATAAAGATACTGCTTTCTAACACACTTTTTAAAATTTTTTATTTAACTCACAGGTCTGTCTGAGCGAGAAGGTGGTCCTGGAGGTCCTGGAGGTCCTGGTGGTCCCCTGGGTCCAGGCTGACCGTCACCCTTGTCACCCTGAAAACAAGATATACAGTAAGCAGATCATTTATTAGAACTTTTAACTTTTACACCACTTTCAATCCCATGCACAAATCACTGTAACTAGCAGGTCACCATGTTGTTACTTCAACAACAGAAACATGTCATTAAACAAATTAACATTATTATAAAATAAACATGCACTTTCCATCACAGACCTATTAATAAATGCCCAGGTACAACTAGATGCTGCTGTGTTACATGATTGTAATTACTGCACTCACTTTTTCTCCTTTAGCTCCAGTATCTCCAGGGGTTCCTGGGAAACCAGGTGATCCAGGTGGTCCCTAAGAATGTCGAAAAAGAGGAACTGAAGTTGAACGCAACGCATTTGGGTATGCACTTTCATATTTGTGCAGTACATAATGAAAACAGGACATCATCAATATTTCAATGTGATAGAGTTAAATAAAGTCAAGCAGTGTAAGAGCAGTGCAACATAGATGCTGTAGGCATTTTATTGATGATTTATATTAGCTACACACATCCTTGTAAATTTACACATTAATGCTTTCTCTGAGTATGAAAAGTGCAGCATGAATAGGTTGGCTTTGGGAATTATGCAATAATATTTGCAATCTTTAGAGTATACTACACACAAATTGTGCATTTAACGCATACATGTGCTTTCCGTTTGAATAGGGGGAAATTATTTTAATCCTGGGTAAATTTTAACACTTTACACATGCATAAATGTATTATTTTAATCACTATCCTGTTACTTATGTTTGACCAATCACGCCTGCTTGGCTCATGGCTGCTGTTGCTTGAGTAGTCAAAACGGAAATATTACATGGAAGTCACTCAAAAGCAGAAATGCACTTGACCCTCGGTCCACCATGTACAAGTGGTCCATTAATCAGGAAAACTTACGGCAATTCCATCTTCACCAGGGTCACCCTATGAGAAAACAGAAAAAAAGGGATATTTATAGGGTGCGTTTATTTTTTTTTTCAGACACAAGCTAAAGCATCTGGGGGACCCCATGCATTAGGCTGCACCTTTCAAGGGCATAATACAACAGTCATTTGCGCCATTGATTGCATTCACTGGGCAAGACACAATACGGTTTTGACATTACAGCAGTTTATATGGCATTAACAAATGAACGATACATATTACGCACAAATGTATTATACACAAAGGATGCTGGGTGACACCGGTCACACTTGAAGTCAATGGTGTTATAAATGAAGCGCTTCAAGCTTCAAGGTTGCAGTCCATATTGTCCACAGCACTGCAGAGCACTTTCCAGTCTACATTAGGATCACACTGGGATTAGTCAATGGGCTACATGTGATTTATTAAACTGGAGAAATGCTAAACTCTACAGTGCTGTGGACATTCGCTGGCCACAATCTGGAAATTCAATTCATTTTAATTTACTCACTTCATTGAGCTTAATTAAGTGGGAGATGCACTGGTCATTAGCACCACTTATTATTAATTAGAGATTACAGCCTGAAAAAGTGCCATAAGTGGACGTGCAGTGGATTCAAAATAAGAAGTAAATAAAGATCCAAAGTGAGTGAGGCTGAATGGTTTGTAGTGGAGATATGAAGCCACATCTTCATGGCAAACAGCAGATATTCCAACACTCACTAACTTCCTTACCATACAGTAAATAAATCAGGATATACAGTATGTGTACTGGCTTTGGAGAACTTTTTACATGGTCAACGTTTTCTACTATACTCAATTGCTCTCACTCATTCTCCATCCTGGTAATCTCTATCGCTTGTGGTAACGCTGGAATCTATCCTAGAGAACTTGGGGCTCTAGGTGTGGTACACCATCCATCGTGAAGCTCAAGCACACACACTATAGCCAATTAAATCAATTAAATTAGGCTAATCTGGATGCATGTCTCTGGACTACACTAAGAGGAAACTCGTCAAGCATGGGAGGAACATGCAAACTCCACACACACAGGTCAGAAGCAGGAATCGATGTCCTCCATGACCCAAGAGGTTCAGGGACACAGGTCCAACCACTACTATACGTACTGTAGTTTTTAAAACTACAAGCTTTTCTAAACAAAAATAATGTACCACAAGCTGATAAAATATCAGCAATTTAAAATCTGGTTAACCTCTAAACTGATAAGAGATAATTTCATTTTCCAACTGCTGTGCTGGAATATCACAGACATTTCAACAGCTGACATCTAATTACAAACTGTGGTTATTTCGCTATGGTGCAAATCTACTTAATAACTTTAATAAAGTGGGACAAATACCGTGTACAAGATTTTGGACATTTTTCTTTAGCAAACCAACTGTTTTTACTTCTGAACTTTAAAATGGATGCCAGATTATGTTACAGGAAGAAAACTCAATTTTGGCCAAAAACTGATTTTTTTGTTGTTGTTTTTTTCTTTTCGATTACTTAAGCCGCAGTGAAACATGACAGTTTCCCCACAGAGCAACAGAAATACAGTATTGTGCAAAAGTTTCGAGCCACCCTGGTTTCCTCATATTCCCCTTCCAAAGAGGCAAACTTTCTTGTATTTTTTTATGTAGTCTTGGGGAACGGTTTAAACACACTGCCAATGCAGTCAAAGCATACCTCAATAGGACAAAAAAAAAAAAAACACAATGGAATACTATCAGTCATGGCTGGGACTCCCCAAAGCCCGGATCTTAACATTATTGAAGCAGTGTGGGATCATCTTGACAGAGAGCGGAACAAAAGACAGCTAATGTCCAAAGAAGAGCTTTGGAATGCTCTTCAAGAAGCCTGGAGAACTATTCCTGAAGACTACCTAAATACATTAGGAGAAAGCTTGCCTAAAAGAGTAATAGTAGTCACAAAATATTGCAAATATTGACTTTAAAGCTTGTTATAATTACACACATCTATTTGTGTTGTATAGTGCATTTATGTTTGCATGTATTGCAATAAATCACTGTACATATTGTCACATTTTCCTAGCAATTTTATTTTTCTAAATACCCTCCTGCTTATTCCTCAGTGGATGAGATAAACAAACAAAGAGTGAAGAATTGTTTAGAAAGGAAGTCGCTGTGCATGTAAAGCTACTTACAGCTTCTCCTTCTGGTCCAGCAGGCCCTGGAGGTCCTGGAGGTCCTGGTGGTCCCTTCGGTCCTGCTACACGTTGCACTACTGTGCCGTCTCCCCTCTCCACTATCTCAGCACTCGGCCCGGGAGGACCAGGAGGACCTTGAGGACCAGGAGGTCCTTGGTCACCCTTTTGTCCAGCATAGCCAAATCCTGCAGCACCCTAAGAAAAAGAGATCAAACAGTCATGTTTATGTTATTTCTAAATTTAAAGAACAGTTTAGAACGCTGTGTTTTGAGCCCTCTGGTGGCTGAGAGTGCAATGAAAAAATCGACAATTGTCTTTTTACCGTAGTTCGTTAATATAGGAACAAAAACATATTCAAATACATTCATTGATAGAAACTTGTGATTTGCAACCAGAACATCTGTCAGAGATTAATTAACCGCTTCTGGCCAATCAGAATCAAAAATTCATCTTATGCTAGAACTCAATGATTATGATCAAAAATCACAACAGAATAAAAAACAAGATATCATTTTCCAAAAAACACACACAAAAGATTGTTTTATTAATGCAGTGATATTCATAATGGGTTTTGGTAACTCTTATAACATACCTTCATTCCTTTTTCTCCTGGGTTACCCTGAAAAATTGCAGACAAAAACACAACTGTTGATCGCCACTATACAGTACTGTAGGTGATGTTGTTACATAAACATTCTGACATCAATATAGTTAACATTACCAGTACAGAGGCTTCTATCACATGGATTTGTATAATACACATATTACTTACTTCAAACATTTATATAGGCCATATACAATGTTTAACAGGTTCCAAATATATACACTTAAAGATAAGATTTTGCATACTTTGTCTCCTTTAGCACCGCCTCCAGAGCCAGTCCTGGATCCTCCATCTCCCTTGGGGCCCTCAGGGCCACGATCTCCTTTGGGTCCTTGGTCCCCTTTTTGACCCTTTTCTCCTCGAGCTCCTGTGGCTGTAAGCACTGGACACAAAGTAGATATGAGAGATGTCAATGCCACAAAAAAAAAAAGTAAATAAATAATAAACAACTTAACGAAATTAACTAAATACACAGCCTTCCCATTCAGCCTGGACATCAACATATTTCTTAAGGAATACCTTTTAGCAAGCATCAGAAAATTTCAAAAGCAATATTTTGAAGTATTCTTATTCTTCTTAGGCATTCCTTTAGGAAATATCCCCACATCTCAGCAAGCTGCAGCACTCCTGTATAGCGACATGAAATAGGGTAGCAATGCCACATTTCATGCAATACGCAAAAGTCACTGGTGATACCCGCTCTGGCTGGCACTGGCACGGCTGGCACTTCAAGCGTTACCTCAGCACTTCATGCAGAGCATCATTGGGAAAGTTTATGGCAGAGCACAAAACAGTAGCAGGCCTATGTTCATGCTATCCAACCCACCTTCGGAGCTGGAAATCCCAGGCCTCAGATCCACAGAGTAGCCTCTCTCAACACCGGACCCCGAAACTCCTCGACCTCCAGTACTCACAGTATGTGTATGTCGGGAGACATCAGACAAACCTATTACTTTCCCAGAGCTTGAATCGGCGGTTCGGTCGGAGGTTTGCCTGCTACCGTGGATCAAGACTGAAGTCCGTGTCCCACCGACCGAGACAGATGTACGCCGGGAATCGTCATGTATATCAGATGTTAAATCAGAATTGTCATACGAGCCAAATGGTTGGTGTGAATTGTCGGAAGTGCCAAAAGAATCTTCATATGAGACAGACAACCTTCCAGAATTACCATGTGAGCCAGATGTTCCACGAGAATCACCGTATGAGCCAGAAATTCGTCCATAGCCATCAACTGAGCCTGATGTTCATTAAAAATGATTACATAACCCATTGTAGAAAAAATAACCTTGAAATGAAGACACTTTTCATTATTCTCAAATCATTCAGCATTTCTCACACTACCACAATATATATATATCTTTATATATACGTTTTTTTTTTGTTTGTTTTTTTACAGTGATGATTAACAAGAATTGTGTTGTTGGTAGCTGTAACACACATCATGGCCACTAGAGGGCAGCAAAATGCTCCAAAAAGAGTCACATATAGTACCAATCAAAAGTTTGGACACTGTTCCAAAATATCTAATAATCTTCTTTGAACAATTGATATTGAGACGTGTCTGCTACTTCACAGGCAGAGTTTTCAGCCAGTTTTACAGAACTCTGTTTCAGCCAGTTTCATCATGGTGCTTGATGGATTTTGCAAATTTCAAATTAGCTAATTTGCACTTAGCAAAGTTCCTGCAAGGACAACTGACCTTTGTGTCTTAAAATCATAAATGACTGGTGTTGTTGTTACTCAATTATGTAATGCAATATGTGTTTTATATGATGGTTCGTTTTAGAATGTAGAAAATATAAATCCAAACTTGCCCCCAAACTTTTGACTGGTATACACTTAAGTGAAATGAAATTTACATATAGACAAATTATGTCTTAGAATTAAGTAAAACATCAGTATAATCAGGTTGAACTTTTTAAAGTAACACAAACTGTAAAAATGTAAATCTATTTAAAAAACTTGACATTACTTTTGTAACCGGCAGTCTAGACTGAGGTTTATGTCATAAACACACTCACCTTTGGCCACATCTTTGCTCACTGTTACCACAGTAGGGTGCACTGGTGGCTGCTGTAGTGGATTGGAAGGTTGGCTTGTGATCTGCAGGAGAATATACAAAAAGAAGGTGAGATCTAAACATTATAGACCATAAACTACATACTGTGACCTACTACTACATCACACAAAGCCAAAAACTGCTGATATTGTTTCAGGAGACGTCTTAGATTTGTATACTTAATGACATACAGCAGTGACGTACTGTATATCCAATACTTTTTCAGAGTATAATTTATCATTATACATTGCAGATGTCATGTTATGGTTTGCGGGTTTGGACATATTCTATCCGAAAGGGGAAAGTAACAGCATCCCATGGGCTTTCGAGTGTTTGTGTGTTTTCCATGTTCCTTGTTTTATGAGCCAAAATGAAAAAATGTATCAAAACAATGTTGGATGTAAGAAATAAAACACAAGCTATGAAGAAACAAAAATCTTATTTGCTTCAAGAGAAAGATAGACTGGTGAGGCATTTCAAAACTATACGTGAAACTAAAAAGTATGCCATGTTTTTATAAACAAGTTGATTAAGACATAACATTTGAGCATTTGAAATAATTCCATGTATTATGGAATGCTTGCACTAGAGACTCCTTCCATGCAATATCCATCCATACATCTAAGAACCTCTGTAGCACAACTGGGGATAGTGAGGGCCAATCGTAATTATCATTGTATTTATTCCCATTTTACGATCGTGGTATGACCTCCAGTCAACGTGCATTTCTTTGGACTTGTGGGAGGAAACCTGAGTACTCAGAGGAAACCTACCAAGCACGGGGAGAACATGCAAACCCCATGAACACAGACCTGATACAGGGCTAACCACTAACCCTTTATGCCGCCTTCCGTACATTATACGTGGTTTAAAATAGCAAATAATATTAGTAAATACAAAAATCATATTATTATTAGCATTATGTAAAGCTACCAATTCATGTCCCTGTGAATAAGCTTCAGATCAACAAGCTTCTGACTAATCCAACAGAAATGCGTGGTGTAATATTCAATGTAATATAGTTACCTTTATACACCTTATGATTATATACGATGTCTTGTTTCCTGAAATGTCTTACTATTCGTACTATTCATGTCTCCCTACAGATTTTCTCGCTCACATGTACCGTGACAGCGGAACCTTATTTTAAGCTTGACACTCTGAAATGAGAGTCAGCTCCCACCGGGGCATAGAAATAGGACGAAAATGGTGTTTAGGGGCTACTAACAGTGTGTGTTTTATCCCGTAAAGAGTGAGCCGGATGAGAAACGGTGCCCGGGGCATCGTACTTCAATCTGACAGCAGCTTAAAGTATGTGGAGGAAAATAAGCTGCTGCAACATCTGCCATTACAGCCACTGTTTCATGTGTGGGAGGTTACTCCTGACTGCTACAAGACAGAGATGACATACGGCACAGCTCCTCTCCTGAATCGCTAACCTGCACTAGGTACATGACAGTAAGGGAGGATACAGTATGAATTGCAAAGTAAATCCTGCTCTGCGGGGGAGATTGCTCTCTTTTGTCAGTATGCATTCCTGTTATTGTTGCAAAAGACTGGAATTTTGTTATAATAAGGCAAAGGTTCTATGGATCCATTTGTCTCTGAGGGACGAGTCGAATCACTAGCTTACCAACTTAGTGACTTACCCAAACTGAAAAGAAGCACAACCTGTGACTGGCATGACCTGCACACACCAGTAAACCATACTTTACTCGCGACTCTGGAAATCATATTGCAAGCTCAAAGCGTTACCTTAAAGAGAACAGACTCGTGCTCGAAGCGTTTTGATAGCGGAAATAAAGAAATCCTACAAGATATGATTAAATCACAGATGGCAGACTCACGCTTAAATAGCTATAAGAGATCACGCGCTTTAGGAGTCTTTACTCCAGAAATGCTTCACACTGTGAGGCATCATACATCTTAATCCACTGTGAAACAAGCAGAGAAAATGCCCTCGAGGGAACAGACCATCAATCAGGAGCAAATTCCACTGCAACACAATGGAAATTTCGCTCGGCGGTACCTTCTTGCTTTTCCTCAAGAGCTTGTTTAAACCCGTTGCATGCTGTAGGAGGATTGGGAAAGAATGAAGCCGCTGACTCTGTGTTTCCTAACAGCTGTTGAGAAAATTTAAGGCTTTTTTTTTTTTTATAGACCTAATAAATACTTGTCAATGAAAGGAAAAGTCGCTGTGATGCAACACAAGCTTCTGGAATGGACTTTGATACACCAAGACCTGTTTAGTTTTAGGAGCACAGAAGCCAAACATCCCCCCACTCAGAGCGTATTATTCCCTTACACTAATGGGAAAAACAGTGCGTTAAGTAAAAACGCACACAGGCCGAGCAAAGAGACCTGTGTCTTCAGTCCAGTGGAGCCACCTGGTTTTCTCTTCCTCTGTAATTGGGGCTGGCATGGCATGCTCAGGCAGAAGCGTTGACTATATCAGACTTTTTTTTTCTTTTTTTACCTTAATATGGACCAGTGTAATACGGAACAGGAAGGCACAGGATGTTATTTTGTCTCAGACTTGGCCCCAGATGTCAGTGTTTGACTGGGATTTCCTCCAGGAGATAAGAGTTTGCAAAACCGCAGTCTGGCCAAAACTCATGTGGCACACACATAAACACACAAATAGACAGAAACCAGGCCGCACTGCGATTTGACCAGGTTTTATGTGTGGAAAATTGCATACTGGTATAAGCGTATAAGCTGATTGTAAAAGTTTGAGGTTGCACCAATATACTACACTTTGAGCAGAATTAAACAACAGGAGTAGACAATACCGAGACTGTTGGCTTGTTTTCATAATCACCACTTCCATAATCACCCGAGGCCTGAAAGAGAGAGAGAGAGAGAGAGAGAGAGAGAGAGAGAGAGAGAGAAAGAATTATTTCATCTTCTTAGCTTCTAAATTTTATCAGTTGTATCTTATTAGCTTGAAAAAGCCAGACGTTCTGATGTGTCTGCATGGATCTTTTTCATTGGTGTTTAAGGCTTCATTGTCTTGCAACAGCACTGCATGCAAAGCATTCTCTTTAAAATATGAGCGGATTCTCTGCACTACCAGCCATAGGCTGATATCTATCAGTCTACAAGCACATGACATTAATGTAAACCACAAAACATGTATAAAATACCTCTGTATTGTATATATAACTCAATAATTTGTATTTTTCACCACGGCTGGAAGAAATCAGCCAGATAATAAATCATTAAAAAAAAAAGTACACAGCAACAACAATTTATTCTTTGTGTGTGTGTGTGTGTGTGTGTGTGTGTGTGTGTGTGTGTGTGTGTGTGTGTGTGTGTGTGTGTGTGT
>JAQMYL010000035.1:25494657-25511654 GCA_030014365.1 Clarias pachynema
CCCCCCCCCCCCCCCCCCAACGGTACTCGCACAGTATTCTTTGTTCAGAATACATTGTAGCTTTAACCAAGATCCTTGGCGATTATCTTGATTAAATGGGTAAATTTAAATTGCATATCGCCGAAGGACTTGGAGCAAAAGATTATATTAATTTTAGAGTAAGTTTATTTAAAATGTAATCCAGCATTCCATTCTAAGCAATCATTTTCCAGTCTGAATTAGGGAATTAGTGGGGAAACTGGATGCTGCTATGTTTGCCAACATGCTCGGCATGAGTAATATATATTTTACTTGTTGATCATGAAAACTTTTTGATTTCTTATGCTTTGCGGGCCATGTTGATTTGATGTCACTTTGTAAAAAAGGACAATCCCAAGTTGACTTTTGTTGCTAAGTTGAGCAAATATTGTAACAGCGCCACCATCATTAGTAAAAAGTGCAAACAATAATCCTTTAAACTATTTAAAAGAACCACTGTTTGCACTTGTTGCTATAGATAATCATTATTCTTTTCAAGAACTTAGCATCTAGATATCTAGACGTAAACGTGGGTACGTTCCTTACTTAAGGTATTTGACTTTTTGTGCATTCTTCATACGTTTTCAGTATGGCCAATTTGGCCATGTTTGAATTCATAATAAAAGAAAATCAGTACTGTTATATCCCTACTGGTAATGTAGAGACCTAGAACAGAATATGATGAACACACAATTGTCTAACAAACTATTCTTTTTTTTTTTTTTTGCAAAAAAATGTTGGCATAAGAATCTGATCAATCTTTCACCATGTACAAAATTGTGATTTTATTGTTTGGTTCAATTTGATGAAAAGAACGCTCAATCAGCCAACTGCAAAGTCTCACCAAAGAAGCCACATAAGAACATCACTTCTTACTTCCTAGACTATATAAACATCTTGGCTTTCAAACATGTTCTAGTTTCGAGTTTAAAAAAAGCAGTAAATCTGCATGCCTCTGTCATCCATAAAACTGACAACAAACCAAATTCATATAAATCTTCAGACCATTGTCACTGAAAGGGTAAGTAATGGAGAAAGTAGCTGGTCCTGCTTGGACTTTTCCCATAGAAATCAACAAATGAGCTCAGGGCCACGATCAGAGACATATAGTACTGTGTTTGATCGCACACATTTTCCTAAACAAAAACTCAGCAATCGTTCAAAACATGAAGTTTTTGAGATGTAAATGTATTCCTCTGATGGTGTGCATGTGCTATTTTGAAATCGATTAATTTAAGACTCTAAATGTCATTTCCCACAAGTATCCTGAGATCTTCAACAACTTATAAGAATATATTAAGTGCTATAATATGACTTGTCAATTTCGAAAGAAACTCCACCTAATTATGGGTCAACTGCCTCCGGCTAAACATCTGGATAGTGAGTCAACACCGAGACCTGTGGTCACCAAACACTGTCAAGTTTCAGCAAACACATTCTGCCCACCAAGGAAGAGTACAGAAAAACACCAAGAAAAATATAACAGGAGAAAATGTTCCCAGACTTTGCTGAGAAAAAGGAAATCCTCTTCCTGACCGCACTTCATCCATCTTCAAGAGATTTACATTTTTCACATTTAGTAGATACTTTTCACTGAAGTTACTTGCAATGAAGAGAAATACAATCCATGATAAGCAGCTGAACATTCAAGGCCAACAGCTGCTCTCAGGCAGCCATTTTCTGAATACCAACTTAGAGGCGTAATCACTCAGCCACTGCTTCCCACACGTCAGCTGTGCTATACAATCGATTATCAACACATCATCTTAGCAGTCACAGTTGCAAAGATTCCTCCTTTCCGGTGACTCACTGCTTCTCATCTGGACCATTCAACATCATCTCATAAGCAATGTTTCTCAGCCAGCAAATTTGACTTGGGTCTGGTAGTCTGAAAATGAGGAGTCAATGACTTTAAACAAAACATCAATCAATAAGCTACACATTGTAAAAACTAAGTGCTCCTTTCTCATTCTCCATCTTGCGTGTGCTATACAGGGTCATGGAAGGCCTGGAGCCTATCTCAGGGGACTCAGGGCACTTGGCAGGGTACACCTTAGACAGGGTGCCAATCCAACTAAATGCACATTACAGTCAATTTGGAAACAATTTTGTCCTTGGACTGTAAGAGGAAACCCACCAGGCACAGGGAGAACATGCAAACACCACACACACAAACCTTAGGACTTGAACCCTTGACCCTGGAGGTGCAAAGACAGTGCTAACCACAACGCCATTGTGCCGCCTAGTGCTAAAACCAATTACTGTCTATATTAACATTTGTAAGTCCTGCATGGATGATTAATGGCAGAGTGGGTTCTCAAAGCCTGAGGGAAAACTGCTATCTGTCTCAACCATGTGGTCTGTGGAAATTTTCTGGCAAGCTTTTTAAAAAAAAAAAAAATAAATAAATAAATGTCTCCCACCACGCCCCACATCTGTAGCTGTACTTGTTTAAAAGTCATCTGTTTAATCCAAATAATGTGTTCTTAAGTTATTAAGCGGAGATGTTTCATTCCATATACTCCAACATATGACTGCATGATTATAAAGCCAACAAACTGACTATAGTGTGAGGATCATCGTGAGTGGAATAGGAAAAATCAGCACTATTTTCATTGTGCAGTACTTTGATTATCTTTGTTCCCAACACAGGATCACCTCAAGGAGACACAAGTCCACAATGTACAGTATCCATGATCATTTGTTCAAACACACCAAAAAAGACCTGTGTAAAATCTCCACCACCTCTGAATTCCTGCATCTTTAAAAACAACACTCATTAAGATACATCACCTAAAGAGCCACTTCTAGTGGCTGACAGGAAGGCATTGATAAACTGACATGAAATAATAGATCCCGCATACCATGACGCTGCCAGTACAGATAGCAGGACGTGTCTGATATATTGACCATCGAGAGCCATAAAGTGTGAACAAGTAGACTCTTTATTAGGATTGCCCGTAAGCATGGGACAAGGTGTGAGAGACAAGAACGACTGATGTATTCAAGTGTGCTGGGAAATATGGAGGTAAAGGGTCAACTCCAGATATGGGTATACACATGTGATAGGGATGTGACTATGTAAAAGCTACCAAAGGTAATGTATTGGAAGGAGTAATACTTCTTGACTCTGCAAGGTTGGACCAGATTAGCTATAGCGTACAAACTCACCCCCAGAACCTTCTCTCTGTAGGATTAATAACATTCGCAAAAATGAACAGTGTTCCATTATATCTTTGTACCATGAATAACACAGTTCCATAAATTATGTGCATTCGTCACAAGCACAATCCTTAAAAGAAAAAAGAATGAAATTCCATTATATCATCTTGTGCCTTGCCATCTAAATCCTAACCACAATTTTCTGCGGACCACCAAGAAGGTTTTCCAGACCCCTTTTCTAGTGTTCAGCATGCTGTTCGCATTAAAAAAAACTTCCCTACTACAGCCTGAATCTTGCCATTGTCCCCTGAACATTGAGACTGCTGCTGGTTTCATTTGTCCTGATTCTGAAAGAGCGATACCAGATGCTCAGTCTCTGTAGGAACACTCATATACAGTTTTTTTACACCACTCTGTGGAACTTCCACCTGTCATGCATTGTTCAAGAAGCACAGATTTACAGCAACACTGCAGTAAAATGTGGGTTCTCTAAACAAGTCTCAGAATGCGTTCCCTCCATCTCAGCTCTAAATGAATTAGCCAAAGATGTCCAATAAAGAACATTATTGCTGTGTGCACTCTTCAGGAGAACTACATGTATTTGTACGCTTACTGTGTCTAAAATAATAAGCACAATGAAAAGCCATTTTGCACCAGAATGTCACAACAAGCCATGTTCGGGTCATTTTCTCAATAGTAAACTCTGCAGTCCTATAAATTCAACAAATCCTTTGTGTACTCCTTGCAGAAGAAAGGCAGATCGTAATCACAAGACTCATGACTGGAGGAAAAATTGAAATAAAAAGATGTGGAAAAATTCAGCATGACCATTTTAATTACAGATCTGTGACTTCTAGCTCCTAAGGGTTTTACAAAACAAGCTTGAAAAACTAAGGTAGGATCACATGAACATTTTGAAAAATGTTCTTGAATTCGAAAGCATCTTTTTCAAAACTTGGACTATTTAACTATTGTCTGAGAGCTGCATAATATCCATGCATAATGCATAATATCCATGCATAATGCTATGGAAAACAATGTTCCAGTACATTGACTGACGATACTGTTTCACATGCCCTTTAGTCACACTTGTTTTTTTCAGGAATGCCTGTACCCCATGCCCCTGCTGGACAGACATTCCAACATTGCAACTAGTTAAACACCCAATTACGACATGTTATAGGGTATAGCATTTCCCACCCTATGAGCGTAATCTTCATTATTTGCACATGCATGTTTTAATTAAGGTTGACCTAATTAAAAGTCATTACCTTGAAAGTATCCAGAATTATTCTAAGGGATAATTAAACTAGCTGTAATGACATTATAAATTAAATTTCACTACAGACATGGTCACATATAAAGACAAAAAAATTAACCAGGACATGCAAAGGTTTAGTAGGGCTGTGCCATGCATAGTGAAAACACCATGAAGTGAATGTGCAAAATGAATTAAAGCACAGAGCGCCCTGTTGTCATCCCTCTCCCAATCCACGCCCACACCACCATGCACTTACATCTGTCTCAAGACCACATAGCACTCAAGCATGCAAACCAACTAAGACAATTAAACAAGAAAAACGCCTTGAAACAGGTGAATGACACGACCCACAAACAGGTGGCCGCTGGTTCAGAATGCATCTCTTCAATGGGCTCAAAAAGAGATGGCATTCTAACCCGCCTTTACCTTTCCGGGTACTAACGGACAAACACTGTTTGCCATCATCATTCTCCTCAGGGAGTGAGCTGCATTCCACTGGGAAACGTCTGTCCTGCAGGACTGTCCAGCAGCTGTCGATCAGGAGCTCGCAGAAGCTGCGGCATGGCATCTGTGGGGACAGGCCTGGCACCCCGCAGCGTGGCATTGCCAGCAAACAGAAAAACCTCTCCACTGCATGGTGGCAGCCTGACTGAATGAAAAAAGCCCACTCACCCAGAAGCGCCTGCACATCCTCCACACTGCTCTGGTTAAAAAAGTTTGGCACTGAGAAACTACCGTTTTTCAGACCATGACAAAATGGCAAATCAGAATCAACCAGCACACAGCGTGGGGATTCAGTGGCAGGTGTCTCCCTAGCAAAGAAAGAATCATCGCTTTCTACAGTTAGTGAACCATTTGAGACAGAGTATTCATGAGAATACTGTGTCGTGTTATTAAGATCAGCATGCCAATTAGAGCTATTGCTATTTAATGTGTTTCTATAACTGCTGACACTTTCAGAAGAAATGTTTATGCTTATGTTAAACTGACTCGTAATGGGGTCACCAGGTGAACCAGCAGCCTTGGCAATGTGTTCATCCATTTGGGAGACATCCGCTTTGGTGAGATTCATCTGCAGCTTAGTATCCTCTGCAAGAACATGAATAGTATCCCCACTAGTAGACAAATTGATTTGAACAGTGTTAAGTTCCTGTTTTTCCAGCAAAAGGGACAAAGTGGCAGGTGTAGGCCCAGATTCAGGTTCAACAACAGTCCCAGAAAGAGACCCTGATCCAGATCCAGAGTCAGACTCTAACCCAGAACCATGCTCTACCTCTGCTTTTGATTGCTCATTCCCAGCTGATCCAGCTCTAGACTCCATTTCACTCCTCATCTCCTCACCCTTAGTAAGGACATCCACACTGGAAGCAGCTGTGCCTTCTGTCCTCATGGATTCTGTTGCAGGTACACTTGTTGGAAGAGTTGTGCCTAAAGTAGTAAAATAGGCTGATGTCTGAGTGCTCTGGCTGTTGTCCTTTGGGCTATTGAACCAAAGCCATCCTTGCGAGTGCCCAATGCACAGTCCTACCAGCACACCAAGCCACAGTCCAAGCGAAGGCATCTTGTTCAACATCTGATCTTTTAGCAGCTCATTCAGGGTCTTGCAGCAGGCATGCCCACGGTCAGTAATCCACACTTACTCACCCTGGAGTCCAACCACTCAGCCCCTCAAAGCAGGCAGAGAAAACTCCAGAGGAGGAGTAAACTATTCAGCGTGTAGGGGGGCTGATTCCTTATTGGGCAAAGCCTGGGACCTTTCCTCCCACAGCTCCTCCTTCTTCTTTTGTCTCTCTAGTGATACAGTGTGTCTGCCGATAGATAATCTTGCCAAAAAAATGCCTGAGGCTTCCTTTTGTGAGTGCTGGTGATTTGAGAGACTGGGACAAATGCCTCTCTGATAGATAGACTTTTTAAAAAAAAACTTTTCCAGTCGTTACAGGGGCACAGAGATTCCGAGAACCTACCCTGTTCCAGTTTAAACGGACTGTGCAAAATTAGTCTTAAAACTTTTCTGAGTCTTAAGGATAAATTATTTCAGAAGTATTGTATGTGTGGGTTCTAAAACATTTGGGCGGTATAGAGCAAAGTAAATTACTATGTCTGAATACAATTTATTAGAGTGTATTCCATCCCTCTCCCATTCCCCTTATTAATTCCTAAGTAATAACTGGGTACATCACTCATATGTATCAGTACAGATGTGAATGCCTGGTTTAATTTCTTACCTCTAACACTGCAAGACATATTTTCATCTACCTTTCTGTTTCTTGCTTTCTGGTCATTGCACATGGTAAATTGTGCTCTTTGGCTCTACCTTGCAATTATTTTTCCACCCCCAACTCTCCATTCCATTTAGGGAGTAGTTAAACACAGATCCAGGACACACACTCCTGTTCTGACTGGTACAGACAAGTCTATAAGATCTGGTGACAGGACACATATTAACGGGAGTTGTGAGCCACAGAATTATTACAAGAGAAACAACTAGTTGTGGTATTTGCTTATAGAGGAATGAAACTCATGCAAAGGATCATCAGAAGTGTACATGCATGGTTGCTCATGGCTTTCACCACTATATCATCCTTCTGACAACAGTGACCATTCTATTTCAGAATGACAGCACATGGGAAGAGAAATTCTTTCAAAAGCAAGCATTTGCAGCATTCCCGAGAGTTTAACTAACTATAATATAGTAATGTAAAAGTGTCCTTTTTTTGCTTGAAGACATCTAAATATATTTTTTGCCTCTCATTTACATATTACCTCATAAAGTCTGGCATTTATAGTACAGTACCTACCTCATATGTGGATTTTAGAAGTCATTTTATCTAATATTTAATCCTCAACAATCTATCAACCTATTAAGCATATACACACAAAAAGTAGCCAGAATCTGGTTTAGAAGCAATCATGCTGAGTAGAACTGGAAAAAAAGGTGGAGAACACTAGAAGCCTTTGACTCCTGTATCACCCACTGTATTTGAAACTAAGCTAGAGGAAGAAACAATGAGAAATGTGACTATGTGGAGAAAACCTACGCACAAGATACTTGACCCGCCTTGGCGCTCTCAAGGAGCAACTGCGATTTTTACCCATCCTCTTCACAAGCATCTAGCCAGGAAACATGGTAAAAAAAAAAGTAGGGAGTCCAAGGGGAATAATATGGGAATGACATGAACAAATGTTAAACAGCATTTATCCCTCATGCCAAAGCCAGTCAAAAACACTGGTGGGTCTCAAGCAGGATAACAAATGGCTATTGAGGGAAGGGCAACGGTTAAAGTTACGGAAAATATGCCAATGGTACTTACATAGGGATACAGCAATTAGAATTTTTTTTTTTTTACAGTTTTAGATTTTTTAATAGAGTCCATTGTATAAAACCTGCTTTGAACCTTATGGAGGATATAAAATGTAATAAAAATCTCAGTACCATGTTGCTGCAACAGTTGGTACGGTTATGTCTGATTAACCATTTACTGTAAGTAATCAAATAATAATGTTCACTCGATTGTACAATTTACATAATTATCTGCCAACATGCATATTATTATTATTATTATTAGTAGTAGTAGTAGTAGTAGTATTAAACACGAGTGCTTAGGACCAAAAATGCAGCAGGACATCCAATTAGCTTCACCATGACCGAGGGCTTAAAAAAGTATTACTCGCACATTATCCCGGGAAGAGAAATTTATGAACCATAACACAGTCGCTACCATTCATAACCTCAACTCACAAAGGGTTTGTTCTTTGAGTGAAAATGGAACAAATTACTCCATGGCACGGGTATGTCCAAGGATGGGAATCCCCATGCTCTATATGTTGCGTCCCTCACAGGACCTGTTCTCTGTGACCTTTCTCAGCAAGCACTCCACCTCTTTCCCACAGCTCACTCTTGTTTGGGTCCAGTCACTGGGTCACGCCGTTCTCTGGTGTGTTTAATGGTCAAGTTCAGGCATACTGTAGCTGCAGCTTCCTGTGCTAAAAAGACTGGGCGTTTCCGATGCATGTGCGTCTTCCACAACTAACCCCCAACCTCTTTTCCTTCCTTTCTTTCTGCATGCCTATTTTTTTTTTATTTTTTTTTTAGAGCTTTAAGTGCTGAAAAGGTTCTATGAGCCAGAAAGCCTCTTGGCAGACTTACATGGAATAAATAAAAGACTCTGGCATGATCATTGGATTTTTAAATGTTATGGTATCAGAGCTGGTAAAAAAGATAATAACAGTGAATATGTCAGAACATGTTAAGCCTGTATCGCAGAGAATTGTTGGTGTAGGGTGGGTGGGCGAGAACTTTACCAGGGGGTCAATATGATATTCCCTAATGGTCCTCTGCACAGGAAACTTCCATTATGTCCTTCCATTTATTTTCATTATGTTATCATAGAAGATAACATCAATTATGTTTGCTTTTATTGTTTGACCTAAGTCATAAATCAAGCTGCCTCCTGTTATAAGGGAATTCCAAACTAACTATAAAAGTTCTACAAATTAACCAACAAGTAAGACTCTGCTAAAGCAATATTCATCCAAGAATCTACTTCAGAAGGTTATCTGGAAATCATGTCAACTGGATCCAATAAGCTACTTGAATGAATAGTGAAATATATCTACTCAACAAGAAAGAAGTCCAGTTGACATGACTTAACGTTGAGATAACCTCACCTGGATGACTGAAAATCTGACACATGTATGAGTTATTGTCATATTGCAGCCAGGCATTTTTTTTACCCAAGTACCGTATGCCTAATCCTTGTTGTATATCCTCATTTATGCCACTGCTTTTGAGCAGCTGCAAATGCATAACAATTTTTTAGCAAATTTACACCAGAGGCAGCATGGTAGGCCAACCCATATAGTTGCTGCTTCACAGCTGGTTTGATCCTGAGCTCGAGTTACTGTCTGTGTCGAGTCCAACATGTTTTTTTTTTTTTTTTTCTGGTTTAGTGTTAGTTTTCTTTATGTTCTCCATGGTTTCCTAACACTGTCCTGGAAAACATCCCAGTAGATGGACTGAGTGTTCTAAATTGCCTCTAGGTACAGAATGAAGGATTGTACTGTATATGCTCGGATTTGAACAGTAGCCCAAATTCTCACCAATAGATAGGATCGACAAGTTTGAAGACTACAGCGGAGGCATGAAAATCATGTGATATAAGTTTGGATTAAGTCCCAATATATCCCTCGGGCAAACTAGAAATGTGCAGCGATTACACCGAGCCACAATGTAACTCTTTAATTTCTGTAATGATGCTGTGCTTTTGCATACCCCAGCATCTTGTACAGAGCTCCAACCTGGGTTATAACTGATAATTACATGAGGGGTATGAATGATGGCTCAGACAAATACAGACTAAGCAACAAACACCTTAAGAAAATTAAAGAGCTTTTTTTTTTTTTTTTTTTTTTACAGAGCAGGGATAAAGGTTGAATCATTTCTTGCTCTAAGGTTAGAATACAGCAGCCTCTGAAAAGCTTGTGTGTTTAAAATTCAAGTAATTAACAAATTGAGAAAATAAATTAAAGAGCCTGTGTCCTTATTTAACCTTGTGTCAGAATAAAACACTTTCTCCTGGTAATTATTGGAAAATATTACTTTCATGAGGCTAATCTGACTCCAACGATCTTGAGCTATAGTTAGGAAATAATAGCAAGGTGACACCGACACTAAGACTGCAACACGGGTACAAGTGAGTGAAGTGATAACATTAAGGAAATGCGTATTTTACTGCACACCATTCTGCACTTACTGATTTGTTGGGTTCGCAGGCTGCATGTAGTAAACTTGTCCAAACATACTGTAGGTAATAATAACTCTGGATGTTGTGCTTCTGATGTCACAGTATCTGAAGCTTCCATGTTATCCTTGAGACAAAACCAGATGTGACTAGACCTGCATCATAGCTTATTTTTACAGCCTCAGGTGAATGAATCAGACAGGACAAACATGGAAAAAAAGGATTCATGGTTTCCCATTGATCTGTATTACTTTAAAAGTTTAAAATTCATAAGAATGTTTAAAAAAAAAAACGGTGAAGGTTTTTCCTGACTCAGTGTCTCAGAAGTTTTAAATCTACACAAATATCCAGAAATGTATTTATTGCTTTTAGCCCAGCTTTCAACTGTACACTACAAATCCTTTGTTAAAAAGAAAAGTTTAATAAGTTCTATAATGTCTGTGTCGCAGATCATGTTTCCATATGTTATAGCAAAGGAACCCGTCAGCTAAAGGTCTTTGTGTTACTCCTCCAGAATGTGTGACCCAGCCTGTCTGAGCTTATGCAAGCACTCAGCAAAAACAACATCCCTAGGCCAGGTAATTAGCTCCAATCAGAGAAAAGTCTGTGCATGGGGTGAAACTCCACTGAATTTTGCTTTACTAAACCATTAGGAAACTATAGACCTGGTGACCCGGACATAACCGGGCAGTTGTACATATGTGAAATTTATTATTTCTAGCACTAAAGCAATCAGGCGTAAGAACTAAAGAGGTCCCAGAGGAATGCAACACAGCAGATATACCATCACAACTTCCTAAACTCTACACGTGATCAGGTCAAAAAAAAACATTTTTTCTTCCTCTTGAAAAAAAGCTATTGTTCTTAAGAAATTTCCATATATCAAGATAAAGCTGTTGATGTCAAAAGTTGAGTTTTCCCCCCTTCTCTTCATACCTCGACCACCACAGCTTCAGCCTTTAACTAAAAGGCCACATTACTGTACATCCGAATGCACCAGGAACTCCGGCAGTAAAGTGAAGATTATGCTTCATTAGAAGTGCCTAGGCGATACACACCCAAAACAAAACTTCTGAAAGCCTGGGACATTCCTCAAACTTCAGAACATCAGGAAGATCTTAGCAATTTACAGGCTGCCCATAAACAAGCACATCGGGATAGTAACAGATCAAAGGTGAAAGAGAACATGTCACTTGCAAAATGGCTGCACAATGTGCACACAATGTGTCGACTTGTTCATCAGATCTCAGCAGTGTTGGATGAGATACTTGTGGAAAAAATTAGGGCTTAGTTTGAGGACAAATATTTTTTTTTACAGATAAATATAGCTATCATGAATGCATGTTACAAATGTTAGGGAGTGATACAAAAATACAGTAAGATGTTACATTATTTAAAGAATCATGGGAAGAACATTTAATGCAATATCATTTATAATCTACTTTTAACAATATATGCTGTCACTTTACAGAAATCTGAATTTACAAACCAGAGGTGACAGTGGAAAGATATCATGTGGAAGATATCTGGTTTGAAACATGGTTTGAATAAGACTCAGTTGGGAACCTGGAATAAAGCACAGGACCATCTTTATGATCAGGTCTACAGCATCAATATGAGATTATTAACTGATGAAGGATTGGTAGGATTGGGGGAAATGATGTTAATCTTTGGAGTATTCATGTGCAACCATCAACAGCAGCAGGGGATAGGTCTTTACAGTATATCAACCTGCATATATTTATTAAGCACACGCCAAATTGAGAGGTTGCGCTAAAAGTTGCTTTTAATGTTCGTTTAGCCTCATTACATCACATTTAAACAAGTCAAGCAGTAAAAAGAAAGATAAGCAAGATATAACAACCACAAACTTTTTTTTAGCTCTATCAGTCATATTATATCATTGACAGCCAATGATTATGTCATGGTGTTAATTGGTGCTTGATAAGAAAAAAGGCTGAAAATGAACAAATGATCATCCAGGATCATCTTGTATCTAACCACTGGCTTAACTGCCCAAGGTGTGGAGGGTTTTGTTTTTTCTTTTTAAACTGACACATTAAAACTGAAAAATTCTGCATTTCCTTACGCAACGGTAAACACGTGATGCAAATGCCTTGTTGAGTTTCTGAGCTATGAACATACATGGACAGTTCCCAGGCTCTTATGACAGACTCTGGTTACTGTTACACACAGAAAGTTCGGCATCTCACACGTGTTTATCTGAGTGATCCTGTTTCTGAAGATCTCCTTCACTGTTTCAGGTCAAAGGTCTCAATGTGTGTACAGTAAGAGAACAGGAGGAGGTATAAAAAGGAGGAGTCCTGTCTCGGGGAGGGGGGACACAAAGATCCTGTATTTAAACGTTCAATAGAAATGCTGACAATAGCATGGCATGCAGGGCATGTCTCCCTGAGGCCAGCTGCCTTTTGTCCAGGGCTTTTTGTCTGCCCCCCTGCAGGGGCGAGCAGCTAGATGGGGGACATTGAGATGCTAAGCACTACTGGCAGAGATGACCTGGTAGAACAGACGCATAGGGACCAGTGTTGTCATGATACCATCATTTCTTGCTTTCCATTCAGTGTTGTCATGATAGCATCATTTCTCTTTATTTATAGCAATACAGTCTTAAATTTTGATACTTTTCAATGAATTCCCTCTGAGCCAGGGGCACTAGATAAAATGGGTAGATAAAAATGGGTTAGAAAGATTCAGATGATTTAGGATAGAAGAGAGTTTGAGAGATACCATACCTAAAAAATAAAAAACACTCTGATAAGACTAATTAGATATATCAAAATCTAGGACTTGGTCATGTCATAGTGTCAGATTATTTAAAAATTAAAGTTCTGTATTTGATAAGAAGAAGGTAGCATGCCTTTCTCATACAATTCGTTATTTCATTTCTGTTCACTGAAAAAAGTAACATTTTAGAAATAAAAACACGAAATAAAAAAACTTTTTTTTTACAGCAGCTTGCTGTAGTTGCAATGAGTAACCCTGGGTTTTATGAGGCACAATAAGGTTATATGTGTAATCATGTGTAATTGTTCCTGGGAGTCATATTGCAAACCCCATCCGTTGTTTTTTTTTTTACATTTTTTTGTACAGTTTTATGAATTTTTACATTTTAAAGTAATACAATCAATGGGAAACCATGAATCTTTTTTTCCCCCCATGTCTGTCCTATCTGATTCCTTCACCTGAGGCTGTAAAAATAGCTATGATACAGGTCTAGTCACATCTGGTTTTGTCTCAAGGATAACATTTTTATGTCCCGCTACGTCACACATGGTCTCCACTGTCAGCACTGAGCTTAAAAACATAAATCCTGATTAGCTAGATGCTAATTGATTATTTCAAAATGCTAGTATAGTACCGTTTTTGAAATTCTAGTAATACAATACTTTAATATTACCAGTATACCATGCAACACTACTAGGAACTATGTTGATGTTTTTACTTTTTTTCATCATGAGAACAGCCCCAGTTTATGGTAAACTACATCTGGAACACCTGCAAATTTTTCCGTTAATCCTTTTTCCGATGATGTGCTGATAACAGATGCTGATCTACATTCTCTGAATACGTGCCAAAATGCTTTCGCTAAAATCTAAACCGTAAGCACGTGCAAATCTGTTTTGTTTTAAAGAAATGTGAGTCCAGGAAGTGACAGAAAGAATTGGACCATTATCCATAAATACAGTCAATCTGCAAAACAAAAAAAATCTAAAAAGGTAAATTATTAATTTTCCAACAGTTAGTTACACTTCACTTATCTGATTGGATCGGTGATCGGGATTGAAGCTGTGTTCCAAGTCTGCTTGTATTTACTACAAATGTAACTTCATTCTGCTCTTTCATGTTTGTCACAATTCTAGCAAATGAAATTATTCCCAAAGCAGAGTTAGCGGCAATTTTTTTCTGAATTATACATTTTCTATGAATATAATTATAGGAAATTAAATATAGGAATTATATGAAAAGGTAAAGCAACAAGCAAAGCCAGTTTCATTGGCTGCACCTTTAACCCTTAAAACCCAAGTGGCACAGATCCGTCCCGGCAAAAACACGAAGGTCAATGAAGATAGATTTAAAAAAATTGATGTGCTTACAGTATATAGAAGCCTTGCCAGTGTGTGTTAACGGGAAGGCTTCAGACTTCAAACTGTGTATTTGGGTTTTTGGGTATGTCAGGTAGAACAAAAGGTATTGTTACTTTAATAATACCCGGAGGAAACCCACCACGCACGGGGAGAACTTGCAAACTCCATTTACACAGAAACGGGAATCGAACCTGGCCGGGAATCAAACCCGACCCTGGAGGTGCAAGGCAACAGTGCTAACCACTACACCACCGTGCCACCCTTTGCCTGTGTTATATTAAATTTCATTAAAATTTGAGTAAAAATGACTAAAAAGTGCATGACATTTAACTGGGTTGACAAACTAAAAGTCTAACTCTCTTGCTCGCTGAATTTCTGGAAAATCATATACTGTATGATGTGTGGGCGTCATGGACCTGCTATAAATATGCGGGAGAATCCCAGAACTTCTGGGAGAGAAGGGATGCATGTGGCCAAAAAAAAACAGAAAGCTAGCCAGCTAGATAATGGTCTATCAGTAATTATGGCTTCTTTGCGTCTATTTCTATTAGTGCAGAAAAAACAAACTAAACATTTGGTTATGTCTACAATGTAATTTTCTCCAAATAAATCTCTTGTCCGTAAAAGCTATATTGCACTATTAAATCCCGAATATCAGAAAGTATGACTACGATTAGCTAGGGCTGATTTAAAGCATTACTGCTTAAAGTATAACTGCACTCTTACTCATATGACATCACATAATAATAATTCATTTTTTATTTATAACACTCAACTCTACATTCTAAATCTTATTTCCGTTTTTCCTTTTGCAGCGAGAGAAGTCAGAGTGTTGAGCAACGAGAAGCAGGAGCACAGGATGCCCTTTCGTTCTGCTGATCTTTACAATGTACAGTATATCTCTTTTAAAAATACACACAGTGTATATAAAGTGAGGCTCCCTCACCTTTATACGACAAGGTCCTATATCCAGACATGTTTAGCTCCTATATACTGTACAGACACGCTGAATCCTGCCATTATTACACAACAGTGTAGTGGTTTGAAAATCTGTCATTTTTTTAAAACTGTCCAGTCCATAGTGGTGTTAAACTATTTAGGTATTCGTTTCTGCTCTTTAGAGGTGAGGAGACAATGTTCTGCGTGATGCAGAAACCCAAACCTGCTTTAATACAGAAGTATAAATGAACCGTATCGTTACAGGTGTATGAGCTGAAATGCTTTGTGAATCTCTAAAACTAATGGACTCCTAAATTCGATCATCTTTCATGACTTTCTCAGAAATCAGCCAAGAGTTACTTTAAATGTTAAGATTTATTTATACCTCCCTCAATGTAACCTGGTGCAGGGTTGTGCGAGGAGGCATGCCTGAACAGAGAAGAGTCACTCTGGACTGCAGTGGAGCACTTCAGCATGAGACACTGAGACACTGGGGTATGTGTGTGTGTGTGTGTGTGCATGACTGAAGGCTATAAGTGAATGCGGTGGCCTGAAACACATCCTGTGGTGATGGCCCCAGCTCTGGTGAGTGAAGAGCCCAGAGGGTGTGCATTCCTTCTTAGACGTGCATAATAACACCAAATACAAAACGTGCTAAATATCATACAATCACCTCTGAAGGTTATTGTTACTGTAAAGCACTGAAGAGCTTTGGGTTTAAGATGAAATGATCATTTCATTCCAGATTTCTTTTCCCAACATTTTCAGTTAGAACTTTGAAACATTTGAAATATTTGAATTCACAGATTTTTTTCGAGTGATCAAAAAACTTTGGGACATGTGTCTAACAAATGTTGCCCAAGTGTGCCCTTATAGGTTTCTTAAATAATTAATAGCTCTGAATATCTATTGTTGATTGTTGTAAAGAAGGTTAAACCAAAATGAAGACCAGAGAGCTGTCCATGGGAGGAAAGTAAGCCATTTAAACTGAGAATCTCTCACATCCATTGCA
Organism: Clarias pachynema; assembly: GCA_030014365.1. Lineage (NCBI taxonomy): Eukaryota > Metazoa > Chordata > Actinopteri > Siluriformes > Clariidae > Clarias > Clarias pachynema. Next base: position 25,510,897 of record JAQMYL010000035.1, read on the forward strand.
CAAGCACATGGCATAGACAAACCAACTATTTAAAAAAAGATCTTGAAAAAGAAAGAAAAAAACCACTGGTGTAATAACAACCAGACAGCAAATAGTTTGGCAAATTAAGACTACAGCAGTTGATAAGAGAAACACTGTGAGAATAGTGAAGAAATCCAAACCAACAGTAATTGGCATCTACATTATCTTCTACAGGACAGGAGTGAAGGTATGAGAGCAGAACTCTAGAGGCCTCAAGATGCAAAACACTCATCAGCAAAAAGAATCTTAAAGCTGCATTTGAATTTGCAAAGAGACACAAATGATTAATTATAAATGTTCTGTAACGATGATTAACTTCGACGAAAGTATCTGCTCATGATTCAAAACATTTGAGTTCATCGGTCAAGCACAGTGGAGGTAATAATAATAATAATACATTTTATTTATAAGCGCCTTTCAAAACTCTCAAGGACACTGTACAAAAAACAATCAATAACACAAATGTGGAATAACAACACAGAAAAAAAAAATGTACAGAAAACAATGAATTCTAAGAGAATAAGCTTGAGAGAACAGATAGGTTTTGAGTCTGGTTTTAAAGAGAGAGACAGAATCTAAGTTACGGATGTCTGGTGGGAGGGAGTTTCACAGAATGGGAGCAGAGCGACTGAATGCTCTACTCCCCATAGTACTGAGACAGGCAGAGGGTGCGACCAGGCGAATGGAAGCAGATGATCTGAGAGAACGAGAGGAAGTGGCAATTTGAAGTAGATCGA
>JAQMYL010000035.1:25511754-25521781 GCA_030014365.1 Clarias pachynema
ATTGGGTTGGCAAGAAAGATAGAGCTGGGTGTCGTCAGCAAAGCAATGAAAATGGATATTATATTTACGAAAGATGTTACCAAGTGGGAGAAGATAAATGATGAAAAGAAGGGGCCCCAGGACAGAACCCTGGGGAACACCAGTAGTAACAGAGGAATGCTGAGAACAGAATGATTTGAGATGTATAAACTGAGAGCTGCCAGAGAGATAAGAGTGAAACCAGTCAAAGGTAGTGTCATGTCTTGGACTTTGCATGAGTGCCTATGGAACAGCCTCAAAAATCTTTATTGATGATGTAACTCATGATGGTAGCAGAGTACATTTAAAAGTCTACAGCAACATTATGTCTTATAAATGACAGAGAATGCATGTAAATCTAATTGGCAGCAAAACAATGACCTAAACCGCAACAAAGGAATTAATCTGGGAGAACTTGGAATGTTTTAGTCAACCATGCCTACATTATTACCTCAGATGCAGAAGATTAAAAGCAAAACCTAACAGACTCTTAAAGTCATCAACACATAAATGTTGCCTTTACAAAGCTTTAGTACTTTTATTCCAAACGACTGGCCTGTTGTGGCTCAACTGTTAAAGCTCTGGGTTAAGGCTGGGTCAACTGTCAAGGCTGCCACTGTTGGGCCCTTGAGCAGAGATCACTATGTCATGTCTGACCCCAGATGTTCTGGAACAAAGATTAACCTCTACCAATGTCTACCAATGATTAAAAGGCCAAAGTATGAAGAAAGAAAGGATCTGCTTATGATCCAAAACATTTGAGCTCATCGGTCAAGCACAGTGGAGGTACTGTCATGTCTTGGACTTTGCATGAGTGCCTCTGGAACAGCCTCAAAAATCTTTATTGATGATGTAACTCATGATAGTAGAAGAGTAAATTTAAAAGCCAGAAATATTGTGTCTTACAAATTACTCTGGGTTCCCGAAAAGAAGTTTGGGGGTTCACAAGACTAGCACTGCCAAGCTGTGTCATGTCTAACCCCAGATGTTCTGGAACGAAGATTAACCTCTACCATAGTGATTAAAGGCCAAAGTATGGAGAAAGAAAGGATCTGCTTATGATCCAAAACATTTAAGCTCATCGGTCAAGCACAGTAGAGGTACAGTAGTGTCATGTCTTGGACGTTGCATGAGTGCCTCTGGAACAGCCTCAAAAATCTTTATTGATGATTGTATCAGAGTGAATTTAAAAGTCTACAGAAATATTCTTTCTCAGAGTCTTATAAATTACTCTGGGTTACCAAAAAGAAGTTTGGGGATTCTTTGCAAGACTAGCACTGCCAAGCTGCCACTGTTGGGCGATGTGTCATGTCTGACCTCAGATGTCATGTCTGACCCGTAACAGGCTGAGATGTGCAAAGAGTAGAATTTCACTACCCTGTAATGTATATGTGACAAATAAAGTCTTCTTCATCTGTCAATCAAAACAATTCAATCTAAGTGCATAGTTGGTTAATTGCCTTGCTAAAATAACCCCAAATGCTAAACTGCCGAGAACCCCTTTAACCGTAAAATAAATGTCATCTGATGATGATACTGTGTAGTTAAATATTCTGGTCGTCAGTTAAATGTGTGCAATAAAAAGAAGCACCACTACTAAAACCTTTTCATATGCTTTTCCTTTCTTAAGAGGTACAGTACAAATGCAAAACCTTTTAAAAAACAGTTTTTCCTAAAGAGTGTAAAATGACCTTCTATTACAAATGCGAACAGATTTAGTGGAAACCTAATTATGATTAGTCAGTATTAGATAAGCCGTTCAATATTGTCATTGCCATGGTTTAAACATATTTACTGTAGATACAACAAAACACATCCTGAAAGCACACAAGGCTTCATTGTAAATGCCAATACAAACTACTGCCAGATGCTAGAAAAAACATCATGTTCTGCCTTTTGAAAGCAAAACAATGCCTGTTCTGAATTATTGCGCAATATAATAGAAAGCTAGCTAAACACAGATCAATGTCTCTTTCAACATGCCCCAAGCACTGCAAATCCAACTCTAAATCCAGCATTAAGCTGCACTGTGAGTAAATGTCTCCCCCTGGTGTCAATGACAACCTGCTTTTATCCATTTCAACACTGGAGACAAATACAACATGCATGGTCGGTGAGTTATTCAGGTTCGAGTGATTTGTCATCGTTGTCTGTACTGTACAATAGGTAGGAAATACTGCACAAGACAGAGAACGGACTTTGTTTATTCAGTTATTAATTTTATAGCACGTTATTCATTAACAGCCATGTACTGTATTGTTCAGTAACTACATTATAACTTACAGGAAAACTGTAAGACTGAGGAACGACTCTGAACCTTTGCCTACTTTGCATGTTCTCGACATGTCTCCGGGTTTCCTCTGTGTGTTTTTTTTGTGTGTGTGTGTGTGTGTGTGTGTGTGTGTGTGTGTGTGTGTGTCATCTCTCAAAATAGGTTATTTGGCGACTACATTGCCTACTTGGCACACCCTAGCTGTGGCTGTGCATGTCCGTGGTGTATTCTCACCTCATGGAAATTGTTCTGATCATACCCTCCAGATCAACATCCATTTTTGATTAGGATAAACAAAATGTATACTTAGAAGATGCCAAGAAGATTCTCAGAAATTTTTTTTATTTAAGCTAATTCGGAAATGTGTTAGTTCAGTGGACATTCTGAACAATACAAGTTAAGTTAGTTAAGTGAAATTCTTTCTTCGCATATCCCAGCGTAACTGGGGTCAGAGCGCAGGGTCAGCTATGATACAGCGCCCCTGGAACAGATAGGGTTAGGGGCCTTGCTCAAGGGCCCAACAGTGGCAACTTGGCGGTGCTGGGGATCGAACTGCCGATCTTCCGATCAGTAACTCAGTGCCTTAGCCCTCGAGCTACCACAACTTCTGTATGTAAAGCAGACCTGATCATCTCAATTATTATACAACTTATGCAGTTTGCATAAGATATATAGTTCAGAGGAAAGAATAGATATAATGTACTGCAGGGCTTCAAGGTGAAGTTTAGCCAATAAGTAATTAAACGATTACACAATTACATAAAAAAACAGACGCTGAACTGAAAGTGATGTAAATCTCAGTGGTTGGTCTCTGCTCCTCTACAGATCTTTATTTTCCTAACCTTCAGTCTTGAATCAGTCGTGTGTATAACAGATTGCCTACACTGACACAATAGAAAAATTACACTACCATTACCGCCATTATTACAGCACCTCCCGGGGATATATCAGCATCTGATTACTCATTCTTTTCTTTTTTTTTTTATCCCAGGGCAGATCAAACCCAAAGCCACACACCACAAAATGGGAGTGCAAACACAGATATGAAGATTATGAGTATCCCTCAGGGTAAAAACACACCTGTCTAAACATGTGCACAGAGAGCCCGATGCATACACACAAGCCGTGTTAATAGGACTTGTCAGCGTACAGCATGCGCTGTGTTTTCAGGCTGCTCTGGTGCACAAAGCCCGCGATTAGACAGCGGAGAGACAGATGTGAGAGGCAGCGGAAAACAGATGACCACACTGCGAGACATGGTTCACTTCTGGTCGCATTTATAACTTAATAGCTCACATCATGACAGGACTATGTGGCTTAAGAACAGAATACTGTACTTATCACTTATTTTATTACTTTGATTAACTATTAAGCATGTTCTCCTTTTTTATACTACATTATTGTACAATATAAAGATACTCCATATTCCTTTACATGTGTACTTATAAGTGTTTATTGAGCATTTCAATGCAAAAGTAAAAAATAAGCAGTTGCTCTATGCCGCCGAACAAGGGGAGCAAAAAAAAAATGCTGATATTCAATTCTAAACCGTTATCTAATTAAACATTATTACTGCCGACTATTATGTAAGAAGGAAAACACAAGTCATGTTGTTCATGTAAGAATCAGCAAAGGGATTGCTTGATACCATTACTGGCACAATGAAAAGGTTTATTCCAATTATTTCACAGCAACTTGAAAATGCATTTTTTTTTTTTATTAAAAGAAATTAAGGACACATTGTACAATTGGCATTCAATTAAATCCAGGATTCTGACTGTGCTGAATAACAGAACTATGTTTTTCTCTATATATAATCTTCTGCTACACTAATGCACTAATACTGCTTAGATACTATCAAGCATACTGAGAAAGTATTCTCAGTATGCCAGGACCATGATCGGACTGACTGCTTCAATTCTGAAACGATGGCCTCCCAGGAACTCCTTTAATGAGCTAAACATGTGGAAATCACTCACACACATTCAGTGTTGACGGGGATGACTGCAGTGGGACCTGATCCAGCAAGGCCGGGATTGTCATTCACGCACGTACAGTACTGCGGCTAAGAGTCTCATCATCTTACAGTACATCGTACTAAGTCTTCTGTATTCTGCATTTCAATCAGTTTTATGGCTCATTTACAAGAAACGTCATCACAAGTCCCGGTTTGACTTGAACGCCCCTCGTATATTTTTATCCATTGTGTTGACATTTAATTCATATAATTTATCCTCGCAGAAAACTTCACCGTATAAACAATTCCACACATTAGTCAAGCTGTTAAGTGGAATAATCACTTTCTAAGTCGTTATAAAAAGTATAAAAAGATAACATAGTATCATGAGTACATTTATTAAACTTGTAGCCCATACTATTGTTAGATCTGCTGAAAGTTAATCCTCACCTTTCGAGCAATCGGATTTGAGAACTTATAATAATCAAGGCCTAAAAATGTAATTGAGGTTAATGTATGGTTAATTCTGCTTCCCTACAGCTATAGTAAAGTGCCGGCTACGTGTATGCCTAGCATGCCGCGTCCAGTCAGGTAAAAGTTAAGCAGCGCGTCCCACTGAACAAATAGATAAAGCAAACAAACCAAAGCCAGTCAATCACCTTCTTTCCAGTGGTGATCCAAAGACATTGCCATCCAAACCACAAGTATGCTCTTTCTTTTATTACAGCATCTCTAAATGGCACAAGTCAACCACATGAAACACAGAACTCCTTTATTATTGTTACCAAGGCAATGAGAAACCAGATCTCACGGACTTCGACAAAAGCTGATGCATACTTGACTGAAAGGCGTGAAGAGGATCCACCCTTATGCTCTTGCTTTCATGAGGAGTTAGCCTGTACTGTGCAGGTATTTATTTTGTATTTGTAGTGCACATCTATTCTTTTATCAAAAAGAATGTGGAGATCTGTAGAATAATCCTATCTTATCCTGTCATGCTATACATCCATGAAACTCGTGCATTGTCTTCCATAATGCACACTTGACCTGAAGGCATGGTATTTCTGTCTACTGTAAATATATATATACACATAGGCTGACAAAACAACTGATTAATTGCTTCCCAGTGCAATAACACCCACGACCGAGCCATTTCCTCTGCATCGCCAGCAGGGAGAGCCGATGAGTATAGGCTGAGGGGGGCACCGAGTTCAGCAGCTCCGACACTGACCTCATTACAGAGGGCAGCTGTATTAGGACACAGTCATTAGCACAAGCTTAAGCACTCCACCATGTAGTGTCTGGAGTGCATGCAGACTGAGCTGGTAAGTGAGACCCTGTCAAGTCATGTCATGTGTCTCCTCGGCCATCGGTTTCTTCTAATGATTTACCTGAGCAAAGAGTTCACACTTCACACTCACACTCTACCACACTCTCACACTCTACCCGCTGGTTCATAATTAACGAGTGGTATTTCTCAAGAGAGTCAGGGACGGAGGGGTGTGTTTAAATCAAACAAAGAGCAGAAACGTACATTGTGCATATCTGAACTGGCCGTGATCAGCCAACTAAGAAATGAAGAATGCGATAAATACAAGAACACACTTTTTTTGTTCTCTTTCCTTTAACAAAAGAAAGAGTTCATTGAGAAATAGAGTATCAAATGATTAGGTGAAAGTCAGCCGTTCCTCTATGGTCCCGCGTTGCCCTCTGCGGCGCGAACAAAAGCCATGTTGACCTCGGTTTTGCAATCCACCACATTTCAGTGCACAAAGTCCTGTCTTTAATGCGGAGCTCTGAAAGAGGGATAGGCTTTAAATCTCTATTCAACAGGAGCAGGGGGAAGGGGCTCATTGATCACAGCAGCTGTGTGTGTGGTGGGTGAGGCAAGCTTTGACCAGCCTTAAGTTTCCGAGCTTTTTAAAGGGTGTAAAAATTTGAAGGCATGCACTCACAGTCATTTCAAAGATATTAAAGTGGATGCAGTTACACTGCACATTAAATCTCTCCATCTGCACAATGAGTCATGACAAGCACCAAGTACAACAACAACACACTTTGCACTTAGAGGGCTTAAAGTTTTGTTTTACTCCCATGAACATTAAAAAATAACAAAAAAAAGAGAGTCAGAAGTACGGAAAAACAGCTTATGTAATTATAACTGGCATGGAGGGAATGGATGAGAGCTGGATCGCGATCGAGAGAGTGTGTGACTCATAAAGATGATGAAGGAAGATAGATATGACAATGAACAAACTGAATTGTGTCAATGAAAATGACAAGGTTTTACTATCTCTCTCTCACACACACACACACACACACACACACACACACACGCACTCACTGTATGCTCTGTCAACTCTCTATCACTCTCGCCTCTTTGTAAGGTTGTGCACTGGATGCGGAAGCATGGAAGAGAAGGTGATGAATGGAGAGATCAACATCTGTTCCGGATGACCCAAATATCAATGAGCGTCTCAGTGACATCTGCACCGCGGCTCTAATTCTAGCTCTGACACCACTGTTTTCTTTAACAGAAAACAAGAAGTCAGCAGTGTTTACCACTTCCAGTGTGTTCGTTCCCTCTGGAATTGGAATGCATTTATCCCTAAATCCTCTGTTCCACTCCATTTCCAGATGGCTGTCTGGATGATGATTTTAAAGGTTTCAGCCGAGGGATGAATGTTCGAGGTGACCGTGCATTTTTGAGGGACAGAGGAACAAAAAGCTGTCTAAAGAGGAGCCAGAAGGATGATGGAAAGGTAGAAAATGGAGTTGGTCACAGCTGAATGGATGTCCCCTAAATGCCCTTTCTACAAAAACCCTCTATATCCTAAGCAAATGGTGTGACAATCCCTGTGTCACCTTTTAGCTGTTCCTCTTTTGTACTCATTCTACATACCCTTAGGGCTGGCTTGATTATGGCAAGAATTATATGATTATTCTGGTCAATATTGAGACCCTTGAAAACATTATGCATTTTTGGAAATTACTGAAAATAAGTGTGGTTTAATCATGCATTTTCTTGAGGTTAAAATATATTTTAAAAAATGAAAAGAAAAAGAGTGCGATAAACGCCACAGCATGGCAGCTTGAGTGTTTAGTGAGAGTTGAGAGTGCACTGCTGTGAAGCAAACAGATGTGCTGGATTCATAACTCCAAGATCAGACCATCATTCCAAAAAGAAATGCAGCACAATAATCGATGATTATCTTGTTTTTCTAACCAAATCTTAACTGAAATTGAATTGAATTTGATTAATTGCACAGCTCTACATGCAGTGCATCCATGAACATCGTGCGTTTCTTTCCTTTATTCCTTATGGAATCTATTTTTATTTATATCTATGTCACAACCACAGGTTTAATTCAAACACTCACATACAGTATGGCCCTTTTATTGATGGTTGCACTAACCGGGTATTGAAATGAAACCATAGAATTTTTAAAAGCATGCTGAGCGTAAATGCGTAAGTGAAATGTGAAGTTAGATCGGCTCAGACACACCAAAATGACACTGTAGTTACACATAACATTGGATACAGATGCAGTTTCACTGGGCGACCACCACTGATCCTCGATTTGCTATGATTGACGGGTGAGATGCGTGAGAGTTTGCCATCCATCCCTCACAGCCAAATCCTCACTTGGCTCTTGTTCATAGATGGTTGTGGCATTGTTGGGATTTGAACTTTTGATCAATATCATACTTTATAAAAGAACACTTTTCATTTATTTATTTTTTTTATCTGAACGAAACAGGTCTGTGACACCGTGAACACCTCAACTTAGAGCACACATACACTACAGGAACTCCATCAGAACTGTGGCCACATGCACCAGACTTCTACCTCACACTGTTAACCCTAACAACTAGAGCTTAATCTTTTGATGTAAGCAAGTCTCCACTACATAGCAGTTCTCGCTCAGCTTGCACAATGTGTCTTTAATTTGCCCACACACATCCAACACTCGAGTTGAACTCGCCAGGTTGTTGTCTGTCTGCCCTCATAATTTGTTCTGCCTTCATTTTTTGCGCTCTAACAAAAACGCTTTTGTGCCTTTGATTTTATTACAGCTTTTAAATGCCCGTCCAAGCGCATTGTTAAAATGGGCCGCGGACATCTGAGAACTTGGAGATGAACTGAGGGATTGGCTGTAGCCAGAAGCCACTGATTTGTTAGGACATGAATGGATGTACACTGATTCTGCTGGAGTAATGAATCTGTTCTGTTTGCTTTATCAGTGAATTTTTTTTTTTTAATGTTTTGTGTGCACGGTTATCAAAATAACTGGGCTGGGTTGTCTGGCCTCCATCTTAGATGGTTGTAGTCTGAAAAACAGTAAAACTATGACTTCAAAATCATGGCTGAACAACAACAACAACAACAAAAAGATCATGTTGTAAATCCAGCCTCTAAATCTGCAGATTAAACTCCAAAACCTGATGAAAATGGTATGCTTTTTGAACGTGGCAATTATGGAAGAATTCCTGTGAGTTTGCTGATACATCCGGAAAAGTGGTACTTATTGTCAAAGGACACTTGCTTGACAGTAACACATAGTTATGCTGTATTACTTATTCATTGTACGATTACATACTGAACACATTAAAGGATTAGTATGATTTACAAAGAGTAAGGAAGTACAAAACACACTGAAGCAAAAATAACCCTTCAGTGATATAAAAGTGAAAAAGACATTTTAAGCAAAAACCTAGACTGGCTCAAAGGCATCAGACTGTGAGTCAATAAAGAAGACATGAGTCACATCACTTTGGTGTTCTTGCGCTCTCTCTCTCTCTCTCTCTCTCTCTCACATGGGAAACTCCCAAACACACTGTGTGCTTATATACGGTGAAATGGCCCATGGGTGCGCTTGCGTGCGAGAGCTGCAGCACAAATATTTAAACCTGCGAGAGGAGTTTAAACACAAGTACGCCTACACTCTGTGGATATGTTGCTCCCGCCGAAATCTGCAACTATACAAATAAATCTTCGATATGTTCTATTTTTGGACTCAACAATCTGTTTAATAAAAAAGTATGGATGTATAAACACACATCTAACAGTGAAAAATCTAAGTTATTACCCTAAAAGTTTCCAAATTTATTTACATTTAAATCGTAGGTGCAATGTTTTCAGCGATATACATATTTATACAATTAAAAAAAAAATTTTTACATACAATTTTACTCAAATTTACTGTACCACTTATTCTTTACAGTGTCACAGGAAGCCTGGATAGTATCACAGGGGACTCGGAGCATGAGGTGTGGTACAGTCTGGATGGAGGGCCATTCCATCGTGGGGCACATAAGAATGCACACACTCAGTCACACACTACTGGCAAATTGGGAATAGCAGTTTGAATCTGCATGTGTTTGGATTAAGTAACCCACTTACAATTAATTATTTAAGAAAGTCAGGTAACATGTGTTTGGCAGTGTCAAATAAAAACAAAGTATCCATGTAAAGCATAGACTCCTATGCTCATTCATTATAATGTTATGGAGTTGATTTTAAATGGCATGCATTAATTAGTTAAAGTACATTAGCAACCTTGGATTAACAGCCCGTATTCACAACGTTTCTTAAGTTGCTCCTAGTGACAAAATTTTAAGAAAATTCTTAGAATTATGACATTTTCTTAGAATTTCCCCTTAAATTTAGGACTAAATATTAGTAAAGATAAAAATGATTAGCCCTAAAAACAGCTCCTAAGGTAAAAAATTGTTAAGAGTAGAGAGGAGGACTTTTAAGAGGCTTAAGAGTTTCTATA
>JAQMYL010000035.1:25538374-25549686 GCA_030014365.1 Clarias pachynema
ACGCATCACATGACCGCTCATTTACCGCGCAAGCCCGAGCCCGGCCCGAGCCCGTGTAAAATTATATTAATTAAGCCAGAACCCGACCGAACCCGTCGGGTCCTGACGGGTCCCGTCGGGTTCGGGCAAAGATCTTCAGCTCTAACCCACATGATACGATGTCATCATCCTGATGCTAGACACCACAGCATACCCCCAGAGGTCTTATGGAGTCATGTCTCGAGGTGTCACAAGGGGAAACTACACAATGGTATGCATAATATTTTGTGCTGTAATGTTATGGTTGATCAGTATATGATTGAAATTTATTCCTGACACCTTTTGTATCAACATCTAAACAAACAACCTACCTTGTATTTGTAATAGATGAGATATAAATCTAGTCACTTCTTAATTTGTAATGTCCATTGATAAAATTTTTTAATCTAGTTAATCACTGTCATAGTCTGTGATTAGCCATCTGAGCCACCTCTCCCACATCTTACGATGATGTATTCTTGTAAAAATAGTTCCTTGAAGGTTGCTCGAGCACACAACTTTGATTTTATCCAAAGTTCCATCTAGAAGCTTTTTATAATGAAACTTGCTGTTCAGCACATCTGGTGATATTTCCTCAGTCGTCTTATTATCCATTATCTTATTATGCCCGGCAATAATGGGAAGCCATTAGAGTCAAACTTGATCATATAATGAATTAGCGTTAAAAATAACAATGCGTTAAAATTTCTCGATTAATCACATGCATTAACGCTAATATTGACAGCCCTATTCTTATTATAAACTCATAGAATTTTTTATAGGTTTAAAAAGATTAATAAAATACAGACAAACAAATTAGATGTTAGAGCAGAACGTTCTGATCAGCAGACTAACAGACAATAAAACACCAAAAGACCAGATTCATAAAATCTTGCCAGGCTTAAATCTTTTTTTTTTTTCTTCAGTATAATAAAGTTCATATTGTGGCTATAAAGAATGGTCACCATAGGCAGCTGCAGCCTCTTATATTAACACAAACCAACAAACGAACGTGAAATCTCGAAAAACTACAAACTATCAAATCTCTGTAACCATCAAAGAGATTACCTTTAAAAAAAATCACACAAAAAAAAGAAAAACACACAAAACTTGTCATTATTGGGAGGAAAGGCTCTTTGCCCAGAAAACCATAAATGTCACTAGGTACACATAGAAATTCCTCAATGCCTAAGCACTTCCACCTGGGTTTGGTGCCTTTTATCTTACGAGACATTTTCAAGGCACATTATGAGTGTACATAGCCTTGTGGCCTGTCATTTGTCAAATAGCACCATACAGGTAAAGTGTTGGCGAGATTATAGCTGAAGGGAGTAAATAAGTGAGGGTTTCTCCCTAGACAGGAAGGGCTTTAGCAGGAGTGAGAGGGCCCACAGTGCCCTATTAGCCCCAGTGATGGCTGGGTGCACACTAAAGGCTATTACAAATCCCCCTTTCATACCACTAGGGCGGTAATTATAGTTTCCCCATTGGTTTTTCAGCACCAAGCTTAAATGCTGGTCCAAGTGTGAGAGGAGTGTATAGCAAATAATGAGAACAGACGGCGCAACAGAATACAGCAGCAGCGTGAGCCTTAAACGTGCCCTCAAATGGAAGATGACACATATACAAAAAATCTGGTGAAGTTGGAAGTGAATGTTTCGATTACAGCGGCAGGTTGGAATGTTTGTTAGAGCTTAAATGTTAAAGCAATGTTTTAGCTCTGGAGGTGCTGTAGTAGTGAAGAAGCAGTTAATATTCTACTTAGATATTAGCGAGTAAAGATGGTGTGCTTTTGGGTGGAGTTGTTTTTATAATTTAAAACATAAGGTCCATTTTAACCATTTTAATAAGAAATCCAATGTAGAAGTTGTGGAGATAGCAAGAGAAGGGGACTCTCTTATATTCCAGTGTGTAATAGAGCATATGGCAGAGGCAAGACAAGATACCAAGAACAAGCTTTGATAGTGACATCAGCATGAACGTTTGACTTTTGGAACATCTGTTCAGTAGCTGAATATACTCAAGGTGCTATGGGTGATATAGCAAACAGGTTGGCAAAGTTCTAACAGATAAACATGAAAACGAATTTTTATAATAAATAATAATAATAATAATAATAATGCATTTTATTTAAAGGCGCCTTTCTGAACACCCAAGGACACCTTACAGCAAAACATCCAATAAAATAGTAACAATATAAAAATGACATTATAAAATTTACAACATAAATACATCAGAATTTCATTACAAATCAAATCTTATACATGATTAAAGAAAACTGCAAGTATTTCCAGTTTCATACAAAGTCAAGCAAGAGGTTTAACTATTCCACTTGGGGGAAACTGGATCAGTAGGTCGGCTCACAGCGTGACCGTGTCCTACACTTAACCTATTCGTGCATGTACCATGGTATTTATGAGTCTGTGTGTGCAAACAAGAAAGTTATATGGCTGGCTTAAGTCAAAGCTGCTGCAAACTTCTTTGTATGGTAAATATGACAGTTATAGTAGAGTCATAAATTTATGCCATGAACAGGTGAACAGAATTCAGCTCGAGGGTTGAACTTCTTCACAGAGAAGAATTTTAATCCATACTCTAAACCTAATCGCCAACACCGTAAACTACACTTATCACCCATGTGAACATATGGACATGCATCACTGGTTACTCTACCTCCCTGTGGAATGGTTGGCAATAGTCTGGCACGGAGAACATGGCAAGGCTCAAAGCACAGCCCATGTCCTCAAGCCTGACATTGAATATTTGCAATGCCTTTGTTGTTGCACTAAAACTGTGGAAATCCTATAGAGTAAGTGAGCAGCTCTGTGATCAACTGTGCAGTTACACAAAGCTCTTTTTATGCTCATCCATAAGTCCAACCCAAATAAAGCATGTGCCACTCAGCATCCAATTCTTGGCTTCGATTTTTCATTTTGTCACTATATATCTTCACATGGCCAGTAGAGCTCAGTTTAAAATGCAGCTTCGTACCTGCAAACCAGCATTATGCATCGTTTGCAGGCTTATATATGAAGTAGACACAAATGATCGCTTTCCTAACAGTGCAATTTCCCTGAAGTGGAATGTTGAGAACCCTACCATCTGCAAAAAGCACACAAGTGGATTTAGACAGAAATCCACAGACCTTTTTCTCAAAATCGGTCAGAGCTCTCCAGACTAAAGCCTTTCTAGTAAAGTGGCTTAGGTATCTCATTCTCCTCTGAAGAGGTAGTATTGTGAAAGAAAAGGACAGTGAAAAAAAAATGCATAATGCATGCCACATTGTTATATAAACCATATATTTTGTGCCAACCTCAGTAATATCAAGAAAGAATGAAATTTGATAGAACAAAGATAGATATCTTAACTATGTACCCTCCAAATGTGGCGCAACACTGGTAATACTATCGGTAAGACATCTAGAGACTAGAAATTCTTATCCGAAAGTTCTCTTAATCCCACTATTTGTAGGACACAATTACTTTATATGTGCTGAATAAACTGGTGGTGTTAGATGGCCTCTATCATTGTCAGATGAACTATTACTTAGCGGATGAATTTCAACCCAGTTATTTTTATGACCAAAATAATATACTGAAAAAAGTAGAAAGGCAACCAAGTCAGAATAGGACACCTTAATCCTCTACAATATGCTCCTGCATCACTCACTGTCTCTTCTGAAACTAAATCTGCGAAAGAACCGATCAATTATTTTCAAATGAAACAGACTTCTCAGATTTATTCGGTGCACCATTCTATCTTGGAACTGGATTATGTTCTACTAAATATCTACAAAGAATTTAATTCTGCACTTCATTTGCACATAGAGGTATGGGAGCTGGTTTGCTAACTAACTGCAAAATTCTGAAAAGCTTAATGATTAAACAGGGGGGAAAAAACACAGGACTGACTGTTTCCTTAATAGCAATGTAAAGTCCAAACTATGGCACATCCAAGAAGCACAACAATCACCATTGACAAATTCACACACAATGTTAAGACTAGTGCATTTAAACACAAATACGGAGGTATTCAGCTGCTGGGGCTCTCCAGACTGAGGCCTCTCTAGTAAAGTGGCACACATTTAGCCCATTCACCTCTGAAGTGATATCATCTATAGAGGTGGTGCATGTGGGTGAGAGAGAAATAAGAGTCGATAAGATGAGCACATCTTTTTTTAAAGTTAGTTAAATATACTGTACATTTTCAATTTATGATGGTTTTATTTAAATTGAGATAATATTTACATTTAACTTATATATTACAAAAGAAAATATTGAATGTGCCTGAAAATGTCAAGTGGTACATATACTGTATAATCAACAATCAATAACCTATAGGTATACCAAAAAGAATGTTAGCTTGTCTGAATTTTACTTTTTTCATTTTTTTTTTATAAAAAAAACAAAGTCAACAATATCGTTTTTTTTTTAAGCATTACTTGACAAAAAAATTTATTCAGTCATAGGATTGCACTACACAGAGGGTTGCAATTTAGTTCACATACAAGTTCCTGGAAGTCATCACATTTTTTGTGAAAATTGTTGGTTACACCAACTGACATAAACCAGTTACACCACCTGACACTGTTGCTTTTACAGTCAAAAGCTAATGAAGTTGAAGGTCTTAACCCCTTAAATAAAAAATAACTGCTTCCTCAGCTTCCTTTCCTTTATAAAATGTTCTTTTTTTTCTCTTAGTTTGTTCTTTTTGCTGATTTTTTTTTTTTTTTGGTCTCTCTTCTCAGGTTTTCATTCAGGTTCCCTTTTAGGTTTGCAAAGTTCAGATCTCATTCTTTCACTCTCTAGAAGCAGAGATTTCTTTCACACTTGGGATTGAGGATTTTAGTGGCCTCTATGCAACTATTCCTGATCATGAAGGGTATTTTGCTTAAGCTCGAGATTGCTTTTACATGATTAATTTCCATATATGGTGGAATTTAAATGAAAATGAAGAATGAAGAAACCTTTTTTTTTTTTTTTACTTTTAAATACTTTAAAAATGTTTACTTTTACTAAATGTTTAATTTTTACTTTTAAAAAAATCCCCCCCCCCCCCTGCTTTTCCTTTGTATGATGACCTACTGGATTTTTTTTTTTGTCTTTTCCAGCTTTTTTCTCAGTTGATAAATACATATGAAATAGAAAAAATAAATACAATTATTCCTTTCTGTTATCAGATTTCACTCTCAGTTCCTCTGGCAAACCTTTAAGGATATTTAGCAACTACTCTAATATCTTTTGGCATGGTAGCGGGCTCACCTGGCTACACCAGGGTCTGTCAACAATAACAATAAGGCTTTGATTAGCATCCTAAACTACTGACATTTAAAAAAAAAAAAAAAAAAAAAAAAAAAAAAAGACTCACAAAATGGTATGCATGGTAAATGGTATTTCTAACAGAAAGATCTGCAGTGAGAGGCACATGGTGTAATTGATTACTTCATATGACATATCAATTACAAATAAAATTTGACAGGCATTATCAGAAATGTTTATGTATGCATTTGATCTTGGCGTGAATCTTTCAAACATACTTTTACAAATAAATACAAATTTTTACAATCATTATGAATTATAATTGTTCTAATAAGGTCACACCTTTTGACATGTAACATTCCAAGCCATGTCCGAAAAGGTCAAACTGGCTCATATTTTAAAGACAGCTACTGGCATTGGCTTGCAGCAGTTATGGTTCACTTTGAGAGAGAGTTTCTTGTCACATGGTCATCTTGCATATTATCAACAAAATGGCTCCCTGAATGTTGGTTAGACCACCTTGAGATTTCAGGAAGTTGATCTGACTGGCACAGTTCCCCAAATTATTTCATTCAAACATCTTCTATACTACTTATCCTGTACAGGCCAGATGGGGCTGAAGACTATCCAGGGAGACTTTGGGCACAAGGGGGGCACACCCTGAACAGGGTGCCAATCCATCGCATACTATGGGCAATTTGGGAACACCAGTTCACCAAATCTGCATGTCTTTGGACTGTGGGAGGAAACTGGAGTACGCAGAGGAAACTCACTAAGCACATGGAGGATTGCAAACTACACACACACAGACTAGAGGCAGGAATCAAACCCTCAATCCTTCACTGTAGGTGCAATACCACAGTGCACCATTATGTGGCCCCCAAATTATTTATTATACCAAAATGATTGGTGCTTCATTACTTTGATTTATTATGAAGTATATCTAAATCACGATTATACCAAACAATTTAATTTGTGTTGTATTAATAATTTCACATTTTTAAAGAAAGCATACATAATTATGTGGTACAAAGTTTTTATGGTAACACCACTTTGACATTTTAATTGTATGCCCCAAACATTTCATCAACATTGATTAGACCAGCAAATTTTAGATCACATCCGCAGAGGAAGAATGCATGAATTATTTGTGTATTAATTTTTTTTTTTAACCATTTTAAAGTAAAGTGAAACACTGGGACCCAAAAAAATAGTGTCAAATCATCGACTCATGCATGGAATAAATATACAAGCAAAATACTTCTCATATCTTTATATCATCAATTTGTCACCACAGTGAACCCTCCAGGATAAAAATTGTGAGTGGGGAAAGTAAGGAAAAAAGTAGAAAATCCATGCATTACTGAGGCCACAGGACCTGCTGAGGCAAAACAGCCGGCCCTCTCCAAGCTTTCACACAAGTCAACTCAGCCATTGACCTAAAGGAACTTGGCCACAGGCATAAAGGCCTTTCGTTCACACAAAGAGCATGCCTAGACTCCTCTCTAGAGGGGGACTGAAAAGCAAATAGTACTCCAATGTTAAACACTTCAAATTTAGCATGCAAGCTTATTTACTAAAACTGAAAACCTTCAGCAGAGCGAGTTGAGACAGTCTGCATGATTCTGGCATGTGTGCTTGTCTTCAAAACGGAATATCAAGTCAGATCACGTTTAATACACACCCTTAAACATTTTTTTCTTCAACTAATTTCCAACAGTAACACATTTCAAAGTGGGAATTCGACATAAAGTAGAGAAAATAGAAATACAGTGTTTAAAATCTAGAGAATATTTATCCAGAAGTGCTACAGTCCAGGATGCAAATGTCAAACCGCAATTCATCATCAGGTCAACAAATCAACAACAGTCAAAAGCACTCAACATTGTGTTGTCAGGAGATACAATGACAGGAAAACACTGTACTTCATTCAGGCAGCAGATGTCTGAACAGTACCTCCCTGATCTATTTGTCTCAAATGCATACTCCTTATTTACTATTAATAGCAACTGCTGAGAGGAGACTTATTTCACTAACACTCAGTTTGTTCACACCACTCGGACCGCATTGTCAGTTTCAGCGCTTCAGAGCTAGCCGATTATTTCAATGGAAAAATCTATAGAAAAGCAAAAGACAAAAAAGAAGTAGAAGAAAATGTGGAGATTAAAGGTGTGCACAATCTACTATGTGCTAAAAAGCACTTTAACGGTTAAGGGAGTATTGTTAGTGGTAAATGCGGGGCTCTCAACAGGACCTTCCTGTGTTTCCGTGTTCAGGCATCCACATGTGCCAGGTGGGGGTCCTTGTTTGCTGTGATTTCTAATGCATCGTTTCATTTGTCTATTAAACGTGCCAGCAGGGTGTCCCCTTACAGCTGTTCCTCCTGGGTCTGCTCCGCTGCCTCAGGCTACACACACTCAAAAGAGAGGCGAACTCAGCGCATAACAAAAGGAATTGTTAACAAGGCCAGAGAGAATGCAGAGTTTTGGACCCTAGTGGACACGGCATAATACTATTCTCTCACGCAGCTTTAGATCAACTGTGCCAGGTTACTCTGATCATCACTTGGAGAACTTTAAGCTTGTGAAATGTGTCTTGAGCTTCCATTTATTTTCAAGACTAATAAAGGACATCTCACCACCCTTACGTTTCATGGGACATTTGTAAATGGCTCAGATGTACTACAGACACTACACAATGTCCACTCCATCACTTGCTAGAGACCAGTCTTATGTATTATTCGTTGTCACTGTAAATTGATAATGTACAGAGGGATCACTTACAATAAAATATTTACAAAGCATCTCAGTCTCTCTCAGAAATGGCAGTTGTATGCCTAAAAGACATGCGATCTTCTTGATTAAATGCCTGATGGCACCAAGAGTAACGGCTTTAAAATTCACACTAAAATAACTTTCCACTCCCCACAGCTCAATCAATGTGGCAATATAATGCCAGGAGGGATGGGTAAATTCCTAGAAAGTCTCATTTATATGTTTAAAAAAAATTTCAGGTCCCGAAAAACTCTCACAAAACCACATTTGTGACAAGGCGAGCTGATCTTAGAGAACACTTGTAGTGAAATCTTTCTTTCGATTCTTTCCTATCTTAGGTCACAGACAGCATTTCTCTGCATATCATGCTGTGCATGGTTGTGCACATGACAAACTTTATTTGTCATTAAGTGTTGAGCGATGCATCTCGTACTGAGACTTCACTAAAGCATTATCGATCGACTGATGGTTCAAGTTAACTGACTTTTGTTAGGATTTTTTACTTAGATGCATTCTAGCAGAAGGTTTCTGGACCTTTTAGCATTATTAGACACAGCATGATGGAATTTACTTCGGGATCAAATATACAGTACCTATCTATCTATCTATCTATCTATCTATCTATCTATCTATCTATCTCAATAGATGCACATGTGGCAGGTAGAAAAATGGTTAAAAAATTTCTAAGAAACAGTGCAATAGACACTCCTTTACCCACCCCCACGGTCTCTAAGGTACTGTTTCCACTATGATGGCCATAAGACTTACATTCTCTTTTTAGTTTAATTTTCATTTTCTGTTATTGCAGGGAAATCTATCTATCTATCTTTCTATCTTCTTAATCAATCTTGTCTTTCCTTCTAAAACAGTAATTTAAGCATTTCTCCGCATATCACATGAAATAAACATGACAAATAAACATTTGAATTTGACTTTATAAAGTGTTGATCGATGTAAAATCAGTGTCTTGTACTGTGACTTCACTAAAGCATTATTGATTGACTATGGTTCAGGTTAACTGACTTTTGTCAAAATTTTCTACTTAGATGCATTTGCTCTCACAGAAGGTTTCTGGAACTTAGCTTTTTTTTTGACACAGCATGCTGGAATTTCCTTGGCATCAATAAAGTACCTATCTATCTATCTATCTATCTATGAACATGTGGCAGGTAGAAAAACTATTTCTAAGAAACAGTGCAACAGATACCCCTCCCTCCACCCCCACAACACTTTTTTCCACTATGATGGCCAATACATCTTATTTTATTTTGTTAACTGTATATCTGAATTTGACTTTGTAAAGCACTGACTGACATAAAAATCGGTCTTGGACTGTGACCATGATTAACAGGTTAACTGACTTTTGTTAGGATTTTCTTTTTAGATGCATTTGCTCTTGCAGAAGGATTCTAAACCTTATAGCATTATTACACACAGCATGCACATGTGGCAGGTAGAGAAATGTTCAACAAAAAATTCTAAGAAACAGTATAAACTATACACCCTCCACCCACCCCAGGCTCTGTTCCCACTATGATGGCCAATACTGAAATATGTCATTCAAACATTCTCAAAAGAAAAAAAACAAGAATAATAATACCATTTCAGTACAATAACAAGAAGAAATCTACTGTATATTTGAGCTTAGAATTGAATTCATGAATGACATTTTACAACTTCCTACCCTAGAATATTGTCCATAAAAAGTGGAAAATGCTCTAATAAAACAGATGCATTGCACTAAAACGGGCTATTAAATATTTTACTGTCTCCTGGGTCATTCCAACAGGCTTACTTCATTCAGCACCCACTTGATCCATGTTTATAAAAGAAAACTATCTAGATGTGTTTAAAGTGTTCGCGCGCGGCACGGTCACTTCGCGCGTTCCTCCAGCAACAAGTGTCCTGCGAGCACCGCCTAGCGCGTGACAGTGCGTGATGCTTGCGCTTACCTGGCCACTGCGACGCAGCCCGCGAGACCAACAAGCAGAGGAGCAGGCGCTCGAGCCACCAGATCCACCTGCAACCAGGATCACACAGCGGCTGTTATCAATCCTGATGATTCAAATCCCTTATTCATTAAAAAAAAAAATAAATAAATAAATAAAAATCTATAAAGCCGCACACGTACCTGTGAGCCATCCCGGTATCGCCTCTGATCGTCTGCGCTCTGCGCGACAACGTCTCCGCGCTAAAGCAGCTGATGCGCGCGCGCTGATGAGAGAGAACGAGAAAGGGAGAGAGAGCGCGCGAGAGAGAAAGAGGAGGAGGAGGAGAAGGAGTATCGCTACAAAGTCACGCGCAGGACCCCCCTACCCTCCACCGGGTCCTAAAGGGCGCGTGAGTGGCACGTCTACGCTGAGAAAACTTCAACAACTGATCCACAAGCACTTCCTGTGAGGTCTATTGTCACCATGTTACCACCTCGACATCTGTTTAATTTAGTCTTGTTTCACGCGAAACGCTAAAACAACAACATATTTATAGCCCGTTCTCAAAATAGCCTGTAATCCTTCAGAAGAATGGGCAAAGTCACAGGGGTTGTAGCGCATAAACACTCAAATTATGAACACCCCTACGGTGAGCTTACTGAATGCAACACATTCCTACCCTTCTTCCAGGAAAATATCTGGTTGCAGGCATTGCACAAATCCTTTCATTTATTTGCGGACACCAAGGATTATGTATTATTATCTAAATACCACAACCTTTCAAGATGACATTCTCTCCAGGGTGTGCATCGGTCAATACTCCTTAAAAAGTACATGAAGTATGAAGTGCATGAAGTGAGGAAAAAGTAAACCTGCATGACAGACATATTTATAGCTAATACTACATTCCACTGTCAATGACTTTGTGGCTTGGGTGGATGGTCTCGGCATGCTTGTCCGCATGCGCAAGAAGGTAGCCAGGTGATGTTCAATGCCCCTGGGACTTAAGTTGGGGGAAATATTGGTGAAAACCATATTCACTAGACAAAAGTAAGCTCACTTAAATTCTTTGTCAGCACCAAAATGGACAGGCAAGGGCATCGAGACTCAGTTTTATGACATGATTCTTAAAATTACATTCATGAAATTTAATTAATTAAATAAATTAATGAATTTAAAAAGCAGCAGATTGGCTTAGTGGTTAGCACTGTCGCCTTGCACCTTCAGGTTACTGGTTCGATTCCCACCTCAGGCCTGTGTGCATGAAAACTGCATGTTTTTTCCTGTGCTTGGTGGGTTTCCTCCGGGTGCTCCAGTTTCCTCCCACAGTC
>JAQMYL010000035.1:25549786-25591315 GCA_030014365.1 Clarias pachynema
CTGCATGACAGACATATTTATAGCTAATACTACATTCCACTGTCAATGACTATGTGACTTGGGTGGATGGTCTCGGCATGCTTGTCCGCATGCACAAGAAGGTAGCCAGGTGATGTTCAATGCCCCTGGGACTTAAGTTGGGGAAAACCATATTCACTCGACAAAAGTAAGCTCACTTAAATTCTTTGTCAGCACCATAATGAACAGGCAAGGGCATCGAGACTCAGTTTTATGACATGATTCTTAAAATTACATTCATGAAATTTAATTCATTAAATTGATTAATTAATTTAAAAAGCAGCAGATTGGTTTAGTGGTTAGCACTGTCGCCTTGCACCTTCAGGTTACTGGTTCGATTCCCACCTCAGGCTTGTGTGCATGAAAATTGCATGTTTTTTCCTGTGCTTGGTGGGTTTCCTCCAGGTGCTCCAGTTTCCTCCCACAGTCCAAAATCTTGCAGATTAGGCTTTTTGCAAATGGCAATTAGCATAATCTGCATGATTTTGGACTGTGGGAAGAAACTGGAGCACCTGGAGTACAATCTAGACAGGGTGCCGATCCATCGCAGGGCATACACACACTCACCCGCTCATTCACACACACTGCTGGAACGGCACCCTGTCCAGATTGTACGCCGCCTCATGCATTAAGTCACCAGGACCCCTGGCAACAGTATACAGGATTAAGCTGAGTGAGTGAGTATACACCTTATCAGTTGAGGGTTAAGGTCCAACAGTGGCAACTTGGTGCTGGGGTTTGAACCTGGGAACTTACGATCAGTAGCTCAACACCCTAATCACTGAGCTACTGTATAGTCTGTTATAGTCTATATGCTGTCTTTCTGACACAATAGTTTAACCCTGAAAAACAAATGTCACAGACGATATGCCCCTTTGACTGTTTGGGAACAATATATTTTGGATTCCATTTTACACTTTGTTCTTTAAACCCAATAAAATCTTGGTCTATCATATATCATATCATATCATATCATATCATATCATATTTTTTATCCAGATTAGTTTACTGGAGCTACAACTGTTGGTGGCTTAGATTGAGTTCATTGAGTCTAAAGATTAGTGCCGGAAGAAAGCTATTAATTCACTTTATGATGTCACCCAGGCTGTGGCTCTCACAGTTATGATGTCTATATAAATAGGCTTCAACCACGGAGATAGATAAGACTCAAGGGAATGTGAGTCTTGGTTGCACTTGAATTCTGTATAAATTTTGAAATATTTAGTTTCAAGCAAATGTTTTCTCACATATAACATGCAAGTAATACTTTTGGAGCTGACCCCTGATTAAGTAGTACCCACTGGATAGACGTTTCTACAAAATAATCACAGTATCCAGTGACTCAAATGAAGTGAAAAAAAAAAAAAACTCTCACACTCACAGAGTTGGTTGTTACCCAATCATTGTTTGAATAGAGTTGTATCTATGTATACATACACACCTACAGCCACACCCACACTCATTCACCAACCCACACACACACACACATAGAATGAGGTGCAAAAATCTGCAATATATTTTAAATTTAAGCAAATTGTCAATACTAACTATTTATATTATACTTTGTACAAAAGGTAAGATTTTCTGTGAGTCCTATCTTACAGTATATGTCCAGATGACTCGCCAAAGGATTCGATCTTAAATGAATCATCAGATTTTGTGTCAGTGCACCCTGTAATTAATGCACAAGGGGATATACCAAAAATTAAATACAGAAAGTCTGAAATTTATGTTTATATTTATCATATTCTGTTTGTCATTTCAAGTTGTTACTGATTTCATTTGTAAAAAAAAAAAAAAAAAAAAAACCTTGTGTTAAGTATTGGAGGTAAAGTATAACTTCCTTTTTTATTACTATATGAAATGTTAATTTAAAGTACCAAATTGACTTTAGTTAAAGATTATCCAAGGCACATGTTTTTTTTTTATACTTGCTCTGTATTACCGTGAGCTTTTAGCCTGTACCCATGATTATATTAATCAGCAAAATAATTTGCAGGTTTAGTCAGAGACAAAAAAAACTAAAACTTTAGGCAACTGTTACTGTTGTTAACACAGTCTGCTGCATCATAAATTAAAAGTTAAAACTGCAAAATGTCAAACAGCAGGGGGCCTATCACAACAGAGATGCCACAGACCAATTAATTTCCTTCTGCAGGCTACATTTGGCCCTTGGGCTGGCCTTGGGACACCCATGATGAAAGGTGATGCCAACTAACTTAGTAAAGTGGCTTGCTGCCATTTTTAATTTTCTACTTGCCCTATCTGAATGTGGTTTTTGCCACTGCATTTTTTTGCACTTTGTAAAACAGTTTATAAATATTAAATCACCTGAGATTATTACCAAGCTCTGGTGTCTGCTGGAACCTCAGTATCAAAAATGCAAGCACTATCTTCCGTCTGCTGTTGGAACACGTCTGCATCCCAAGCCAGGCCCACTCTGTGTGCATTCCTTTTTCAAAAAAGAGGGTATACTTAGGAGGCAGAAAGAGGTTACAGCTGGCTTTTGCCAAATTCATATTGTCACTGTGAGCTGATTATAGATATTACAACATTCTGTTAAGCAAACAAGGTACATGAACTTACAGTACAACTGCTGTCAGAATTGCTCTTTTGATGGATGACATAAGTGTCCTGAAAGTATGATTACAATTCACATATTGGCACAGAGCAAAGCAACTTAATAAAGTCAGAAAGCAATTTATTAGCAAGTAGGATCAATTATCAATAACCTTACATACACTTATTGGTAAAATATTTATAATAATAACAGCAATAATAATAATAATAAATGAATCATCAGCACTTGCTTTGGAAGCGAAGCATATTCTAGGAATTAGGTGGGAATACATACTGAGTGGCACACCAATCCATCATGGTGCAACAAACATTCACATTCAAACTATCCTTTATGAATAAAGATCGACCAAATAAAAGTATATAAAGTAATCATTTTATCTGAATCGTTTAATCAAAATCAAATCTATAAATCTCGTAAAGAGACTAATTAGAAAACTCTTCTGTCCTGACTCAAAATTAATGAACACACTGTTTGAAATACCAACACAAAGTCTTGATTCATAGCAGGTGAATTTCCAGTATATGTACTTGCTAATACTTAGTAAATAAGGGTTAAAAAAAACTTTTTGACCTCTTTTATGTGGCTATCCCTTTGGTATATTTCTGGCAATCATCTGATACATGGAGGTTGAATCAGGTCTGACCTTCATAACACAGTACCCCGACTAAGTAAATTTTAAGGTGCAAAAGTATCTACAGTATGATTATGGTTGTCTGAAGAGTTTTAGGAAAAATTACCCAAAAATAATTGGTATTTAACTATTTAAATACCAAGAACTGGTTTTAGGAAAAATCTAAAATCATCGATTTCACCCAGTATTATACAAGAGCTAGTTCTTACTGAGCAATCTGATTGGACAAGAGGCATTGACAATGAGTGGTGATATAGGGCATAACAGCACTGGGACATTTAACTATATGTATCACTCCACATCCCAGGCATTCTAATAATCAATAATTACACTACCTGTTGGTCGCCAGCATGGGTGAAAGTAGGTTGATATGGTCAGCAGTACTGGAAAGAGGTGAGAGCAGCTGCCTGCCAAAATCCACATTCCAAACTAGTATTTTGAATTCAATTTGAATTTGAATTTGAACCCAGAACCCCTCATATACCTCATATTCTAAAGCAGAATAAATGGAAAATAAAACATGTCTTTAGTTTCTTAGGATTGTTCACCAACTCCATGGTACCAATAAGAATTGAAAACCACTTTCACCCCTGTTAATTACACTGGCAGTCACTAACCAGCTGTATAACTGACAGTTAGTTTCTTCAGTCACAGAAGGATACAGTAGGTGTTGGTGGAGAACATTAACTGGTTAAATAAACAAACTAATCATACTCTGTTGATAATAAATGCTGCTTGTTGTATAGAAGCAATATCACATTTGAGGTTGCGCTGAGCCACAGACACCACAGCCTTGCTGATATTCAGCACAACAGCACTCCCTCTTGTGTGATGTTGTTTAAAATAACTTGTGTTATTTTACAAAAACAAATCATTTAAATATTCCATCTGCAGATCTAACAAACACCATACTGTAAATACAGAAAAAAGTCACATGTTTGAACAATTAGATTGGGTTTACCTAGCATCATTTAATGAATGCATTTCTTAGATTAACCCATCTGATTTATCAGGTGACAAATAAAGGATACATACAACATTTATGGATGTTATAAATGCAATTCATGCTGCTTTCTTTTAAAATTTAGACATAAAACATAGACAAATAGACATTTAGACTATAATCCACCATGTATAAGTTATCTAATCTAATTTATTAATCTAATCTATATCATGGCGGTGTAAAATATACATTTCATCAGCAGAAACATTTAAATGCTAATTTAGTAGATAATAATATGGTATTTTATTATCATATTTATTTTACTGTATAGACATGCTGAATAAAGTGTCATCACTGTGGGTTAAATGGCATTTAAAATGAATTAGATTTAGTTGTACAGTCATAGAGCCTGATTTATAACATGGTACATGACAAATTAAACAATCTCTCTGAAACTTTTTTTTTTTGCGAGCATCACTGAGTGTATAAATAACTGACAGAACGTTCAATTATACATACTTTATGAAGACGATTTAATATGCCCCAGCTGTAAGCATATCACTAATATTCATACATAATCAATCAGAACGTAAAGGAAAATGATTGAGGTGTAGAATTGTGTTAATACAGTAAAGACTCAAGAGCACCAGAATTTTTCTTTTCCTTTAGTGTCCTGTGTTAAGCAGTGTTAATCATGACCATGCATGTAAGAAGGCTGGTATCTGAACCAAAAAATCAGTCCTCATGCCTAAGGGGGAGTCACAAAAATCTGTAAACTGTTGCAAATCTGTAATCTGTAACAGTTTTTTTTCACTTTATGAATAACTCCCAATTTTTAGACAGCTTTGACCGTGAAGACATTCAGGCAGTTTCTATATTGCACAAGCATCATGAGTATCATAAGTCTAACACAAACAGTCTAATATGTACTTGGTGGCTATGTTGGCTTACAGTATAGGTGCGGATAGCAGTATATTCAAGAGCTACCATAGGCTGGCTTGTTGTGTGGCTACAGTATGTATAGTTTATGGGTTTATGTACACTTGTTATTTGAAAATGGTATTTAAACCTACAGAAGTCTGTAAAGCTTCACTGGCCAAATGATTGGCTTTGAACGTTTGCTGAGGAGAAGTCAAAACAAAACTGAGCTAAAACGTAAGAATTCCATTAACATGACCAACGAACTTGCTTCTTCAAAAACTTAAGTTATGAATTATCCTACAGTAAATAGACAAGCCAATGCCCACCAATGAGCACCACTTAAAATGCCAAGGCAAACATGAAAAAGACTGTACCTCAAAGGTTGGCATTGAAACTAACTAAGGAAGTGCACTTAAGATAATTTTTTTTTACTGGGACTTTCCCGAAAGAAAGAAGCCCTATGAACCTGTGTTTTGTAGAATTACCTGAATGGTCAACATCCAGGTGCAGTATAGTCTGACTGTCGTGTTCCTACATGCAGAGTTTCTTGCTCATGGCTTCTCAAATTTTGCCACATAAGAGAATTCACCACAACAGCAGGAACTTTAACAGTCTGCCTCAAAAAAGAAGGACTAGTAAACACCAATCAGCCATAACATTAAAACGACTATGAGGAGATATAAAAAGCACTGTATATCTTGTTACAGTGGTTCCTAGATTAAGAATCCAGTCCGTTCTCAAAGTTGATAAGTTGGAAGCAAGAGAAATGAGCAAGTGTAAGGACGTGAGTGATTTTGACTAGGACCATATTGTTATGGGACGGAGCATCTTATAAACGGCAGGTCTTGTGAGGTGTTCTGGGTGTGAAGTGATTAGTACCTACTAAAAGTGGTCCAAGGAAGGACAAACAGCGAACCAGCATCAAGGTCATTGGTCACCCAAGTCTTCCTAAGGCATGTAGGGACTAAGCCTAGCACCTCTGGGACATTGACCAAAAGAAAATGCTGACTATGATAAAAAGGTGTCAGAATCCACTGATTGAAGTACCTACTATAAGCACATGAGCATCAGAACTGGAGCAATGGCAGAAGGTGGTCTGATGAAACACTTTTTTTTTTTTTTTTTTTTTTTTACATCATGTTGGCCAGGTTCATCACTTACCTGGGGAAGAAATGGCACCAGGATGTATGAGAGGAAGAGTGCAAGCTGAAAGAAGGTGTGTAATGCTCTGGGCAATGTTCTGCTGGAAAACCCTGGCATTTCTGTGGAACATCTCTCACTCACTCATTCTTTATCCTGCTTATCTTGCACAGGGTCACGAGAGGCCTGGAGCATCTCAGGGAGTTCAGGTCATCGGGATCCACTCAGGTCCATCGCATGCTACAAGCACTCACACATTAAGGGCAATTTGGAAATGCCAATTAGCCTAATTTGTATCTCTTTGGACTGTCAGGAAAAAAATAAACATTTATGTGGAAGTTACTTTGACATCTACCATCTACAGTACCTACACATTGTTACACCCTTTCATGGCAATGGAATTCCTTAATGGCAGCAGCTTCCTTCAGCGGAATAATGTGCCCTGCCACACAAAAAAAAAATGTTCAGGAATGTTTTAAGTAACATGACAAAGTGTTCAATGTGCTGACTTGGCCTCAAAATTCCCTAGATCATAATCTGATTCAGCAACTGTGGGACGTGCCGGACAAAGAATTCCGATCGATGGAGGCCCCACCTCGCAACTTATATGACTTAAACGATCTGCTGCTAACGTCTTGGTGCTAGATACCACACCACCTCCTCAGAGATTTTGTGGAATCCATGCCCCAAAACATCAGAGCTGTTTTGGTGAAACAAGGGAGACCTACATAATAATAAGGCATGGGGTTTTATTATTATGGATCAGTATATTTCATATCATTAGATACTGCTGAATTCTGTCAAACAAAGTATTCTCTTACTGTGTGTAGGATTAGAAAAACTTGAAAGGTGTAAATATATGAGCAGACTTCATTATTAGGAGACCTGCTGTGAACTTATCAGTCCGACTCCACATATTGCATGTGGACATAAACCATTTAAGCCAAAAGGGCATGGGTTTGTAGGTGTGGCTTAGAAACTGTTTAATTTAAGAGATGTTACTCACATGTACAACTAAGCTTCCCAGATTTTCTCCAATTTTATTTTTGGACAATTCCTACCCACCAGTTACACCTACCGTATCATACACAAGGTACAAACCAAGAATTATGAAGCAATTACAAGCTTTCTCAGTCTCATGAAACTACCTAACAGCATCTTTTTGAACTCATGCACATGCTATGTCACAGGACAGTGTAACACTCTCAGAAGGAAGTTGACCAACCTCCACATGCATGACCTGACGGATGCCTATTACTGTCTACTATTGCTGGGATTGATGGGTGGGGAGCAAGACCAACTGTTCTCAATTGGACTCCCAGTCACAGCTGTAGCATCATTGGGATTTGAACTTGCGATCTTCAGATGAAAATGGATGAACACCATTTTGTTGCACCACATGAAAGCTCATAAATAAAACTTTAGAGGTGAATGTGTGATTCCTTCATTCCTTCATCTTCGGTAACCACTTCATCCTGGTCAGGTGGATCATCAGCCTGTCCTAGGAACACTTCTCGTGAGGAAGGGACACACCCTGAATGGAACGATTACTTTTAGTGTTGCTTGATTTACTGAGGTGGTGATATCATCTGACAGCCCGTTGCCGCAGTAGATCAGTAAATGCGAATAGACTTGCCCTGCTGCTTACACTTGGCTCCGTTTATGAACCATGTGTAGACTGAGAGGTGAAAAATAAACAATAGAGCAATATATATGGCTTTGCGTCTGTGGAAACTGGGGAATATGCCAGATTCTTGTCATGAATGGAGTTTATTCTGTCCATCATGGTGAAAAACTTGACAACATATGCCCTCTCTCCAGGGTCTGTATGGATTAATTTGTTTATTTAGCTTTCACAAACTTTCAGCTAAAGACGTCCACATGCAAAAAAAAAAAAAAAAGTTGAAACTAATAAAAAGGATACCTTAAATGAAATAAGTAGACACATACAGTAGATAACTTTTTTAGATACTGACATGAGTGTTATTAGTGTTACAGTAGATAAACACTCTTGGAACAAGGGTAAACCCTAAAAGTTTTGTCAGTTTGTTCCTTATAGAAAAACCCTTAAACATGATATACGAAGCAGTGGTTCTAACACAAATCTATATTACCTACAAGACGGTCCATATATTTATTTTTAGTCTTAATTCACTTTACACAGGGGTGAAGCTACAGCTTGGGCCAAGATCTAACAACCATTGCTACGTACAAAAAATGCAAAGAACCTTTTTGGATCTGAGAAACATTGACACCTACATTTCTCTCTCTTTTAAAACAAGCTTATGCTACATTTATTTATTGTCTATCATATCCTCTCAAGATGATCACCTGAAAACAAATTCATCTTTCATGTCCCTTCATGTTTCTTGAAATATAGCAGTAAAATATGCATCACTTCAGGCAACTTCTTGTGCTAATGTACTGAGAAAATGTTCTTAGAAATATAAATAAATAAACTCAAAATCTAATATTACAGTTGCTATAGTGAAATCATGTTTTGTTTAAATTGACTAATAGTCTGAAGAATATCTGTAATAAAACTGACACAAATATTTGTTTTTCTACAGAAATATTTCTATTAAACTTAAAAGGACATTTATTTTATCCGTAAGTATAAATACAGGGAATAATTCCCTCTGGCCATACTGCTTGATTTCCCTGCAAAGCGTCCAGGCCGTTGGAGTATTTTGAAATTGCATTCACTCAGTGATCATGCTCAACTGCTGACTGATATTCCCTGGTGGGGAGCTCGGGGGCAAACCACTTGGTAGAATATGTTAAGTAGAGATGATCTGCGTATTTTAACTTCTCATGACCATCTGCAGCTTCACATCTCCGGCCAATCTATGGATTAAAAAAAATGGCTTTATCCAAGGCACTGAAATAAATTGGCAAAGAAGAGGCTGTTTGCTGTAAACAAATGGCCTGAAGGACAGTCAGAACGGGTGGCAGCAGGAATGCAGCCGTGCCTGGATACTTGGGACATGCCCAGGCTGGTCAGACAGAGGGGTGCACGTATAGCCAACAGCGATGACTCTTTCTCATCTTACAGTAACCTTTATTACTCACCAAAGAGCCATAATGGCGAAAGGCATTTATACATGCTGATATGTATATGCTGAATTTAAATATGCAACGTCATGCCTATTTCTATGTTGTAATCCAAGACCCAACTATGAAATACGGATTTAGATCGGCACCATAGGACAGAATAAATAAAACTGAAATTAAAATAAACAAACCACTGTAATATTACAAGCATTTTTTTCTGCCAGCAGAGGGAGGGAGAGAGTAAGCACAGACAGAATGCCAGCATTCTAGTGCATTCAATCAACACACTAGACTTCTTACCTTACAAAACTCTGCAGTACGGTATAACTCTTCATCTAACAGTACTCTTTTCATTTGTCTTTTAACATAATGGTTGCAGCTTCTAAATTTTATACCGTGAGTTAATTGATTCCCTACGCATGACTTTTTATTCCTTAGACCCAGACAAATATTTATAAGGGAAATTCCGTGCTGCTCAAGTAACATTTAAAATCAAATGTAGAGGCCTGTGGGAGAAAATAAGCATCTGTTAAATGAGCATTCTGGATTTACTTCATGTTGCTTTCATGATCACAGAGCACCTTTATGGAAACTTTTACAGCCAAGCCAAACAGTTGTATTCCTAGAGAGCTAAAAGTGTCACAAAGTCGATATGAAGGGTGTGGACTTGGCTTTGACAAATGAAACACCTGACTTATGTTGTATGTTGTGTAATATAGCGCTGTTGTTGTCAAGACAGTCTTATGTTCATGAGAACAATTAATACATTAATTATAAATCAAATCAACCTTAAAGAAAAGCACTTAAATCATTAAAAGAAACTAGTAGAAACTACAGTACTGTATGTGAAATAATAGTTTTCTTACATAAATGGAAACTGATAGATCTATTAGCCGTACCATGCTAACAGAGGCTAATTGTTGAAAATGTTATGCTGCTTATGTACGTACCCCTTGTGAAATGTAAAAATAAATAAATAATAATAATTAAATAATAATAATAAAAAAGATGCACTTCCTAATGTATTTTTTGGCAGCTAGGGTATTGTTGAAGTTTCTTTCTTTTTTCTTTTTTTTTAAAGGGGACTGCTAATCCCTGTAAGTTTGTACAAAGCGGCTAGTGCAAACTGTGGTTTAGCCAGGACTACAATTTTATAGCTCAGGGTGAGATCGGGTTACTTCCAATGGCTGAAATCAGAGGAGGGGGTGTGAGACAGTGATGTGAGCCTTTAAACAGCTGAGGTTTAATGCCTCATGCCCGCAGTCTCTTATATTCATCGGCCACATGGCACGTGCATGGAGGTCCCCAACCTATTTGACCATTTCAGCATTTTAGTTTGATGGATTTTAAAAGGAATTTAGGACAATAGAATCAGTAGCTCTAATCATATCTAACAAAGGCACTATTATAAATATTCAAAATTCTTATTGTTATTAGTAAAATAATGCAAACACAATCAGCTAAAAGTAATCAAGCACCATTAGGGTGCTGTCCTTCTCCTTAGGTTTTATTACAAGGTCTCAAGTAAGCTCAGAAATCTGCTTCAGGCAAGCCATCCAATCTATATTTAGCCACCACGAGCAAGTGAATGGAAGGCCTAACTTATCTTCAACGCTGTCATCAGGGCTGCCAGTATTTTTAGGGGACAGCAGCAGCTGCAAAAGCATTTAACGGTCTTCCATGAACAATGACACTTGGGTCGTCTCAGAGCTGAAGACCACAGAGGTTTTGGGACTGCTGTAAAGTACGGAACGTGACTGTTCAACACTGTGGAGGAAACCTGTTAATATACATGTACATGGTAGGTGAAAGGCTTGCAAAATGGACAGGGGACAACTACAGGCAACTGTTGTCAAATCATTCTGAATCGGCTGTTTATTGAAGCTAACAGGATTTATTTAAAAAAAAAAAAAAAAAAAAAAGCTTTAAAATACAACAGGAAGTGGGTATCCAGAGGAGCTGGCCTGTATTTTCACTGGAACAATCAGAAGCTTGATTCACAATGTAATTCTACAGTCAACCAAGGACTGAGGAGAGGTAGGTTATGGAAGGCTTGTGAAGTAAAGCTTTACTTAGGTCAGAGGTCAGTCTAATTAAATCAGAAACACAAACATGAGGTTAATCCCTATCGTTAACCTCTTGTTTGTATCTCTGAAAATATTATGTGACTAAAGATTGATTGGTGATTTGATTGTAAGTTTTTTTTTTTCGTTAGCCATTTATAAGTGTTCCTTTTGGGGCTAACTAGGTATGATCATAATATCTACATATTCATGTTAAATTTGCTACTTGGACACAAGTTTGCTAATTGTACAGATACTGGCATATAACAACAACAACAATAACATTTTAACATCTTGGCAAGATTCATGAGCTGGTGTCTCATGTGGAGAAAGTTGTTTGTTTGTTTTTCCCCAGCTATTAATGGCTAATGATCTGATTGCTAACTTCTGCTACAGACCAATCTTGGAGAGCATTATAAAACTTGAGAAGCCAACAATAAAAATCGGATAATGTGCTAAAACTAGAATTAGACTGCTTAACTTGCATTAGAAACTCAGAGCTTGTAAGATATTATAAGTTAAAGCCATCATTAGGATAGTGTGTGCATGTGTGTGTGTTTAATTTTTTTCCTTTTTTAAGCAAATGACAAATGAAACTAATTTTGACAATGACATTTAGGGGCTGAATACTTCAATAGTCTGCCAAGAGGGGTGTGATGAAGGCAGAGCATTTTTTGACTCCCAGGCTGTACACTGCATCTGTGTGCTGTGTGAGAGACCTGTGTTTGTATGTGCACACATGTGTAGGGGTTGTTCTTTGTGATACCTGACACATGCCCTCTTACAGGACTTTATTTAGGGCTGACTATATAAAGCAATTTCCCATTGAATTACAGCACCATCTGTGCTAGCTATGTGTTGTGAGCACTGGTCACCTCCATACTGTTGGCTTTGGCTTTTCACACACAAGGCAAATGTGTTAGAAAGTTCTGGGAGTAAATACCGTGGTGAAATCCAATCCTCTTCCTCCGTCATTAAATGCCACTAGTACACATACCACCACCCACTCACATTGAGAGGAAAGAAATGGCAACTTTAAATAAATATATCTTCATACTCTATACTTTGATATAGTCATGCAATGACAAATAATATTGTGTCACAAGGAAGCTTTACGTGAAATAATGAAACAAACAAAAATATCTTGAAGAACTGACAGCTTCCTAAATGAGCCATCAAACAGTATAATCTAATAATTGAATGTTGGATGACTAAGGTTTTGGACATTGCTTTGACTCTAAATCAATTTGATAATTTATCAAGAATGTCTCCTGAGGCTTGGTTATACAGCACTGTGCCAAGGATTAAGCTTTTGTAAGGATCTTACAATAATTGTTTTAATGACTGTTGCTTTGTTTTTTAGAAATAGCTCCAAACTGGCTTAAATTTTTCTGTCGAATTTTATACATGAATGTCATTGGTACCACATATTTTATTAAAAGCTTATCCATACATATAATAAAACTGTAAAGTTCAATCTACATTAAAGATATTTGTAAAATTTTGGGGGGATGTAAGAGTAATAAAAAACATCAAGATGGTTTTGGGAAATTTTTGTCTTCCTGTTTGTTTGTGCACACATCATGTAAAAACTACTGGATTCATTTTATGAATGGGGTTTTCACAGGTGTATTTGGCCAAGCATGAGGTAACATACTGTATAGGCTTCGTTTCATTGCAATCAGCCCACAGGAAGAGAAGATATGATAATTAAAAATTTGAATGAAAAATGCCCTTATTTCATTTTTTTTAATTTTATCGACCATAAAAGAAATCATTAGTTCAGCTCAAAATTCAACAGATGGCGATAATTAAATTTTTTAATACTTGCTTATGAGTGTGCAATTGGGTGGCATGGTGGTGTAGTGGTTAGAACTGTTCCCTTGCATCTCCAGGGTCCAGGTTCAATTCCCACCTCTGTGTGCATGGAGTTTGCATGTTCTCCCCGTGCTTGGTGGGTTTCCTCCCACAGTCCAAAGATCTGCAGATTATGCGTTCCCAAGTTGCCCGTAGTGTGTGAATGAGTGTGTGTGTGCACCAAGCGATGGATTGGCACCCTGTCCAGGGTATACCCTGCCTCGTGCCCTAAGCCTCCCCTCACGACCCTGAATATAGGATAAAGCAGTATAGACGATGAGTGATTGAGTGTGCAATTGAAATCTACTTCATAAACGCAATCTCACACATTCATTACTCGCACTTTACAGTAACACATAAAATTTTTTGTTCATTCCAAAATTCAACACATGGCGCTGTACTTTTTTTTTTATGTGCTTATAAGTGTGCAATTAAATTCCATGCAAACAAAGTCGTGGGCACATCTAGTTAAAAAGTCATGTATTTACAAGTCAAGAGCTTGAGTTAATGTTCACATAAAACATGTCATTTTAGTGACTTTGACTGTAGCCTGATTGCTGGAAGCGCAAAGCACAACAAATATATCAATTGGCCAAAAAAGTCACAAACCAATATTTAATTGGATCACCTTTAGCTTTGATTACATCACAAACCTATATTTAATTGAATTACATTTAGCTTTGATTACATCACAAACCTATATTTAATTGAATTACATTTAGCTTTGATTACCGTAGCATTGTTGTGACAACCATATGTAACATCAGAACATTTATTTTCAATAAAGCGTTGCATTTGTTTTTGGCCAAAATCTTGTATTGACAATTGGAGCGTCAAAACGGTCTGTAAATCCAATTCATGCATGAAATAAAATTCCTCAATTTTCCAGGAACTTCACAAATTTCACAATTTGAGTCCTGGAATATGAAAAATAGAAACATGTTTTGATTGGATAACCAGGTCATTCAGTACATTCAAGTCATCAGCTGATTTAATTTTAGCGCCACATAATGTTGCTGAGCCTAGACCAGACCAACTGAAGCGACCCCAGATCATAACAGATGATTGTACAGCGGGTGCTACGCATGGTGGGAGCATTACTTTACTGTATGTGCTTCCTTTCTTACCCTGATTCACCCATCTCTCTGAAACAGGGTTAATCTGAAGTCATCAGACCACATACTGTAACCTTCTTCATTGCTGTAAAGGTCAATCTTTTAGCTCCTTAACAACTTAAAGCCTTTTAATCATATGAGTTTGACTAACAAGCGGTTTTCTTATGGTGACAGCTGTTTAGTCCCATCACAATGTGTGTGGAAATGCTCTTACTTTCATTGTTAAACATAGCTGTGATTTCTACTGACAATGCAAATTTACCAAGCGTTTAAGTGATCTGTGACCATGGTCATTCATAATTTTTCAACAATATTTCTCCTGCGAAGTTGATGGTAAGCCACTATCCTTTGAGAATTTAATAATGTGTTTGACATATCTTAACTCTCCCTACTTGCCTTCTTTAACCGTTAATTTGACCCTTCTGAAACTGAGTAGCATCATTTTCACAACTAATGGATACTTCCTCCAACATGGTTGTTTAAGAAATTCACTGATTTTTCTAGAGTTAAAAAAATTGAATGGAAACATATTAATCACTGAAGTAAATATTAAATCAATGGTATTTAATTATTTGCTTATTTAAATTTATAGGTTGTTTTTTTTAGTAAACCCTTACATACTGTAGTGCTTTATCCAATTTTCAACTGTCAAGTGTTGGTCAGAGTTTGTCCAGAAAAGGAGCAGAAGCCATTGTCTACTTTGTTATTTCTGAGATGCTTTTCTGCTCATCATGATTGTAAAGAGTGATAGAGTTACTGTTGCCTTCTTGTCAGTTCAAAGCACACTGTTCATTCTGCTCTGACATCTTTTAGAGCAGCTACTGTACCTACATAGGAAATGTCCCCCAAAATACAGAATATGTCCTCTGCGACATTGCTTATTTACAAATAAATAAATAAAATAGGCAATGTCACAGAGGACATATTCTGTATTTTGGGGGACATTTCCTATAAGTAAAAAAAGTCCAAGCTATGTTTTTTAACAAAAGAACAAATAATGGTTCAAGTTAGTAAATTAATTAGTGGTGGATTAGTGGTGAGCACTGTCATCTTGCATCTCCAGGATCTGAGTTCAATTAACAATTCTACATTCGGGTCTGTGTGCATGGAGTTTGCATGTTCTCCCCGTGTTTTATGGGTTTCCTCCCACAGTCCAAAAACATGCAGATTAGGTTAATTGGCGTTCCCAAATTGGCACTCTGCCCAGCTTGTACCCTGCCTCGTGCCCCAAGTCTCCTGGTATAGGCTCCAGGCCCCCGTGACTCTGTATACAGGATAATATAGTGAGTGAGTGACACCTACATAAATGAGCAGGTGTTAAAAATTCCCACAGTGAAAGACTCTCTAAATCAGTGTTTTACCACAAGGGGCTGTAGACCCCTTGTGGTATATGTCATAATTACATGGGGTCTGTGGGATTGTTTCTAAAAACAATTACAAATACTATTTTTGTTAAATGTTTAAAATATGCTTTAAACCTATTTGTGGGCCCATTACATTTCAGAACAGTTGAAATGTGCATGAATAAATATTTCACTACCCTAGCTTAGCTTGCTCATTTTGGAGTGCCCTCGATGTCATTATTTGTGCAAGGTTTGCATTGTGTCCAACTTTGATGGGTTAAACCAACAAAGTAGAATTGTGATCATCAAAGAAAGTCTAATGATAGCAATAAAGCATTTTATTGTTTACCTCAGGCTTCCAAAACATAAATTTCATTTCAATTTTCACTTCAATTGTCAACGTTAACATTAACGAGTAAAATTTTATCTCTTGGTCAGTGTTTAATGAACTTGGACAAATTAGAAATGTTAATGTCAATACAATTTTTTTTTATTTAGTATATTCTACATATAGTTGTCTCATAAAAGTAACATATTTCCTATATTTTATCCAGACACCTAGCAATACAGATATTCTGGTGAAAGAGAGACTCACAGGCTGAGGTGAGGCTGGCAAGCGGAGAAAAATGGATGTGTTTGGTGGAGCACCACGGTTCCTGGCCTATCCTCGTCCTGTGGTGGTTCAGAGTGGCACTGATGCCGTCCTTAAATGCCAGATAAGTGGGGATCCCAGACCAGCAGTCATATGGGAGAAAAACAATGAAAAGATCCATCCAGGTGGCAGATATCGTGTGTTTGAGGATGGTAATGTTTACAATCTCATTATCACAGTGGTGACAGCAGAAGACAGTGGCCAGTACATATGCAAAGCTAAAAACTCCATAGGAGAAACATATGCTGCAGCAACACTAAAAGTAGAAGGCGAAGCTCAAGAGATAGAGCTGAGAGAGGAGAACAAGCCCCGGTTTCTCATCAAACCTCTGTCTACACGAGTAGGCCGAGGAGACGATGCAGTCTTCTCGTGTAAGCTGTGGGGAAAGCCAAGGCCAGAGGTGGTGTGGGAGAAGGATGGCAAGAAGCTAAATGAGATCTTTGAGAGTACACATTTTAGTGTTGGTTACCAGGATGGAGGATGGTTTCAATTAAAGATTTTCAAAACCCGGGCACCTGATGGTGGAGTGTACACATGCAAAGCCAGGAACAAATTTGGTGAAAGTCTGGCTGGAGCTGTGCTGTTGGTGGATGCTGGCCCTGGACATGAAGATGAAGGAAACCGCAATGGTTACACTAATGGCCAATGGAAGGCGCATCAGGGAAAGCAGAGGAGCAGCAGGCATGCTGTGACAAGGGTAAAAGAAGACCCTCTGCCAACTTCAGCTAAAGTAAAAATGTTTGCTGTGACAGAAGGAAAGCATGCAAAATTCCGTTGCTATGTGACAGGAAAACCCAAACCAGAAATCATATGGCGGAAAGATGGAA
The DNA here is from genome assembly GCA_030014365.1 of Clarias pachynema. NCBI lineage: Eukaryota > Metazoa > Chordata > Actinopteri > Siluriformes > Clariidae > Clarias > Clarias pachynema. The sequence continues at coordinate 25,566,932 of JAQMYL010000035.1, forward strand.
GAATAATTTTGTCTGGAAGGCGGTATCTTCTATATGAAGACAGAGAGGGATACTTCACACTAAAAGTACTCTACTGCAAACAACAGGATAATGGAGTATATGTCTGTGCTGCATCCAATACTGCAGGACAAACCCTAAGTGCAGTACATCTTTTTGTTAAAGGTATGTAGCCTATATATTGCTTGTATTGTTTTGCATATCAGTCTACACACTCTTAATTTTATTTAACCACCTAAAATAAACAATGGGATGTTTATCGCCAGGGCCAGGCCATATTAAGAGAAATTCCACTCAGCACCAAGTATACAAAGTTATTTTAAATACAAAATTAAAAGAAACAATGGTGTCAGGGTTAAAGGGGATAGGGCATGGCATATTGTAGGTGCAGGCATTACGATTACAAACATCTGTGGAAACAGAAACCTAAAACAATACTTTTTTATGTGTCAATATAAAAGTCCCAAGCACCAAATACCAAGTACAGTACAAGTCTGATGTCGCATGGAGAGCCCTCCAGGGGTCATCCCTGACTTAACCAACCAACCGAATAAATAAATAAACAAAAGAGTGGTCACCAATGGAGGTCTACAACAACCCCCCAAAAATCTTTTGTCGGGCAGCTAAGGTACAGGGCTTCCCCTGCGGCGAAGCAAACACTAGGTCCTTGACCCCAGCCGGTGGACCATCCAGTAAATCCTCAAACCTGGACAGCAGTTCTGGGCTCACAACTCTTAAGTGCTAATAGGGCTACTTGTCTTCGAAAAAATTGCACATAACTCAGGGCATGATCTGGTGATGGAGGTCTCCTTCTCAACCTACATTTCAAGGTGAGCCAGCTTCTGCTTCCACTGCACTGCATTTTTTGCTGGAAGTGGAGCAAGGGGTCTTCAGCTTGGTGCTGGATGCCATGCAGCTTAGTTCTTCAGCATCATTTACCCTGTTTTGATACAGGGTATGGGATTTTCATCATATTGGACACTGCAGCTTTCTCTCCTGCGCACTCCACATTGCTTCTGGCATGATGCCGGATGATGAGGCGACTGCCCACAAAGTCCAAACGCCTTGTTGGGTCCCTCAAAAAATATTTTTGAGGGACCTAAAATTATTTATATTTTTGTAAATATTGTAAGAAGGTGACCCTTCTGCTGTGCCTTGAATTCGGTCTCGCATTCTGTCAGGGACGAGGGGACGCAGGCAAGGCATAGTGCAGAAGACTTTAATTAATTAAACTAACAAACAAAAACAAAACACCAATAAAACAAAACAATCTTACATCAACAGTTATAAACCAAATGACAATAACAGATCCGATCACTGAAAAAAACTGATGCGAGACAAAAACCTTAGCAAGGCATTTATGAACACTTAAATTATGAACCTAAAAACAATGAATATTTGTGTCAACATAAAAATTCCAGGCACTAAAAGTATGAAAAGTCTAATGAGTGCCCTTTAGGGTTTATCCCTGACACAGGAGGCAAAGGTGATTTATTTGGAAGCACAAAAAAAATTATCATGGGGAAAAAAAGAACAGGGTCAGGGTACCTAGAAACAATAAGGCTGGCAATACTACATTACAATCTGGCAACACCTTGTTTACTTTTATACCGAGCTATCATCACAAAGATATATTATATACCACCATGATCTTGTGTAAATGAATATACATACATACAAAATACATGATGTTCATAGTACAAGTAAATTCTGCTGCATCTCTAGACTTGCTTATACCCTGGTGGATTCAATGTTAAATATGCTTATTTTTTTAAATAGTAGTTTCAATTAATTAATGTACACATATGATATACATGATTAAAAGACATTTCTTAAAACATCTGTTCTTGACAATATCAGAACCACTTGTGAGATTCAAGCAACCACTTAACGACCTTGAAGTCTGGGAGCGGGACCTGGCCATCCTTGAGTGCGAAGTACCTGAGGACTCTGTCCCAATCACATGGTATTTAGAAGACAGGAGGCTACAGCCAGGGGCCAAATATGGGATGGAGGAGTGGGGAACAAAGCGCAGACTCACAATCCGTGACATGGGAGTTGATGATGATGGGATCTACCTCTGTGAAATGCCAGATGGAGGAAGAAGCATAGCAGAGGTAACTGTCAAAGGTAAATATCCTGGAACTATTTTGGAAGCTGGGACTGAATACAACAAATCTTCTCTTTAAAAAAAATCTGAATTTGTAATAAATATTCATTTTATTTGATGTTTTTTCTTTTTCCTTTTTTTATGCTTTTGCTTATACACTTTTCATAGGAACAATTGTAAGAAAGCTGCCCAGAAAAGTAGATGTTCTAGAAGGGGAAAATGCTGCTTTCTGTGTGGAAGTAGAAGAAGAGGAAATGGACATTCACTGGTACAAAGATGGAGTAGAGCTGAGAGAGACACATCAGACAATCATTAAATCATTTGGCAGAACTCACATCTTGGTCTTTGTTAATACTACACCTCAAGATTCCGGCATGGTCATTTTCTACGTTGGTAGATCTAAGACATCATCTCAACTAAGAGTGAAAGGTTAGGAATAATCCATGTATAACCAATCCAGTTATAAGTTAATTTTTGTGCACTGTGTGAAAATAACACGAAAACATACCATAATAACACATTATACTGTATTTCTTCTATCATCAATGAATAACAATCTGCAAACACAAGTTTGAATTCATTTTCTACATTCTAGAACAATACTGGATCTTTTCAAAATTAACTATTTTTTAAATAGCACTTATGGCATTAGGTCATTAAGTAACAACAACAGACAATTGTTGACAGTTGAACAATTCTTGCAAGAACAGTATTGTCAAGTTCATTAACAAAACCCTTCAACCACTATGATGAAACTGGCTCTCATGAAGACCATTCCAGGAAAGCAAGGCCAAAACTTACCTCTGCTGCAGAGGAGAAGTTCATTTCGAGTTACTAGCCTCAAAAATCACAAATTAAGAGCACCTCAGATTGGAGCCGTTTACAAAGGAAACGTAGCAGGCCCATCTAAATATATAATAAAATATATAGTAACTGTTTAAAGGAGCATTTTGGGTGCCTTCAGCATTGTTTTACAATATCAAAAGCAATAAAAATCTGGAAATAGCATGGAATTAGAATGTGTCCAAACTGATAATGTGTGTGTCAAAGACGTAATGCATTTATGATGTAGTACAATAAATAAACAAACAACAAACATGCTTTAGGTTTAAATTTTCAATAAATCTAAATATTTAACATTATAAAAGTAGGATACCTGAAATGTACAGTACTATGATAAATGATAATGTATTTGCCAGTTAAATGAGAGTCTAGCAACATAACCCTTATTGTGGTATAAGGGTCAACGGTAGCCCTCTGCAGCTTTATATGTGTTTTTGAATCCTGGGGTCTCACCTACTGTACAAAAAAGAACTTTAAGATCAAGCGGCCGGAATGCATCAGAAAGTCTGTGTGTCTGTGTCTGTGTGTGTTTTAATGCAGTTGGTGGTTATTGATAAGGATGCATTGATGTGTCTTTAATATTAGGGCTGTTGCATACTATAAATGTTTTTGGGTATTCAGTGAACTAATATTTCGGTTCAGAACTCACTTGTTATCAGTGTCACAACTTCTCCTTCCTCACACCAAACTTTAAAGATTTGGTGCACTCCATTGACATTGCTTTTCCCAAGCTTTTTTCTGTAAGCAGTACATCTTGCAAAACCAAGCAAAAGGCCTACTACTCCTTGTGGCTTTTTCATCCTGTGTGTACATAATTCTATTACAGAATAATCAAACTTATAATTACACCTAGCAGGAGACTAAATTTGTCCAAAGCATTTGCTGGAAAGTTAACATCCTGTGATCATGGCACATTGATGGTTCACTGCAAGATTCAACTGCAAGATGTTCTTAAGGAGACTACATAGTTGTGTAGTCTATTTAATATCGGTTATTTTATCTTTTCATTCTTTCTCAGCGGTTAGACAATGTCCACCTAGCTGCCCTGTGGGGGTTCAGATAAACACAGAACGTGCAAATGCAGCACTCCTATCCTGGGTTCCAGCACAGGACTGTCGGAAGAATCCCCCCTCAGGCTACATCCTAGAGAGACAGGAAATAGGTTCTCAGGAGTGGCTCCAGTGCCTGACCACTGACTCAGCAACCTCAGTGGAAATTCTTGGTGACAGTGTTCCATGTGAAGCGGACTACAGGTTTCGCATCTGTAGTATCAACAAGTACGGAAGAAGCGGATATGTGGAGTTCCCGCGAGCAGTTCATTTGGGTAACACTGTTCAAACAATTCTAGCATAAAATGTTGCCATATTTTCTACATCAACAGCTGACTTCTAGTTTTCTGTAAAAAAAATATATATATATAATAATTAGAAGTAAATAACTGAACTTTTTGGTAATCTGTTTGTTTGGTAATCTGTTTGTTAATCTGCCCAACAACAAAACGTAAAAACTGGTTCTTATGATTTTTACAGTTCCAGTTGCAAAAGTACAAGCACCTCTACAAGATGCCCTGGTGCCTGAGGGCCAGGATGCCTGTTTTTCCATTGAACTGTCTGCCTCAGTCATAGGCACTTGGTTCTGGAATGGCAACCAAATTCAAGAAGATGAACGTTTTCTCATTAGGAGATCTCGCACACACCAATCACTTCGAATTCGAGGGGTACGAGACACTGACAATGGAGCGGAAATTACTTTCATTGCCTATGGAATTCGTGATTCAGCAGCTCTCTATATACAAGGTAAGCGCCTACACGTGTCTTGGGGCTAATACTGGGGCTTTATTTATTTAGAAATTACTGACCCACATTTCTTTCACCATGTAGCTCCACTTGTTAAATTTACGCCGCTATCCGAGATGGACCGAAATAAGTTTGTGGAAGAAGGCAATCCAATAGTCCTCTACTGTGAGCTGTCAAACCCTGCAGCACCGGTCCGCTGGTATAAGAATGGAGTTGAACTGCAATCGGTAGAAGGTCTTCACATCCAATCAGAAGGAACGATGAGGAGAATTGTCATTCAATCAGCTGAGTTCTCCCATTCAGGAGTTTACAGCTGTGATGCCATTGATGATGTCATCAGGTTTAATGTGGAAGTCGAGGGTAAGCTGGAAATACTTTCATTTAGACCATAATCAAAATTGCTTAGCACCATCTTTTTCTGATCTGTTTGTGTTTTGTGTGGATTAATACATATCAAACACAACAAAAAACAATTATTAAAACATCATTACCACTTTGTTCAAATAATAAATCATACTGTTCAAAACACCCATAGCCCCACCTGTGACGTTCTTAGCACTTCCAAACCTGGAAAGGAACAAGTCCAGTGAAGCTGGATGCCCAATTGTACTTCAGTGTGAGCTATCAGATCCAAGTGCCCAGGTCGTGTGGTACAAAGATGATGTAAAACTCCTTCCACAGAGTGGATCGGAATTTCAGTCTAATGGCACTAAGAGGGCACTGGTAATTGAAAAAGCAGATTTTTTCCATTCTGGTGTGTACAGCTGCAAGACAAAGGGTGCTGCTGTCCAGTTCAATGTGGAAATTAAAGGTGATTAGTTTGTTGTTTTATAAACTGTTCAATGTATGTCTCAGCTACTAACATGGATATGCTAAAATTGTTGAAATTACATGAAATAATAGTGGTGTTAATTCACAAAACATAAGGATTAAAAGTTTTTAAAATATCTATAGCTCCACCAGTGAGATTCTCAGCTGGTCCAGAAACTGAGAGGAGAAAGTGCATTGAAGCAGGCTGCCCAATTGTTCTGCAATGCGAGGTATCAGACTCCACTGGGGAGGTTCGCTGGTTCAAGGATGGGAAGCACATTCTTTCACAGGCTGGCATAGATTTCCACTCAGAAGCCTGCATAAGGAGACTAACTATTGAATCAGCAGCCCCATCTCATGCTGGTGTGTACAGGTGCACAACAAAAGACGACATCGTTGAATTTCAAGTTGAGATCAAAGGTGAATCTTGCAGTTTCTTCTTTGTGCTCTTCAGTGATATGCTATAAACTCTTACAGTGGTTTTGGAGAGATTATTATTTTATTCCTTACATTTTTAAATGTTGTCTGCTGTATGTTTTTGTTGTTTGTTTTAATGTTGCTCTAAATCTTGATTATTCTATCATAAATCACCATCTGCAGCAGCTGTGCCAGTGCGGTTCTCAACTGTTCCGGAAGTTGAGAAGAGTAAATGCATTGAAGCTGGCTGCTATTTTGAGCTCCGCTGTGAGATATCAGATCCTGCAGCAGATGTTCACTGGTATAAGGATGAAAAAGAGATTTTCATGGAAGCTGGCTGGGACGTACGAGCAGAAGGCACACTAAGGATGCTGGCAGTCCAGTCAGCAGAACCCAACCATTCTGGACTGTACAGCTGCAAGATGCCGGATGACTCTGTACAGTTTGCTGTGGAAATCAAAGGTGATTTGTGGCTTTCTGAGAAGCATGTACAACCAGTAACCCAAAGCAGCATTTATTTGAAACTAGAAGCAAACTAATGGAAAACAACTGTCTGTGCCTCACTGCTTTTATGGAAATGCCTCTTACTTATGCATCTTGTCTTGTGGGCAACTGTTTGATGCTACTGTTGCATTCTATATTTAACTTGCTTTTTGGCAGAAAATCTGAGAGATCACAGATTAGTCATTCTTGGAAATTCTTTCTCTTATTTCTGAGGTATTAATGTCATGTATATTCCACAATAAGCTCCACCGGTGAAGTTCTCGGCCTTCCCAGGAGTTGTGAAGAACCAGGTGCTTGAAGCAGACTACCCCACTGAGCTACACTGTGAGATCTCGGACCCACCGGCCAAGGTGTGTTGGTATGAAGATGAAGTAGGGCTCCTCTCGAAATGTCAACCACATATCCAAACGGAGGATACCAGGAGACAGCTTGCTGTAAAGGCAGTGCAGCCTTCTGAGTCTGGATGGCACAACTCTCTGAGAAAGGATGATGTCATCCAGTTTAATGTACAAGATGAAGGTGATTTTTTTTTTTTTTATATTTTCCTGTAACTGACATAATGCTTTAGCATGGTGTCTAGCAACTTTTAGATTTTTGTGCGTTATGTGTGTTTTCACAACAAAACTTGTGAATATTATTGGCTTTTAACAGCCATTAGATTTAAGCTTAAGTCATGGTCACCAAAAGTGCATAAAATATTCCTTTATTAATGATCATCTTTAGCTCCACCTTTGAAACTACTGGAGGTCCCCGATGTTAAGAAGAGCAAATGTACTGGAGAGATCATCTCTGTTGCACAACAGTGTAAAATCCCGGATTCCACCGAGTATAATTATGAACTAAATAACGAGAGAGAGGTACTATCGCAAGATGGAATTGAACCTGAGCCTCAAATTAAGTGGGAGGCCCCTATAAAAACTTTAAGCATTGAATCATCTGAGACACCAGACAATGGGACAAACAGACCTAGGATGCCAGATGATCTCACCCAGTTTAATACAGACAAAGGTGGTTTACCACTATTATTTGCACCCCATTCTTAACTAGGAACATTGACCTAATTAAAGCTAGAAAGCTTATTGTTTTCTTTGTGGCTTTCCTAACAGCCGAGCAGTCTCACTCTGAAGTGTACAAGGGTGAGACCTATGATGACACTGTCCAGTGCACTGTGGATATGAAAGGTGATACAACTGCTACTCCACCATAAGCACACTTAACCCAGTACATCTGCGCCACTAACAATGGTGGTGTGTAACCTTTCTAAGGCTGTGCCTAAAGATGCTGAATTCATGCACCTTGGTTATCCATTCTTGAAAGCGCTTCCCAAACTAATCCCTGCTATTATATCTTAATCCAACATCCAGTTGGTCTGCAAGCCTTTCTTCCCAGCTAACAATAGTGTATCACTTTTAGATATCATTCTTAATTGCAGTACATCAACATCACAGAAAACCTTTTAAACTCCATTTGCTTTCGTCATCTTCCTTAATGCTAATCAGAACAAGCATAATGTCTTGAAATGTTTAAATAATATATATGTAAAACATTGAATAGATTGTTTAAATTTGAATGAATGAATGGATGAATGAATGAATGAAGCAGAAACAAATAACTAACATTAGCAAGCATATTTTTTGTACTTGCTGCATTGGTCTGTGTGACTTGTTTCTAGACCACTGTCATATGGTCGTCTCTCTTATTTTTTCTCTTCTATGTTATAAATCTTGAAAGTAACAATTATTGAGAACAACTATTTAATCAACTTCTAAGAAAGTGGAAACCCACTGAAACTTTTCTTTGTGCACATCATACAATTATAGCTGAATCCTTCCCTGAAATTGCAAAGACCAACATCATTAAGGAAAGCTTGGGTGTGACAGACGGTTCTGAGTTTGCAAAGAACAAGATCATTAAGGAAAGCCCGGGTTCCCCTCAGGGAACATCAGTTCCTGAGTTGGCCAAGACCAAGGTCAATATGGAAAGCTTAAGCTTTACAGACATTCCCAAGCTCAAAAAGAGTGAGGTCCTTAAGGAAAGCTCGAGCTTCACTGCAGTTCCTGATTTGACTGAGACTGAGAGCACTAAAGTAAGCTTAAGCTTGACTGAACTTCTTGAATTCTCAGAGAGCAACAGCCTTAAGGAAAGCTTGAGCTTAACAGCAGTTCCTGATTTTGCCAAGACCGAGAACTCCAAAGAAAGCTTAAGCTGCACAGATGGTTCCAATGTCTCAAAAAGCAAGAACCTCAAAGAAAGCTTGAGCTTCTTACCAAATCTTGATTCAGTCATGACCAAGAACACTAAAGAAAGCTTTACAGACAGTTCTACTGTCTTGAAAAGCAAGAACCTTACAGAAAGCTTGAGTTTCAAAGCGAATCCTGATTTGTCCATGACCAAGAACACAAAAGAAAGCTTAAGCTTTACAGGCAGTTCTAATGTCTCAAAAAACAAGAATCTGAAGGAAAGCTTAAGCTCCAAACCTGATTTTACCCAGACTGAGAACATTAAAGAAAGCTTATACTACATAGATGGTTCTGATTTCGCAAAAAGCGAGATCGTTAAGGAGAGCTTAAGCTCGACATCAGTTTCTAAGCTGGGCAAGACTAAGATCAGTAAGGAAAGCTTAAGCTTCACAAACTGTCCTGAATTTACAAAGAGCAACATCAGTGAGGAATGCTTGAGCTTCATAGCTGTTCCTGAGTTGTTAATGAATGAGAACATTAAGGAAAGCAGTCTAAAACAAGTTCAGCATACAGACAAGTCAGATTTGACTACCCAAGTGTGCATCTACAAGGATGAAGAACTACCCCAACTTCAGTGTATAAAACAGGAAACAGCTCACGGTTTTCAAGAAGACGAGAGAAGTTACTTCAACGTAGAAGAAATCTGTACGGATGACGATGTTTTAGCATTTAAGGTGGATCGTGAAGGTGATTTAAATAGTTAGCTCCATCATTCAGCAAGTAATGATGAGAGCAAAGTACATCCCATTGTCAACATTTTATACATATTTTAATGCCATTTTTCATTCTGATTCATTAACTCACTCTAGATAGCTTAAAAGCTGGTAATAAATAAACAAACATATAAATTGCATGGCTTGCCAACATAACTCTATAGGTTAGCAGATTTTGACTAGCTAAATTTACTAACTTAACCTTAAACGTCTAAACAAATTAAACCATTAAGAAATTACATTCACATCTAACAAAAACCATCTTTCCAAGAGAAAGGCCCATGACCATAAGCAATGACTGCCTTGGTATTTAAACATCATCTTTAAAAAAAAAAAAAAGGCTTGCATTTTTTTATATGACATTTTCTTAAAGTTAATAAATATCCATGAGGTTTAAAGGTAACTTAAAATTTGAAACTTAAATGTCAGCTTTGGTCATTGTTTTATTTTCCATAGTAGTAATAAAAGTCTCTTTATATATAACTTGACACACTCTAGTTACAAAGATGAATATCTCAACACCTCAAGACATACCAGATGAGAAGGCATTTGAAGCAGCCTGTGTCAAAGACCTGGATGAGGTCTGTGAAAAGAAAGTCCAAATCTTTGGGCATGGAGATGTTGCAATATTCCAGCAACAAGATGGGAAAAACATGACGTCTAATCTGACCTCAAAGGAAACATTTGCCCAGTTATCAGAAATTCCACACAAAGAGGTGCTGACAACTGAGACAAAAAATCAGTCTGTGATGTACCAAGACAAAGTTAAAGGTGACTCAAGGATATGTGTTTAACCTGCTATTAATTCGCATAAAAGCAACTAACACCGTTTTGTTTAGACATTATTCGGTTAAGAAAGGCCAACACAGCTATGCTCTACTTGAATGTATAACTTATTTTAATACATGCCTTTATTTCTTCAAAACTGAAGCACCTTCACCTAAACCGGTAAAATTTACCCCAATTCCTGAGACTGGCAGGACTAAGACCATTGAAAGTGGTATGCCTCTAGTACTACAGTGTGAAATATCAGACCCAATTGCCCCAGTTTGCTGGTTTAAGGATGGAATACAACTCCAAACGAAAAATGGATTAGTGATCCAGTCTGAGGACTGCATACGAAGGCTGGTTGTTCCGACTGCAGAGCCCTGTCACACAGGGTTATACAACTGTGAGGCAATGGATGATGTCATAAAATTTAAGGTGTATGTCAAAGGTGATTTAAAACCTAGTTTAATCCATGCTAAATGCACAAAAATATTGAAATTCACTAAACACCCAATATTTTGTCATTTAAAAATAATATATTGTCATTAAATAATATTATCTAGAAAAAAAAAACATAACTATAATGGTAATTCTATGGGTTTTTGCAATTCTTTAAATATAGAAAATCTTTGGTTTCCTAGTGATATTCCTGGATTTAAGTAACATTCTTTCACTTACAACATACCTATAAACAAAAGCTGCTTTAATTAAAACATGCTAAATTAAACTCTTTAGCTGCACGGATGAAAGATTCAAGGCTGAAAGAGACCAAAGAGAACGACATGACATCCGATGACGTAGACAACGTAAGAGTTCCACAAAAAGAGCCTGTAAATTTCACAGCTCAGGTCTGTGGGTATAGACAAGAGCAACAACAAATTCAAGAATGTCTCACTGTAATCCAATCAGAAGAGATCCGATCAGACGGGATCAAATCAGATGAGCTGTCGGACTCTGGAGTATACTGTTATGAAACAAAGGATACCAACATCCTGAGTACTGTGGATCCACCAGGTGATTCCTCAGTCATCTTTGACATCTCAGTCCATCTGATTACAATACTAACCCCTTCAGTCATGCAATGGTCACTAACAGTCATTCTGCTGGCCGCTTCATTTGAATAGATCCGTGGTTTATTTATTTACTTATTTATTTAATTTTGTTTTACCGCCTTTCATCAGAAAATAACTAAACAGAAACAGCAACAGAAAGAAAATGGATTTTTTTGTGAGGTAAAAGTTAGATTTCAAACATATAGCAGTCTGGTGATATTGAAAATAGACAATGACAACTTATTTTAGAATTCAAAACTTTTATCTACATTTTGAAGGGTTTAGCACAATATCGAGCATAAACCCTTTTAACTTTGCACAGACCTAAACACTTACAGTATGTAAATTACAATTTGCAGGACCAACCAAAGAAATAGGCAGTGGTAACTCAGTAGTTAAGGCGTGAGACTACTAATCAGAAGGTTCTAGGTTCAAACCCAAGCACAACCAAGTTTGCCACTGTTGGGTCCTTGAGCAAGGAACTTAACACTGACCTGCTCAGATGTAAGCGATATAAAAATTTAAGTCGCTCTGGATAAGGGTGTCTCCCAAATGCTGTAAATATAATTCCAGTAATTTGCATGATAATTAAAAGTGTAAATATTTAAACTTAAGTAGTACTACTTGCATATTCAGCAAAGCATGTTTAAAGCCTTATTCTTTAGATTTTCTTTGTCTGTTGCCTTTTGTCATCATTGTTAAATGTCTATAGAGTTTTAAAAGCTTTCATCATTTACTCTTGCGCTACTAATGTTACATTACATCTACACTATCATTGTCCAGTTGTCTGTTTTCTTGTTTCATAAATTTTCATTTAGTTTTAAAGCTTATCGCCTGTATGTTCTTATTGGTGTTTAATTAACCGTCATTTTCCTTGTATGAAAAATATCAATGTTAAAGCAATGATTTGGGGCAACTCTTAATAATCTCTTTAAAAAAAACAATACATTTAATTAACATTAAATATAATGTTCTATATGGAGACATGACTAACAATTAAATTTTTTTTCTCCACCACGATAGCTATAGCCCCACCAGTGATGTTCTCCACTGTAACTGAAGCTCAGAGGAACAGATCAGCTGAAGAGGGAGAGCCATTTGAATTGGAATGTGAAGTTTCTGACGCTGCTGCAAACGTGTCTTGGTACAAAGATGGAAATGAGCTGTTGTCTGAGGCTGGAGTTTTGGTTCAGTCTAAAGGTACATTAAGAAAACTCTCTGTGCAGTCAGCTGAATTATCTCACAGTGGAACATACAATTGCAAGACAGATGATGATGCAGCTACATTTAACGTGGACATCAAAGGTAATTTGCAGATTTCTTGATTATAAAAATTATTTTTTTTAAAACCTTTTTTTTTTTTCTATCCCACCGCTTATATTTGACAGCCTTGTTGCTCAAATGCAAAACTATAATTAAATAATAATTTCCTGTAGACAATAGAAAGCTAAGGTTAAGATCAGTGTTGCAGTTAGTATTTAACTTGGATATTATTACTTTGTGCATTAAAACCTTTTTTTCCCCTTTATTCTACTCACAACTAAGCAGCTTCAACTATGAAATTCAAACCACTTTCAGGAATGGAGAGGAACCATTCCATGTCCATGGAATCAGACTCACCAGTTGATCCAAAATATGAGATTTCAGAATCTGAAAGCCAGGCTTCCTGTTACAAAGATGACACAGAAAAACTCCCAGATCCAAGTCCACTACTTGATACGCAAAGAGGTGCAAGTGTAAGGAACTTAACCAATCAAACAACTGAGCTTTCTGAAACTAGGCAGTTCATCTGTCACAGTCCTGATGATGCTGCGTCATTCAGTATGGAGAGTGAAGGTAATTTCCCAGTAACCATAACAATTAAAAGAAAAAACTACCGACATTTTAAGTATATATAAAATCTAATATTCAATTTGCATTTATATACCCGAATAAAGTTTATTTGCCCTCCTACCATACCCGGTCTTAAAGGCACTGGTGATAAAATAATACAATAAAATCTGAACAGTGATTTAAAAAAATGTGGCTGTATTCTGTTTTAGCACAGTCTTTTATATAGTACTGGAATAAATGTCTAAACTGAAAAAAAAAAGGAAAATATATACAATTTCAACTATGTGTAAATGATAGCAAATCACATGATGCAAATGATGCAAGCTTAAGCTAAAATATCCCATCCTTGATTTTCACAAGTTCTTTGACAACTTTAACTTTATTAATTTTTTTAACCTCTTTCTAACCTAGGGTTAGTGCTTGGGATAATCCAAACTAAAATCGTCCAGAAACAGATGTTTCCATTCAGTATGCTTCTGATTTAGCAGTCACATTTTTTTCTACATCTTAACATGTTCCACAGCTACTGCTGTAAGGTTCTCAGCCCTTCCAGAGGCGGCAAGAAACAAGTTAATTGAAGAAGGCTGCCCCATTATACTTCAATGTGAAATCTCTGAGTCAGCTGCCCAAGTTTCATGGTTCAAAGATGGAGTGCCACTCCTTCAAGAAACTGGACTTGAGATCAAATCAGAGGACACCAGGCGGACACTGGTCATCCAATCAGCTGAGCCTAAACACTCGGGCATATATAGCTGTGAAGCTGGCAATGATCGTATAGCATTCAAGGTGGAAGTCGCAGGTGATTTTGAATCCACATTCCTTCTCAAAACAACTAACATGTCAAACAATGCTTCGTCCAATAAATGATTTGTCCATATATAAAACTGTAACAGGTCAATGCAAATAACTAAATTTTGAAACCTCATTTTGAAAAGCTTGATCACTATTTCCTCAAATAAAATCATACCATTACATTTTACAAACCAAAAATATTAAAGGATTCAAATCGATATTTCATTTCTGTACCATTTATTCTAATTGCCTATGAAATGCTCCACATATTACAGAATCATCTAACAAAAAGCCAAAATCCTAATGAAAATAAGCAATAGAACATATTCATATGCATTTTTTGCTGCCATTATTTCCCTTATCTATAAGTAAACTTCCACATAACATTAAGACCAATGGCAGGGAAAATCTGTGTACAAATCTAGTAATTCCATTTCTTTGAATGAATGGAAACACTCCTAGCTTCACCAGTGACGTTCACAGCTGTCCCTGAGACGGAGAAGACCAAGTTATTTGAAGCAGGCTCACCTATCATTCTCCAGTGTGAGATATCTGAGCCCAATGCTCTGGTCCAATGGTACAAGGATGGGACTCAGCTCTTCCCTCAATCTGGAGTTTTCTTCCAATCAGAGCACAGCATGAGGACACTGGTTATCCTGTCAGCCACGTTTTCCCACTCTGGGGTTTACAGTTGTAATACAGCTGATGATATCAGCGAGTTTTGTGTGGACATTAAAGGTGAAATCCAAAGTTTATCTGAACCACTGCCATATAACTAACAAATACATCACTGTGTACTGTCCAACTTCCACTGGTTGAAAGCAATGGATCCATTCTGCTGCTTCTGTTTTTGCTAGTTAATAATTTTCTTAAAACAGATGCATAGAGTCTTTTGCAACATTTCTACCATGTTTGTCGGCTGTGGTTGCAATCTACCCATCTTCTTGGTGCTTTCTGTTTAAGACAAAGTCATGCAATGGAGAAAAGCATGTCCATTACATTGCTTAATTGCAAATTCATCCCCATAAAGCTTTATTTAATGCTGTTTTTTCCCATTCAGTTTGGCTGTTAAGAGTGAAGACCATCAGCAGCACTTAGTGATAATGCATGCTTGATTTGAAATGAGTGAAGCACATGTGAATAGAAAAAGGACTCCAGGAATCATCTTGTGTAATTCTGCTTCCTCTACAGAGCCCCCTGTGTCCTTCCGCTACATCCCAGTGGAAGAGCTCCACAAAAATGTAGTGGAACAAGACAAAGTCTTCTTTTGTTGTGAAGTGTCCAGACCTGATGCCACTACGCAATGGTACAAAGATGGAATTGAGATACAGACCAGCAACAGAGTCATAGTAGAGAAAGAACACACCATGCGAAAACTGATTATCCAATCTGTTCAAATGTCAGATGCTGGGACATACACATGTCGTGCAGGAGGCAGTGCCTTAATATTTAAGGTTAATGTACGAGGTAATGTATAGCACATTTACAATACAGTATGTACTTAAATTATGTATAAGCTTTACACCTGCGCATTCATGCAATTATCTAGTCAACCAATTATGTGATAGCAGTGTAATCCAAAAATAATGCAGATACAGTCAAGAGCTTGAGTTATTATTTACAGGAAACAGCATAAATAAAACATATGATGTCTGTGATACTGATTATGGCAGGTATCTTGGTACAGTACCAGAAGGGGAGATTTAACTATTTCATACACTGCTGGTCTACTGGGAAGTTTGTGCAACAAAGAAACAGACATAAATCTTTTGTGAATGACAGTTCTGTGGGTGGAAACTCAAAAAAATAACCCCAAAAAACAAAAGGTGGCCAGATTTTTCACGCTGTCAGAACGGATATAATAACTCACATAATCACTTTATACACCTATGATGAGTGTTCTGCTGTTGTAACCCATCCACTTCAAGGTTTCATGCATCTTCTAAGATCCTTTTTTTTGCCTATTTGAGTTACTACAGACCTCTTGTTTGGTCATTCTCCTCTGATTTTTCTCATCAATAAAGTTTTCAATCCACTGACCATTCCCACACAGAATGCTTTTTATCCCACACCATGTGTTAAACTCTAGAGACTATTGCACTGTAGATTTAGCAGTTTCAAACTAGTCTATCTGGCACCAGCAAACAGGTCATGGTTAAAATCAAGGCAGAACTGAAGCTCTTGACATATATCTGTAAAAGTTGGTTCGCACTACACTGATGCCACATAATTGGTTTATTAGATTACTGTACGAATGGGTAGGTCTACAGAGCTTCCTTATGATCTACTACTTACTTGACATAAATTTATCAGCTTTAGCAAAATAAGACTTTGTGGCATTATAACTCATTTAATTAAGGAGTGTCTTTTTTTTTATTTTTTACAGAGCCTCCTGTAATGATTGTCTATCCCAAGGAAGATGTTTATCTTGATCGACACGTTCCAGATGAAATTGTCCTCAGTTGTGAGCTTTCACGTCCAAATGCAAAAGTGACTTGGTTAAAGGATGGACAGAAACTTCAAGAAAGTGAAAATATGAAATTAAAAACAGAAGGTCCCTATAGGAGACTGAAGATTATTCACAGTAGGGTTGAAGATTCAGGAGAGTATGTCTGCGACACTGCTGATGACTCAAAATTCTTCCATTTAAGCATAAAAGGTACATAAAATCTAAATTATGAGAAATATATTGTAAACGTCCCATTGCTTGATTTACAAAAAGAAAAACATATGTACCAGATTCATTTATTCATTCATTCCCCTTTGTCTCTGCCAAAGGGATGGGTGGGAGTTGGGGTGGCAACATGTTAACAAGCTCAACCCAGACTTTTTTTGATCCCGGTCAGCTCTGTTCCATTGATATTTCATTTTATTAAGTTCTTTATTCAATCATGGAAAGTAAGCCCAAGCAAAGGAACCTCATTTGAACTGCCTGTACCACCAGGGGACTAAAAATGAAAGCTTTCTTGGAAAAATGAGAACCTGCTGCATCACCTCAAACCAGGACAGTGACGATAACTCTGCTGCCTCTGACCTGAAACATTTGTCATTTACGCTCACATTTTACACTGATCATGTCACCCACCAGTGGTGGAGTCTTCCCCTTCACCTCAGTCCCTTCAAGAAGAAATCTCCTGCCTCAGACTGTGCCTTTACCACTATAGGTGAAACTCATTCACTCACATCCTTGATACCATGAAGGCATAGACAGATCAGTCATATAAATCGACTCCAAAACACCAGAGATTTCTGACACTGCTTCACAAATTGCTCAAACAATAACAGCAAGAGAAGTCAACTAGCCTCTGCATATGCTCAGCAGCATTTGTGCAAGGACTTCAGATGCACTGAACAGCTTGCCAGAACATCTCTGACTTTTTTTATGGCCTCTACAAAATCCTCCCATGACTGAGCTTTTGCTTTTGGAACTGCTTATGCTGCAGACATTCTGGCTCTCATATATATCTCAATTGAATCAGGAGAGCCTCCAAATTTGAAAACCTCCCTGACCACTGGCATCCACCAGCATGTGGTAGGGTTACATCCATGACAGACACTGCCAGACTTCCAGCCACAAATTCTTGTGGACTTGAAACAGTCCTTTGAGACTCAACCTCTCTGATATGGTGGTAAAAGTCCTTTTCATTGTCACCAAAGTCTTTACCAAAAACTTAGGAGACCAGAACAATCTGGTTTTAAAGAGTAAACCTACATACTTAAGAAACCCTATTGCACCCCAGAACAAACATCAACTACAATGTCTTCAGCCTAACACTTTTGAACATATCCATACCTGGAAGAGGCCTATTTTTGTGGGAACTCAGTAGTAGGAGAAAGAGCATCCCAGTGGTAATTAAGCCCATGTGTGGATGTAAGGCCATCTACTTCTAGTCCATACTTTTTGAAGTCACACACTAACTTAGGCTCAGTCATTGCCAGTAAAGGGACATTCCACATTCACAAATGATTACCAAATAGGTGACATGGAAACATATTAGAGGAGACAAAACACTAGGTTTTTCAATCTTGAAGCTGCATACACCACATTTTCCATCAACTCACTTCATAGCCATTACAGTAGCTGGACTGTCTCTGTGATTCCTGATATTATTGTTAATTGTCTCAAGCCTGATGTCATCTGTTCTAATAGATAAAATGTAATTGTAGTCTGCTAAACCCCAACCCTGTTTGGACTTGTTATAGATCTATTCAAAATAACATTCCTATTTTTCTGATTGCATCAGGTACTGACCTCCTTATATTTGTTCCTACAGAACCCCCAGTACGCATAGTTTCCCCAAGCCAATCCCAAATGGAACTTTGCCAGCAAATGTCAGAGAGAATGGTTTTGAGTTGCGAAATTTCCAGAGCCAATGCTTCTGTGCGCTGGTATCGAAATGGGCTTGAGGTAGAAGAGAACAGCAATCTAATTCTTGAAGTTGATGGTGTTTACAGAAGACTCATTATACCAGAGACAACAGTCAGTGATTCTGCAGAATATGTGTGTGACACCAATGATGACTCTGTCACATTCTTCGTAAACATTGCAGGTGATGTGATTTGCCTAAAACAAATTAACCAAGAAAACTGAAAGACATTAAACACTGTATTGCCAGATGTTTGTGGACAACTGACCATCACATATGTAGTTTGGAATTACACAATGTGTAGGATGATTTTGCATGCTGTAGGATTACAATTTCCCTCTCAATTTAACCAAGTGTCACTTCCTTACTTGACATCAGTGCCTGACCTCTCTAAGGCTCTTGCAGTTGTATTGGAAATGCAGCCAAGTTCTAAAATCTAGAAAAAAGCCTTCTCCATGAGAGACTAAATCTGGAATGGGATGTTAAACAAGCACATATGGATATGATGGTCAGGTGTCCACAGAATGTCAATTTGGTGGACTTGATGTAACACTTACTTCTTTTTTTTGTCATTTTAATTGTTATACAACTAATTCTTAAGGTGACAATTTCTGTTTGTGCAGAACCCCCAGTTCGATTTATTCGACCAAGGAAGATGGCTTACGAAGTTGAAAAATTTGTTGGAGAAACTATAGTGCTTGATTGTGAGGTGTCTAGGCCAAACGCAGAAGTCAGCTGGAAGAAGGACGGAGAAGAGATTGAGGAAACCAGTAATATAACCATAGCTGAAGACGGCAGTACACGACAGTTAACAATTCATTCATCAAGGCTTGAAGACACAGGCCAATACTTATGTGATGCCAAAGATGATGTAATGGATTTCAGTTTGAAAATAAATGGTATGGTTTTGTTAAAACTATTAATATTAGATTGGCTTTATAAATGCCAATGTCCCAATAACGTGTTTTATTATTCTTTTGCAGATTGGCCACTCGTATTTCTGCAAAAACATGATATCTTAACAGACAGGCATTTTCTCGAGTCTGATGCCATTGTACTCAAGTGTGAACTTTCCAGAGCAAATGGTGTAGTCTTCTGGTACAAGGACAACAAGAAAATCGTGGATAATGATCACTTCGCTTTTGAAGAAGAAGGGACATTCAGATCTCTGATTATCTTAAATGCAGAGATCGAGGACACTGGTGAATACACATGTAATTCGAAAGATGATAAAATTGTCTTTAATGTCACTGTGGAAGGTACGTTAAAAATTTCAGTCACATGCATACAAAATACATACAAAAATATGTATTTATGCACAATACACTAAAGCTTACATTTATGTTCTATTTAGAGGCACCAGTGTCTATCCTAAGAAAAGCAAGGACCCCAGAGCACTACTCACTCGTTACTGGAAATGAGCTGATCCTTGAATGTGAGGTGTCTCGGGAGAATGCCACTGTTCAGTGGCTCTGTAATGGAAGAGTACTGGAGGCAGAAGACAGAATCCACATTGAAAGAAGAGGCACAATGAGAAAGTTTGTGCTCTCAAACCTTCAAGTGTCTGACTCTGGAGAATACACATGTGATGCCATTGATGACAAAATGAACATCATGGTGACAGTTAAAGGCAAGCTTACCATGACTTTCCTTAATTTGATCAGCAGACTATAAGGTCAAAACATTTAAACCTTCAGAAAGATCACTGCATAAAGCAATGCTAACCTCCAAGTATAATTTTATTTGTCTTTGTTGATGTTTAATAGAGCCACCATTTAAGTTTATCAAAAATGAAGAGATAAACATTTCTGCCTATGAAGAGGAAAGTGTGACACTGTGTGCTCAGGTTAATAGAGATAATGCTTCTGTGCAATGGAGAAAGGAAGGCAAGAAGATCAGAGATGATCGTTTTCATGCCACAAGTGATGGACGTACACACTACCTCACTATCAACCATCTTAAAAAATCAGATTCTGGAGAATATGAGTGTGATGTTGGCACAGACAAAGCTTGGTTTAGTGTACAAGTCAAAGGTAAATCAGTACCTCTTATATTCAAGTGCTTAGGCAATGCAATTATTGTGAAATGAAAAAATATATTTTGGAACAGGGTTTATAATATGCTGCTTGTTAATCTTCGATTACTAATATAATTGTCCTCATAAATGTTAATCATCTGTTTACAGATATTTTTAAACTGTATTATTTTCTTCTAGGTATGAAGGTAAAATTTTCCAAGCCACTGCAAAATGTTGTAGGGCTCACAGGTAGTGACGTTGTTTTGACGTGTGAACTACACACATCCAAAGGTGATGTTCAGTGGCTAAAAGACAACCAAGAAATCACACCAAATCGACATTTTACAATACGTGCTGATGGTCAAGCAAGAAGCCTCAAAATACATAAATTAACAGATGCTGATGCAGGAGAATACACATGTGAGTCAAAAGATGAGAGGACATGTGCGACAATAGTAGTCAAAAGTAAGTGCATTTCAATGAAGAAGTTTGCCTTTACTGTATGTTCAAAACAATGCTGATGAAGCCCAGCTCAGTAATTCAACACTGACAGTGCAACAACAACAAAAAAAAGTTGATTCTATATTAAGATTTGAAATCTGAAATAAGTAAAATCAATTCTGGTTTTGTTACAAATTTTAAGTTTATCTTAAATGCGAACATCAGCCATAACATTACATTCACACATTAACACTGATTATCAATTATATACTGTACAAGCAAATTGGTGACAGGATCATGGGCACCCATGCCTGTTCCATGCCCACAGAGACAAAAAACAGTATGTCCAGTCTGATTCCATAGAAAAGCCAATGCAGCACAAATTACTGAAAAAAAAAATCTAATTCTGGCCAATATAGAAATTCACCAGAACACCCAGTGCAGCACAGCTCACCGTGCATTGGGGCCTGGCAGGCAAAGAGTTCAAGGTTGTTGATCCGGACTCTAAACTTCCCAGATCCCTATCCGGTCAAGCACCCATGCTTGATACCATGCACTGGATCATCCATGCTTGATCCCAAAAAGATCTGCTACCAATGTTTGCCAGACACCACAGCACGTAGTCAGAGATCTTATGGCATCATGCCTCGAGGGGCCAGAGCTGCTCAGACACAAGGGGAACCTACACAATATTGGGTGTAATGTTTTGTGTTGTATTGTTATGGCTTTTCGATGTATATTTTACCATTTTTTTAAAATACCTATTTTGTATTATGTGTATTGCTTTGAGCAAGATTAATAATAATGATCTGTCCTGTTCTTCTAATATGTCTTCTCTGGTTATTTTAAGCCCCCCGTTTTGTGGAGTTTATTGCTGAGCTGTACAATATAGCTGTAATGGAAGGGGAAGCTGCAACATTCAAGTGTGTAGTTTCCCCAGAAGACGCAGAGATGGTCTGGTGTATGAATGGCCGGCCCATTACATCAAATGAGAAGTTTAAAATCTCAAGTAATGGTCTTTGCCACACGCTGCATATCAGAAACTGCCAGTTATCAGACAGCTGCAAGCTAACAGCAGAAGTAGAAGGAGTGATATCCAAAGCTGTTCTACAGGTTCAAGGTGAGATATTATTTATTGCTAATTAATTACATTTCTTACAATTGTTTAATTATTTTTCTTCTAAGGTCAAAATGTTGGAACAGCATTCTAATTTAATTTCTGAAAGTTGTTTTTTTTTAATGTTCTTGAAATGTTTTGGATGTAAAGCATAGGTCAAACATTTCCATTACACAGATGAAACATCTGAAACAGGGGCATTAGATAAATTCTTTGAGAGCTTGTACAGGTCTTTACTGCCATGGCAACATATTTGCAATAAATAATGACCCCTTCAGACGTGGTTGTTGAAAAGGGGCCTGTAATGATTTGCACTTAGCAGCTTCTCCAGTTAGAATTCCACTGTAAACTGACAGAGGCAAATGGTCATTCTCCTGTTCACAGCATTAGGGACACAAGAATTGCAGTATAGCAGCATATGCAAGAGACTCTTTGTACCACAGCCTACCTTTATGGTAGGGTCTGTTTTCAAAACATGTCTAGACATTGATGACCAATTAGAGGCTGACTGTCTACAGAGAAACAGGTGCTGTTCACAAAGAAAATGAAGTCAGTGGTGGCAGAGGAGTTTGGGGAGGCAACCCTCGAGGTGGAGCTGAGCCTGGAATCTGATGAAGTGCAGTGGATGAGACAAGGTGTGGTCATTCACCCAGGGCCTAAGTTTTCCCTGCAGCAGAGTGGCCAAAAACATACACTCACAATCCACAATCTTGCCCTTTCTGATCGTGGGACTTACAGCTGTGAAACCCTTCATGACCGAACACAAGCCGAGGTCACCGTGGAACGTGAGTCTGCACTGCTGTCTATTTGTCACTATGTGTTGTTATGCTTTGTTTACTGTGGTTGCTGGTGACGCCGCTTTGACACCGAGCTCTTGCTGCTGTTGTTGTTTTCTTTATGCCAGTTCAATAAACTGAGTAGGAGTAATATGAGAGTGCCATCAGTGACGCTTGTTCCACGGTTTGACAGTCAGAAACAGCTGAGGGACAGATGATTCCCAAAGAGCACTCTTCTGTATTGACATAAGATCAGATGCCCAGGACAATCCAATTAAGCAGGTCAAATAAGAACCAGATCAAGGGCTGGATAAAGGTCTTCTTGTGGCTGCCTTTCATTCCATTTGAATTGGCTGTGAAAGTGTCAAGATTAACATATAGAGGTCTATTCACGAATTACAAAATCACAGAATTTGCAGTAATGAAAAAACCTTGAGATTATTCCTTCTAATTCAGAGATTTAATTAGTTCCACAATCTCTTTATATTGTCCCCAATTAGGATAAGTTCTGCCGTTGTGTAGCATTCTCTGAATTCTTATTCAAAAGATCATATTCACTTGGCAGTAAATTATAATGTTGCACATGATGCACCACAAACCATAAACCAGTGGACAGTAATTCAATATTAAAGTATCAAAGTAGCACTTCCCATGATTTATACCAGAGTGTACCAGGGGTGTACCAGTAAGTATATTCATAACGTACCATTTGGTCCAAATTGTAATCCGAGTGTACCAGCTTTAAGTGTTACAAGTGTTGGATATTTTCTCCATAAATCATAAATTCCGTTAATTTCAGCTTTAATGTGATTTCCTAAATGTCCTAATCAATACTATACATATGTATGACAGCGTTTTTAACCTGTTGAATACCTTGTACAGTGTGGACTGCCAATACACAGTACACAGTTAGATAAACAGTTACTTAAAAAAGAAAAATTTCTGTATGTTGATTAATCTAAAGCTAATACTGGTATATACAGCATAACAAATTTACCGGTAAGAAGTTTTACTTGGTTTCTGATGCTCTGTGAATCTGACATTACTTTGTTACCAGGAAAGGCGCTCAAATTTACGGTGAATATCCAGAGTTGACTTCTCAATTGTTGTGGCACTTAACAACATAAAAGATATGCTTCCAATTTTCTCTGTTAAAAAAAAGGGTCACTAAATTGTGCAAAAATAGTAATTGTGCTGTCTATAGCTAATAGTGTGATTTTAAAAAACACGTTTTAAATATTTCTTATTTAAAAGAACCACTGGTTGCACCATTTGCTATTAATAACTGAAACATTGTTCAGACCTCCAGAACAAATTAAATCTTTGTCATATCCTGATTGGAATAAGATTGGAATCAGATTGCTTTCATGTAGCCTGAACAGTAATCAAAAAAATCTGAAAAGAATCAGATTTTTGCTAATACGATCTGAAATCAAATTCAACTCGTATTTCTAGAGATCTCAGTCTGGACACTCTACGTGCTCAAATTGGATTTCAAACTGTCTATTCCACCACTTGCAACCTGACCTGGAATTTTGATAACGTGGTATGGGACATGGATACATGGTTGAAAAATGAGCCGAGAGACAAAAGCCCAATTCTCTAGCGCGCCGGTATTCAAGTTTGCGCACCAATAATGGATGTAGACGTCTTGTGCAACGGCCACATGTAAAACAGACACTCCTACCTCGGAGATGTTAGTCCCGTCCGAATGCATACATGAAATGACAGACGTCATCTAACTCGTTAAAAAGTCGTTTGGAAAACTAGTCCCGTCCGAATAAGGCTAAA